>CM053772.1:178186009-178251170 GCA_028658325.1 Potorous gilbertii | reverse complement strand
GGGCTCTCTGCAACGGAAATCTCATTCACTGTGTTGCTGCGCGGCTTCCACTGTTCCAGGATTTGTCAGAAGTTCTTTTTACAGGAAATCTATGGGCTGTGGGTTCGGACCTAGCATAGGTGAGTCTTTCTACTCCGCTATCTTGGCTCCACCAATTTGTAATATTCTTAAGAAAGATAAAATTAGTTAATTTCCTAAAAATCACAGAACCTTCAGAATCTTGGAATTAGTAGAATAATATTTTGACTCTGTGCAATATATCTCACATGATATAAATAAACACCTTAAGTATTTGTCTCCCACTATTGTGAGTGACAAATATGAGAATCTTGGAAAAGTATCCTGTAAAAGGGTATCAGTATTAGTATCCTGTAACTAAATATATAAAGTAATGTCTGTGATCACAAATTTCATAAAAGTAAGTTTTTACTGTATGTATGGGAAGTTCAAAACCAGGTTGAGTTGAGGAGGATAACTGTTGGGGAGCATAACAGAAATTCACAAATACAGTTTATCAGGTCATAAGTGGTGACTTGTGTTAATATATTCTGATCATATCTTTGTATGATATGATCACATCATACAGAAATTGGTAGTTCTTACTTTAAACATGCTTGAAATGGTTTCACCTCTCCCAAGCTTTTTGACCTTTAATGTATATCTTCTAGTTTTCTCCATTATGAATTTGAATTAGATGATCTTTAAGGTCACCGCCAGATGAAAATCCTATGTGTAATATTTATATACTAAACTTATGAGTTAAGATCAGCTTTGATACCATTTTGAAATCTTGCTATAATTTTCATACTATTCTTTGCACCAGCCACAAGTGCATACAAGTAAGTCACTTAAAATTTATGTGACTTTAGCTAAATGATGTTTTCCTCCTCCAACTATTTCTTAAATTCCATGATTATGTGCTTCTGCTTTTTAACCTGGGGCAGCTAGGTGGTGCAGTGGATAGAGCACCAGTGCAGAAGTAAGGAGTATCTGAGTTCAAATCTTACCTCAGACACTTGAGACGCACTAGCTGTGTGACCTTGGGCAAGTCACTTAACCCCAATTGCTCCTCCTGGGTTATCTCCAGTCATCTTGATGAATATCTGGTCACTGGATTCAGATGGCTCTGGAGGACAACTGAGGCTGCTGAGCTGCACAGCCCTCCCTCACTCAAAACAAAGTCAAGTGAAAATCATGTTATCATTTCTCTGATAGCATGGTCTTCTTTGGCAATGAAGGATGAACACACACACACATTTTATTACTTATTATTTATGACATTTTGGTTGCTACATTTTTTTCAACTATCTGAATGTCACTTTTCTTAGGGTTGGAGAGGGTGTTGTTCTGGCTTCTAGTTAGCCTTGTCTGTTATTCAAGGTTTTCCCATTAAAAGATATGACTCATTAAAGGCTTCCACAGGCACTGCTTGTTGAGTCAACAGCCAGGCACCAAATCAAGTCAGTTTTGCTTTTCCTAATTAAAAAATATTATCATATGACTATGCATGTATTCATAGTTGTGATACTTAGAAATGTCATAGTCAATGAGTTAAAAATTTGAAACAAAAATTTAGGATATTAATAGATTAGGCATTTTGATATATCCTAGAATACATTAAACTATTTTCACCTTTTCTATAAATTGCTATATTTTTCATCTAAGCTTTCCAATTGTATTTTCTTATTCTTACCATCTCAGAACATTTACTCAAGATGCTTGCCCATTGCCCCTGAGTTTACATATCTCCTCAGAGAGAAAAAGCAGGGTGATTACCATGATTCTTTCCATTGAGTCTTTGGAGAGCATAACTCTAGTCTTAAATTGCTACCTTTTGCAAAAAAGCTTTTCTACAACTGACTGACATCTATCTATTATTCCTGAATTGCATTAGGAATTTTGACCTGCCCACAGTGGGAGTAATCTTTATATTGTGCCTCCAGTGTGTCTTTGACAAAGACATAACCCTTTTCTGACCTGTTTTAGCTTTTGGCTCTTAAGATACTTCCCCTGAGTTTTCAAGGAGTTCTGGAAATCCACTTACAAAAAGCTAAGAAGAAACGGATCACAGGAGTTTTTCTTTTTAACTCTGGGTTTGGTCTTTTAGCTGACTGCTTACTTTTTAAAAGAGACAAACACATTTTGAATATGTTTTAGTGTAACTTCAACATAAGATATTTTGACTAATTTAGCAGTATCTCTTCTGCACAAATCTACAAATCATTTCTCCTAATATGAACTTTTAAAATTCTAAAACCTGCAAATGAAATATGAAGTTGAATATCTTCATTTATTTTTGATACCTGAGCAAATAGAAGCTATACTGACCAATATGTAAATTAGAGATTTCTTTAATTTGGTATTACCAGAGTCTGAAAAATTATCTCACTCACTCTATAGTTTACAGCTACTTTCTTTTCAAGATTAATGGGATATTTAAAGTAGAGAGCTAACTGACATGTCTGAAGACATTTACTATGTTTTTAAACATGAGATTCATCCAGAGAAAAGACAAGAGAAAGAGAGATGTTGCCATTGAATAGCAGAGACATAAATCTTAGATATAAAGCAAAGACTAATTCAATTGTGGCAATGCTTCTTGTGAGTTATTACCTTGCTTAGCAATCTTGGATGCAGCTAAATGTTAAATTTTATGTCAGAATCCATTACAATATGTTCGGGCTTTCTTTTTCATAGAGCAATCAAAGTTTCTGTCTGTATATCTATAAACAAAAGGGGCATAGAATGTGTTTACCTTGCACAAATCAGTTTCCATGACCAGGTATCCTTTCATGTATGGCCCTCTTTCATTACTGAATGGGAACATAGGAAACTCACACGTATGCACATTAAAACTAAAAGAAAGAAAGGTAGTATTATTAACACAATGAATTTAACAAATGGAATTTTTATGTGTCCTGGCAGAGTTTCCAACTCCATTACTGTCATGGTCAATCTAGGATGTCTGGCCATCATGGTCTCATAATGTGTATAAAGTTGAGAGTTAAAGAGATAAATTATTGTGAAAGTTCATTGTAGTCTACCATGATGCATTGACTTCTTTTTTTAAATGATTATTTCAACCCTTGCTGATGGAAATTTGAAAAAGAGTTCTGGAAATCGTAGAAACAGACATTTCTCACTAAGCACTACAGTAAGTAGAATTTTTATTTCATACATTAAAAGTGTATGTTTTATATATGAAAAAGCATCCCAGCATATCTAAGAACTATAAGGAACTAGAAATTATCATGAATTTTGTTTTTAAATATTAAATGCAATAATTTATTTTTGGACTTTTAAAAAGTATCACTACTTCCTAAAAGATGGAGAGTTATAAGATCTTCAACTCAAGAATTTCTATGAAATTTTAGGATCTTTACTGAAATTGTTACCAGGAGGTAAAATGGAGAATTAAGTAATTGCCTTAAAATTGCACAAAGGCTATAACTGGCCTGAGAATAAATATTTTAAAGTGTTTAAATATTTAAAAATATATTTTAAAATACAACTGTCAAATAGCTGGGGTCAGTCTTCCTATATACACACAACTCTTGCCTGAATATTGTTCTCCTACATAGATTACATCATTTAAGAGGTCATTGACACTGAGTATTAGCCAAAAACTTTCTTTTATTAGACTATTGACTCAGATGGTTTACCACCATTCCAAATGCTTATGAGTCTGTCCCATATTTAAACAGGACATTCATCTGTCTAAATTTCTGTATCTTCATAAAGGACAATGCCTGAAATATCACAAGTGCTAAATAATTTTTAATTCAATTATTCCTGACATTGTATATAGTGTGCTGAGGCATTTGTCCCTCATGAGTGTAGCAATAGGAGCAGTGGAGTGGTACTGCATATGTGGAAAAGAGTTAATTTTGTAGAGTATATTGGGTCAGCCAATTTTTTTAGAAAGCATATCCATAATGGGACACCATTTTCCATATACAATAACTCCTCTTACTTTTTTTCTAGTAGAAAAATTAAGCCTGGAAGCTAGAGAGCTTATGAGATCATAAGAGATTGTTGGTGAATCCCAAAGATATGGCAAGTCAAGACACTTCTCAATACATAATGCCAACATGGTACAATCCAACTTTCCAGAATAACTTCTAGTTTCTGATTATTTATATTTGGTATGAACTCTATAAACTTTAGTATAAGAACATGATCTACTATTAATCTGAAAAAGGGAGTAGTCAAAGAATAGAAGAAGAGTCTATAATCATGGCATTCAAAGAAGCAAAGAAAAGTCACTCATCTCTTCCACATGACTTCATTGAGCAAAAACAAAAACTGCCCTTTTTCTACATTATGTAAATTTACCAAAAAAAACTTGTTAGCCTTGACCTCAGTCCTACTCTTTCCTCTTTTCCCAGGGAAAGGAAAAGGTAAAGCATGCATCCTTTAATACCTTGAGGTTAATGTTTGGTGAGGTTCCCCAAGTCCTTCCATAAGTCACTACAAAATAATAAATTAAAAATAATGGATTTTAAATTACCAGTTGTTATATATTCCATTTCATTGCATTGAGTCTTGTGTTAATTTGGGATGTAACAAAAAAAAATGGAGAGTAGAAACATCATCATTTGCCAAATAGAAAAAGGAGAAAATTGGCAAAGAAAGAAATGTTCATTTTCAAGATTCTATGATGAGAAGAAATGCCAAAGAGTGGATAACTTGAACAAAAATATGTGCCCCTAAGGCACCCTATCAGAGAAGAGATATTTCAGAAAGGACAGGTAGGGACATGTAAAATGGCATTTTGCAGATAGGAAACTTCCACCTGTGATTCACCATCACTCTTTTTTATAGCTGAGTTTGGGAAAATAGCACATTCTCCTCTGTGTCTACTGTACATTTTGTATGAGGTGCAAAGATGAAGGGCAGATTGTTAATTTCAGGAATTGGTCCAATGGGATCAGAAGAGCTGCAGCAGTATTCTAAAATGGATACTAAGAGCTCTCTCTTTTTTTTTAAGACTGCATGAGCAAACATTGGCAAGTATTTGCAAATATTTGTCAGTACTGCAGTTGCTACCCAGCAAAATGCAAATTATAGCCAGCTACAGTGGATTCTGAATCTTGCTACAATCAATACTAGAGAGAAGATGGGAGCCTGGGACAGGATCCAGTGCACTGGTGCACAAAAGCTTTTGACTTTGGGAATGAACATCCTTTTCAACCTTAGAGTACCACTTCCTATTGCTATCCCAAACATATTTCATTTTAAAAAAAATGCATCCTTCTTAAACATTCCATCAGCAGTGGCAGTGATAGTTTTTTTCCTCCCTTCTTGTTCTGTTTAAATCTGTTTCAAATTTTACTGAGTCAGTAATAGGTCAGTTTGTATGATGGTAGTAAAGGTATGTTCTTGAACTTCATGAATCTATCCTTCCATTACCCTCTTTCTCCTGTCTCTTGTTTTTTTCAATTTTTTTCTTAAACCCTTCCTTTTCCCCTCCTCCATTGTCTCAAATCTTGTGTTGTAATGGGTTGGGTAATGCACAACATAGTTCACAAAAAGAAGCAGAAAGTCTAGTTGTTTCTTGTAGAATTCTAAGCATAGATACAATAAAATGTAATTGTTACACTAAACACCGAAAGTAAGTAGATTTTTAGACAAAAGTAAATATTGCCTTTCTTTGCCCTGAAAACTGAATTTAATGCATGTTTTTAAAATTCTCTTATTGTTAAACAGCAATGATAAAAGGGAAAATGCAGTTTGCTTTCCAGCTTCAAAGGTATACTTTAAATTTAATACAATTTAGTAGGTACATGAATGCACATGATTTTTTGTTGGACTAATCCAAGCTATGAAAAGAAGAGTTCAGTCCTGAAGAACTATCTTGAGATACCCTACAAGAGAACATCGAAAAGTCTATCATAGGATCATTTTCTTCCCTAACATGCCTCTTTAACTTTTCCATGGACTGATCAGAATTCATGGTCTCCATCAGACCGGGGGGTGACACAGAACTGCTCCCAAGGATATGATTCAAATTGATAGAAGAGTCAGTTTTCTCATGGAAAGCAGCAGGAATAAAGTGGTTTTCAATCACAGTCTCAATCACAGACCTTTCTTTTTGTTTGTGATTAAATTTTCAAAAATAGTGGCAGTAAAAGAGAAATTAAATCATATTTTTTTTGTTTTAACTTAAAATTAAAAAATAAACAGATGCTTCCTCTTTGGACCCAAGTCAGCATGTCCCTGGGCAAGTTAGTAGAAGGACAAGTGAAAGTAGAACACTTCTTGTTCTTAAGTAAGATTGCAACATGATTGATATTCTGAATTTAGGTCAGTGCTGTTGGAGAATACCTCAGGCTGAAAGACTGTATTCCTTCAATCTCAAGGACAGTGAAACTCACTTGAGAAAAGAATGAGGGATTTTTTTGATACTCTTTTATAAATAAATTTAATCAATAATTAATTGACTGCTTAAGGGTGGGTCATTTTCAAATTGTCTGGGAACCAAAACGTGCACAATTTTTGAAAAGCACAATGCAGCCCTGTGGACAAATATCTGTGTGAAGAATAATTTTATTGATTGGAAAACTTTTCTCTTTTAACCTTGAGAAAAATTACCTCTTAAAGTGCCATTTAGAGAACAAATTATGTTTAGCTCATTAAGAAGCCTTAAAATGATGATGATTTACTAAAATTTAGAGTTCAAAACTGCTTTCTAATCAAAACTGCATCATTATATAAAGGTTATATAGAGATACTCAGTTACCAAAAATATAACACAATATTCTCATCAATGAAAATATTACTCATCCAACATAAAGCTATGCCTTGTGATTTTTTTGTTTTGTTTTGTATTTTCCTAAGTGGTGATGTTTTCCACTGATCATCACACTCTCATGGAATCATTCCTGTAGGCACTGGTATACATTTACAAAATAGCTAGTCAGTATTCATTGATAGGCCATGACACAAATTTTTTCCTCTTTCTGAGAAAATTATCTTGTAGTTCCAATAAATGAGAGTTCATTCCTGAGCCTTTGTCTTCTTAATCACCTGTATAGGGCAAGAAATAAAATAAAATAAAACAGCTGCACTAAATAGACATTGAAAAGGTGTTTACTTTCTTTAATGATTTAATGAGCAAAAGGGAACTCTAATATAATGAATAAAAGATAAAAGAAACTGGTTCAAAAACTACAGCAACAAACAAACCTCAAGATAGAGGAAAAAAGTAATAGAACCATAAGACTCCCTGAATTAATAAAGATTCTCTCAGTTGTGTAAAAAAATGATAGAGTACTTAAAGGAAGTAATAGTTAGGAACTAGATGAAGAACCAGAGCTCACAGTACAAAATTAAAAAGAAGAAACTAGATATTAGAACAAACAATGGAAAATGTCTCTAGAATAAGTGATTCTTATTAAAAATGTGGTCAAGTTGGAAAATTATACACACATACACACACATACATACATGTATATATATATATATATATATATATATATATATATAAACACACATATGTGGGTATGGAAGAAATAATGGAGCAAAATCAAAAGATGGCAACATGAAGATCTAAGATTTATATAACACTAATCAACTAAATTTGGTAACATGATAAAGCAAGGAATTTTGAAAATTACTGGTCTCAACTCAAAAAGGCATAGTCAAGATGTACATGTTTGTACATAGTACAAGATGTATGTGTTTGTGAATACCCACATACCTACACATATGCATGAATGTATGTATACCGAATATATACATATATTGTACATGCATATATACTATATTTTCTGTGAAGAACTTGTTTTACATTATAAAATTAGATCAAAACCCACATTAACATTTTAACATATAAAGATCAGAAAATATTTTATATGAACTTTCAAATTTCCATTTCAATTTTATTTTTTAAATAACATTTAATTTTAGTATCCAGCATTTACTTCCATATCATTGTTTTAAATTTCCTCTACCTCCCTTCCCTCCCCTCACCCCAAATGGTGTGCAGTGTGATAAAAGCTCTACATATACATTCCCATCAAACATATTTTCAGATCAGTTATATTGTAAAGAAAAACTAGAATGAATGAAAAAAGAGAAAGAAAAAAGAACAAAGCAAAACACAAAGAAAATAACAAACAACAACAAAAAGAAATGGTAAATAGTATGCTTTGATCTACATTCAGATTCCATAGTTCTTTCCCTGGGGGTAGCATTTTCCATTATGAGTCTTTTGGAGTTGCCTTAGATCTTTGCATTGCTAAGAAAGGCTAAGTCTGTCAAAGTCAGTCATGGCACAATATAACTCTTTCTAGGATAAGCTTTATTTATTTAAGTTAATGCATTGATCAAGAATTCTTGATTTTTTCCATTTAATAGTATTTTATTTTTTCCAATTACATGTAAAGATTTCAGGAAGTGATCAGTGGATTATTTTGATGACTGCTTTACCCTCTGGTTCTAGGACTTCAGAGCTGTTTTCCTTGATAATTTCTTGAAAGATGCTTTCCAGGTTCTTTTTAGATCATGGGTTTCAGGTAGTCCAATAATTCTTAAATTATCTCTCCTGGTTCTATTTTTCAGGTCAGTTGTTATTCTAATGAAGTATTATGCATTTTCATATATATATTTCTTTCTTTTGATTGTTTGACTGATTCTTGATGTCTCATAGAGTCATTGTTTTCACTTGTGCAGTTCTAGTTTTTAAGGAATTATTTCCTTCAATTATATTTTATACTTTGTTTTCCATTTGGCCAATTATATTTTTAAAATTGTTTTCTTCAGTGAATCCCCCCCCATTTGGCCAATTGTATTTTTTAAGGAATTGCTTTCTTCAGTCAATTTTTGTCCTTCCTTTTCAAAGCTGTTGACTTTCTCTTGCATACTTCTCAATTATTTTGTCATTTTTTTCTTCTACCTGTCTTATTTTTTAAATCCTTTTTAAGCTCTTTCAAGAAGACTTTTTTGCTTGAGACAAATTCACATTCCCTTTCATTTTTCAGATGTAGGCATATTCATTATATTGATAATGTTGTCCTATTCTGAGTTTGTGTTTTAATCTCCCCTACCACCATAGTAACTTTCTATATTAATTTCAAATTTTTGTTTCTTGCATATTTTTTTGCCTATTTCATGACTTTTAAAGTTGAGTTCAGATCCTCACACACAGGGACTATTTTTTCTAAGCTTCTTATGCTTAGGAAGGTGGGGAGTGGAGGGAAGGAGTGAGGAAGGAATTTGGTCAATGGCTTTGTGCACTGGGGCCTCAGGTGCTGGCAGCTTGCTCATTGCACTGGGGTGACCTGGCCTCATTGCACTTGTTGTGCCTTATTTCCAGGACTGGAAACTTGCCTTTAGTGTTGGGGCTAGAGGTCCTATAGCTGGCCTGAAGTGCTACCTAGCCTACTGAGCTAGGACCCAGGGTCCTTAATTAGTGGTTTGTGCTGTGGCTAGGAGCCCCCTGATAGGCTTGCTCAGGCACTCTCTGTACTGGGCTTCACTTCCCTTATACCCAAGTGAGACAGACTTTTCCTGAAAAGTTTCCTCCAAAGTTAGCTTAAGCTGAATAAGTGTTTCATTCTGTCTTTTTGTAAGTTCTACCACTTCAGAATTCACCTACAGACTTGATTTAACATTGTTTCCGAGGGAAGCTGGGGAGAGCTCAAGCAATGAATTCCCTCCACCACTTTGACTCCACTCCCCAATGAACTTTTCATAGATATATTTTGATTTTAAATATATATAATTTAATATGCTAGAAAGAACGGTTTTCTCATTTGTGTCCCTTTCATTATATAATGTCTTAGAAATAGCCAAGACAAAACTTTTAATATTCCAAGGAGAAGCATTCTGTATCAGGGAAGATTATTCTTCTCCCATGAGGAATGAAAGAAAAGTCTGAAACATAGCAAGCATCTGCCAAAATAATAATCCTACAAAATATAAAAAGAGGGAATTTCAGAAAAATAAAATGGAAAGAACAAACTTCATGAGGAAGAATGCTGCATATGGATTCCAAGGATGTGTGTTCTAACACTGACTAGGTAAATTAACTGCCTGAGACACCTTTAGCAGGTTATTTCACTTCTCTGTACCTCCATTCCTTCATCTGTGAAAAGATGGGGCTAAGTGGTGATATTCTAGGTCAGAGATGTGGAACCATCTAGGTCCTCAGGTGACCCTCTGACTCAATCCAAATGTCACAAAAGAAATCCCTTTAATTACAGCATTTGTTCTGTAAAATTTAGACTCAGTAACAAAAGCCTCACCCAAAGACCTAGAAGGTCACATGTAGCCTCTATGCTGAAGATTCCCCACCCCTGTCCTAGGTTCTTTTATTCTCAAAATCTATGAATTATTCCTATTACCAAAGCAAGAAGTGGTTCAGGAAATTACTAATCAAAGCCATCACACAAATTATAATCAATCAGTTAAGCATAGAAAGATCAAGTAGATGAAATGATCTCTATCTGCTTCAACGACAAGTGATGTCTTATTTAATTGAAAACTTTGCACTTGTAGAAGGGTCATTCAAAAGAAAAAAAAGAAATTTATGGGGAAATCTTAAAAGAAGACAAAAAATAAAAAAATAGAGAAAATAAAAGTTAGATTAGAAAATTACCAATATTATAGAAAATATTGGACATATGGATTAAAAAAACAAACATAAAATTTACCGTGTATAACACATATAAAATATGAAGACAAATTCAGATCATGGAGCTAAAATAAAATGTTTCATGCTTTAGGTCCCCCCTGCAAGAGTACAATATCGTTATTTTAGATAATGGAAGAATAAAAACTGAAATTTACAAAAGGGACAAAGGGTAAACTGCATTGTACTTAAAGTTTCCTTAGATAATGAAATGTTTTACCTATTCATTATATATTACAAACTAGCATAATATCTAAATTGAGGAGAAACTAACCAAAATATCAAAAAAAAGAAACCCAACTTTGAGAATAAAACAATGATTATAGGCAACTAACAATTCTCTTTCAGTAGATATAAATAAACTTCTAAAAGAAAGTTAGACAGAAATGGTTTCTGAATTGGAATATTAAAGAATATGTCTATTTTTCAACATTTATGAGGACAGATTTTATGTTACGGCATAAAAAACCATAACCATATCCTTAAGAAATAGTATTCACGTGCTCCAAAGGATCTATGACCAATTTTGTGTGAAAATTCTCTCCAACAATGAAGATTGCAACTCATTTAAAATTTCCTTAACATCTCCCTTAACATTCCTTAACATATCTAAGAAACTTGGACTCTACATTTGTCTCTCCTAGTTTGGATCATCAGCCTTTCCCTTATGTTAGTGGGGCTCAGGTTCCCAAATTCCTTACTGGGTATTTCTTCATCATACCCACCTCCCCTTTACACTTATTTTTTATGTTGTTTTCCTTCAATAAGCTCTAATCTTTCTGAAGTGAGGTATGACCTGGCTTTCCTTTTTTTTATGTAGAGTGCTTACCATACTGTTTAACATATAATAAGTGCTTCATAATTTTTTATCCATTTATTATGTAATACATATTGATTCTTCTAAATAATTTCTTATTTGTAATATGTTTCAGCTTGTTCAGATTCCCCAAGAACATCTCTGTTGCCCTTTTGGTGATCCTCAAATTCTGCTTTCCAGTGACTTCTATTTGATGATCCAGAGTCATATAAGTAAAAAAGAATACTGATGTCAAAAATATGGGTTTTGCTTTAGAGGTTACTAAAAGAACCTGAATATTGCTGAAATGCAATATAACCCATTCTTGGTCTCCTATCACAAGCTCAGATTATTTTTCACTTCCAACACCTTAGATACACACACACACACACACACACACACACACACACGCACGCACGCACACACACAGAAGCTACATAACCTATACAATAGGCATTCTTCATTCACTTGCTTTTCCCTCAAGGGGCAGCTAGGTGGTGCAGTGGACAGAGCACCAGTGCAAGAGTCAGGAGGACCTAAGTTCAAATCTCACCTTAGACACTTGACACTCACTAGCTGTGTGACTTTGGGCAAGTCACTTAACTCTAAATGCCTCATCCTGGGTCATCTCCACTCATCCTGATGAATAGCTGGTAACTGGATTCAGATAGCTCTGGAGAAGAAGTAAGGATGGTGACCTGCACAACCCTCCCTCACTCAAAACAATGTCAAATGCAAGTCATGTCATTATTTCTCTGATGGCATGATCTTCTTTGGCAATGAAAGATGAACACATGCTTTTCCCTCAATGCATAGTGGGGCCAAACCTGACTTACGAGAAACTTCTCTTAGTAGTTCTGCAGTGTTGTACGGACTGCGGCAGTCCACACAATATCATTCCCAAACAGGAGATTCTGGAAGAACTGAACATCTATTTTTTTAAAAATTCTCTTTAACTAGGATCACATTCATTAAAATAGCAATTTATTTTTCTTTTTGGAAAGCATACATTCTTTTTTTTATGCCTCAATTGATCTTAATGATCACTTGATATTAATAAATTCTTCTCTAACAGTGTACATTCCTCATGGAATCTTACATAACTTTGACATATATATGGAAGTACTTAGCTAGACAAGAGCCTTCAAAGTGGTGTTTTTCTTTTTTATAGTCCACAAATGAATACAATAGAATCTTGTTTTCTTTACAGGATTGATAGATAACAAGAAATTATCATAAATAAGAGAAATATGAACAAAAAATGAAGACCTAAATAGATACGAAGTCATGGCATTCAAAATAATAAATTGGTTCACAAACAAATAATAGAAAAGTAAATAACTATTGTAAGAAAAATAACAACAGGCAACACACCAAACTGTGTGGGATGCCACTAAAACTGTCCTCAGAGGAAAATTTATACTTCTAAACACATGCACAAGCAAAATAGAAAAAGGGAAGATGAACCAATTGAATACTTTAAAATTTAAAAACTAGAAAATCAACAAATTACCAACCTTAAAACAAGGACCAAAAAAATCTTGCAAAATAGTAAGGGGATAAAATTAAATAAAAATGATAGAACTCATCAACAAAAGCATATTAATTAACAAAACATTAACTAATTTAATTACAGCTCCCCAAAGTTTTAAAAATAAAGATAGTTACATTAACATAGTTTATTTTAATGGTCAGGCAGGGTTATATTGTATGAGAGGGAGTTCAGAGAAGAAATTAAACATGACCAAAAGCATGTGAAAAGGTTCTGGGGGCATCTCTCTCTTGATCTTGCTACTCTTTTTCTGGTGATATAGGAGATCAGGAGATAGCTCTGTTATCAATCTCTCCTCTACTTGATATCTAGTAGTACAGCTTTTTTTGGCTGGTTATTCTTTGATTTGACAATTTTCCTTTTCTGCAAGTGAAGGAATAATTTCTGAAGCTCTTATTTCTTCACTTTTTGCTATTACAACAATGTGTACTGTCTTTCTGTTTCCCCATGGCAGGCCCTTCTGGATCCAGAAGGGGGATTTGACTGGTAATTCATTGATAGTCTTTTATTTTTCTGAAAGAATTGTGTCTTTTATTTTGAAGACTTTTAAAATGCATATTTTCATTAAATGGGGGTCATTTTTGTAAGATGTACTTTCATGATGAGCTAGAATTTCCTTCTGACATGTTTTGTCCTTAAATAGGCAAATATTTCTTTCTTTGGAATAAAATTTTGTCTGTACTTTGTGGAGCTCATCTTTCTAATGCTCTGTTGGTCAAAGTCTAGAAAATTCTGAGAAAATTGAAACCTATAGATTAGTACCGCAGCATACTTGATAAAACTCTGCCACAGTGACCTCAGAAGAAGAAAGATGTGAAGCAGAATGAAAGGACAATTCATATTGTTTTGTTTTAGAATTTTCATGAACAAAATGAATACCAAGTGTCCAGTATTTTGGCAAAGACCCTCTCTTTCTTCAGCAGCTGATACATGTATGCTTATGTGGTATAGTATGATAGATCCCTTAACTAATTGTTCCCCATTCGATACATGACACCTGTCCCATGACATAGAAGATCACATTATATCACTTGATCTGCACCTACAACCTATCTCTTTTTATAAAATCCAAGTTTCTTCAATCAAAAGATTTACTTAATCTTGTTTGTCATATCCTTCAAGAAAATGAGATAACACCTAGACAATGGTGAGGCATTGGAAGAAGACTTTGTAAGAGGCATATGATCCCTCAAATGGTTAAACAATATTGGCTGAATAAAAGTATGTTTTACTATCATAAGTTATTCATTTCACAACAGGAATTCAAACCAATTGAACATTTTAACTTCATATGCCTTTGAATAAGGTAAAAATGTTTTGATTGAAAGATAGAACAAAATGGCTAAGTTCAAAAATAAAGTTTACCCAAAAGAAGTGCCAGTGGATTTAGTTCATTGTTCCTCCCTGCTGTGGGTGTTAATGTTAAGCATATTATATAACTATGTAAGGAATTAGTTTATGGACACTTTATAATACTGTGTTAATGTTAACATGTAATAAAGAAAAGCTACATTTCAGTGAGAAATTATAGTTCATATTCCGGTATTCATTAGGGATCCTGATTTGGCCAGACATGTAAATCCTATATAATGGATATTTTACTGTAGTCACTCAGTAGTTGTATAGTGATAAGAGGATGCATTTGGATTCAAAAGACATAGAGTGAACGCTATGACTAGGTAAGATTTATACCATGAATGCAAGGCTGGTTCAGTGTTAGGAAAACTATCACCATAATTGACTATATCAACAACAGAACTAACGGAAACCATATGATTATTGCATTAGATCCAGAAAAAGTTTTTGATAAAATATTAAAAAATAGACAGCATAGGAATAAATGGAGTCTTCTTTAATATGATAAATAGAATCTATCTAAAATCATCAGCCAACATTATATGTAATGAAGATAAGGTAGAATCATTTCCAATAAGAAAGGGATGAAACAAGGATGTCCACTATCACCACTGTTACTCAGTATTGTGCTAGAAATATTAACTTAAGCAATAAGATAAAGAAATTGAAGGAATTAGACTAGGCAATGATGAAACAAAGCTATCACTCTTTCCAGATGATGTGATGGTATACTTAAGAGAATCAAGTAAAAATTACTTGAAATAACAAACAACTTTAGCAAAGTTGCAGAACATAAATTAAACCCACACAAACCATTGATATTTCTATATATTGCTATATTGATAATGTATTGTTGCTTATTGTAAATATAATTTTGCTCCTTAATGGGAAGATCTTTCCCATCCATTAATCAGCACATGAGACCTGTGGAAATCACCTGGATTTGGGATGACAAAGTATAATGGCTCCATGTGTTCAGAGTTCCATGACTATTTAGACAAGGTTAAGGATCCTGGAAGGGTGGAATGTAATAGCAAGAAAAGTAGGATCTTTTGCTTTGTTTTAGTATATCTTTGTTTTAATATAATCAAGTGCCTCTGAATGAATCTTGCCAATGAATCAATCAAGAATCTTTAACTAGAAACAGTATATATAATTTGCATTGTCAATTATTTCAATGTGATTAAAGAAGATCTTCCCCACCCATTAATGTTTTTGCCCATTGGTTGGTTGGTTGTTTTCCTTTGTCTTCAAAGAGGACCAAAATGACATCACCATGATAAAGTGAAATTTCAATGTATCTGACTGTGACTGATCAGACCAATAAGAGCTCGGAATGCTCTGCCACAAGCTGGGCACAGATACTCTGTATGGGTGGATATATCAAATTTTCACATCCTGCATTTGCTTTGTGCTATCTCAATTCTGCTTTGCTGTAAGAGCACAGCACCCTTTCTGATGTGGACATGCCATGCTGAGTCGTCCTGTGCCAATGTCTCCCATGTTGCACCGTCAAATCTAAAGTTATTGAGAGAGACTTTAAGAGTATCCTCGTATCGCTTCTTCTGGCCACCATATGACTGCCTGCCCCATGTGAGGTCTCCATAAAATAGTCTTTTTGACAAGCATGCATTTTGCATTTGGACAACATGGCCAGCCCATTGGAATTGCACTCTCTGAAGCATAGTTTGAATACTTGGCAATTCAGCTCAAGCAAGGACTTCAGTGTCTGGTACCTTATCCTGCCAGGAGACCCTCAGAATCTTCCTAAGACAATTCAAATGAAAGCAATTCAGTTTCCTGGCATGGTACTTGTAGAATGTCCATGTTTCACAAGCATATGACAATGAGGTCAGCACAACAGCTCTGTAGATCTTCAGTTTGGTAGTCAGTCTAATACCTGGAGAAATCTCCCAAACTTTTCTTCAGAGACTTCCAAACACTGAGCTAGCTCTGTCAATGCATGCACCAACCTCATTGTCAATGTGTACATCTCTGGAAAGTATACTACCAAGATTAAGTGAACTTATCTTCAGCATTCAAAACTTCTCCATCTGTTGTAATAGATGGTTCCACATATGGATGGTGTGGTAGTGGCTGATGGATCACCTGTGGTTTCTTGGTGATAATCATTAAGTCAAAATTAGCACAGGCAGCAGAGAATTGATCTGCACTTTGTTATATCTCAGTTTCAGACACCGCATTGAATGCAAAATCATCTGCAAAGAGAGAACCATGCACCAACACTCCCTCCACTTTGGTCTTGGTTTGTAGCCTTTTCAAATTGAAGAACTTATCATCAGCATGATAGTTGACCTTGATGCCATGTTCATCCTCATTGAAAGCTTTTGACAACATCACTGAAAACATCATGCTAAAAAGCATGGGAGCAAGCACATAGCTCTGTTTCGTTCTCCTAGTGACTGGAAAGGCACAAGAGCATTGTCCACTATCCAAAACCTGGGATAACATGCTATCATAAAATTAATGTACAATACAGATGAACTTCTCCAGGCAGCCAACTTTTGACATAATTTTTCATAAACCCTCATGACCAATAGTGTCAGAGGCCTTGGTCTGATCTAAAAATGTTGTGTACAGACATCTGTTCTGCTTCTGGAATTTCTCCTGGTGTTGTTGGGCAGAAAACACCATATGTTCATTGGCCCTTTCTGAAGCCACACTGGCTCTCAGGTATATGACCATATTCCAGATGAAGGATCTGCATACTAAGGAGGACTCTAGGAAGAATTTTGCCAGCAATGACTAATAGAGAGGCTCCCCTGCGAATGTCACAAGACAATTTTTTCCCTTTACCTTTATAGGGATGGACAATGGAGGCATCCTTGAACTCCTGAGGGATAATTTCTTATTGCCATATAACCTGGAAAATTTTTGGCAGCTTTTTTGTGAGCAATGATCCTCCTATCTTGTAAATCATCACCAAGTGCTTTGTCACATGAAGGGAGTCTAATGGCCCTCAAAACATCTTCTTCAGTTGGAAGTTCAGCTAAAGAGGGATTGATTTCAACCTGAGCTAAAGGTCTGAGCATTGATTGTTGATGGTCTGTTGAGAACACTATGGAAGTATTTCGTCCATCTCTCTAGGATCATGTCCTTGTCACTAATCAATGTGACCTTTTGGGGGGCTCTTTCAACCTTTGATTTCCACCTGTTCCATCTAACTCTCACCTGTGACTCCAAGAAGCTGCAGCACTTGCAGTGGCCTCACCCTGGCAAACTGTTTCAGCAGAAGGGCCAAATCATGTTGAGGGTAACTAAGGTTGTCAAATCCATTGGTGAGTTATGGGGATGTCTACCGCAAGCATGTGAAGATTTTCTCTGGTGGAATGGGCAGATTAGAACAGTTTGTTTCAATAGCCATGAAGGCAGATGAAGCAGGTGATGTAGAGTGCTTGGAGCTTGGTTAGACACTGAAGATGTCATCCACTGCATCCTGAACCACTGCAGTTGTCTTGCTCTGTCCTGCCACTGGATTATGATGACCCTGGAGGAGAGAGTGAGGCTGAAGACTGTGCAACTCTTCCTCACTTAAATCCAATATATGCATAAATCGAAAGACATCACCCATACAATTTCTCTATTATGCCTCAAAGTCCTGTGGGGATAGGTCAAGTAATGAAGCAGCAGGTGTGGATACACTGGGAGCTGTAGTCATGACCCTGAACACAGGTGACCCAGGCTGTAGGGTCATTTTTCACTGGAAGCAAAATGGGACTTGGCAGCCCCCTGGGTGTCTGTGCAGCCTTTTAAGGATCACACTGCTCACCGCTTGTGAGGAAGGGGGCTAGAAAAGGTACCCTAAACATTGTCTGCTTACCCAACCCTGGTTTGATTACCACGTCAGGCAGGGAATTACACTATCAAGTCAAACACAAAAAAAAATGTACAAAAGTACGAATACATCTGCAAAGATGATTCCACTAATCATCAGCACATAGAACATGTTCACACTAATAGACAACACAAAATCCAGTAGACTTGGAAGAATAACTTCTCTTGTTGCAAGAGAACTCAACAGGTATCACATCTAAATAGCAACCCTGAGTGAAACAAACCTACCCATTACAGGAAGTTTGATTAGAGGAGGCCCACACCTTTTGCTAATTTTAAATTGAGACACTGACTCTCAAGGGTTGTGATGACTTCTGGCTCTGAAAAATGTATAAATACTCTGAGGTAAAGTTTTACATTGGGGTTTAGTTTTTGGGAAAAAAGTGTGTGTCCTAGATGAGATTCTAGGAGGCCACTAAGGAGCCCCCACATCTTTGAAAACCAGATGTTGGTGCTTTACTCTCTGGCAACTATGTATGTATGGTCAGGCAGCTGCATCTGTCTGTTGATCTGTGATGGATGCATTGCTTATGGTCAAGAAAATGGAAGCACTATCTGTTGATCTTTATTTTTCTGTATTTTCTCTGAAGTTCAGAGTGCTGACTTTCCCCCCTGAACTAAGTGAATGATACATGTGCTTGATTAACGTGATTGCTGACCTCTCAAAATTGTTTTTCCTTTTAGAAAAGCAGAGAACCTGTACAGCAGGCCTTTCTCTGTATGTTGGAGTCCTTGCTGATACAATTGCTAACAAAGTTCAATCGTAAGAGATAGGAAGTAAAATGCCATTTTACGTTATTGTAGGCATTATAGAATACTTGGGATTCTACCTGCCCAGATAAGCCCAGTACTATATGAACAAAATTATAAAACACTTTTCACACAAATAAAGTAAGGATACTCTATCTGTCAGATTTATGGAGAATGAAAGAATTTATGACCAAGCAAGAGACAGAGAAAATTATGAAATGCAAAAAGGGATAATATTGATTATATTACATTGAAAAGTTTTTCAAACAATGTCAATGCAATCAAGATCAGAACTGAAGCAGAAAGCTGGGGGTAGGGGCGGGGGGAATTACATCTAGTATCTCTGATAAAGACCTCATTTCTAAAATGTATAGAGAATTGAGTCGAACACAAATCATTCTCTAATTGATAAATGGTCAAAGAATATAAAGGTTCATTTCAGATGAATAAATTAAAGCTTTAAATAATTACTCATTAGAGAAATGCAAATCAAAAACCTCTAAGGTACCACATCAAACCTATCAGACTGACTAACATGACAAAACAGGAAAATGATAAATGTTGGGGAATATGTGGGAAAAGTGGAACATTAAAGGATTGTTGGTGGAGTGGTAGATTGATCCAACCATTCTGGGGAGCAATTTAGAGCAATTAATAGTCTTGTGTCCAAAAGGCTATAAAACTGTGCATACCCTTTGACTCAGCAATAGTGCTTCCAGGTCTGTGTCCCATAGAGAACAGAAAAATTTGAAAAGGACTCTTTATGGTGGTAAAAATTAGAGACTGCAGGAATGCCCATCAATAAGGAAATGGCTGAACAAGTTGTGGTACGTGGAATAATATGTAATGGAATACTACCGTGCTACAAGAAATGATGAGCAGGCAGACTTCAGAAAAAACTGGAAAGACTTACATGAATTGATACTGACCGAAGTAAGCATAATCAGAAGAACGTTGTACACATTGCTAGTCACATTGTACGATGAATGACCTTGACAGACAGCCTTTCTCAGCAATGAATGAGTCTAAGGCAACTCGAAAGGATTCATGATGGAAAATGCCGTCCTTATCCAGAGAAAGCTGTGAAATCTGAATGCAGAGCAAAGCACATTATTTGCTCTCTTTTTTCTTTGTTTGTTCCTTGTTTCTCATGGTTTCTCCCATTGATTCTAATTCTTCTTTACAACATGACTAATGTCAAAATATGTTTAATATGAATGTATATGTAGACCCTATATCAGATTGCATTCTGTTTTGGGGAGGGGAAGGGAAGGAGAGAGAGAATATTTATAACTTGAAATTTCATGGATGTGAATGTAGAAAACTAAAAATTAACTATTTTTTAAAAAAACATGGAGTATCAACTGGCTCTAACTACCTGCATAACTTGGGATAAATCTTTTTCCCTCTTTGTGCCTCAGTTTCCTCTGCAACAAAATGATATGAAAATTTTCAAACACTTCATAGAGTTGTTCTAAAAATGAAATAATAACTGCATTTAAATTGGTTTAAAAACTACCAAGTGCCACTATATGTAACATATTTCTTCTTGATATTTGAGGGTGTTTATATTAAAAGAAACCATCATATAGTTACATTTTAGGCATTGCATTGAGAAGATATAACAAACAATTGCTCTACTACATTTTAAAATTAAATTATGTGTTTGGAAAAATAGAATGATATTTGGATAGAGAGCTGGATTCAAAGCCAGAAAGCCTTGGGTTCACTTCCACTCTAGTAAACATACTGTCTGTGTGACACCATGCAACTTAATAGTGAGTCAGGCAACTAACTCTTTAAGATGAAAAGTTGCAGAGTCTACCTGTATCAGTAGTGGGAATTTCTCACGAGCAACAATCTCTTTATAGAGGAAATGACAGGTCTGGTCCCGCAAAAAATATGTGTATACTGTAGGGTAAGTTTTATACACACTCATACAACTACTATCATCTTTGTACAATACATGATGATCTGTATATCTGGTGGACATGAATGCATACTAAGTAAAATCATTGGGACAATGTATACTAAGGAAAAGATATTAAATACAAGTCAATGTTTGCTAAGTAAAGTAATTGGAAAATTATTAACAAATGTTTTTACATTAGTTGAAGCCTCTATATTAAGGAATATTCCTGCTAGAACATAGCATGAGAGACTGTTTTATATTGTAAACCATTCCCCATGAATATATAATATTCCTCTAATTGTGATGACCATGAAGATAAGACTTTTATATACAACATGTATTTCTATATCATAGCACAGGAGTCGTGTATGGAACAGGGAAGTATTAGATAGGGGGTCTACCATACCATAGAAGCATACATACATTAGGTATATTTAATCATTTTTTAAGTTATAGCTGTGATGGTGTGGTTAGGGAAAGCGTATGGAGTCCAGGTATGGTGATACATACAAGTAATCCCTGATACTAAGGAGGCTGAGATCATCCAGCTAGTAAGTTGTAGAGATGGAAATAATTAAATATCTTTTAATTTCGGTTTCTTCATCTGTAAAATGGAGTGGAAGTAGATGAATTTAAGCTTCAGACATTCAGATATTCATTTTATGAAAACTTGAAGGCAAATCATTAAGTCAACTCTTTGCTTCTCTTCCCAAGGTAGATGAATAGTCAGTCTTGATTACATGCTACAGTGTGATCATTGTTTTACATCTTTTGTTCTTTCATATCTACCTATTCATCTCTCAAATGTTTTATCTGCTGAGGAGAGAACAGTGTTTTGAGATTATTTAAAACTTTTTTCATTGTGATGTGCCATTATACTGTATTGTTCTCCTTGAGAACAGATTCTATAGGAGCCTATGAAAGCAAAAAATAGGATGGACACCCACCCCAAATGAAAACCAGATAACTTTAAGTATTCTGTGCAGTCATATTTCATTGCAATCAATGCCAGGTCACCTTATTCAGAGTGAAAATCAAGCGATATTAATTCAAAAAGAAATCAGTGCAATTGATTTTAAATTTATAGTTTTTTGAGATTTTTTTTTGCATATTTCCTTTTCAGACTCATTCATTCTCTGCCTCACCCAATCCTTTAGCCTGAAATGGAGAACAAAAAGCAAACCAAGGGTTCTCAATAGAGAGAATTTGTAAATGATTAAACATATACAATAACAATTTATCAGGCATACCGAAGGATCACCAGTTAAAA
The DNA here is from genome assembly GCA_028658325.1 of Potorous gilbertii. NCBI lineage: Eukaryota > Metazoa > Chordata > Mammalia > Diprotodontia > Potoroidae > Potorous > Potorous gilbertii. The sequence continues at coordinate 178,229,043 of CM053772.1, read as the reverse complement.
TCTCTTAAAGACCCAGAGTGATAATACTTTTCATTGTTATCAAATCCTAACAAGTAGAAGAAAAAAATCCTACATTAATTTTTGAAAAAAAGTTTGTTTGAAATCATTTTTTGATTTATTAAACATGAAATATTTAAAATAATATATCAACAGATACATCAAAATGTACAAGATATTTTGTTGTTCAGTCATGCCCAAGTCTTCCTGACCCCATTTGGGTGTTTTTCTTGGCAAAAGATATAGGAATTGTTTGCCATTTCCTTGTCCTGCTTGTTTTATAGACAAGGAATTGAGGCAAACAGGACTGTGACTTGTGCAGTCACACAGCTAAGTGTCTGAAGCTGGATTCAAACTCGTGAAAATAAGACTTCTTGATTTCAAGTCCAGTGTTCTATCCATTGTACTATTCATTGCACAACATCCATTCTATCCATCTAGTTTCTCTACAAGGTATACTAAAGTACTTTAAAGTTCTTTTCAAGAAAAAAATAGTTATAGGAAGATATATTTCTTTTTAGACTGATATGTTTTAAATGAAAAAAATGAGGAAAAAGTTACTTAAAAGGAACATAAAATAAATATTGCCACAGAGAATGAAATTTTCTTAACATTTTTCTTCATTTTGACTTTTTAAATTATAGATAAGAATTAGACATATTACAGTTGACTGGATTGATCTTTTGTATACATTACTATCAGATATCTATACAAAAAAAAATGCCAGAGGAAAAAGGATAGAAGAGTGGGCAGGAAAAATGTAGATAAGACCATGTATTTCTATTATTTCCATATTCCTGAAAGCTCCTCACTAACACGTATGGATAACCATTTAGATATTTTATTTATATTTGCTTAGGTTTTGGACATTTTTTAACTGAAAATACTAATAGCAAATTTATGTTATGAATTGTATGTTTGCTTGATAAGTTGTCATTACTTGGATGAGAAATGGTAATACTATATTAGGGACTGAATAATGACATCTTAGACATTCAGCACCAGTTAGAAAAAGGGCATTGACTGACTACCCCTGAGTGATCTATCTCTGTGAAACTGTATTTTCCATATCATAATATATGTATTTTCCATGACAAGTGTTTCTAGAAGTTATCATCAAAAGCTAATAAGGCATAAAGAGTAATTTTGACTTAGGGGAAAGTCTAAAGTTTGATTTCTCTTTTGGGAAAACTTTAGGTCTTTTTAAAGTTGATGAAATTTGCCCATTGAAAAACATACCCACATATATGTACATATGTGTAGGTAGGTATGCATGCATATATCCATATACAAAGGCACATATACACATATGTACAATAAATATGCAACATAACACATACATGCCTGATACTTCTGACATGATGTGCATGTTCATGTGTGAATGTATATATGTGTATACTTCATATGTGTGTGTCCCTATAAATATAAGTTTATCTATATGCATATATGTATACTTCCTATATGTGTGCATATATCAGATATACATTTATATTATTCTATTCTGTCATATTTCTTATCTATTATATGCATATGTACAGTTTGAGGTATATTTGTTTATTTGCTTATATTCGATGCTACTACCTTTACAAATTTTAATACAAATTTGAGCTTCTAGGAAAATGAATATGGAACACAACTGAAACTTAGAGTTGGGAACTAGATAAAATTCTGAGAATTTCTAAGGTCCTTTAGTCTATAAATTTAAACTGTACTAATATTTTTTAAAAGGATAGATACATCTATGTCTTGCCTATGCGAAACTCTCACATTCCCAATTAAAGTAATATGATATTATGCTTTTTGTGTTATTAACTTATCTGGAAATTGAAAGGCAGCATCAAACAGTGACAACAATGAATGAGTGAATGGATAGTTGAATGGATGGATGGAGGAATGGATGCATGGCCAAATATTTATTAATGTCATGTGCCTAAGAAACACCCTCTCTGGTTCTCACTTTCCTCATCTATGAAATAAGTGGTTAGGTCTAGATGACCAAGAAGTTATATTCTAGGTCTAAGCATTTAGAACTTAAAGGGACATTAGGTAAGAAGGTTATTTTACTCATGAGACCCAAAGATGTATAGTGACATCCGATATGTATGGTAACAGAACCAGAATTCAAACCTAGTTCATCCAGTTACAAATCCAGTGCTCCATGTGCTATACATCCCAATTTTTCAGTTAAAAAAGAACAAAAGGTTATCAGTTTCGAAACGCAGATATAAAAGTGATGACACTTTCCATTTCAGTTTCCAATCGCCGTTCAGTCAAACCAAAAAGATAATTAGAAAATTTTGAAGCATGCAAATCAAACATACATGTGTATACATCCAGATTTCTTCTCAACCTCTTTAGTTCTTACTCCCCCCACCCAACCCACAGATCTCCTGAGACATTTCTATGACTGTATAAGACTGCTGGGACACATCTTTTAAGTCCCATCAATAAAATATCAGATTTAGATCACAATAAGGCCAATTCTATTCCACCTCCAATATATTCCAAGGGGGCAAGGGTAACATAGGACTAAGTAAGAGAACTTTGAATAAGAAAAAACAAATGGAGATCTTAAGAAATATACATGCTCAAAGAACAATCAGACTGCAGCCAAAGCAGTCACAAAATACATTTATTTTTAAGCACTTAGGCAGTGACAAATGAGGGCCTAAGAAACGTAATGGTTCATTATGTAGTTGGCAAATGAGAGAGGATTTACAACTGTGGTTAAAATCAGTCGCTCAGATGAAAGGGGAAGTGCCACTCTGAGAAACCATGAGCCCTAATCAAGTATCTTATTTTTTTTCATACAGCATGAACAAAAACTTCAAAGAGCTGAGAACTGGAGGGAAAGAGCCGGATAGGGAGGGGAAGAGGACAGGGGAACATACTGAGGGAGGAGCGAGGAAGAAGTCTTTCTTCCAACTACTCAAAAGTTGTGCCTGCCAGAACCATTTAGGGGAGCTGCTAAACAGCTTTGTTAAGGTGTTTATCCCTTGGAGACAGTTCATAACTGTGGGCGTTCAGGGGTATAGAAATGAATTCAGAGCATGCCAAGCATACAGGATGGCATTTGGGAGCCAGACACAATGTAGCAGCTCATCTGCATAATCCTCTCATCCTGCTTGAGATGGAGAAAGAAGGAGACAGTGGATGCTGAGAATGTCAGTCCTGACAGCTTTATTAAGGCCAAGCAAGGAACTCTACCACTGCCCTTTCTGCACTGTTACTGCCACACATGCCAGCTATACCTGATGAGCTGGCATGGGGCTTTCTGCTCATTTAGTTTCCTGCCAGATGAGTAGGGATGTGACTGTGACTCAACATATTAAATTTCATCAGCTTCCTTTGGCCTTCCAATGCAGTGTCTAGGGAATGATGAGATGAGTGTTAGAAGGAGATGGAAAAGAATTTGTCCCTGTCTCCAAAGAATCATCCCATCAGTCTGACAGGGTTGGCCCTGTCATTTGTCTTTCTTTGTCACCTCCTTTGTCATGAGATCATAGCAACTGCATCCATAGAGATCATCTAGTATAATTCCTTCAAGAAAACATGTGACTTTCCTTAGATGTCACAGGTAAATAACTGGCATATCTTAGGACAAAGCTAATTATCTTGAAAATAAAAGCAGTGGAAAGTCTCTCTCCATTCCAGGAGAAGAGACAGAAGAACTTCTCTAAGGGAAGAGAGCATGGAGTACTGGGTAGAACAATATTTCGAATCAGGAAGACCTGGATTCAAATTCTACCTCAAATTCTACTATGACCATAGGCAGACTACTTCCTTTCTCTGTACCTCAGTTTCCTCATCTGTAAAATGAGGGGGTTGGACTCAAGGGCCTATAAAGTTTCCTTCTTAACTCTTATTATACACTTGACGAAATCCTGTCTATGAAACAAAAGTAGTAATAAAAACTCACTTTAGCACCGATAAAACATTTTATACACAACAACCTTGTGAAACAAGTTCAACAAATACGAGACCATGTGTTCAACAGAAAGATCATTCACCTACAACACTTCCTAATAATTACCTTGGGCAAAACATTCAATATCCCTGATCCTTATTTGGAATAAAGGTTGTTAGAGATCCCTTGTTCCTCTTTGTATATGACCTCAAGATTCCTCCTTTCACAGATTAAGACATGGAAACTCAAATCATGAAGGGATTTGCCTAGTGTTAAATGGCTTATGAACCGCAGAGCCAGGGTTTGAATACTGCTCTTCTAACTAAAATACATTTTCCTTTCCACTACCTTTTCTTATTTCCTTTTACCATATGTTTTGCCAAAGTTTATTTGCTCTCTCTCTCTCTCTCCTGTATATATCAGAATTCCAACATCTTTGCTTCTGTTTGTCCTGTTTTCTATCCTGTGAATAATCTCTTTTGCTGTCTTGAATCCCTGCTCACCTTGTAAAGCTTAACTCAGATGTCAACCTACAGAAAATATTCCCTTGTCCAAAAATTCAGGAATGGCCGATGATGATGAAGATAGCACATTTATTTAGCTCTTGCTATGTTCCAGGCTAAGTGTTCTCATTGGATCCTCACAACCTCTCTGACAGCTATTATTATGTTTATTCCTCATTTCAACAATGAGGAAACTGAGGCAATCTCAGCTTGAGTGATATGACCACGATTACACAACGGGTAAGTGTCTGAGTCCAAATTTAAAATCATGTCTTCTTGACACCAAAGCTGATGGTCTTTGCACTGTGCCATATAGCTGCTGCCACTTTGCCCTCTTAAGATTGATAAAGCACTTGATTTGCCCCCTCACTTATTATGTAATATTTTGTATTGGTCAGCAATAGGTGTTATTCACATCCATAAGCACTAATTAAATATTTACTTATTTACTGTGTGTCCAACTAGACTATAAGCTCTAAGAGTGTAGTGGTATATCTTATCTAAAAATTGTAAATCTGCCAGTGCCTAGAATAGTGCTCTATATTCAGTAGTTCCTTTGAAAGCATTTGTGGAAATACATTGTTTGAATCGAAGAAAAAAGAAAAGAAAGTTTGTAAAAAATTAACATTAAATCTTTTTTTTCCTCTTTCCTTCACTTACGACTCCTCCTAATGGAACAAAATATCAGAACCAGAATGCCATCCAAATAAAAATGATCGTAAGCCAGAAAGAGAACAATCAGAACATTTAACTCCCAGAAAGCTCCTTTTATCTTGAAGAAAGAAACAGCAGTCTGGGAGCTGTCCTGGGTTGTGTTCTCACTTCTGCCACTGACTACACGAATAATAAGTCTGGACGTTTACTCTCTTGGTGCCTTAGTCACTCCATATGAAAAACAGAAATGATAACGCTATCATATCCCCACAGTGATGGTCTGGGGAGTAATAAAATAGTGCTCTAAACCATTTTGCAAGTATTGCATAAAGCATTTTAGTAGCATAAATGTTCAATTTTATGTTTTAAAGTAATATCCATAGAAAAAAGGAAGCTTTTGAAATGAGATCTAAAACAGGGACCACAGCAAGGGATGTTCTAATTACATTTTCAGTGTCTCTTATTTATGCTACCTAAAGCATATTCAGAAGAATTGCAGACAGCCCTGAAGTATGGTTCCTACATGAAGGAGGAGAAATGGGGCATGTGGGGAGAGACAAAATTGTAGCGCTCCATCGAGGCTTCACAACAGTCACCTGACATCCTGGCAAATAGAATCAAAGGATGACAAATCTGGCAGAAATTTTAAAAATTCTCTATGGCATTCTGTCATTACTACCTGGACAGAGGAGCAAAACTGAGACCTATAGAAATGAACGATTAGCCCCAAGTCACACAGTTAGTTAAAATGATAGCCCATGTGATCTCAATCTCATTTTGAAGTCCTTACCAACATAACACACTGCTTCACTGTCAGTAAGCACACACAACCGTGGTTAGACTAATGGGCTGTCCCAGATCCAAAGCCTACAGGTCAAAAACCATAGAGATTTAGAGACATGGAGGGGTCTTTTGAGTCTCACCTGAAGCTTTCAAAGTAAAATAGAGATATCCTGAGAATTTTCAACAGAGTTAGTGTTCTCTGGTTTGATTGTTCTCTGAAATAGCTTTGAAACCTCAGGACACCCGTGGAAATGACTCTTGTTTCTCCAGCTCAGAAACCAGCCCAGGCCAAGAGCCTAGACCCTTTTCCTCCAATTGTAAGGAGAATTTTGTTTGTTTCTTTGCTTTTTTTCTATTGCTACATAATCTGTTCAGGTTATTCAAGAACCCCCAAGCATTGCATTATCATCTCACTCTATGCCTTTTGTTAAGTGGTGTCATCCTATAAATATGGAGGTAGTTAAAGGGCATCGTGTTTAGAGTGCTGGACTTGAAGTCAAGAAAACCTGACTATGAATCCTGCATCACGTACTTGGTAGCTTCATGATCCTGGGAAAGTCATGTCCTCTGAGCTTAATTTTTTTCACCTATAACATGAAGTGCCTTCCAGGGGACTAACCCAATGATCTTTTGATTCTTAATCTCTCTTTGAATATTTATTATTCCAAACATTACAATTCCAATTTAATATTCCAGTAATTCCAATTTGTTGTATTCATGTCTTATTTGTTCATAGTTTTCTGCATATTATCGGTCCCATTATACTGTGAACTCCTTTGGAACATGAACCATCCTTTGCCTTTTTTTATTCCCAGTTCTTAGCATATGGCCTGGCATACAGTAAGCACTTACTAAATGCTTGTTAAATGACAAACTTAAATAGACTGAATAGTCATCTAAAAAACTTCTCTAAACTCTATGCAACATACAACCACCATCCATATTTATGAACTGATATACTTAACTCATTTAAGCCCCACACCAACCCTGTGATGTGAGTACTATAGGTATTCCCGTGCTTATAGATAATCCAATTCAACCCCATTCATTTTATAGATTAAGAAACAAGGCCCGTTAGAAGTTAAACAACTTGCCCAAAGTTCTTAAACAAAAAATCACAGCTGTAACTCAAACTTGAGTCCTGTGATTCAAAATCAAATACTTCTTTAACTATCATTATTTACAAATCATATATAACATTGGCTAGGGTTCAGAGAGCTTAAATGATTGGTCTGGGGTGATAGGTGCTTTGTAATCACAAAGCATCACAAGTAGGAATAGAAATAGGAATTGTCATCTTACTCCAAGTAAAATGCAACAGCCAATCTGTCTCTTGAGTGTTGCTTTCTGCATATATGTTAAGCTTTGAAAAAATTTTTATTTTATTGTGAGCTTAAGAAATAAAACAAGCATTTCCATAACAGAACACAATTTTTAAAAAAGATGGTTACACATGAAACTGCAAATCTATTACATAGAACTTGCTATTTCTTTTAGTTGTATAATAAAATTATCATGTTATTTTTTCCCTTTCTTCCCTCTCCATCCTCTTCCCCTAGAAATGGGGACATTAGACACAAATATGCATCACATGTACATATGTATGTACAGACACAAACACATCTATATATATATATATATATATATATATATATATATATATATATGTGTGTGTGTGTATGTTTGTGTGAATGTGTAAAACCATTCTATACATGCTTCTATTTATCTCTGCATATCTTCGTAGGTTCTTTATAGTTAATTTGAGTATTTATAATAGTCAAAATGACTTAGTCACTCAAAGTTGTTCTTAAAATAATATTGATTTGTTGTGTATGTACAACACGCTCTAGTATATGTTAATCTAAAATAATTGAGGTCTGATCATTTCTTCTTTCCTTTTATTCACAGACAAATAGGGACTTTTCCAAATACCCTTGGTCTGATATATATAGTGAATATGTAACTCTGATAAATATAGATCATTTTATTCTCTTGGGACACCTCTCTTCCCCCATTAGATAGCTGTCATAAAAGCAACATTTTATAATTAAGATTTATATAATACATTTACATTTATTTTATCTCATTGAATTCTCAAGATAACTCTGTTAGGGAGATACTATGACTATAACTATTCCAATTTAGAATGAGAAGAATGAAATTCAGAGAGTTATCATAACTTGTTTATGGTCATGGTCCCAAAGCTAGAAAGACCTGTGTCTAGGATTCAAAATGATATCTCCTGACTTCAAATCTGGGACTCTTATGAGTAGGCCACTTATCTATGGCCTACCAAACAGGAAAAAGGTCAGTGACTGAATGATCATTTCAAGTACCAAAGAGGAAAAAAAAAGACTTGTAAAGTGCCTTTTTCCATCACCTTTCCTGTGAATATTTCCTTTGGAGGATTAATAGGTTATCTAAAGAATAACAGATATTTTAGCAGAAGAACATAGAATAATTCTTACCAGCATGTGAGCAAAGGATTAAGAATTAAAAATGAAATGTATCTCCAACTAGTCAAAATAACAAAGTACAGAAAAAGTGTATGATACTAGATTTAAGAGATCCATATGTCAAGAACATACCACCATAGATGGAATTTGATCTCTAGTAAATGTTTTCCTGAAAAGTTATTTTCAAATTGATTTTTCTAAATTCAGAAATATCAAAATGCATTGCAGGAGCTTATTATTTACAGAGAAATGATGAATATGTCTAGAATTATTTACAAAGTGAAAAAAACTACTTTTAGAAAGCAAAATATTATGTCTTATTTAATCATTCCTTCAAATCTCTATTTTCATAGAGAAGGTTTCATATGGGATGTCCAAGTGGCAAACTTCTGTCTTTAATAAATAATGGTTTTGTATTTTAGGCATTGAAAACATGAGAAGTGAAAGATTATTTCTTCAGCAGGCCACATTCTTATGATCACACAACTGACCCAGAAGAGTAGGCAAGAAAGGAACCTGCTGTTTTTACGGTTTCTTGATATCCTATTACTACTGGACATTCCTTTTGATGGAGGAATAAACTCAGTTACAGAAGATTAGCTAAACAAATCTAAGTCAAGTCTTAAGGACATGTTATCATCAATAATATCCTTTCTTTGATGTACTCTGTGTACTGGACTCCAGAGCCACACAGGTCTTCATCATTATGCTACATGCACATGCACACTTTGACCCAGTAAAGGATAGAGAAATTGACAATTATATGTCAGCATTGATCACAGCACAGACCTTGCTAACCTGTTTTCTTATTTCCCACCAAGATGTGGAAAGATGTCCTAGAAAATATCATAACAATTAGTTCTGCTTATTCTTACCCTCTCCAACACAAACCAATACTAAAATCACACCCATTGCTCAGAAATGATCTCTTAATGTTTTAATGATATTTTTAATATTATAATCAGTTCTCAGTGCCTAATGTCCATCTTGTTTTTTCACTCTCTTTTAACAAAAAACTGAGTTAACAATTGAGCAAAATTTATAGATATAGTCACCATATGTGAAATAATAAAGACATAATAATCCATACTCATAGTACATTATCCTTTCCTTCATTGAAAGAAGGAAAATGGGCTTCATAATTGCTCTTCTAAAAATAAAATTGGTCATCACTTTAATCTGATTTCTAAATGTTATTTTTTATTTCCTTCATATTCCATTAGTATGTGTTTTTTTCATGTTTCCTTGATTTTCTCATATTCATGATCTCTTATGAGGCAATAATATTCTAGTATATTCAGATATATCCTTTGACAGGCAACTATTCAGTTTCCAAATTTAGGTACTACAAAAAATATTGTGATTAAGATTTTGCCTTATATTTGATTTCTGTAAATCATATACCTAATAGTATGATTGCTGGGTCAAAGGATATGAATAGTTTAATAACTTTTCTTACATAATTTCCAAATTGTTTTCCAGAAATCCTCAGCTCACAATGTAAAGGAAATTTTTACAGATAGTTCTTTCCTCTAACCAATAATTTTCCTTCACAATATGCATATAAATAGACATAGCTCCAGCCAACAAATATTATTCTATCTTCATATAGATCCTTCAGAATAAACCAATTCCATTCTTTATTATTTTGTGAATTTGAACGATGTGAGGTAATACATTATAATTATTAGAAATACTATATTTCTTATTATTGTTGTACTACCCAATCACATCTGCTCATTATCTTCTATCCAGTCCGCAAGTGTTAGACAAATTGAATGCATTCACCCCATTAATGGGTGGGTATTTCCAGATGGTTCACTGACAAGGGGAAACAGAGGCGATGACAGGTGCTGCCACAGTTAGACTTATGGCCAATCTGTCATTTGGCTTATTTTTTGCCAGAAACCCTTGTCTTACGTACCTGAAAGCAATCAGGTGGCACCTGAGTCCCCCATCCAGTCACAGCTGCCCACGTTTTCCTAGACAAGTGAATGAATTTTATCACCTTATTCCTGTCAAAGGTTTCTGGCTGAGTCACTTCCAAGCAAAACTTCAAGGTGAAGCTATAGGTACTACCAGATAGTCATGAGGAGTTCATACTATGTATGAACAGAGCAGGAAGGACTTAGGAATTGTGAAACATTAGCACAGTCTTTGGGTATATTCTCAACTTCCACCCCTATAGGAACCATCTTCTTGGGAAATGCTTGCTTACTTTATTTGACAAGTTTTGCTGTTTTGAGAGGCCAGGGCTAGGCTTAGACTTAAATTCTCACTCAGTCTTCTTCCTCCAAATCCTCAAAATTATTTTATTTTCCAAAAGCATTTGATTCAGTGTAACAAGATGAGGTATTATAGGTTCACCTCAGAGACAACTTTTCTACCTTATGTGCATTAAAGTTATATGAGAATATGACCAATGAAGCTAGAAATTTGTCTATCATTCAGCTGAATACTGATCTCAAATGAGAACTTGACATACAATGAGACATATGCTTCTTAAAAGTTTCTCTGTGTCATAGAAGATGGGCTTTACAGAAGTTCAAACAGAAGAAGGGACCTGTTGATGTTAAAGTTCACTAAAAGCTCCTTTTCACAGATGACAAGATACAATTAGAATAAATCCTTGAAAGCCATAGTGTCATCACAGTGAAGCCACAGAAGTGTGAATGAGATTGATCAACTATCTATGCTGGAAAAAATAAAGGAAATGAGAAATGTTTATTGCCTAGTTCATAACAATCAAGTCAAGAGCAAGCCACTGCACACACACACACCCACACGCACACCCACACGCACACACTCACATACATTCACACACACATACACAAGCATAGAAATTCACTTTAGATGAAGGAATGAGCTTGTTTCAGATTTAATAAAGGAAGATAACTGGTCAAATCTTTTTTTAAAGTTGTACAATGTTTTCAATGATGCCAAAGTGACTGTTGTCACAAAAGCTCACCTCTTTAATATTAATACTATCCTATCAATATCCTATCTCATCAATATCAAAACATCAAAATCTCAGGACAATCAAAATATAAAAATATTTATATATAAATACAAGTATTAAATACTAATATTAATAATCCCCAAAGCAAAGAAAAAACATGATTGGCATCAATATTTTGTAACATGTCATCTATTGCTTGTGTACTAGAAATGGAATAAAATTACGTAGAACCACAGAAGTCATAGCTGATGGGACCTCAAATGTTATCTACTTCCAACATATTCCTAACCACATATGCTGCTTACTGTATCCTGATAAGTGACCATCTGGTATTTTCTAAAGCTCTTCAGGAACTGGAAGTTTCTCCCTGTCTAGGTAGACCATTGAACTTTTCAATACTCTAAATGTTTAGTTGTTGTTAGTTTTTCTATTATAAATAGTCAAATCTATCTCTCCTTGTCTTCTGCTCTTGGGATAAGCAAGACAAATCTTATTCCTTCTTCTCCATGACAGCCCTTTAAGTGGAGATAACGATTGCCTTGTCCCCAAGTGTCCCCAAGTCTCCACTAGGCTAAGCAACCCCAACTCCTTCAACTTTTCTTATTCTCCATTTTTGCAAGCACATACTGACTGACTAGCAAAAAAATCATGGGTGAAAAAGTTACTTTGTTGGAGTCACAACGAGGTAATCAAGAGATGACAAATTCTTGTCACATTTTTGCCCTGCTTCCAATATTTCTACAAACCTGCTTTATCTCATCTTTGAAACCTGAAAAATCAAAATTTGTATGGTGTTCAAATGGCAATTCACCATTCAATTAGTCTTTTCTCTTTACAGAGTGTCAAAGATCATTAAACTGAATAATGCCATCATGAATGATACTTTTCTTTTGTCTTTCTTATTTAAGTAATATTGAATGAAGAAAATTCCTTTTAAGTAACTAAATCCAGATTTTGGTAATTACAGAACATATAAAATAGCATATATTTGAAGTAAATATATTTACCTTTGTCTTATAAGTGAGAAATTTTAATTAGAGTAGTGAATTGTTCAAATTCATAAGTAACAAAAAACTGGAAGTAAGTCAGGGATGCAGAACAAAGAGAACCGGAATTTCTGTACTACGTTATAGGGCATATAAAATAAATGACAAGTGTTAAAGATGTGCAATTGATTTAATGAAGCTTCTTTACAATGATTAATCTACCTTAGTATGCAGACAGCATTTTATTTAATAATTATTCTTCAAGTCAATGATTTTTCTCTCTTCCAAAAATTTATGAGAGGTGATGACTTCTCTGTAATAATAATACCCAGAGTTCAATCAATCAACATTTATTGAACTTCTACTATTCAGAACACTATGTTAGGTGCTAGGGAAATGATGTACTTAGTACAAAATGAGGCCATATCCCTCTAGAAACTTTTCTTTGCAGTCTTGGGCAAATAGATTTATAATAAACATTTTGTAACCAGAGATTACGATAGCTATTATTTATTAATACCAATTCAAGAAACCCAATGATTTCCAGAGAAGAATTGGAATTAATTGGGAAAGTCAGTTTTCTGTTGTTATTAAACAATTTGCTAAGTAAAATAAAGGAAAGAAGGGATTCACCTAACAATATTACTTTTATAGTATATGTTGATGGTGCTACATGATTAGAATCCATTCTTGACATAAACAGATGCTTCCCTGTTGAATATTTCCAAGTGGCAAAAGAGCAGAAGTGGGTAAGGAGGCTTGAAATGACTGGATAATTGTAGTATAACATCTTTTAGGCAAAGGCAATGGGCCCCACTAATATCTTTGACATATTACTGTGCAAAGAAAAGTCTTGGTTAGGTCTTCATCCTAATAAAACAAGCAAGCTCAGGAAAATGAAGCCAAAAAAAGGGGAGAGAGCTAGATGGTATCATGGATAGAGCACTGGACCTATCCGGACTCAGATATATACTGGCTATATGACCCTGATCAAGTCACTTACGTTATTTTCTTCAGGTTCCTCATCTATAAAATAAGCTGAAGGAAATGGCAAACCACTCAAACATCTTTGCAAGAAAACCGTAAATGCAGTCATGAAGAATCACACGGGACTGAAAATGAGGGCAACATAACAACCTTGAGATACTGTGACGGCAATCAAATTGGAATCTTTTGCTGTTTTTGTTTTAATAAAAGTGCCTCCGATTGAATAATGTGATTAAAGAAGATCTCCCCTACCCACTGCTGGGCCAGCCCATTGAGGGAAGCTTGATGAGGGGAGCTGTTTCATAGGAGGGTCCCAAGCATCTTTTGTTTTTTCTACAGAGGCACTGAGGCAGAAGGATATATCTCTGGCTATAAAAATTGTATAAATACTCTGAGACTGAGCTTCTACTTTGGAAGCTTACTGATGGGAAGTGTTTATTTGGCCAGAAGAGGACTCTGGGAACCCCCTAGCTTGGAAAAGCCTCTCTGGTAACTGTTACGTTGGACCTGTATGTTGAATTATGGTCAGCAAGAGGAAGCTGTGTCTGCTGATCTTTGATTTCTCTGTATTTTCTTTGAAGTTCAGGGTGTTTACTCCCCTGAACTAACCGAATGATATATGTGCTTGATTAAAGAAATGATACATGTGCTAGATTAAAATGATTGTTAACCCCTCCAAAGTTGCCTTTCCTTTTATGAATGCAGATCTATGAACCTGCCGTAGTAACCTGTGTGTGTTGGGGTGCTTACTGATACATATAGCATTCAGAAAAGATCTCCATAGGGCTTCATCCTAATAAATCAGTCAAGTTCATGGAAATAATAAAGCAAAAAAGAGTTATCATACAAGGCAAACATGTCATATGGGTCAACCCCCAAGCTCAACCCTACTCAATTTCTAAGATGAAGTTTCTAAGAATAAAAAACAATTCTGATAGTTTTACATTTCTGATGTGCTATTACAACTCAGCTCTTCACCCATTGCCCAATCATAGGGAAATGGAATTAGAGCTAAAAGCTAAAACATGAACATGCATGTGACCAGGTGCAGATCTTACAGGTAGCATGAGGGCATCAAAAGTCTATTTTCAGACTAGCAGAGCCTCTTTCAACAGAAAGATTAACAGTAAGTGCTAACTAGCAGGTACTTAAAGGAAAGACAAGCAGAACTTAAAACAATGGGGTTACTGAGTCAGCATAAATTTCAATAATACCTTTCCTTTGATTAGGGAAAAGAATGATAGTACATCAGGATCCTTGCTAGAGTTCTATGCCTAAAGAGAAGAGAAAAAAACATCTTAAAGTAACCCCAGACCTTACAGCATTTGCACAGTAAGGAGTAAACTAAGTCATAGTAGAGAGCTGAACTGACAATTAGGAATCTAAATCTTGTCTCACACATTTACTAGCATTGTGAAGCCCTCTCAGCTTTCTCATATCTAAAATATATTTTGATTATCAAGGGAGATAATATATGTAAAGCACAGTATAAACCTTAAAATATTAGATAAATGCTAACTGTTATTATGGGGCTTGTGGTTGTAATTCCAGAAACCTTCAGGGCATTCTCACTCAGGAAGGATCCATGGTAAGTCAGAAATGGAGGAAAGCTGAAATGTATAATTATCTAACTGGGATCCTTTCCAGGTAATATCAGAAAAAAAGTCTAACTCATGGGAATATTGTTCTGGAATAATCCCCTCTTCTCATCCACAATTAATAGTTTCTTTTTCTTTGTTTTAGAATATACAACAAGACCATTTTTAAGGTATTCGGAAGCTACAGCTACTGAGAAAAAGTTTTAATCCATGAATTATTTATATATCTTTCAAAAAACAGAGTTGTAATGTCTAGCTCATAAACTTTCATTTGTGGTGGGTTGGGTCCTCCAGCAGAGTATTCTCCATGAATTTAGCATGGCACGAACCTGACCTAGCAATTTTGAAACCTCTACCAGGAGATCACAAGTTCTGGAAGGTACTGATGAGTTAGAACTTTGCCCTGACAAAATGATCAGCTAGTGCGTTTAGGCAGGTCAACTTAATTAAGTATTGAGAAGCTTATAACTACATTGTGTATAGGGTGATGCACTATTTGTTCAATTTGTTTATTATGAACTATATTTTTATATAAATTTATTTTTAATTTTCTACATTTGCTTCCATAAATTTTGAATTTTCTCTGCCTTCCTCCTCTCCCTTCCCCAATACAGTATGCAATCCAATAAAGTCTCTACATATATATTAGTTTTTTAATGTTTATTTATTTATTTTTAGTTTTCAACATTCATTTCCACAAATTTTGAGTTTCAAATTTTTTTCCAATCACTCCTCTTCCCCGACCAAAATGCTGGGCATTCTGATTGTCCCTTCTCCAAATTTGCCCTCCTTTCTGTCGCTGTTCTCCCTTCCCTTATTCCCATCTTCTCTAGTTTCTTGTAGGGCAAGAGAGATTTCTATACCAAATTACCTGTATTTTTTATTTCCCAGTTGTATGTAAAAACAATGCTCAACATTGGTTACTAAAACTTTGAGTTCCAACTTCTCTCCCTTCCTCCCCCTCCCCCTCCCCCATCCCCACTGAGAAAGCAAGCAATTCAATATAGTATGTATATATATATATATATATATATATATATATGTAGTTTTGCTAAAGACTTCCATAATAGACATGTTGTGTAAGACTAACTATATTTCCCTCCATCCTGTCCTGCCTTCCATTTATTCTATTCTCTCTTTTGACCTTGTTCCTCCCTAAAAAGATTTACTTCTAAGTATGCCCTCTTCCCATTTTCTCTCTTGTCTATCATTCCCCACACCCCATTTATCCCCTTCTCCTCTACTTTTCTGTAGTGGAAGATAGATTTTCATATCAAGGTGAGTGAGCATGTCACTCCTTCCTTAATTCAAATGTGATGAGAGTAAGCTTCACTTTTCCTTTTCATATTCTGTCTTTTCTCCTCCATTAAAAAAGCTTTTTCTTGCCTTCTTTATGAGAGATAATTTGTCCCATTCCATTTCTCCCTTTCTCCTCTCAATAAATCCTCTCTCACCTACTTGATTTTATTGTTTTATATATCATCCCTTCTTATTCAACTCACCCTGTGCTTTCTGTATGTGTGTGTGTGTGTATATATGTATATATATGTTCATATGCGTGTGTGTGTATAATCCCGCCAACTACCCAAATACTGAGAAAAGTTTCAAGAGTTACAAATATTGTCATTCCATGTAGGAATGTAAACACTTCAACTTTAGAAAATCCCTTATGATTTCTCTTTCCTGTTTATCTTTTCATGCTTCTATTGATTCTTGTGTTTGAAAGTCCAATTCTATATTCAGTTCCAGTATTCTCATCAAGAATGCTTGAAAGTCCTCTATTTCATTGAATGACCATTGTTTTCCATGAAGTATTATACTCAGTTTTTCTGGGTAGCTTATTCTGGGTTTTAATCTTAGTTCCTTTGACTTCTGGAATATTATATTCCAAGTTCTTCAATCCATTAAGGTACAAGCTGCTAGATCTTTTATTTTCCTGACTGTATTTCCACCATACTCAAATTGTTTCTTTCTAGGTGCCTGCAATATGTTCTCTTTGACCTGGGAACTCTAGAATTTGGCTACAATATTCCTGGGAGTTTCTCTTTTAAGATATCTTTCAGGAGGTGATCAGTGGATTTTTTCAATATTTATTTTGCCCTCTCGTTCTAGAATATCAGGGCAGTTTTTCTTGATAATTTCATGAAAGATAATGTCCAGGCTCTTTTTTTGATCATGGCTTTCAGGTAGTCCCATAATTTTTAAATTTCTCTCCTGCATTTTTTTTCTAGGTCAGTTGTTTTTCCAATGAGATATTTCTCATTATCTTCTACTTTTTCATTCTTTTGGCTTCGTTTTGTAATTTCTTGTTTTCTCATAGTTATTAGCTTTCATCTATGTCATTCTAATTTTTAAAGAACTACTTTCTTCAGTGAGCTTTTGAACCTCCTTTCCTATTTGGCTAATTCCGCTTTTGAAAGCATTCTTCTCCTCATTGACTTTTTGGACTTCTTTTGCCAATTGAGTTAGCCTGTTTTTAAAGGTGTTATTTTTTTTAGCAAGCTGTGTTTGCATCACCCTCATTTCTCTTCCCAATTTTTCCTCCACCTCTCTTACTTGATTTTCAAAATCCTTTTTGAGTTCCTCCATGGCCTGAGACATTTGCATATTCATTTTGGAAGTTTTGGATGCAGAAGCCTTAATTTTTTTGTGTTTCTCTCATTGTTCTTCTTCATCTGAAAGAATGGAAGAAAATACGTGTTCCCCAAGAAAGTAGCCTTCTATAGTTTTATTTTTTTTTATTATAATATTCCTTTGGGGATATTATATATATATATATATATATATAATTTTTATCCCCTTTGGGGATACTTGACTATTTAGTCCTTTGTCAAGAGGAGGGTATACTCTGGGTACCTGTAAGTTCTCAGTTCCTCCAAGGTGGCACAATCAGCAGAGAGGAGTTTACTCTTCTACTGGCCTCTTGTTCTGATATGGGAGCAATCAGAAGCACTCAGTTCTGCTCAGGATCTGCCATCAGGTTTTCCTCTCCAGAGTCACCCCCAGTTCCACCACCTACACTCTTCTGCAATCCCCAAGTGCCACTCAGGGCTGAGAAGCAGGTCAACCACTCAATTACCCCAGGGTCTTTAAGCAGAGAACTCTAAAAATGAATGCTACTACTACAGTGGCTGCTGCTGTTGCATCCAGACAGTGTGCCCCTCTCACTCTAGTGAAAGAGCTCTCTCAGTGACCTTTGCAGCTGTCTTTGGAGTTTGTGGGTTGAGAAATCTAGGAACTGCTGCTGCCAGTGGCACCCTGAAGCCTGTTCTCATCCTGTCCCTGGTGCATCATGAAGCCAACCCTGGGCTGTGCTCTGCTTTGCATCTGGTGCAACAGACCTTTCTTGACAGCCTTCCAGGTTCTGTTGAGCTGGAAATCTCTTTCACTCTGTGGTTTTAGGACCTGGTGCTCTTGAATTTGTTTAAAGTCATTTTTACAGGTATTTTATGGGCTGTGGAGGGAAGTTTCTACAAGTCTGTCTTTCTACTCCACCCTCTTGGTTCTGCTCTCATATACATTCTTATTAAGTATATTTTCACATTAGTCATGTTGTAGAGAATAATTAGAATGAATGTGAAGAACCACGAGAAAGAAGACAAATGAAAATAAAATTGAAAGCAAATAACATGCTTCCATCTGCATTCAGACTCCATGTTTCTTTCTCTGGATGTAGATAGCATTATCTATCATAAGTTTTTTGGAATTGTTTTAAGTTCTTGAATTGCTGAGAAGAGCTAAGTCTATCAAAGTCATTCATTGCATAATATGACTATTACTGTGTACAATATTCTCCTGGTTCTACTCACTTCATTCAGCAACAGTTCATATAAGTCTTTCCAGGTTTTTCTTAAGTGTGTCCACTCATCATTTCTTGCAGCACAATAGTATTCCATTACATTCATATACCACACCTTGCTCAGCCTTTACTCAGTTCTGGTCAGGGATGTACTTTTGTGGAACTTTCAAAAGTTCCAATCTTTTCCAGTGGAAGCAATGTCCATAAGAATGAAATGATTGTACTCTGAGTTATAATAAATTGGAATATTCAATGAGGGTTTATAGAGTACCTACTATATAAAGTTGGATTGTGATATTAGAGGTTAGAGGTATATTTTATATTGTAAAACCTTTAAGGGAAGGCTTATTTGACATATTTGTTATTGTATTTCTACAATATCTATTATATTACAACACATGGAACTAGAATTTGTTTCTTGTATTAATTATTTAAAGCCTTCAGGAACCTGTGTTCTGATACAAGTATGTGAATGAGTAGAATGTAAAAAATATTGTTTTCAAAATATTAAAGGAAGTTAGAATGGGTGAAACCCAACCCCTTCATTTGACAAATGACAAAACTCAGGTCTAACTAATATCACACAGGTAGTGAACATAAGAACAATGATTTGAACTCAGGCTTTCTAGAAACAATGCCCTTTCTATTACACCACTATTCACGAGTCCAAAGCAGAGTTATTGAATGCAGTGACTGAAATATTCACAAATACAGATGGACTGGAAAGATCTGAAAATGTAATTGGGAAATGTTTAACAAAATAAATAAAAATATAATAAAACTTAGTTAATATTACCTTTTAAAAATAGGTTGATAAATTGGCTCCATGGATCACTATGTACTGATTAGTGACCCCTATTTCTATTTCAATTAGACACCATTGGTTCAAAGAAACTTCTGGCTGGAAGTGATTGAAGAATGTTACATGACCAAAGTTAACCAAAGAATCCTACCAAAGATAGATATGATTTCAGTAAATAGAGATAAGGAACAGTGGCTATGATTAAAATAACAACAACAACTTGAAAAGGCATGCAGAGAGATTAATCTGAAGAACTGGTCCAGGTAAGCAAAGTGAGAAAAGGTACCAGTTAGGAGGTTTTACACATTAGGAGATGAGAGGGATATTAGTAGAAAGGAGGTTTATTCCTAATAGACCTAAAGGTTTTTTTTAAATGAGATATCTACTGAAGTTCCGAGTTTGCACAGATGTTAATGCTATTAATAAGAAGGAAAGGAAGATAAAAAGAAAGAAAGAAAGAGAGAGAGAGAGACAGAGAGAAAGAGAGAGAAAGGAAGGAAGAGAAAAAGAGAGAGAGAAAGAAAGAAAGAAAAGAGAAAGAAAGAAAGAGAGAAAGTTATTGAGAGGGTATGGTTTCAGTTTAGAATAGTGGGAAGATAATATCTTTGATTATAAATGTCTAGCATTCAGTGACGGTGGTTGTTCCCGGCAGAAATATCTTGAAGACATTTGGAAATGTAAGTTCAAACTGTTAAAAGAAAGAGTCAAATCTAAAGATTTAGATTTAGAAATTATCTTTCTTAAAGAGAGCTGAGGTATCAGAGTCTAAAAGTGATTCTCCAACACAGTTTAATCCACACACATTAGTTGCCTACTATTTGAAAGATGTTATGTGATCAACATGAGATTCAAAGCCAAAAATGTGTTGTCCTCAAAAACATTAACCTGATTCCACTGTCACAGAAGAAGGAAGCAATTTATCATAAAAGGTTGTCATAGTTTTGTTTCTTTCACTGTTTTCTTTCTAGATTAATCATTAATTGCTCTTGCTAAATTGCTCCCCCCCAAACTTAGTTCCCCCTCTAACATTTAACCTACAAAAATCGCATAATTTTCTACCATTCTCTTCTATGATGTTTTATATTCTTACATTAACATATAACATATAACCTTTGATTGTTAGATGTAACAAAGAAATTTGGTATTTTCTGTCTAAATAAGTTTATAGATTTTTTTTCTTTTTCTTTTGATAGTTTTGATTAGTTTAAGTTCAAATTCAATAATCATTTACTGAGTACATCCTACATGTCAGGAATTAGGGTATAAAAATAAATTAATTGGAATACACTCTGAACAACAATAGTACATGAGGTATATATATATATATATATATATATATATATATATATATATATATATATGCATGCATGTGTATGTGTGTGCGTGTTTTTCCTGACAAGTTTTTTATATTCCCTTCCATTGTTTAATATCTTGAATCTTACCATAGGTACTTGTGAGTTTTGATCTTGATCAATAAGATAGGGAATCTATAGGGTCCTCACAAAGGAACTTTCTATTTTAAAAAAAGTGTCTTTATTCCAAAGTGGAGAGTGGCTGTTTGTGTAGCAGGATCTGTGGATACTCCCTTAGATAAATATCACTTTTTTGGTAATTGTCATGAGGGAGGATGGGTATTAGATGGGGGTCATCTTCCTTGTTATTTACCTTAAGGAATTTTGAGTGAAATATTTTCTCCCAGGATCAAAATGTTTGGGAAGTTCTAAGAGTTTCTCAACAAAGATGTTAGCAGATAGCTAAATTAAGTAGCAGAGGTGAAAAAAAAGAATTTCTGGGTCATGTGAACAACAAGATAGAGGACTAGATATATTCTCCAATCTTCCAAATCTCTCAAATCTCTCCTACAAAGAAATTATTTACAAGAGAAATACAGTTTCAGCTGTCTCCACAGGCTAAGATGGGTACTAAAGACCTGAATGAGGTAACAGCTCATTGAACTAATAGCCAGACTAATTACTAACTCCAAAGTTGTTCACTCAGCATTCATTCTTCCACTGGCTACCAAAGTCAATCAGGATTGTATAAGCTAATTCAAAAGTTTGCAAAAAACAAAATGAAATAAAACTAAATTTTATCTCCTTTGCCTCCTGCACGACTGCAAAACAAACAGCTAAAGGCTATTCTTCCTGGGATAGTAGCATTGTAGCACTCTATGTTTTTACAGAGCTCACATTCAGGAAAAGGTGACATACTCAGCATATCTGAACCTAAACATTAATAAGCCCAAGATAACGTACAAGGTCAGTGGGAAAGCTCTGTTGCATGAAGGTGTGAGAAGGGCCCAGTCCAGCACAGGTCACACCAGAACAGACCAGGCACAAGAAACTCAGGAGCAGGCCTTGGGGTGATTGAATCAGTGGCAGTAGTGGCAGTTTCTATACCTCTCAATCTACAGATTCCAAAGAAAAATTAGAAGATCAGCAGGAAAGGTCTGTCTCACCTGGGCAAGAATTTAGCATAGTGTAGCCCAGGCCATACCAGGATAGCCCTGGCTAAAGAAACCTAGGAGTAGGCCTTGTGTGCTACTGAACCAGCAGTGACATAGGCTGCTTCCAGAGCTCTCAGCCCACAGACAGTAAAGGGGTCAAACATTTGGTCAGAGGGAAATTACAGGAGTCTCTTTCCTAGCACTGAGGCAGGCCTCTATTGTTTTGCCCATACTCAGATATGCATCTCAGGCCCAAGTGGCAGTTCCAGGGTGAGAAGGAGCATTAGCACATCAGAGCCTGTAGCCACAGAGGAGTAGGGATCCTCCTCACAGTTCCAGGGCAGAAAAGAGAGCTTGTGGTCTCTCACAGACGAGAGCACAGTTCTTAAATGATTTCATTTTTAATTTATTAATATGTTAATAATTAATATATTAATTTAATATTATTTATTAATAATTTCATTTATATATGTATATATACATATGAATATAAATTCATATATTTATATATGAATATATATCCACTCATATATAATATCATAGTAATAAGTAATTTATTAATTTAATTAATTAAAAATTAAATCATTAAAACTTTAAATCATACCACCTTGGAAGAACTGAAAACTTATTCGTCCTTAGAAAAATCTCTGAAAACAGCTGCACAAAATCCATGAAGCTTGGAACAGTGAGCCCTATACTTTAGAAACTGAGTCTTACTTTAACAAATAATTAAAAGTCAAGTAATAGGTTAAGAATATGATCAAATTACAGAAAAAACAATTCTGACCATAGAAAGTTACTTTGGTAAAAAGGAAGATCAAAACACACTCAAAAGAAAATAACAAAGTTAAAGCTTCTACCACTAGAGCCTGCAAGAGAAATATGAATTTTTCTCAGGCCATGGAAGAACTCAAAAAGGATTTTTTTTAACTTATTTAATAATCTATTCATTTATTTATTTATTCATTCATTCCTTCATTTATTTATTTATTTGTCTGTTTATTTCTGACTTTCATCATTCACTTTCATAAGATTTTAAATTTTCTCCTCCTCCTCATCCTCCTCCATCCCCAAGACAAAGTGCAATCTAATATCAGATATATATATATATATATATATATACACATACATACATACATATATATCCATATTAAGTATATTGTTGTATTAGTCATATTGGAAAGAAAAATTAGAAACAATGGAAGGAACGTGAGGGAGAAGAAATAAAAGAAAACAACAACAATAAAAAGAAAGAGCAAGTAGTATATTTCCATCTACATTCAGACTCCAAAGTTTTTTTTCTCTGGTTGTGGATGGCATTTTCTATCATAAGTCTTTTGAAGTTGTGTTAGATCCTTGCATTGTTGAGAAGGTCTAAGAATATCAAAGTTAGCCATTAAACTATGTGGTTGCTACTGCGTACAATGTTCTACTGCTTCTGCTCCCCTCAGTCAGCATCAGTTCATATAAGTCTTTTCCATTTCTTCTGAAAGTGTGTGTGTGTGTGTGTGTGTGTGTGTGTGTGTGTGTGAGAGAGAGAGAGAGAGAGAGAGAGAGAGAGAGAGAGAGAGAGAGAATGAGAGAGAGTGAGAGAGAGAGAGAGAGAGGCGAGAGAGAGAGAAACAGAAGAAAATACGAGGAAGGAAATATGTAGTTAGTAGTCATAGATCTACAGGAGCTAGATGATATGGTGAATAGAGAGCTGGGCCTGGAGTCAGAATACTAAAAACAAATAAATAATAACTTTGAAAAATAAGAAAGTAATTGAGAAAATTTTAATTATGAAAACAAAACTTAAAGGTATGTCAGGTGCATTTCCCCCCCAACCTGGAAAGCCAGTTGTTAAATATTTAACAGCACACTCCTAAATATAAAGGTCTTATGATATATTTAATTTCATTTGGATCATTTTCTGGAAAGTAGACCAGTAGGAAGTTTTGCTTCTTTCCTTTTCTATCTATCATCACTAATTGTTTAAATAGCTAAGTTTCATCCAGAATAGTTGCCCATTGCCACTACCTTCCCTTACGTAGTAAATCCTCAGTTAGAGACTGGGAAATGGAAAATTTTGTTGTGCAAACAAATTCCTTCTCAGGAGAATAGTAATGTTAATAAGTCTGGGGGAGAAAATACTTATAGACGTGTTTTTATTGTGTTTATTTTTAGTTTGTATTTCCTTTCAACCAGAAAAAAAACAGAATTAATTAATCAAAAGCAATTTATGTGTCAATCACTTTTGACAATGTGCCCTTCCTAGATTTTAAGCAGTTTGATGGCAGGGACTATGTAATGTTTGATCTTTACATGGTGCTAAAAGATCCAAAATGAACTGTGTGAGACCTCAAGCATATTGCATACCAAGAATTTATTGGAAAACAAAGACAAAAATTTGACAAGTAAAAAGGGATAGAGGATAGATTTAGAATGAGGAAATATGTCCCTGATCCACTGAAATAGCTAAGGAATTGTTATTTTACATTTCCTTGGAGTCAGAAACACTGATGGTATCAACTTCCAACTTGGTCACTTATTTATAGTGTGATTCTGTACACCACTTACCTTCTAACTATCCAGGCAACTCTCTAAATATTTAAGCTACATTGAAGGTTTCCATATCCACTGGAAAAAGAAGTTCCTCAATAGAGATTCTCCAGTGATAAAAACACAGATCAAAAACAAGTACCAACTAGATTGTAAGCCTGAGAAAAAACATTGCATCTAATATTTCTTTCCATTGTTTGTTAATAAATATTTGTTTATTGCTTGACAGAATTGATCTCCACAAACACTTGATGAATTGACTTATTTTATTTTTAGTGTCTCTTCCATCATTTTTGTGCACGCTTAAAATTGACCCATGATTTTAATGTTAAAAATGGAAAATAGACATTTTAATGAAATATAAAAATAGTCTTTACATTATTTTGCTTGTAATATTTTTATAAAGCTTTAAATTGAAATATAATGAAGTTACAATATCCGTAAGATAAAAATTAGAAAAATATGCTTCATTGATCGATTCATCCATACATATATATTCCACAAGTAAATGAGTACATCTGTGAAAGGGACTACCACAGATGCTTTAACTGATACCAAAAAGGAATGAGCATCATCACTGCACTAATGGAATCATCTTGCTGAGGAACTTATACATGTACACAAATTATCACAATGCACAGTAGAAGAAAAAGTTTAATAATAACAACAAAACTAATTGTTATATGGAAGTGGGAGTGATTACTGCATGATTAAGGCATTCAAAAACATTTCCTGGATGAGATGGTATTTGGGCTGGGATTTGCAATGTGTGTTGAAGACATAGGAAAATGCATTCTAGCCAGAGGCAGTCATATAACCAAAGGTGAGATGAAGGGAGTGCCCATGATGAGGAATGGTTTAGAAAGCAACATCTGGAATATAGTGAAGGAGAGTAATGCTAAATGAAGCTGGGGAGGCAATGTGGGTACTAATCATGGAGACCTTAATAGGCAACTTCTAAATGCACTTGGACACCACTGAAAGTTTGGGAATGGGAGGAGGTCATGATATTATCAGGGCTGTGTATTCATAAAGTTACTTCATATAGATTAGAGCTTGGTCAAACTAAAAACACATTTATCAAGAAAAAAAGCTTTAATAACAATTCAGGGGTGGGGGAGAAATAATCAGTTTCTATTAGAAGTAGAAAATGTGAGAAGAAAAGTTTTCTGTTCTTTGAAATGGAGGTGACATAGACAAGATTTGGGAAGTGAATGGAAATGGATCAAGGAAATGAAAAATATCCAAAATAATACTGGGAACTAGAAACTACTGAAGGCTTTGACTTCAATAATCAATCGATTAAAATCATTTATTAAGGTTCTATGAAGTATTGGGCACTCTACAAGAAATGATAGATAAAATTACAAGAATCAAGCAATCACTGATAACAGGGACCTAATAGAAGCAGATATTAGGAGAAGAACAAGTGTAGGGGAAGGATGGTGAAATTAGCAGTAGAGTTTTTTCCCCTAGAGTTATTTTTGAGTGGGAGTTGACTACAAAATGAATCTCACCTATTACTGAGCTATTTTCAAACAAAATAAGTTTTAAAGTGTTTTGAGGGGGAAAAACATTGTTTAGAGGACTAGCATATTTTATTTAAATTAATATATGTATGTAAATTCATATATATATATGCATTATCATAAGTGGACTTGAGTGGTTGTGTGCTAACTGCCTTTGTTAAGAAAAACAAGCAATTTGTAATGAAAAATATATCATCTTTGTTGATTATTTGGAGAACTTCAAAGACATTATATTAACTAAATGAATTTTGCCTAAATGCAATAGAAGCACATTCTCTGCCACAGGGGAAAATAATTTAAAACAATGTAAAAGGTGGACTTTCAACCTTATTGCTTAATTCATAATGAAAGGCTATATGTGAGCAAAAATTTGTGAAAATGGAATTTAATTTTTATCGTTTTTCTTAAGAGATATTAGTCATACTACACTATAAATCACGTAATTATTATAAGTACACTTTGCAAATGATGTTCTGCTATAAAAGAATTGTGTAAAACTGGCATTTCCAAGGCAATTAAATGGGTTTTATGTTATTACTACATATTGTTATTACACTGTGACACAATGTCGCATAAATAGGGAAAGGAGTAAAACACAAATGTAATCATATGTGATTTTGCTTTCTGCAAAGATGATGCAAACACTATTATGGTCCTGGTAATTTTGAAGTACAAGGCTTGCTTCAAAATGTTGCAATATTTTATGTTTTATGAGGGTAATAAATACATTATTTTGTGGAAATAGATTCACCATCTCATACCAGTGATTCAACATTTTCTCAAACCGTAATAGCAACATGCTTGTTTTAAGAGTTCCCTGGAACTATCTGATTATAAACATAAAATACTTTTTTACACAAATTAAGTTAGATCTACATAATTGAAGTACTATTTACTGTTCATGGGTAGGTAAAGCCAATATAATAAAAATGGTAATTTTACCTAACTAACCTATTTATGTAATGCTATCTCAATTAAATTACTAAAACGTCTTACTGAGTTACAAAAAAGAAATTATCACCAAGTTCATTTAGAAGAATAAAAAGTCAGTAGCTTCAAAGAAATTGGGGAGAGGGAAGGAAGCAGATCCAGAAAAGTATCAGACCTTAAACCACAGCATATATAAACTGAGAGCATTTCTGAAATGTTTATAAGGTGAGAGCTCTGTTGAAGTGCAAAATGGATCATTTTGGTTATTTTAAATAAATTTTTGCAAAAATAAAACCTATATAGCCAAGAATAGAAGGAATGCAGAAAATTGATGGGGAGGGGGGCGGATCTCATAAACAATTTCTCAGATAGAATGAGATTGGGTTGGAATATTGATGAAGTACAGGAAAGATGAAGTAGTTGATTTACAAATACATAAAAAGACTGATTTATGAAAGAAGATACTATCCACCTTCAGAGAAACAGATGACAAGTAGAAATGAGAATAGTATGATTTTACAAAAATGTGTGTGAGTGTATATGTGTATATATATTTTTTAATATCTAGGTATATGCATAACATATGTGCATATCTATGGATATATGTATATTTATACATTCCCACACTTGTGTGTATATACTATATGTACATACATACATAATATATGTATATATATATATATATATATGTGTGTGTGTTTGTGTGTGTGTGTGTGTGTGTGTGTGTGTGTGTGTATCTCTGTGTACTTAATTATAGCCTTCTTTGGAGGAGGAAGGGGAAAATAAATTAAAATGTATGCAGCAGAGAACAAAAGAAAACCTACAAGGAAGCAAAGAAAAGCTGCACAGCTTTAAAAAACAATCTGTAGCATTTATTATATAAGTTTTCTTGAAATGGAATTTTTGTACATTATATTGAATCTCCTCTTATGCTCTTCTGTGTACATGGCAATATTTTTTCTTTTATTTTGCATTTAAGTTTAAAATAAATTTTAAAATTTGTAAAAAAAAATTTCTTGAAATTGTGAGAAAGAGTGACAAATTAATATGAATTAGTCCTATTGTTTTGCTATTACCATAAGTCTATCCTATATCATAATTTATTTAATATGCATTTATGGTCTTCTTGATAGACATATGAGACCAAAAGTGTTTTTTTTTTTTAAGTTGCAGATTTTTGCAGGTAGTCTTGAATAACAAATTGTATTTTCAAGGTCATCCAATTTTGTTAGAGCTATAGAGAATATAAAATCTTGCTATATTTACTGTTTGTTGACTACAATACAAGTTGGTTTCCCCTTTGTTCTCTAACAGAACCAAAATGATATCACTATGTTAGAGTCAAGTTTCAATGTGTCCAACTGTGACTGATGAGACCAATAGGAGCTTGGTATGTTCCACCATGAGTTGGGCACAAATATTCCATGTGAACCTTTGCACACCTTGCATTTCTTTTGAGATATTTCAATTGTGCTTTGCTCATAGAGCATATTGCCTTCTCTGATGTGAGCATGCAATGCTGTGTAGTCTTGTACCAGTATCTACCATGTCACACAATTGATTTCAAAGCTATTAAGAGAAACCTTGAGAGTGCCCTGGTATTGGTCTTCTGACCACAATATGTATGCTTGCCCTGTGTGAGTTCTCCATAAAATCATCTTTTTGAAGGGATAATAGGGTTTGGAATATGATATTCTTGAAGTAAAAGGAGATGGGATTAAAATGAAGAATTCCCTACCCAACAAAACTGAATATATTTCTTCAGGGGAAAAATGGATGTTCAGTGAAAGAGAGGACTTTTAAGCATTCTTCATGAAAAGATCAAAGCTAAATAGAAAATTTGACTTTCAAATATGAATGAAAAAAAGCATGGAAAGGTAAATGGGGAAGAGAAGTCATAAGGACATTTTAAAGTTGAACTGTTTACATTCCTACATGGAAAGATGATATTTGCAATTCATGAGATTTTTGTCAGTGTTAGGGTGATTGGAGAAAGAGAGAGAGGGAGAGGGAGAGAGAGAGAGAGAGAGAGAGAGAGAGAGAGAGAGAGAGAGAGAGAGAGAACACAGGGTGAGTTGAATTTGAAGGAATGATATTTAAAAAATAAAATTAATGGATAAGAAAAGAATGTACTGGGAGAAGAAGAAAGGAAGAGGTTGAATGGGGTGAATTATCTCACATAAAAAGGCAAGAAAAAGCTTTTACAGTGTATGGTAAGAAGAGGGAGGCAAGATGGAATGAGTGAACCTTACTTTCATTGGATTTGACTTAAGTGGGGAATAACATATACACTCAGTTGAGTATGGAAATCTATTTTACCCTTCAGAAAAGTAGGAGGGAAGGGTATAAGAGAGGAGGGAATATAGAAGGCAGGGCACATTGGGGGAGAGGGTAATCAGAAGCAAATACTTTTGAGAAGTGACAGGGTCAATGAAGAAAATAGAATAAATGTCGGTAGGCATGATAGGATGTTAGTAAATGTAGTTAGTCTTTCACAGCATGACTATTGTGGAAGATCTTTGCATGGGTATATGTGTATAACCTATATAAAATTTCTTGCCTTCTCAATGAGGGCATGTGGAGAGGGATAAAGTGAGATAATTTAGGACTCAAAATTTTATAAACTAATGATAAAAATTGTTTTTACATGCAACTGGGAAATGCAATATACAGGCAATGAGATATAGCAATCTATCTTGCCCTAAAGAAGGAGAGAAGGTGATAAGAAAAAGGGGCATGACAGAAGGGAAGGCAGATTGGGGGAAGGAATAATCAGATTGGACACAATCTTGGAGTGAGAGTGGGGATAGATGGGGAGAAAATTTAGAACTCAAAATTTTGTGGAAGTGAATGTTGAAAACTAAAAATAATTTAATATTAAAAAATATTTTTGGCAAATGTATAGTTTGCATTTGAACAATGTGGTCACTCCATTGGAGTTGAGTTTTCTGCAGTAGAGTTTGAATGCTTGGTCTGAGAAAAGACCATGGTATCTGGTATCTCATCCTGTGAGGTGATCTTTAGAGTCTTCCTAAGACAATTCAAATAGAAGTGATTCAGTTTCCTGCCATGGTGCTGGTATACTGTCTAGGTTTCACAGACATATGGCAATGAAGTCCACACAATGATTCTGTCAACCTTTAGTTTGGTAGTCAGTCTAACACCTCTTCTCTCCATACTTTCCTTCAAAGCCTCCCAAACATGGAACTGGCTCTGGCAATGCCTGTGACAACCTCATTATCAATGTGTACATCCCTGGAAAATAAGGTACCAAGGTAAGCGAACTTATCAACAGCTTTCAAAACAATAAATAAACAACAAGGAAACATATAAATGAAGAGATAGATAGATGAATAAATCAATTACTCTTTAATAAAACAAGTACTTTTGTACTTTAAAATGTTACCTATGAGACATTATTGTAACTGTTGAACAGTGTGTGTGCTCACCCTTCGTTGCTGAGGGAGACCATGCTATCTGTTTTTGAGTGAGGGAGGGCTGTGCAGGTCACCAGTCTCACTTCTCCTCCAGAGTCAACTGAATCCAGTGACCAGATATTCATCAAGATGACTAGAAATGACCCAGGATGAGGCAGCAGTTGGGGTTAAGCGACTTGCCCAAGGTCATACAGCTAGTTAATGTCAAGTGTCTGAGGTGAGATTTGAACTCAGGTCCTCCTGATTCCTGCACTGGTGCTCTATCCACTGCACCACCTAGCTGCCCATTGAACAGTTAAATATTTTTTTAATAGATTGCACAATAATCTTCCTAAGAATCACCGCAAGTACTAGGTTTGTATGATCCTGAAAGTAACATGGTCATATCCATCTTTCAATGTTTGTTCCTGATCAGGTAGGAAATAATGAAGTCAGGAAGAAAGTATTATAGAGGGTTATGTGTGTGTTCAAAAATATATTACTTAGAGTTCTGGAAGTATGTTTGTAGCTGATGAGGAAATCAAGATGCCATGTTGGAGAACATGGCAATTTTATGAATCTTTTGACACAAAACTTCAAAGGGGAAACATGAGTTACTCTTTGATGAGATTTACCAGAGTAAGTGAGGCCCCAGGGGAGTGATGGAAGAGAGATAGATATAAAACTTTTTTGCCTCATAATCTATTTATTTTTGATCATTTATCATACCCCAACCTACATGGAGCTTCAGCTTTAACTAAATTATCACAGAGGGAATCCCAAGAAAATAAGTACTTGAAAGTCTTTCTTCTTTTAAGTGTATGTGATCTTTCTATGAAAATCAATGCTCTGTCATCAGAGAAACTAGTTTGTCCAGGTTAGTTGGTTGTTGTCCTTTGTTCTCCAAGAGGACCAAAATGACATCACCATGATAAAGTGAAATTTCACTGTGTACCACTGTAGCTGACCAGACCAATAGGAGCTGGGAATTCACTACCACCAATGTGGCACCAATAGTCTGTGTGAACATTTGGGGTACTTCCTCCAAATTTGCGCATCCTGTGTTTTCTTTGTGCTATTTCAATTCTGCTTTGCTTACAGAGCACAGTAACTTTTATGATGAGGGCATGCTATGCTGAGTGGTCCTGTGCCTGTGCCTCCCATCTCCTACAATCAAATCCAAAGTTCTTGAGAGAGACCTTGGGAGTGTCCTTGTATTGTTTCTTCTGACCACCATGTGATCACCTGCCCCATGAAAGTTCTCCATAAAATATCTTTTTGGCAAGTATTTTGCATTCAAACTATATGGCCAGACCATAAGAGTTGCTCTCTCTGAAGCATAGTTTCAATGCCCGACAGTTTAGTTCATGTAAGGACATCAATGTCTGCTACCTCATCCTGACAGGTGATCTTCCAAATCTTTCTAAGACAGTTCAAATGGAAGCAATTCAGCTTCCTGGCAAGGTGCTGATAGAGTGTCCATGTTTCACAGGCATACAAAAATGAGTCACCATAATGGCTCTGTAGACCTTTAGTTTGGGAGTCAGTCTAATACCGCTTCTCTCCCAAATATTTCTTTGGAGCCTCCAAAACACTGAGCTAACTCTGGCAATGCATGCATCAACCTCATTGTCAATGTGTACATCCCTGGAAAGTACACTACCAAGGTAAGTGAACCTATCCACAGCATTCGAAACTTCTCCATTTGTTGTAATTGATGGTTCCACATATGGATGGTGTGGTGGTGACTGATGGAGGACCTGTGTTTCTTGGTGTTAATTATTATGCAAAAATTAGCAAAGGCAGCAGAGAATTGATCCATACATTGTTGCATCTCAGCTTCAGAGACTGCATTGAGTGTACAGTCATCTGCAAACAGAAAATTGTGCACCAACACTCCCTCCACTTTGGTCTTGGCCTTTTCAAATTGGAGTACTTGCCATCAGTATGATAGCTGACCTTGATGCCTTTTTGATCCTCATTGAAAACATGTGACAACATGGCTGTAAACATCATACTAAATAGCATGGGAGCAAGCACACAACCCTGTTTCACTCCAGTGGTGACTGGGAAGGCATGAGAGCATTGTCCATTATGTCTGCCTGGGCAAACATGCCATCGTGAAACTGACATGTAATGTTGATGAACTTCTCTGGGCAGCCAAATTTTGACATAATTTTCCATAAGCCCTCATGTCTAACAGTGTCAAATTCCCTGGTCAGATCTACAAACATGTACAGACTCCTGTTCTGCTCCTAGCATTTCTCCTGGAGTTGTCAGGCAGCAAACATCATATTGACTGTTTCTCTGCCCTTCCTGGAGCTACACTGGCTCTCAGGTATATGACCATCTTCCCGGTGAAGGATCAGTTTATCAAGGAGGTCTCTAGCAGTAATCTTGTCAGCAATGACTAAGATCACATTTAATGACTAATTACAATAACTAATCACAATGACTGTGACTGTCGCAGGACAATCTATTCTCTTTACCCTTATGGAGATGGATAATGGAGGCATCCTTGAACTTCTGGGGGATAACCTCCTTTTGCCATGTAACCTGGAAAATTTCGGTCAGCTTTTGTACGAGCAATGGTCCCCCTACTTTGTAAGTCTCACACACTCAGACTACTCAGGCAATGGATGGGAAAGATTGTTTCTCAGAGGTCCTTAGAGTTTTTTTAGTTGGGTAGTAACTTGGGTAGGTGATAGTGGAAAGAAGGAACTTGAAGAGAGTCTGGACATGCAGACAGGGAATATCTAGTAGGTCCATTAGTAGATAAAAGTCAGGCCTGATGGAGGATAATTATATGGGAATCTGGAAACAGGAAAGAAGAAAAGATAAAATTAATCAGATAAGCAGTTTAAAGCAAGGAAATTCAGAAGTTGAGAGCAAATAGATAATCTGACAGAAAGGTAAAATGCAATATCAGTGCAGTCTAGCAAAAAATAATAGACAAAAGCCCTGAAAGATGAATGTTTAATGCCAAAATATAGAAGAGTTTAGCCTGGACTCAATTATAGAGATTGAAATTTGAAAGTAGGGCTCTAGTCCTCTGGAAAGTAGAAGGAACAAGGGAGGCTACTGAGGGTAGTGCAATAGGAGAAGGATATCCTGAGGAAAAGTCTTGTGCATACTTGATATTAGATTTAAATGCTGTCTTGAAATATTGAGAAGATAGGACTCAATGGACAAATGGTAAAATAGGATGAGTATTCTAAGATTAAAGTAAAATGACTAGGCACAAGTGTAGGTGTAGATGGAAAAGTACAGGAGAATAGGGTTTGTATTACTTCATACTAGGAAATAGTGTTGCACAAGCAGGGCAGGAAAAGGGCAACTAGGTAACACAGTGGTTAGAGCACCTTACCTTGAATGCAGAAAACATCTTCCTGAGTTCAAATCCAACCACACTAGCTGTATGACCCTGATAAATCACTTATCTTCTTTACCTCAGTTTCCTCATCTGTAAAATGAGTTGGAGAAGCAAATGGCAAACTACTCCAGGATCTTTGCCAAGAAAAACTCAAATGGAGATCACAAAGAGTCATAAACAACTTAGCAACCAAAGTAGGTATGACAGGGGCAGATTGAAATCTGGGTGGGGTTTAGATTATAAATGACAGGTGAAAGTCAGTCTTTTGTGTGATCTTGAGAGGAATTAGGTCATTTGCATTCCTCAATGTCCAAATATTCTAATATCAAATTTAAAAAAGTCCAGAAAAGCATTTTGTGAATGGATTTTGTGTCATTTTGAAGATTTAATTCAACAGCTGGAGATTTGTTACCATTTACAAATTATAAGTAAATAATTTTATATTAAGATGGCAAATTAAAAAGTGGTGTATATGCTGTTTTTCAGATCAATGTGGTTGCAACGACAAGCAGTGTGAGCCTTAGGTGACAGTGGGCCATTCATATAGTACTTCATTTGTGGTAATGGTAGTTTAAATAGGGAGATCTTTCACATTCATCATCACATGAGTAGCCTGTGGTGGGAGGAGTTTGCTGAAATGACAGAACAGGAGGAATGGAACAGGAAGAGGCAAAGTTAGAGCAGAGCTGAGAGGCAGTTAGTCTTGAGAGCAAGGGAAGATGGAAGGATGCAGG
This sequence comes from Potorous gilbertii, assembly GCA_028658325.1. Classification (NCBI taxonomy): domain Eukaryota; kingdom Metazoa; phylum Chordata; class Mammalia; order Diprotodontia; family Potoroidae; genus Potorous; species Potorous gilbertii. Next base: position 178,194,643 of record CM053772.1, on the reverse strand, counting down.
CTGCTGGCTAATGGGAATGAAAGAGCTTGTTTGTGAATTGGTTTAAGGAAGCCTGCTTGTGTTTTGTTTAATGGAGCTGGTTTGGGAAAAGCCTAGCAGTGGGAAGGCTTGGAGGTCGTGTTTTTTTCTACATTGTTATTATGTATAAATTTTTATTACTATGATGAATTTGGCTTTCCGATGTCTGAATAAATGTTTTGGTTCTGTCTTCTATGTGGAGACTGTGGTATTTCGCAATTCAGAATTGTGCCAGGATGTTCATGGCCAGGGTAAGCACTATGAATGTTGCATTGGTGCTACATTTGTTTAGACATGACCCTCAGGAAAGAGTATGAAGGGACTGTGCTGGATTCCATTAGGTGATCAGAAGCGTATCCTCACTGTAGTTTGTCATGTACACAAAGGGATATTCTGATGTATCATCTATGGCTCCTGGAGCGTCATTCATGTTTTATGGTGGCAGTTATTATACCCTCTGCTACTTGGTCCAATCTCTTCTGTAAACTAAGGATTAGGGTTCAAATTTATCCCATCAGACTCTTGGTTTATCATATACCTATGTACTAACACTTTGTCTCTTGTCTTATCCCTTCTGTTTCAATTAGTCATTCACAAAAGTATACATCATATGATTAATTAGAATATTAATACATTACATATATAATATATATATTATAATATTTTTTTAAAGAAACAGCTTCAGTGTATCAACCTATCAAAATATCTAGTAAAATTATATCCTTTAAATTCTCTCCAGATCAGATAACCACTATTTTTTGGGAATTTTTGTTGCTCAGTCATTTTAGTCATGTGCAACCTTTCATGAACCCATTTGGGGTTTTTATGGCAAATATATTGGAGTGTTTTACCATTTCCTTCTCCAGTGGATCCATGGCAAGTCCAAACCCAAGAGCACAGGTCTTTACTCCAGGCACTCCAACTGAAAGTGGGCAGTTATCTATATCCAGAGCTCTTCCACTTATAACAAAACTTCCTTAAAGATCTTTGTCCAAGCAGCAGAAGAGACTCAGGCACCTTAGGGACCTTCAGTTTGTCTGTATTTTGAGGTAGCTTGACATTAGATCCATGTGGATTGGTGGTTGATTCCCTGCTCTTCATGACCCCATCTCTGCTTAGTTCCACATGAATTCATCACTTAAGACTAGAATGTAACACATCTAAAGAGCACATTGCCTTACTATTAAAGTCTTATCACAGAAAATCGGTTAGAGGGCAAGAGAACGCATGCTTTGTGCTGAAGACCAGTTTGTTCCCTTGACCATAGTTTACCATTATCCTTTCCATTCTAATAATATTATGCTTAACATTAGACAAGTTCACTTTTCTTTTTCATTCAGACTCTTTTTCCTTGCTTTGTTCTTGGACACATCCCCAGAAACCTATCCTTTGTTCAGGAGCAGATTGAAGAGGAAGTAGGCTGAGTGGGGGTTGGGAGGAGTCTTATACAGCAAATTAAATGCCTAAGTGAAAATTACTGTGCAGTGGGGATCTGTAAAAACATTTAGCACATTTGAGAGGCTACTGAGGCAGGTAAGATGTACTATCATAATAATTGATATTTAATAATTATAATATTCCATGTTATTTCAGAGGATAAAGATCACCTCTGAAAAGACAAGGAAATCTCCATGAAAGAGATGCATAAATATACATATTTGGAAATGGATTGTATGAAAATGGAAAAAGAAATATTATATGGTGATTATTGATATTTTATATTACTTTCTGTAAGGTGATTTTTTTAAAATGAGTGATATATTCAATAGTTTTTTAGATCTCTTGAGAATTTATCCTATAGTCCCCTCAAAATTGTTTTATGAGCAGTATAGACCTCATCTCCATTCTTCACTCTGGGCTCTGTGATGTCAGACTACAAATCAGTTGGCCTTATGTTATTCATATGTAAAATAATTTTATTATATTTCCATTATTTTCATTTTCTTTGTATTTCTAGTTTCATCATGAAATGTCTCCAAGATGGTTTTGTTCAGTTGCATTTCTCACCAAGGTGCAAACTTGTTTTTCTTCCTCTATTTCAGTGAGAGGATGTGACTCATAATCTTCCACCATCATCTCCTCTATGACTTTGCAAATCAATTAATATTTTAAAACTGTGTTACCGTTAGTAACCATATATCTTTTCTGGGCAAATAAATCAAGTTTTTAATACAAGAGATTTTTACCTCATTAGAATTATTGGATTGTATCAGTTAACCTTTGTAAGAAGTAGTGAATCAGTACCAATGTTCCTTCTTTTTCCCACTTTCAGTTTTTCAATGTTACCATTATATTAAGAAGTTAAAATTGTTTAAATTACTTTTACTATCATTTCTTTTTAATTTTATTCAAATATTTTATTGCTTTTGACATTTACTATTACAAGTCTGACTGAACATCTAGTAGATTTAAAATTACTCATTAATAAGCATTCATTTTCTGTTCAAATCAATTTCATTTTTGTGTCATTTGATATATACCATATTCACTACTTGAACTCTCTTCTCAGAAAAAAAATGTTCGTGATATATAACTGAATTTCCTACATATTCTTTATGTGTTCCTGTATTTCCTATTCCTGAAAGGTATTTTTCAATATTATCTTTATTCATCCTTCCTTATGGACACATTGTCAATGAAATCAATTATTACTAAAATGTAAACTAATTTAATTTGTTGGGGTCTTGTTACATTATTCATGAATATCTCTACTTCATTTTCCTCTTTGCTGGAAATTGTCACATAAGCTACAATCGTTTTCTCGGCGGTCTTTTTACAAATGCTTATCATGTATAATGCAAAATTAGTTGACCAAGGGCCCCATGAAATTATGTTTACGAGTGCTTTTAGAAGCTTGACAAAAACAACTCTTCCAACTCCTTTGTCTCTTCATGGAAAACCAGTAAGTTTATCTGCAATAACCCCCGATTCCCTCTTTTCAAATGAGAATGCCAAGATTCATATGAATCAGTTTCTCCAATAATGTCTACTTACTGGTCAGTAGATGAAAATCTCATATTTAAAGTGCCAATAGCTAAGTGAGCATTCTTGAATTGTCCCCAAACTGGATGATTTTCTTTGTGCCCTACTTTTCTCCCCTCTGTTAAAGTTTCTGTGATTCAGCCAATTACCAACCATTTAAGCACATGTTATGTGTCAGTCAGGGTTCTAAGCACTGGGAATCAAAATATAAGGAGAGAGAGAGAGATCCATGTACTGAAAGAGCTTATATTCCATCGTGGAAATACAACACAGAAAAGGAAAGGACACGCTCAGGACTAAGGGCCAGTTCTTTGTTTTTTGCAGTTTCATGAGTAGATGTGACCAAATAATTTATCACTAATTGAAGATGAACCTCTCTTTAATTAGCTAAACTTTTCTTCAGAAACAGATATAATCTATTAGAATTATAATACTCAGAGCCATTCAAGTGTAGAAGAAGCCCCCCAAAATCTTGCTCTCTTGGCACAAGCTTATAAAAACCAGGGTCACTTTCATGCCACTTTAAGGCTTTAGAGTAAGGTTTTGTGGAGAGTTACATACAGCATTTAGTCAACAAAAAACTAAGGCAAAAATTTAGTGTAAAACTAATCAGGAAAAAAGTAATACACCACAAATGCATTCTGCACCCACCCAACCCCCAAAATGAGAGAGACTCTGCAATATTGACTCTGCCAGAGTTCTAACATTCAGTAATATCCCATCAGTGCACACTAAAGAAAATGGAAAGCAAATGTCATGCCAAGATTAGACATTTGCAGTTCTGTCTGCTTTTCCAACTCTCATCACACTGAAGCACTGGGGACTGAAACAACATCATTTTAAACTTAAAAGTAAATTTTGTCATGTGAAAATTGAAGATGAAATAAATCCTAGATAAGCATGGCCTTTTCTCTTAGAAGGAAAAAAAAAAGTAAATTGGATTATAGGGATTAAATTGCCCCACTGCTTGGAGGGATGCAGAAATGTTCTGATCTAGGCTAGGCATTTGAATTGTGTGCATTTTTTTTTGTCTAGCAATGTTTCTGCTATGTTCTAGTGTTGGATAAACAGAGTTATGTAGAATAAACTGTACTTATATGAGGTTAAGATTAAAACACAATCCCTTCTCTATCCCTTCCTCCCCCCCCCCAAAAAAAAGGCAGGAAATGCATCGCTAAATCTGTCACCATGTCCTTAGACTGTTCTGATGAAAGACATTAAATGTATTTACTTCTCACCCAAAGACATGGGTGAGAAGTAAAAATTTTAAAGTCTACTTGAACAGGGTTTATTTATGTCTAGTTCTACTTGGTCTCCCTGCCATTACTTTATCCATTACACTACTTCCAAAGTGAATGTGCTAGGACTCAGACCTGATTACATGTTTTCCCTGCTCAAAAACCTTCACTGGCTCTCCATTGCCTATGAATAAAATAAAATTTCTTCTGGAATTCAAGGCCCATCACAATCACACCATAGCTTACCTTTCTAAACTTACATCCTTTTTATACCCTGTTCCCTCCATCCAAACTGGATATTCAGTTTTTTTTTTATTTGATTCTACCTACCCTTTATCTCCTCTGCATTTTGTTTATCTGGATCCATTCTTTTCTATCCTTTATCCCAAGGCATTATCTCTCTCCTTTAGCAAGGATCTCTATTGTTTCTTGTTTATAAGGTTTTCCCAAACCACTCATATAGAAGCAATGCCCTATAGTTTGAAACTCACACTCCTCCCAGCTCTTCTAGGAATTTAATAATTTTTCAGGATGTATTAAATTCATTCCTGAATATGTTACATCCTCCATGTCAGATCATAAGATCCTTGAAGTCAGGAAACATGTTGATTTTGATATTTTATCCTCAATACCATTTATGCACTACAACTATAATAAATCTTCGCTGAATTATTAGATTTGTTGAATATGGTTCTTTTAATTTATCATTAAAGAAAGTCCACACCAAGTAGCATGTCACATTAAGCATAGAGTTCAAGTTCTTACATTTTACTTGTTCAGCAATTTAGACGAGTTACTTTACTGATGATAAAAGATATCATGGAAAATTACAATCAATTTTCTGTGTCCTACTGTATCCTAAGGCTTTGTTTTTGGGTTATTTGTTATTGTTGTTTTGTATCATGATTCTTTGTTTCCAACACTTATGTACTTTCCTATTTCAAGATTTTTAAGGTTTAGAATTATTAGCCACTTATTTATAGTTGGAAGAACAACATAGCAGAACAGGCAGAGTTCTGGACCTGGGGTTAAGAAGAAATTGGCTTGGGTCCCAGAGAGTATATAGTAAGCAAGCACATATTATAACATTGTGTTGTAATGAGAAAACCATCTAACCCATCTGAAATTCAGTTAGCTCCCACACTGGGAGTTCCTACACTGAAAACTGACACATAGACCCTTGATCTCCTGATACGCAATGGTGACAGAAACTGAGCAAAGGAAGGTTAATATTACAAAAGTTACAAAGAGAGTTTGGAATCCTTTTATTATATTTTATCACTAATAAACCCAACAGCGAGAAATAGAAAGAGAAATCCTGTTTAAAGCTACAATAGTCACTATAAAATATTTGAGAGTCGACCTGCCAAAACAAACCCAGGGACTACATGAATACATTTACAAAACATTTTTCATATAAATAAAGACAGATCTAAAAAATTGAAAAAATATCAGTTGCTCTTAGGTGGGCTGAGCTAATATAACAAAAATGAAAATTTTACCTAAATTAATTTATTTATTCAGTGCCATACCAATGAAACTACCAAAAATTATTTTCTAGAGCTAGAAAAAATAATATTAAAATTCACCTGGAAGAATAAAAGGGCCAGAATATCAAGAGAATTAATGAAAAGAAATTCTGGGAAAGGTGGCCTAGCCATACCAGATCTCAAATTGTATTATAAAGCAACAACCATCAAAAGCACTTGGTAGTGGCAAAAAATAGAGGGGTATAATAGTGGAATGGGCTAGCTACTCAAGACACAGTAGTCAGTGAATACAGCAATCTACTGTTTTATAAAGCCAAGGACCCCAGCTTCTGGGATAAGAACTCACAGTTTGATAAAAACTGCTGGGAAAACTAGAAAACATTGGAAACTAGGCATAGACCAATGCCTGACACTGTATACTCGAATAAAGTCCAAATGGGTACATGATATAGGTATAAAGGCCGATACTATAAAACAAGTTAGGGCAGCATGGAATAGTTTATTTGTCAGATTTATGGAAAATGGAGAAATTTATGACCAAGCAAGAGATAGAGAATATTATGAAATGAAAAATGGGATATTTTGATTACATTAAATTAAAAAGTTATTTTTCACAAACAAAGACAAAGTAACAAAGATTAGGAGGAAAGCAGAAAACTGGGAAGTAATTTTTAACATTGTGCATGATAAAGAATTTATTTCTGAAATATGTAGAAAACTGAGACAAATTTATAAGAATACAAGTTATTCCTCAATTGATAAATGGTCAAAGGATATGAACAGGTAGCTTTTAGAGGAAGAAATTAAAGCTATCGGTAGTCATATGAAAAAAATGGTCTAAATCACTATTGATTAAAAAAATGTGAATCAAAACATGGGGCAGCTAGGTGGGTGCAGTGGATAGAGCACCAGTGCCGGAGTCAGGAGTATCTGATTTCAAATCTCACCTCAGATACTTGACTCTCCCTAGCTATATGACCTTGGGCAAGTCACTTAACTCCAATTGCCTCATCCTGGGTCATCTCCAGTCATCCTGATGAACATCTGGTTACTGGATTCAGATGGCTCTGCAGGAGAAGTGAGGCTGGTGACCTGCGCAGCCCTTCCTCCCTCAAAACAAAGTCATATGCAAGTCATGCCATCATTTCTCTGATGGCAAGGTCTTCTTTGGCAATGAAGGATGAACACACACATCTAGAATCAAAACAAATCTGAGGTACAACAACACACCTATCAGATTGACTAACATGACAAAATACGAAGATGATAAATATTGGGCAAGATATGGGAGAGTTGAAACACTAATTCATTGCTGGTGGAGCTATAAGCTGATCCAACCATTCTGGAGAGCAATTTAGAATTATTCCCCAAGGGCTACAAAAATGTGCATGTCCTTTTACCCAACACTATCACTCCTAGGGCTGTATCCCAAAGAGATCATAAAAATGGGAAAAGGACCCACATGTACAAAGTATTTATAAGAGCTCCTTTTGTGGTAGCCAAGAACTGGAAATCAAGGGGATGCCAATCAATGGGGGAATGGTTGAACAAGTTGTGGAATTTGAAGGTAATGGAATACTATTGTGCTATAAGAAATGACAAACAGGTGGACTTCAGACAGGAAAGACTGATTGCTGAGTGAATGAACTGATGCTGAGTGAAATGAGCAGAACCAGGAGTACTTTATACATAGTAGCAACCACAATGTGTGAGGTCTATTTTTAATAGACTTAGCCCTTCACAGCAACACAAGGACCTGAAAAATTTCCAAAAGACTCGATGCAAAATGCCTTCCACATCCAGAGAAAGAACTAAAGAGTTGGAACACAGAATGAAGCAGATTATTTTCTCTTTTGTTACGTTTTGTTTTGCTTTTCCTCATGGTTTCTCCCATTTATTTTAATTCTTTGTGACATGAATATTGTTAAAATGTATTTAATAGGAATGCCATCTTGGGGAGGGAAGGGGGAAGGAGCAGGAAAGAATTAAAATTTATGGAAGTGATTGTTGAAAACTGAAAAGAAATAAATTTATGTTTAAAAAATTTCTATTTTACCAAATCTACCCTTTACCTTGGAAGCTAGATGGTGCAGTGGATAGAGTACTGGACCTGGAATCAGGAAGATATCTTTGTCAAATTTGACCTCAGATACTACCCAGCTATATGACCTTGAGTAAGTTACCTAACCCTGTTTTCCTCAGTTTCCTCCTCTGGAAAAGGAAATAGCAAGCTACTCCAATATGTTTGCCTAAAAGCAGCTATGGATAGTCAGATATGACTGAACAGAAACAAAATTATTTTCCTAACACAACCAAGAAGGAATGAAAAGAATATTTCCATCAAAACACATGACAAATAGGCTAGCATTGCTAAAAGAAATAGTTAACCTTAAAATATATATTGAACATGATATCATCTGCCTTTGATGTTCCTGAAGGCATGGGATATTACCAATTCCTGCATGGTTATCTTATGAATTTCAGTTTCTAAAATATTGTAGCTGTCCAAACAAGTGTCATATAGTGAAATCTGATTAATAGAAATCTGATAAATAGAAATTAATAGCAGGTTACAGGAAGTTTGTGGTTGCTACTTTTGCTTTTTTGTTGGTTTGGGGGTTTTTTGTTTGTTTTGGGTTTTTTATTTTTATTTTTTGTCATAACAAATACCATGTTCATAGAGAATTACAGTGAGATCTAAAATCTGTCATAAATATGCTAAAAAGCTACCATCAATCCAGGTTTATTCAGAACAGAATCCAGAGGTAAAAATCTCCATGTATCTTTACTTAAAAACTCTGAGATTCATATTACGACATGATTTTTAAAAATTTTTTGATTAACCCTACTTCTGAAGAATTTTAATACATCTATCAGATTATATTTGCTTGCTTTGAAAAAATTTA
>CM053772.1:178164950-178185509 GCA_028658325.1 Potorous gilbertii | reverse complement strand
GGTTCTTTGTAAGCATCTCATCTCCCTTAGAGTGATTTGTCCTGTAGAAATCTAGGACATGGGGCATAAGGAATTATTTATTTGAGCTCTTTGAAATCTATTCTCCTGAGTTCTATAATGTGTCAGATAATGCCTGATTTTCCTTTCTTCATCTATCAAGAACTCTAATATGCCATGATGATTTCCCCCTGAGTTTTTGTCATTGCTACTAGAGCAACTAGTTTCTCATCATTATTCAGAATCAGGCCAGAATAAAAATTCTACTCATCATTTACTCTATATTTTGAAGAATGAATGTATTATTTAAACAAGACAACAACAAGGATGTATTAAGGTGACAGATAATTCATTAAACACTTACTTTGTGCCAGTCACTGTGCTAAGTTCTAGAAATTCAAATACCAACAGAAAAGACAGCCCTTGTCCTCAAAGAGCTTACACAATTTAAAATGTAATCAGTTGCTCTGCTTTCAGCAGAAAGACACTTCAAATTTAGTTGAAGTCTCCCATCATTGTTATATCACTCCCCATCCCAAGTTTGTGATTTATTTCTAGAATTTACAATACATTTCTAGAACTCACAATCCTTTAGACTGGTGTAAAGATAAAACTCAATATTTTTATTTTTAAAACATTTTTATAAGTGTAGTTGTCAAAAATTTATTATAGGATAGCAGCATTTTCTAGGATATGATAAGTAGGCATAACTTTGGCCAAGTTGTTTAGAATATGTTTAGAAACTGACGGGCAGAAGTTTAATCAGATTATATCACATTGCAATGGAGCAAGTGCCACTTTAAGAATGAAAAGATTTGGTACTGAGTCTAGACCCTACCACTCAGTAACAGCAGTGACTTTAGCTATATCATTTGTTTTCTCTGTATCCTGGTTTCCTCATTTTTGAAACTGAGAGATATCCATTGCCCTATCTACTCATTGAATTGTTAGGATTGAGTAAGTCCAACCTATAAGAAAGCTGTCCATGCTATGAATCCAACATAGAGAAAAATAATAAGGAAGAAAAGAGTAAGATACTAGAGAACACAATAAATACAGAGATGATGGTTACAATTATAAGAATAAAGATATGGGGGGGCAAGATTGCATAGAGAAAGAGGATGGATCTTAAGTCAGGAAAACCTGGATTCAGGTTCCATCTTTGCCATTTGCTGGCTAGGTAATAGTGAGCAACTCTAAATTTCTAAGTTGTAGAGAAAGGGGTTTACTCACCTGGAGTTCCACACATCAATGAAATCACAGCTTTCATATAATAAGAATAATACTTCAAATGTTCTTGACATCTGAATACATACTCCCTCTATTAATACAACCTTCCCACTTTGGGCAGTACCCCAGAAGGCAGTTTTTATGATTGCTGAGACTAAAATAATTCATTATATAATGGACAGTCCTTAAGGATGAGCTTCTTCAAAGTGAGTTACTACAGGCTGGTCTTTGAGCCCTAACATATATGTTGTATATTGTAATATACCATCTCTTGCTAGGTTGGTGTTATAATGCTTCCCAGTTTTATGAGGACTTGACTAACACTCTTGGTACGGACTTTGATAAACTAGTCCCATCTAGATATTATGATGAGGTATTGGAGTAGCAATTTAGATGAGGCATAATAGTCAAAGTAAAAAATTATATATTTATATAAGAATGTTAAAATTCTCATTGGATGGAATGAGGAAGAAAGAAAAACTATAGACAAATAAGAGGGAAAGCAGAATACAGACACTGATGGTTTGTACATTTAATTTTCCTTAAGTGAATCGAGAAAAGAAAGAACAAGTGAATCCCCTTCTTGGGGGAAAAGAGAGATGTGGGAATTACCCTCTATTTCAAAGAAACTAGAAGCAGAAGAGAAATTAGGGGTCAATCAATTCAAGGATTCTTCACCTGGGTAGATTTTCAGGGATTTATAAATTTAGGTGAATAAAATACATATTTATTTTCACCAGTCTCTACCTTAAATTTAATGTTTCTATAAATTATTTTTCCCCAGAAGAGCAGTCCCTAGACTTCACCAGACTCCAAGAGGGTCAATAATGCCAAAATAAAAGGTTAAGAACTCTTGATCTCATACAATCTCCTCATTTTACAGATGGAGAAACTGAGGATTAGAGAGGATAAGTGACTTGTTCAAAGTTATATAGGTGACCTTATTAAGTCTCAGAGCTGAAATGCAACCCAGGTTTCAGCACTGGACTTCAAATACTGTGTTCTGGGAAGATTTCCAGTGAGAATTGTCTTCACAAAGGATCAGAGTCCCTTATTATTAATTCACCTGGAATGAATCCAGGAATAAATATGGTAATTCAAATTGCAGGAAATAAGATATTGCTTTTAAGCTCCAGCTCAATAGAAGAACCAGATTTATTTTGGAGACTATAACAGGGGAGAAGAATTTGTATTACTGGAGGAACTTCATGATGAATTCAGAAGCAGAAGTTATACTAACTATTTTCTTCAGGAAGTAAAGTATAGATATAGAAGAAAAAAATATCACAGATTATATTACATATTAATTATTATAATAAAGTTAACATGTGTGTAATGGGAATAGTAAATGTGAAATATTATAAGGAGATGACAGGGTTAAAAATATCTGGCTCTATTCATTTAGGGAAAGGCAGTATTACAGCCTATATAGGGATAGGAAAAGATATCCTATAGATGTGGATCAAGAAATCATTTGAGTACAATGAGAAAAAAAGTGTTTTAGACATGGAGAACAAGAGCCCAGCAGTGCTTCCCTTTAAAAAAAAAAAGAGAGAGAGAGAGATTGTATATAACTTTTGTGGGGGGAAAGGGCATATCTTTTCAAACTGCCCAGGAACTCCTCATAATGAATGGGAGAGAGGAACTGCTGGGCCAACTTCAAGGGCTCAGAAAGAGAAAGGAAATGAACAATGTACCTTGTAACATCTGTTCAAATGAATGCAAGGAAATCTCCCATGGCTGAAGGAATAACAAGATGGGGTTTGAGGAAGAGGCAGGAAAATAACTATTTTAGGTATCAGTTTGTAGTGGAGGAAAAGAGAAGTAACACAGCTGGAACTGAACAAGTGGTGCCGAAAGAGCAAAGGAAGGAGATAACTTGCTTTAAAATAAACCACTGAATAAAATGCACATCAGAGAAAATGAAGGCATTTAAGGAAAAAAAAACTAATGAAGGGAAAAGCCCACTATGATGAGAATGAGGACTATATGAAAAAGAATATAGCATAGAACCTACTGTAAAGAAAAGATAAATGGGGAAAATAAGGGATGTGGAGAGAGTAACAAAGAAGGTTTTGAAGAACTAAATAAAATTAGAAAGATGGGAGTAAGCTAGAATCTATTGTAAATTACCAAAAAATATTATACTTAGTATAAAAATACAGACAACTAAAGTTGTATCCTATATGGTTAAAAGTGAAAAGGATATAATTTTAGGAAAAACACATGCACACACACTGAAATGAGGAGATATATTTGCTGTGTGCAAATAGACTGTGTCCTGAGATCTTTATATTTGTTGATAGGGGTAGGCAGAAAGCTAATAAGGATGGTTTTGTTATTAGAAACTAGGGGACCATGAGGCAGCATGGCATAGTAACTAGAAAGCTGACCTCAGATTCAAAATGAGCAGGAGGCAATTCTTGCCTCTGACATACACCGCTACATGACCCTTGGCCAGTCACTGGACCTCTTAGAGACCCCAGAAAACTCTCTGAGACAATAAATTTTAGAGTAGGTACTAATCTGCATTAATTAGGGGAAAAAGGTACTTCCAAACTCAGTTCCCCTACATTCACCTGTACCAATGAAATCAGTCAACTAAATAAAAAAACACACACACACACACACAGACATACAGTTGAATTTAGAAGAGAAAGAAATATGCCATTTACCAAAATAAAAAAGGGAAGGAAAACTATGTTAAGACTATATGAGTGTGTGTGTGTGTGTGTGTGTGTGTGTGTGTGTGTATGCATGTATAAAATCAAAAAGGGGCAGATTAGGAAAGGACTTTGTGTCTTAGTGAACTAAAGTGGAATAAAATATAACCTGATCAGTCCCTATATTTAGCATTAGTTGGTAAGAATGTAGGATTGGAAGGTTGTTGCTTAGTTACTCATACTAAAAGTCTGGAATATGCTTAGAAAAATAGGAAATGGGAACTGAAATTAATAGGATTTATGTGTGAGAAGAAGGAACTCAATACACTGGGTAGAACATATATAGAGAATCATAGGATGGGAAGGTAGTAAAGAAATTGTGGTCTGCATCAATGAAAAGAACATTTACATCAAAGAAGTCAGAGACCCCAAAAAACACCAAAAGATGGGCAAGAAAGAGTGGAAATTAGGGAATATGATGCCAATTTGTTTTAAACTGGAAAAATCTGTAGAGATATACAAGTAATGAAAAATTTTCTGTCAAAATAGGAAGAAATCTGTACTTATTTTCATGTTCTGAACTCATGGTTGGAGGCCAAAATTGCTCTAAGTGCTGATAGGCAAGAATCACATAGCATCCACAAGAATTCAAACAAGTAACCTTCCTCCCATTGTACAAAACATGCATGACAAATATGAAAAAATCTTGCAATACTTTCTCTACATTTTTATTCAAACAATTTCTATCATATTGATCTCTCCTCTCTGTACATGTGTGTGTATGTTCTTGCTATACATAGCAAGACTCTAATGACAATTATACTTGTCCTAGAAATATGAACTATTAAATGAATAATCATCTTGATAAATTTTTAAAAATGTTTTTATGTTTAGAGAAAGTTCTTCTTTTTGAAACTGTAGTATTAATCTGAAGCTATCTCCATAGAAAACTGATCTTGAGCTTTTGAAGGCTATGCTAGCTAAGTATAAGCTCTATCAGGTTTTAGCAGATTGGAAAAGCTTTGGATATGTGTCTCCTGATCCTCTGTGTCATTGACCAAGTATTAGCATAGTCATGTTTTAATAGATTTATGATTTGAAAATCTATTTGTTTAGTCTATACTTTTCTAGCATTGCGGGAATAATGAGCGCGTGGGATCTGAACCCATGCACATACTTTCCTATAGACATTTCCCTTATTTAGGGAGATTTTCTCATATTCAGTGATTCTTGATATCTTCCACTCTCATCTTCCAGGGAAAAAGTTATTTATAGCTTACATAATTTCTCATGTGGTGTAAATCTTGAAAAGGTGCATGGGGAAGAGGTATGAGATTTACGCTGTGAATAAGGTAAAGGACAAGTGATTGAGTACTATTGTCTAGACAGGCTAAATATTAAAAAAAATTAAAAAAAAGTTCACACAAGTACATATTAACACAATAGAATACAGGAACTTAACTACTGGCACAGTATTCTGAGAGGATGATATTTAAACTGCATCCTCCCACAAAACAGTTTGTGGTTCACTTTGGCTTCGAAATATCATTCCACTCCACACTATACTTCCTGCTCTGCCACTTCCACCACCAGTGGCCCCTGAGTCTGTCCCTGCTACAACGACACTCTCCAGTGCTGGCAGTGATGTTCTGGTGATGTTCTGGTCACTGCTATTCCTTGAACTCCAAAGGTCACCTCCTAGCCTGGACATAAATATTGCAAAGTTGTTGCTTGATCGCCTAGTCAGGAAGGGAATCCAAAAGAGGCAGCAATATAGCAAGGATTCAGAAAGAAAGCTTATCTCAAAGAAGTGAGCAAGATGACCATGCCATGGGGGTGAGGATGTCATGTACCTTGGAGAGTCCCAAGTGAGGATCAAGCTGAAGGCTTTTCTTTGAAAACAGGTCATACGTTACCCTTTTACTCCTGACTCAGGGTGAGTTAAGGTGTAAGGAGGTCATTTAGGATTTGCCAGATTGTTCTACAATGCCAAGTTCTTTGACCCTTGGGCTACTTCATGATCAGAAACAGTAAGTTTGTCATCTCCAAAAGTATCAGGGAATGAGAGGTTATTTCCTTGGACCTTCTGGAACTTCCCAGTAGCACTTGGGTCAAACACTCTCAAAAATATTCACTGTATACCCTCCCTACATTTTGTACCTAATCTATTTACCTGTTGAATGTTCTTCCTCATGGTGGAATATTTTAAAAAGTAATCAAGGGCATAAACAATTTCGTTTTTTGTGTCTTTGAGTCTCCAGTGCCTTGAACACAGAAATCCTTGTTGAGCTTTTTGCAGTAGTCACTCATAAAGGTTGTTTACAAAGGGGGTGTAATCTGTGTCAATGGAGAGACTATCTATATCCTTTAAATAAAACCATAGATCTTTGGAAGTGTTAAAGCAAACTGAAGTAAATGAGTATAATATCCCTTTATATTAAATTAATTCTAGAGTAAGATGATCCCAGAAACAGATAAAATGGATATTTATCTCACTGATACAGTCTATTCCTATCTTCATGTATCCTATTTCCTTTAGGATAACGCTACTCTATATAATTTTCATGAGTTATCTGTAATCATTGGTCCTCTGGTTTGACTGAGGTGAAAAAATATGAAGCTATTTCAACATATAAGTGTAGATTTTTCCCTCAATACAAGCATCTTACGTAAGCTATAATTTTCACTGTTGCTACTTTTTTGTAGTAGGGAAAGAATTCATGAAACTTCCTTGCACATGGTGCTTATGGTGCAAGGAAGTTTCATGACATTTTTTTCCTACTGCAAAGAAGCAACAACAGTAAAGGAAAGATCCTCATCAAAGTCCATACCAAAGAAAGATCCATGACAGACAGAGACATTACCTAAGTGCTTCTACTTGGAGACAATAATCTACAAAGATCTTTAACCCCAGAACAATAGGCAATTTTCTAAGTGAAGTTCACAGCAAATTTTACCTTAACAATAATCTTGTCTACAATCTCTTTCCCCTCAAGTGTACAATGATAATTTTCAAGACTGCTTGAGGAAAGTAACCCCAGACTCCAATTTCTACCAACTCACAAGTCAGTTTCTCCCAAAATCTGTTGGAGTTTTAGGGTTCCTGGGAACTACTGGCTTTGGTTTGAACATACTTTTAAAGATGAATCACCCCCAAGAAACAAATATAAAGCTGTGCTGCAGGGAAAAAAGTAATTAGGACTGACGCATGTATTAAAGGAAAATTCATGGGACAGTAAATGAAACAACAATTTATGAAAAATAACTGCTATACAATGAAAACAGAATCCTTGTTGATGCTAGAAATAAAAGGCACACAGTAATTCCTGATAATGATTCTGAATCACCTCATCTAGGTCAGCAAAGACAGAGATCCAAAAGAGCACCAAAGAATGTGCAATAAAAGGGAAACTGAGGAGTATAACGCCAATTTCAATAATACTGTAGAAAATTGGCACATATCCACAAGAATGTTGCAACAGAAAGAAAAGGGGGGAACACAAGAATTCTATTTAAACATAGGAAAGGACTAAGAGCTAAGAATAGAAAAAATAGAAAGGTTAGGAAATAGGTAATGGTAAGAAAGGCAAGGAAAAACAAACAAAAAAAATAGTCATAATATAATCTTCCCTATGGTTACGCATTCAATAAGGGTAAAATGCAATGCCACCTTGCAATGTCCAGTCCAAGACTTATTTTCTCAATTTGGGACTACCTACCCAGTGCCTTGTACTACCTTGTTCTTTTTATATATTTAACAACTCAGCTGAGAAAGGGAGTGGGATGGGCATAGATAAGAAAATACTATGACAGAGATATTTACCTCTGTCTGTCTGTCTATCTATCTATCTAGTAGACGCATTATACTTAATGGATGGGTCCCTATCCCTCAACATCTGAGCCTAGAGAAACAACACAAAATTTCCTATTAAATCGTAGATGAGATGTGCATCTATTTTGGAGAAGGGCATTCTGTATGTTAACTACATAATGTCAAGTCCTATCCATTGACATCTAATTTGTTACGTGATGACACAGAGATTATGGCAAGTTAAGCTTTTCTTTAAATTTAAGCAGACACTTTAATTGAATATGGATGTATTCTAAATGGAACAAGCAAACACCCAGTATATGAAGAGTTACTGTCTATATGAAAGAAAAATGTTCTATATTAAGAAGATGACTGTTATTATTCCAAACAGGTACCCTGTAATCTTATGAAATAAGAAGTAATTCTGAAAGAATCTTTCACAGATTTATTACTTCTATCACTTTTCTCCCGAGCACTCACCAAAGCACTCTGGGTCTACAAACTCTCACCCTTCCTTGCTGTATCCTATGGTACAAGGCAATCAGCACAGCTGACTGACTGAACATTAAGCATTCCAACATTTGCATTAGACATGCAGCCTTCTGAGATGTGTCTAATATGCACATTGCTAATTAAGTCAGCAAGCCACACCTGGGCCTACTGTCCATGGCCATGAGAACATTTTCAAGAGATAATTTGAAAGGCAATTCATTAAACTTTGTCCCTCTTTCCAAGTCAACAACAACAAAAATATACAAAGGAAAACAGATTTTAATGACTAATTCGACTTCGAAGGAGAACATCTGCCATGGAGCTAAATTTGGTTTGCTTTCATTTTTTGTTTTGCAAAATCAGATACACTCCAATCTGTCAAATGCAAAGGAGCATTTAGGGGCATAAAGAAAGATGGCATTTGTAGAGAAGAAGTGGGTTGAAAAAAAAGTCTCTTTAGGAAGTAGGTTGATGTGCATAGGGTACCTGAGTGTTCCTGAGCATGTGTATACATATGCACAGTAATCTGAAGGAAATAGAAATTATAATATGTATTATCTTTTTCCATTGTAGAACATTTTAAGATAACTTGAATCAAATAATCTTCACTTTAGAGGGGAAAATAAGTATCCTAGAGTCACAGGATTCAAACCTTAGAAGGGTTCTCAGTAACTATCACATCCAATCATAAAGGAATCCCCATGCAATATACTCAACAAGCAATCACCTGGCTTTTTCCTACAAGACATCCAAGGAGGGCATACCCACTTCCTCTCAACTTCCACTGTTCTCATCCACTGATCTGCTGAAGTTGTCGTTAGTCCTGTCACTACTGTAATTGTACAACTTCAACCAGCAGGTGTTCCTTTTTCTCATCAGTGCTCTCCCTCAGCTTAATTTCCCTCTTACCTGAAGTTCAGTTCTATTGCAAATGATACTTTTCTCATGCTTTCCTGGGGTATCAATTTACTAATCTAGGCCCCTTAGATTTTCCATATAGGCCAAAACATGCACCTTCCTTAATTTTACAAAATTTGCCTACTTTTACGTGTGGTCTCTGCATCCCAGAAGTCTCCTATGGTAGATCTGGAAGGGCATGAATTCCTTCTTCTTCTATCATTCAATTAAATCTCTGCTGTCAACCCCTAAGAGGATTATGAATCAGTACCTGTTCTCTTCCTTGACTAGTGTCATGAATGGTACATCTCCTTTTGGCATTAGTACTATCTGCCCTGCTGGGTTTTGGGATTCCAGGAGTCATCATCACTCTCTCTCATGTTCTTCATCAATCCTCTGTCTTCCTCTTGGGTTAAGCAAACTTTATTCGATCCCCCAAAAAGAGGAAGAGTAGGGCAGCTCTAATTGCTAATGGGGCAGGCAATTTAACAGTGGCCACTACATTATCTAATCTGAACCTGAATCTGCTTGTTAACTCAACTTCTCTCCCTACCCACTTTGAATTTGATAAGCACACTCTCCATTCTCTGATCTGTCATCAATAAACTCCGTTACATATTCTATGACTTAGAATGACTGTTCTCATTATATCCTCAGGCTAACCAAATCTCCAACCACTTCTGTGATCAAATAATGGTTGCAAGGACTGACTTATGCTTCCGCAATTTCTTCTGGAAGAAGTCATCAAGTGGCAACAGGGGTAGAGAACAGGTTGAGTAACACCTGAGGTCATATCTTTACTGGCCAGGACCAGCTGTAAATTGGAACCCTCTGAGATCTGTTACTATCTGCTTCTCAGGGCCAGCTACCTGAATCAGTGTTTGGCTCCTTGTAGTTTCCACTGAATTTCTTCAATGTGTTCTTTGGACTGGTGACTTTTGAAGTCAGAAGACAAGATGATTCCATTCATTGTCCAAATGTTGCTCTTGGAGCTACTACACTGCGTACACACACTAAGCTCATCTTTGTTTCATGTCCTGGAGATGACTGGGTTGTTTCTCTGTTACTGGTATAAATGGAACACTGGCACTCAGTGCCTTAGAGTCCCTACAGAAGCATATGTAATTATATTCCAAAATGTATCTCAGAAATTAGTGAAGCAGCACCAGTGTCAAGACACAAATCTCTAGAAGGGTAATAAGTAAACCAAAACCTAAACACAAAAGGGTGGTACATAGGAGAATAAATGAAATATGGACTTTTCCCTCAAAAGATAATTTATGATTCTAACAAAAAATGTTACTAGAGAAAGTAGTGACTAAAACTTTCTCCAGTGGTATTTCACTTTATTTTACATGATTTTATTTAAAGCATTTTAATGTACTTTCCCTAGGCTAAGTGCCAAGGCAAAAGTTAATGGGAGTTGCAGTTAACTGTACAACCTAGAGAAATTAATATGAATAATATTGACACTAGTTTCCACTTTTTCTTTTTTCTTAAGGAATGTAGGTGCTGTGCTACAATATCTGAGTTGAGGACCCGTGATGTAGAATCTGGCCTTATTACAGTATAGCAGGATGGCAGGACGTAATCAGCCTGATTCATGTCTCCCTCTGTTCCTCTAGCCCATTGCACCACATTCCTACAGAGCTATTCTAAATAGTTGGAGTGTGAGAGTGTATGTGTGTGTACGCGTGTTTGTGTGTGTGTGTGTGTGTGTGTGTGTGTGCATCAAAATGCCCTGCTCTGTGAGTATGTAGAGAAGCAGATGAGAAGGCTATGGACTGGGTTATCTGTCAGCAACCATGGAATTCTAATACTATTGCAGAAAGATCTCACATCCTCTAATGATTAAAAGCAAATGAAACATTTGGAAAAGATAGACAATACTTTCTGTTATCAGAAACTGTCTAAATGTATCTCCATTAAAGAAAAGACTATTCAAAAGAATGAAAATTGTATCTGTATATATGAATGTTGTATATCACACATATACACACATGCATACATATGTGTGTATATATTCAACATCTATATAACATGTTGGTACACATTCGCTCTCTGTATATGTATATACATATATACATACACACTTATATCACATATATCATGTCAAATTATATCATATTATTTATTATATCATATATTATATAATATTATTATATTATAGTAAGTTTCAGTGATCTTAATTCATTCACCAGGAGTTCCATTTCTTAAGGAAATAGCAAAGTTTTTTTCATAAATAACATTAATAATATAATATATAGTTTAACATAAATAATATATTATGTAATAGAAATGTGATATAGTATAATGAAATATCATATCAAAAATAATTTTGTTTTATTTTTGTTACTACCTCCAGCATCTAGAACTGTGTCTGACATTTAACAAATTCCTGTAGATTGACTATACGATTTTACTTGTAAACTAACTTTATCCAAGTCTGAGTAACATGCTAGCTTATAAAAAAAAATTGAGTACACTGATTCTAAATTTAGATAATTCCTATGAGTTGCTTCTACTATCCATTCAGCGCAGTCTATATAGTAATTTTGTGTTTCAGTAGCTGGAGGTGTAGTACATAGAATGCTGGGCCTGACTTTAGGAAGACCTGAGTTCACAGCTGGTTTCAGATACTTATAAGCTGTGTGACTCCAGGCAAATCACTTCATCTCTGTTTGCCAGTTTCCTCATCTACAAAATGAAGACAACAGCACCTTTATGGGATTGTTGTTAGGAACAAAGGAGATAAAACTACGTAAAAAGAAACACTCAGCCCAGTACTTGGTGCTGTAATAAATCCTATTTCCTTCCCTTAAAACCAATCATTTGCCTAGTTTTGTCCATTCTACCTTGACCATAGGACACACCTATCTTGTCTCTCTCTCTACTCACATGGCCACTGTCCTAATTCAGGCTCCCATTCTTTCTTTCTAGTTCTATCATAACAGCTATTTAACGGAATTCTTTGAGGATATACTCTTCATTCAAAAAACAATAAAGGAAGAGAGAAAGAAAAGGAGGAAGGAAGGAAGGAAGGAAGGAAGGAAAGGAGGGAGGGAGGAAGGGAGGGAGGGAGGAAGGAAGGAAGGAAGGAAGGAAGGAAGAAGAAAAGAAAACATCAATGAAGTTTTTTTTAATCTACTTCCCCAAAAAAACACAGAAGAAATTTCAAAGTTCAGAAATAATACCAGTAAAACTGTATTAGACCCATAGGATTACAGTGACTATATATGTGTGTGTATGTATACACACAAAAAATATATGTATATATGTATATGCATATCCATGTCTAGAGTATATATATATATATATATATATATATATATATATACACATGTGTACATTTAAAAACAAACTTTTCTGTTGTTTCTGTGAGGAAATGAAATGAAAATATCTATATCTCTTTTGAGGTATCAAAGAATGGAAATCTGAAGGGGAATAATAAATGTTATGATGTATAAATGAGATAGATAACAGTTGTTATGAATGATGTTTTAGTGTAATGACCAACCAGAATATCTTATAATTCATAATGAAATATTCTGCTCATCTCCTAGTAGAGAGTCAATAGACTCAGAGTGAAGATTCATATACACACAAGACATACATACACACACACACACACATTTGATATGGCTAATGAGAAACTTTGTTTTATTGACAATATACATTTTTAACAAGGGTTTTGGGGCTTTTGTTTTTTGCTTCCTTAATGGGGGCAAAGAAAAGAAAGAGGGATGAGGATAGGGCTGTTTTGTTTGAAAATAAAAAATACAATTGAAAATACAATTTAAGTTTAAGAGAGGTTTAGTTCATTTCTTTGGATTGAAGAAAAAATATGAATATCTCACAAAACAACATAACATGTTCTGAAGAAATTTTCTCTACCTTCTCATGTGGTCAGTTCATAGCCCCTATGAAATAATCTTTTCCATCTATAGCAACAGATTTGATCATGGAAAAGGTGGGAAAATGTTAAAAGAGACTGGAATTTTTAGTCATTCTTTTTTGCCTTGGACTTCATCCCTAAATTCTATTATGAGCAAAATAACATAGGAAAGAAAGTGGTCAGAGGCATATTCAGAGATGAGGACTGATTAACATGAAATGTTTATCTTTCCTTCTAGTCAGAAGGGCTCCTTTAGTATGATGTAGAGGATACATTTCCAGAATTATCCTAAGGAAGTACATCGCCATGAAATTTTCAGCTGTTTTGCCAACTGTGGAATAACATATTTATAGGTTGAGGGGCATATCTGAAATGAGCTTCTGAACCTTTCAAAGTTTCTAACATAGGTTTGGTACAAAACACATTTTCATTTGTCACAATCTGGAATGTGGAAATACCCTCTTGATGAAACAGTGTCAAATGTGACAGTCTGTCTGGTATTAGAAAAACATTTACTTCATTTTTTTTAAATCCATCCATCAAAGAAATGAAAGGAGATTTTGATGGACTGTACATATATTATAGTGTTAATGGATTTTGTCAACATGGACATACTATGAGCCTTTTTATGATGGGAATGTAATAAGTTCTTTTAAAACAAAAATAAACAAAACAAAACAACCCAAAAATGAGTCCTTGCTTACTACAGTATTGATTCTTCATTTTTTTACATCAAATTGAAATGAAAGCCAATGTTATTAGCATGACAAAAAAGGAAGTTAGGTTTTTTTTTTTTGTTTTGTTTTTTTAATCTACTATTCTTTCACAAAGCTGAAGAAGGCTTTTAGGGGGCAAAATATCTATTACTGGGAAATGACCCATGCTAGTTCCTGAGAGGCAATATAGTTTAGAACACCTATCTTGAGACCAGGAACACTTGTGCTTCTCCCTCTGACACATAGTGGTTATGTGACCAAAAGCAGGTCACTTAACCTCTCAACAGTCTAGGCAGCTAAGAATATAGAGTTTGCAGACAGAGACAACCTGAATTGGGGAAAGGAATTTCCTCACTTAGGAGTTCTCTTATATGATGAGATCCAATACTTATCCCTTTTCCTAAGACTGACAATTGTTGACTGTCTGACCATCCCAATTCAATTAGTGCTCAAGGTAAATCTCTAAGACTAAGAGTTAATGATCTATAACAGGGGAAAGAGTTTCCAGAAAAACAAATTCCCTACAGCCATGAAATTAAAGACGGAAGGAAGGAAGGAAGGGAGAGAGAGATCAAAGCAGGGAGAAAGAGAAGTAGGGAGAGAGAGAAAGATAAAAAGGAACAGAAAAAAGGAAGAGAAAATTAAACAGGAAAGGGAAAGAAAATAAGAAAAAATAAAAAATATATCTAATTAATGGAAATGTAAAAATTATATTTTATTAATATTTTATGACAAATCTGCCAGCTCAGCTGTATGTGCATTAAAGTTTTATTCCAGATGAAATAATTATTATGACATCGACCTTCCCCATCTGCCTTCTCATGCATCACTATAGAATTTGTTATACCAGAAACTACATAATTTTCTTTCTGTATAATTTAAGTCCAGAAATGACAATGCAAATGTTATTTCCACACAGTACTGTCTATGTATAGAATGAGGTACATGGAAATAATATTCTTCTTTAAAGATTGTCTGCCCTATGTCATCCTTTTGCCTTTACCAGTCCATTTGCTACCCATCTCTCAAAGCACAAAGCCTATGATGCTTTCCCTCATTGCTGACAGGTGGAAATAATCAATTCCTTTATTGAACTTGGATGGCTTTAAAAAAAATACACCTTTTAATACACTTTCACACTTTATTGTTTGTATCCATATTTCTTCTCTACTAGAATATAAGCTCCAGATGGGCAGGGGCTGTACTTAATTCTTTTTGTATCCTCAGCATTTAGAACTGTGCCTTACCCTCAGTTGACCAATAAATCTTGTTTGAATTGAATTGGAAATACAAGGAAGTAAGCCTTACTTCTCTTTTCAAATCTGATGCAGGAGAAAGAACACAGTAATTGGAGGCAGAGAGACAAAGTACAAATCCCCAGCTTTACTACTTCCAACCTACATGGCCTTAGGCAAAACATTTGATTTATTTATGTCTTAGTTTCTTCATC
Source organism: Potorous gilbertii (assembly GCA_028658325.1). NCBI lineage: Eukaryota > Metazoa > Chordata > Mammalia > Diprotodontia > Potoroidae > Potorous > Potorous gilbertii. Next base: position 178,170,358 of record CM053772.1, on the reverse strand, counting down.
TCTAAATGGGAAGGTTGGACTAAATAACTTTTAAGATTTCTTCCCATTCTAAATTAAAGATCTATGGTCCTATTCTTTGAACTTGAACTTAGAACTAGGGATTGGAAAGGCTATTATTTGTAATGCTAAAATAGATAAATGTTAACTTGACAAGATCTGATTTAGATTTGGAATTATTTTTGCCTGTGAACTCAACACCGAGGTAAACATTTAGGTAAATATGCCCCAAATGAGACATTCATTAACTAAGACATTTGTTTTCCACCATAGCTATGGCAAGAAAATGACTCTGGAAATGAGGATAGGAATGCCATTACTGGGGTGTGAATTTTCATTTCAGGTACAGCCTTTTCATGCTTCATTTAGTTCCCTTGTTTGGATCAGAAAATAGCAGCGGGAGTCATTCTGAGATTATGAGAAAATGTCACTGTGTCATGAAATAAAACCAAGCACCCAAGGTAATTTTAATGCCTAAAATAATACGTTAACCATGCTGTGGATTTGAAAGTATGACCTAATTTGAGACTCCGTTATGATCTCCAGTTCCCAAACTGGTAATCTCTGAAATTTGACTTTACGTTGTGTAATTTTTTTTTAATATAATATATTAAGGTCCATCTCAACTGGAATGTTCCCTGGCAATTTACCCTGACTCCCCCAGCTGGTAGTGATCTATTCCTCATATGAACTTGAAATTTCTTTTTCTATAGGGCATCCCTGCTCTTATTCTCTCTTTGTTCTCCCACTATCATTCAACCACCCCTTTTGAAGTAAAGTGACTCTTATTACCTTCTTCTACTCTGTTGCCTTCTTCTTTAGCTACTGAAAACTCTCTCCCATTTTTCTGAACACTTTCGGCACTTGGTTTCATTCCTTCCTCTCTCATCCTTCTTCTTCCAACATTCTTGGTGTTTATCAAAGGAGCACTGACTGTGAAGGCACACAACAGGGACTCAGATTCCACCTCTGAGACTTACTACCCTTGAGACTAGCTAATTCAGCTCGCTGAGACATGGTGTCCTCATCTCATACCCAGAGGGAATTACACTAGATGAAATTCCCTTCCATCTCTGCTATGATCAATATTCATGGTGATGACGTAGCCAACAACCTAGCATCCAAATTCCTTATTCTCCTCCACTTCCCTAATCTTCAAGAACACATGACTTCCGTAAGACTTCCACGGCCCTTCTGAATCTGACTTTGAAATATATTCAGCTTTATTTTATCCTATTCTTAACAAATACCATAGCCCAGTCAAACGGGACTAACAGTTCCTAGTCTCATCTTGACCTCTCCAGTTATTATATAATTGAGAAAATAATTGCCCCATGTAAGGGATAGACTTCCTTTACATAACGACCTTTAGGATCAATAAGGCCAAGCTTAAGTTACCTTTTGAATTCTAACATGGATCCTTCCCTCAAATTCTTCTAAAAAAAGGTTTCCCCTGTCTTCAAATATTTTATACCACTGTTTGTCATCTCTTAAGAAAGGCATACAATTCTCACTTTTCAAAAATAATTCCTTTTGTTTCTATCTCATATGTCTCTATTATAGATAGTTAAATACTTATCTAATTCTCCTTACTACCTAGAGAGTAGAGGCCTTGAGGATAGGAATTTTACTGAACTTTATCTCTGAAACACCAGAATTTGGTGCATTTGTATCTGCTAATCTGAAATAAAGAGGAATACCAAAGCAGTAAAAACAAGGGTGTTTAGCTGAGGCAAGTGAATTGCAATTTGGGACATCATGCAGTGCTGAATTGTTAGAGTGCCCCCAGCGAGCAGAAGGGGCACTGCAATACACTTGAACAGGAATGGAGTCTCATGGAAGGAAGCACTGTCCAAGTTATCACATTAGTTGTTTTGCAAAATTACTGAAAATCCATAGAAAAGGCTGGAGAGGTTCTAGGAGAGGTGACATCTGATCAGAACAGCAAGGTCCAAGTGTAACAGAGAAATAACAAGATAGGCTCCAAATGATTGATACCTACTTCAACCATGAGGTCAGGATGCCCCCCCCCGATGACCCCAGAATTCATGTATGCAAGTGTATATGCATGTATATATATATATATATATATATATATATATATATATATATATATAGTTAATTGTATATAGTTATGGCTTCCTATATATGCATGTATATATGTACATATATCATGCATGCTATACACACATAGTATATTACACATGTAATATATCATATATTGTATATGTGCATATACATGCATGCACATACATGTGTACATACGCAGAGATGCATATAGAGGGGAGATATACACATGCACACATACATATACATGTATGTATATGCATACATGCAGTATGTGTGTGTGTGTGTGTGTGTGCACTCTCCTGAGTGAGGACTCTTTAGTTTCTACCTTTGGATTACCAGTACTACTAGCTCATTGCTTGGTCCATCAGAAACACTTCATAAATGCTTATTGCCTGATATCTCTTGAATTAAATCAAACTTAATTGAATTCAATTATGTTCTACTTTGTAATACATGGAGGAAATGTAGAGATCTGGGTTTGCTACTAGATTGTAAAGCAAAGGTCACGAGTTCTATTTGCTCTATCTCAGTCTTTTTCATTTTGTTCCCTTATTAAATTATGGGAAGCCAGGAGTGGGACAGGAGAGTGAAAAGCTAATCTCTTTATCTCCAAAGAGTTCCTCAGAAGTTTTCCTAAGCAGAAACCTCTATCTAGAATGATTAAAAGGGACCCAGTATAAGACAATGGAATATGATTAGACTTTCAAATGTCTCACTTGCTTACTTAAATAAGAGTTTAGACTGAAGCACTTGGAATGGCAGAAACAGAAAAAAAGAATTAAAAAGACAATTTAAGCCTGAGGGTTTCTGCTGGCTATAGTAGATTGTCTGAATGGGTGTGGCGCTAATAGCTCTGGGCTATGGCTAAATGAAAGAAAAACCTAAGACTTCTCCTTCCAAGAGGGATATTGTATAACAAAACCAGTTAAATGCTGGAGGGAAAGTGAGAAGAGGAAGACAGTTCCTGGCCATTGACAAGAAAGAGAGTAACAAAAATTTGAAGACATGTAGATGTAGATCATCAATGAATTAGAATCAGATTCAGAGAATTTCAGTAGAATGTTACTTCAGAGAAATTTACTCTAACTCATACATATAGAGGAATCTCCACAGTGATCTCACAACCTTTGCTTAAAGACTTATAGTTGAAGGAAACCTACTCTGCTCCAAAGTACATTGATTCTGCTTTTGAATAGTTTAATCACAGATGTGCTGATAAATATTTAAGAACTGGCTTTCTGGAAATACATGCATACACACATACATGTATACATAAATACATACATACATATGTGTGTGTACACACATTACATATAGTCAGACTTTTACATTTAATTTGCATTAGTGATGTTTTCTACATCATCATCTTCAGTCTAGACAATCAGTAAAACAAATCAAAAGCAAATCTGGATTTTCATCATTTACTGGTTTCCCAAATAAATACTCACATTGAAAATTTAACAATTGGCTCTTATAATCCCAGATGAGCTGTCTTTCATATGCCACTGGCTCTGTTAGAAACACAAACATTATGTGATTCTATGAATTTTTTTCCTTATGAATATCACCCTGAAATTTGCCTCTCAAATTTCTTCCCAATACTTTCAGTTCTTCCACTGGGGGCTACTGGTACACATCTTCCATTTGACAACTCTCCAGATACTTGAAGATAGCCATCAGTGCTGCCCCAAATCTGTTCTCGAGGACCTTCACCATCCTTGTTGTGTTTCTGGGTTCACCCAACAGTTTTATGATTTTCTTCCTTAAAGGTAATGCTAAAAACTAAACATGATATTCATAATGTGCTCTGGTCAGGGTGGAATGGAGCAACAACATCAACTTCTTCATTCAGGGTACAATGCATGGTACTTAACTAATATAACATAGGACTTTTTGTAAAGGAATATATACTTCTGATGGGATGCTTGGACCCCAATTACAAAATCACATTTCTCCCTAGCTCCATTACACTATTTCTGACAGTTTTCTCCCCCGCCCAAGGACACTATACCTAGCAATTACTCATGAGTGGTATCCAGTAAAACAAACTATCTTTCCCCATCATAGGAATAAGTTGACCTCTGAAGAAAATTCTCCTATAAAAATAGGTCTTGTAACCACAGAATTGTTATGTATTGATTTTCAAAGGTATCATATTCAATCTGATGGGGTACAGGCCCAAGTTGAGATGTTTGTCTCTTACACCTCTTATCTCATTTGTCTAAAGGGCCCTGGAAAATCTCCCCTCGAAAGTTCTTTAGATTCCCCCACTTGATCTGGCATTCTCTTGAGTGTCATAAGCTTTTCATTATCACTAGGTCCAAATCTCTGTTAAACTTCCTAACCTTGATCTTATCAAAATCCCATTCTCCAGACTACTGGCCACTCCCATCAAGCCTATCCCTGGAACCCCCAGACTACTAGACTACCTCAGATCCCTCCGATAATCTTTTCTGAGTATAAGATCCTTCTTGTCTCCATGAAGGCACTCAGATTCAATCTAGCTCAGACTCAATCTAGTTCAGATTGTATCTGTCCCACTTGTTAATACAAGCATCACAAATGGTCAAGCTTCTTAAGAGTCAACCCAATATGGCTAATCTTTAAGAAACTTTCTTTTACTTTGGCTGGAAGAGGGCTTGAGTTGAATTCATTTGAGCAGGGCCCAGCTGGTCAATATTTTGGGGTCCCCTCCTAAACATCAACAGTTCCAGAGGTCAAGCTATAGACATCAACTCTCAAAACTATCTTACTTACAGACATAACAGACCAAAAATATACCCCTTCGAAACCCCTTCCCCTGGTTTCCAGTAGTGAATGATGCCAGTCATCAAGGCTGTAAGTTATCACATAATGAGCATATCTGCCAGATAATCCGGTACTTTTCCTACATAAGCTTTAGCATTAGTCCAGTTAAGTTTCAAGTTCCCAAAGTATCTCTGACCACCATACTGGCATTACAATAAGCCTTTACCACCTTGACTTGAAGAATGCTTGAGTCCCTGAATTCATTCCAGATCACCCTTTCTTGTACTTCAGCTCTTGAGGGGTCCCTGAACCTCTCAACCCTACACCTTGTGAAACAGCATCATGAGTTTGGTGCCCAATATGGGACACAGTTTGAGATCTCAAGCATTCTTCAAGTCAAGGTAAGCTCCACCCCTTCCCCTAAGATTTCCTTCCCCCTCAAGGAGCTTCCTAAGCTTCCCTTTTCCTTACATGGTAGTCAGGTAGTCAGACTACTAGACTACCTCAGTCAGGTAGTCAGACTACTAGACTACCTCAGATCCCTCCGATAATCTTTTCTGAGTATAAGATCCTTCTTGTCTCCATGAAGGCAC
>CM053772.1:178154261-178164850 GCA_028658325.1 Potorous gilbertii | reverse complement strand
CCTCCCAACAGATGAGGGGTATAATTCACCTGTCTCTTTGCCCTTTAATTCCTAGAGAGGAGAAAAGGCTCCTAAATTAGTTTGGTTTCCCTAGAGCACTGTCTCAGTTCCAAATCGAAAATTCTCCTTCTGATCAAGCCCAGATACCCTGGCTTCTCAGGGGTTCCTGGAAAACCTGGCTTGTACCATCTCACTCACATTTCTGACTCCAAGGTTACTGTGGTTGGAACTCTCTAGTTCAAAAGGATCATCTCTGTCCCTGAAACAGAAGACAAATATCACAGAACAGAAGTAATCACCACCAGACTGATTTATCAGAGATGGGATAAAAGACAGATAAGAAGAAGAGATCAAGTCCTTGGGCTCATTGTGTCCATGGTGGGCAGAGCAGATAGGAATCATCAAAAAGAACTGAGCCAAAGAGAGGGTGGTAGAAAAGAGCACCTAATGAAATCACCCTTCCCAGTTTTAAAAATTCAAGCAGCCAATCAAAACAGGCACCTATTTTAGGCAATCTAGACATTCTCTAAAGTCACTTCAAGGATATATTCATTAATTAAATTGAGCATATAGCTATAATCTCATTATTCAGAAGCCTTGAGAGTTTTAATCCCAGATCTTCAAAACTTCATACTTCCATTATTTCCCAGTTTGCAATGCTTTCTGCCTTCTTTTATCACCTGGAACACTTGCCATCTGCAGCAACTATTTTATACTTATTTATTGTCTTAATTAATAAATAAATATATATTTATCAAGTATATGCACTATACTACACTCTGGGTGTCTGACTAGCCTTTTAAGGATCACACTGCTCACCTCCTGGTGAGAGGAAGGAGCTAGAAAAGGTTCCCTGAACATTGTATGCTTACCCTCCGGCCTGATTACTATGTTAGGCAGGGTATCCCACTATGTGGTCACAAGACCAAAAAATAAAATAAAATAAAATAAAATTATATATATAAATTGTACAAAAACATCTGCAAAGATGATTCCATTCACCATCAACACATGGAACATGATGTTCTTGTTGCAAGAGAACTTAACAGATATCTCACCTAAATAGCAGCCCTGAGTAAAACAAGGTTGGCAAATGAAGGACACCTTGCTGAAGTTGGAGCTGAATATACATTTTTTCTGGAGTGGATGCATTGAAGGGGAGCACTGTGAAGCTGGTGTGGGGTTTGCAATCATAACTAATCCAGTCAGCAAGGCGGTATGCCTGCCAAAAGGAGTGAATGACAGGTTCATGGCAATGCAATTGCCACTTGCAAGAAAACGCCATGCCACCATCATCAGTGCCTATTCTCCCACCATGACAAACCTTGATGAGGGCAAAGAAAAATTTTATGAAGGCCTAGAGATCCTTATCATCAATTTGCCAAAAGAGGACAAGCATATAATTCTGGGTGACTTTAATGCTAGAGTAGGCTCAGACTACCAGACTTGGCAGGGAGTTCTAGGTAGGAATGGAGTTGAAAACAGCAACAGCAGTGGTCATTTGCTGCTGAAAACTTGTGTATCACATGACCTTCTCATCACCAGCACTGTTTTCCTTTTACCTAAACACAATAAAACTTCATGGATGCACTCTTACAGCAAACATTGGTGTCTAATAGATTATGTGATTGTAAGAAGAGACAGACAAGATGTGAGAGTGACAAAGGCAACGTGTGGTGCAGAGTGCTGCACTGATCATAGACTTATCCTTTCCAAGCTAAATATTTGCATTCATCAAAACTGCCACCCTCAAGGCAAAATGTCTACCAGAATAATCAATATCAACAAATTAGAGCACTTCTCTAAGTATGAACAGTTTGTTGCTAACTTGGAGAGAAAGTTGAGCCAACACACAGTTGGTAACAGTGGAGCAGAAAAGGAGTGGGCAACTTTCAGAGATTTGGTGTACAGCACTGCATTTGCTAATATGGGTCAGAACACTCACAAACACCAAGACTGGTTTGATGAAAATGATGGGGAAATGGGGAAATGCAGAAGTTGATAAGAACTCCAGGATTTACCTGCAGGGTAGTTCATCCATCTCTAAGAAGGCAGCATTTAATTCCATCAAAAGGAAAGTACAATCAAAGCTTAGAGAGATGCAGGATTCCTGGCTCAGTAAAAAAGCAGATGAAATTCAGTTTTATACTGATAGTAACAATCCAAAGCACTTTTATGATTCCCTGAAAGTTATTTATGAACCAAAAACCTATGGTGCATCATAACTACTCAGTGCTGATGGAGCCACATTTATTAGTGATAAGGACATGATCCTAGAGAGATGGGCTGAGCACTTCCATAGTATTCTAAATATACTGTCTTCAATCAATGATAAAATCATTGACAGTATTCTTCAGGTTGAAATCAGTCCCTTTCTAGCTGAACTTCCAAATGAAGAAGAGCATGAAGTATCTCTAAAGAAATGTGAGATACACAAATTTAGAGACATCTTCATCCCACTTGTTCATATAGGCTATTTATACCTGACCTGTTGTAATAGCAAGTACCCTAGCACACCCAGGATGACTGCTAGAACAGGTTCTTTAATCTACTTTTCTTAAAGAAAAGGCAACTTTTAAAGGGATTAACAATCAACTTGAATTACTTTCACTATTTCACTGAATGTGGAGAAAATACAAGCAGAGAAAATAGCATAAAGCCCACCAGAGAGGGCTCTGACTGCCCAAATTAAAATAATATTGCTGTATACACTTTAGATACATCTCTGAATCAGGAGAACATTTATGTCTAAGTAGACAGGGAGCTCTGAGCATATGTACACTCAGTGTCTTAACCAGGGAATCACAAGGTCCTTCTCATAAGCAAGCTTTAAAAGTAAAATACCAATTGAGAGTATATATACATTTCTCAGAGCCAAAAGGCATCACAATCCTTATGACTCAATGCCTAATTAGAAATGAACAAAAAGTATGAAAACTTGCCTACAAGCAAGGATCCCCTAATCAAGCTTCCCTTAATGGGCTCCATGTGAGCCCTATTAATAGGTGGGGATGATCTTAAATTTAACGTTATACCTGTGATAGAGCATTGCCAGCTCATATGGTTCTGATCAACCCAGTCAGACACACTGCACATTGACCCTGATATAGTGATGTAATTTTGATCCTCTCAGAGTATGAAGGACAACAAGAGGGTAACATTCTCCTCCTAGTCCCTCAGACTTGCAAATGAGGAGTCACCCTGTATTCCTCACTATCTCTTACCATCCATATTCAAGTTGTTGCCAAGATTGGTTGATATCACCTGTGCAACATCTCTCAAATATGCCCTTTTCTCTCCTCTGACACTGCCATCACTTTAGCACAGGTCCTCATCACATCTGAATTATTGTAATAACCTACTGAGATTCAACCTGGCTCAAATTTCTGCCCACTCTAATCCATTTTCTATCCAACAACTAAAGTGAATTTCTTAAAGTGCAGATCTGATCATGTCATACACACACACACACACACACACACACACACACACTAAACTCCAGTGGCTTCTATTGCCTCCAGAGTAAATACAAAATCCTCTGCTTGATATTCAAAACCCTCCATAATCTAGCCCTTCCTACTTTCCCTGTCTTCTCACACATTACTTTCTGATAAATATTCTCTAATATAGAGGCATGGTCTTATGACTGTACAATAAACAAGACATGCCTTATATAGATACCAGGTATTTTCTGTAGCTGTTGTTCATTCCTGGAATGTTCACCTTTCTTGGCCCTAAATATTGACCTGTCTAGTTTCCTTTAAGTTCCAATTAAAATGCTACTTTTATAGAAAATTTTTCTAACCCCTAAATTCTATTTCATACCCTCTGTTAATTATTTCCTACTGATTCTGTATATAGTTTACTTTGTACATATTTATCTGCATCTCTCCCACTATGTTGTAAGCTCCTTGAAAAAGGACAGTTTTTTTGCCTCTTTTAGTATATGCAGCACTTAGCACACTTAGTGATTGGAATATAGTAAGTACTTAATAAATGTTTATTGATTGATGAATTGTTTTACACAAAGTCCCCAGCAGAGGTCTTGGCATGGATTAAGGACTAAATATTTGTAGATGATAATGGTCTACCTTGGAAGGAATGGCCTACCTTGGTTGGAATCCAAAGGGAAATAGCCCAACCCATACATGAGCTACCTGTGTGACTTTAAGCAAGTTAGTTCTCCTTTGCAGACTTCATATTTCTCATTTTTATAATAAAGGAATTGGAATAGATGATCTCCATGTTTTCTTCATATACTACATCCCCTGACACCTAAAAAAGTGATCTTTGTATACTAAACCCTTAACACAGTACCAGGTACTATGTATTTTGATTACTGATCTCAATAGGTTTATGCAAACTAAATGTACTAGTTTTATTTGTTCTTAGTGATTTCTAACAGTTTGGTTACAGAACTACATTAAATTTCGCCTTTTAAAAATTTTTAAGAGGACAGCAGGAGTAAGGAAAACTGGGAAGCTTCCCGAAGAAGAAAGAGATATGGCCCTATTGTGTAACACACATCAAATCCTTGACTAGTAAATGAAAGGTGGTACCACCACTTTTGACTGTAGTTGAGATAAAAGTAGACCAACTTTCAGAGAGGCACAAGAGACTTATAGTTAGGAGAATACTCTGGTCTTAGGTGTTATACATAAAAATGTAGAGTAACTGGCCAACGACTTTCTACTCTTACTGCTAAAGAGTTTAGACAATGGAAGGTAGAGACAAGATGGTGGAGAGAACCCAGGAAATTGCATGATATCTCTGCAGTTTCCCATAAAAACAACATTAAATCAAGTCTTCAAATGGATTCTGGAGTGACACAAACCACAAAAAGACAGAGTGAAACAATTTCACAGCTTAAGATGACTTAGAAAGTCTGTCTCACTTGGGTAAAAATGAGCATGCAGATAGTGTCTGGGAATGCCGGTGAGAGGCTCTTAGCCACAACACAGATCAGCAACTGAGACCCCCACAGTCTTTGCTCAGCAGTGTAGTGGCACAACAGACCATCTGTGAGGACTCCAGCCCCAGCATAGAGGGTAAATTGCCAGCTTGGAAACTTAGAACAATAGGCAAGACTAAACTGGGCCACCTCAGGGCAGTGGGAAAGCCATCAGCACCAAAGCTTCACCACAGAAAGCCAGTGACCAGGCCCCTAGTCCTCAATGCAAGAAACTTGGGGTAATGTTCCCTATACATCTAGAGCAGCACTCTACTTTAAAACTTATGAAATAGGCTAAAAATGAGCAAAAATCAGAAAAAAATCCCATAGAAAGCTACTCTTGTGACAGGAAAGATCAAAACACAAATTCAGAAGAGTGTCAAAATGCCAATATGTGAAGCTTTAAAGGGAAATATAATTGGTATCAAGTCCAGAAGGCCTTCTTGGAAGAGCTCAAAAACAATTTTAAAAATAAAATGAGAGAAGTAGAAGAAAAAAATGGGAAAAGAAGTGAGAGTTATGCAAGGGAGAGTGAACAGCTTGGAAAAAGAAGGACAAAAATTGATGGAAGAAAATAACTCCTTAAAAAGTAGAATTGGCCAAATGGAAAAGGGGATGAAAAAGCTAATTGAGGAAAGTAATTTCTTAAAAATTTTAATTAGGCAAGTGGAAGCTAATGACTGTGAGTCATCAAAATGCAATCAAATGAAATTACAAGAATATGTAAAATACCTCATTGGAATAAAAACAACTTACCTGGGAATTAGATTCAAGAAAAATAATTTAAGAATTATTGGATTACCTGAAAGCCCTGATAAAAAAAAAAAAACTTAGAAATTCTTTGAGAAATTACCAAGTAAAACTGCCCTGATATCCTAGAACCAGAGGGTAGAGTAGTCATTGAAAGAATCTACTGATCACCTTCTGAAAGAGATTCAAAAATGAAAACTCTGAAGAATATTTTAGTAAATTCCAGAATTATCAGGTCAAGGAGAAAACATTCCAAGTGGCTAGAAAGAAGTAATTTAAATATCATGGAACTGTAGTCAAAATTACAGAGGACTTAGCAACTACTACAGTAAAGAATTGGAGGGCTATGGATATGATATTATGGAGGGCAAAAGAGCTAAGATTACAACTAAGAATCACATAAATGGGAAGTATAGCCCTTTGGGGTGAGAGCAGGGAGGATGTACATGTGATAAGGTAGATGAATTTAAAGCATTCCTTATGAAAAGACTAGAACTGAATAGAAAATTTTACTTTCAAATACAAGATGCAAAAGAAGTATAAAAAGGTGGCAATTAGGTAAGATTCAACTATATTAATACATGAGAAAAATGATACAACTTCTAAAAACTTTCTTATTGTTAGGATAGTTAAAAGGAGTATAGAAAGATAGAAATTAGAGGTATGAGTTGAATATAATGGTATAATAATATAAAAAAAACTAAAAGGATGAGAAAGAAGAATGCACTGAGAGAAGGAGAAAGGGATAGTTAGAATGAGATAAATTATCTTACATAAAAGAGAACTGAAAGAGATTTTACAGGAGAGGGGAAAATAGGGGTAGAGGAGTACATGCTTCTTATGCTTACTGGAAATGGCTCAAAGAAGGAATAATAATATACATCTCAGTTGGATGTAAAAGTCTGCCTTACCACACAGAAAAGTAGGAAGGGAAGGGAACAAGAAAAGTTGTATGTGTGGGTGGGGGGGAGGGGGAATTGATAGAAGTGAAAGCAATCTGAGGGAGGTAAAAGTCAGAAGCAAAACATTTATGAGAATAGGCAGGGTAAAAGGAGAAAGGAAGATAAATAGGGGGAGAATAGGGTGCAGGGAAAGACATAGTTGATAATTACTGTAAATAAAATTCACAATGAGTTTCTGTGATGAAGATTTCATTTTTTACATGTATAGAAAACTTAGTCAAGTTAATTAAAATAAGAGCTATTCCTCAATTGATAAATGGTTAAAGCATATGAATAGGCAATTTTCAGAAAAAAAGTAGTCAAAACTATCTATATATAGTAATATTTAAAATGCTCTAAATCAATATTGATGAGAGAAGTGCAAATTAAAACAACCCTGAACCTCACACCTGCACACTGACTGATATGACAAAAAAGGAAAATGGACAAATGTTGGAGGAAATGTGGGAAATTAAAACACTAATGTACTATTGGCGGTGTTATACTGATTCAATCATTCTGAAGAAAAATTTGGAACTATACACAAAGGGCTATAAAATCATGCATACCCATTGACCAAACAATACTAATATTAGGTCTTTATCTTAAAGAGACAAAAATTGAAAAGGAAAAAGACCTATGTGTACAAAAATATGCATAGCAGCTCTTTTAGTGGTAGCAAAGAATTGGAATTGAGGGGATGTTCATCAATTGGGGAATGACTGAATGAGTTGTGTATGATTGTCATTGAATAATATTGCTTTTTAAGAAATGATGAGCAGGATGATCTCAGAAAAAGAAAACAAAAACAACAACAACAACATTGAAAGTCTTACATGAACAGCATTGTCCATCTTCAGAAAAAGACATGGTAGAACCTGAAGGCAAATAAAAAATATTTTTTTCTTTATTTTTCTGGAGGTTTTTGTGGCTGTATTTTCTTTCACAGAATGACTTACATGGAAATGTGTTTTGCTTGACTGCATATGTACAAGCTCTGTCAAATTGTCTGCCATCTCAATGCGAGGGAGAGGGGAGAGAATTTGGAACTCAAAATTTGAAAAAGAAAGAATGTCAAAATTGTTTTTACATGCAATTGGGAAAAATAAAATATTAAAGTAGAGGCAAAAAGAAAAGAAAAATCAGGTGAATTCAATTGGAAAAATAATTGACAAATAGTTGATTTGTGTTTGAAAGTCTGATTGCCACTGTATTTTGATTCCAGGTAACTTAAATTTGTCTGATTCACTTCCAGGTCCATTTGCTTCATCCTCCTATAAAAAAAGAACATTTTTCTCCCCTGAGTAGTATGAACCAATATTTTTATTTTTCACATTTTGGCAAAGTATTCCAAAAGCATTTTGAAGTGTTACTTGCCCCCTTTCCCAAAGATAGAGGAAAAGATGAAAAGTACCCAATCTTTTCTTGTAATGCTGATCTGTGTGTACCTGAACTATAGCCCTTTCTTTCTAATTGATCCATTGTCAGGTAGGGCTTTCTGGGATATATGAAAAAAGCTTGAAAAATGGGAAAAAAAAGTATGACTGATTTTCCCAAGGTCAAAGTTCATTTTCTTTCTTTAAACCTGAATTTTCTTAAAAGACTACAAATGTTTTAAAGTATTTTATTGCTAACTTATGTTAATCCTCCTTACCTCAGTAAGAATTTGGCCTGAGGCTTCTCACTCATGATTTTTCCATGTCTTGATTTTCAAGACACTCATGCTATATCCCCTTAAATCTTCTCTATTTAGTAATATTAGAATTTTTTCTTGAATCTGCAAATCCGGTCTCCCCATTCCTGATGGCATTTACCTTTTGATATCTTTCTACTTTTCTAGCAATCATCTGAAATTTAGAGAGAAGAATTTTTCAAAAGCTTTTTTCTTAGTTTGCTGTCTAAAGAGCCACTCTCAAGAGGCCAACTTCCCACAGGCCATCATACATAATGTGAAAGAAACCTTCTGAATTATTGATCAAGCAGAGACATAGACCCAATGTGTTTAGCTTGTATAGTGTGTTTACTCTCAGTTCTCTGATTTATCAGATTCTCTAATAACGCTCTCACTTTAGGTGACCAGAAATTGTAACATATTTGCAGGTTAATAAATATTGACTTTCAGAAACTTGTACCTCAACATATATTTTATTTCTCAGTTCTCTGAAATAGTAAAAAGAGGCACTAGTTGCTTCTTTAGTTTAGGCCCATATTAGACTACTTGGAGTCATCAGTGTCTAACAAAAAAAAAATCACTGCACAGAAAGAAATCAAAAAGTATTTGTTGTGCCTTACCACATATTCAGTACTGTACTAGGTGGTAGGAAGAATAAGGAAAGAAAAAATCCTACCCCTTTCTTTCAAAATGATTCACTAGAGAAAACAACACCAAAATATGTGAAACAATTAGGAATTGTTTGAATGAGAAAATAATTCAGTCCTTTGAATGTTAAATTGAATGGCAAATTATTTCATGCTATTGCATTTATGAGAAGAAAGAAAATAAATTCAGCTAGAAAAGTTGGGGATGTATGATAAAGATATAAGGCTTCAGCCAGATTTTGAATGGTGGATAAAATTTAGTCAGGTAATGGGAAGAAAGGAGGACATTCTAGGCAGAGAGAAAATGATTAAAAGAATAGACTTGGAAAGCAATAGGGAAAGTTTTCTAGCATAGAGGAATATGACTTGGACAAAACTGAAGAATCAATGTTGGCAAGAAAGCTAAAATGAATTTGGATATGTATAGTGGTACCAAACATTGGAATCTTGATAATCAGAAGGAAGAGTTTAAAAATTTTCTACTGTAGGCAATGAGGAGTAATTAGTATAGAGAAGTATCAAGAACTAGAAGCAAAGTCCTATCTTGACAAAGAGTTAAAAAGTTAACTAAGAAAATTTGGCTAAGAAAATGAAAAGAGAGGGGCAGAGCCAAGATGGAAGAGTAGAAAGACTCATATATGCTAGCTCCAAACCCACAGCCCATGGACCTTCTGTAAAAAGAACTCCCAACAAATTCTGGAGAAGAGGAAGTCTCACAGAAACAGAGTGAAGGAGATTTCCATTCTAGAGAGCCTTGAAAAACTGATCCCAAAGGTCTGTCGCACACCAGATAGCAGCAGAGCCCAGCCATGCCCTGCCCCAGCCACGTGGCACAGAGAGGAGCAAGCAGATCCAAGCAGGCTTCAGGGATCAAATCTCCAGTGGCCATGAAGGTCCCTCCACTCACAGACACATAGGTCAGTGAGAAAGACATCTGGATGGGCTGAGAGGGGAGCGGGGTGTCTCCGTGACTCGGGCCCCTCTTGGGAGGCAGCAGCAGAGGCAGTGGGAGGCCAGAGACTCCTGGAGCAGGCAGGAGCTCAGCAGCCGCTCCATTATGGAAGGTCATTGCATAAAACCCCTGAGGGAACTGAGCCTGGGAGGCAGCCCTGCCCCAACCTGAGCACCAGAAATTAAGCTCCCATTGAATAGCAGCCAGGTCTGCCTCCAAAAGCCCTGAGGCTGGAGAGCAGCATTTGAATCTCAGACTCCAAGCACTAGCTTGGAGGACCGAGATCAGTGGTGGAGAGGACTCTCAGAAGTCAAGTAACTGGCTGGGAAAAAGCCCAGAAAAGGGAAAAAAATAAGACCATAGAAGGTTACTTTCTCAAGAAACAGATGATTCCGCCCGTCTTCTCTGATGAGAAAGAAAACTGCTTACCATCAGGTAAAGACATAAGAGTAAAGGCCTCTATATCCCAAACATCTGAAATAGATATCCAATGGGCTCAGGCCATGGAAGAGCTCAAAAAGGATTTTGAAAATCAAGTTAGACAGGTGGAGGAAAAACTGGGAAGAGAAATGAGAGAGATGCAAGAAAAGCATGAAAAATGGGTCAATACCTTAATAAAGGAGACCCAAAAAAATGCTGAAGAAAATAACACCTTGAAAAATAGGCTAACTCAATT
>CM053772.1:178122320-178153761 GCA_028658325.1 Potorous gilbertii | reverse complement strand
TTTCTCTGTTGTAATGCTAGCTCTTTGGCCTACTGGAATATCCTATCTTAATAACTGCTAAATCTTGTGTTTTTCTGACTGACTACTCCTTTTATATGGAAGCCATAAAATTTTTTGTGATCCTGACTGTGGCTCCACCAAATACGAATGATTTCCTTTTGGCTGATTCAAATATTTTTTCTTTAAACTGACCTTTGGAATTTGATTATAATATTCATAAAACTTTCCATTTGGGGATTCATTTCAAGTTGTGATCAGTGAATTCTTTTAATGAAATTTTTATATTTATATCAAGAATCAGTCCAACAAAATGAAAAGAAAGAAAAAATAGAATATGTAATATATCTCATCAAGAAAAAAACTAATATTTTAAAAAATTGAGAAGAGATAGTTTAAGAATTATTGAAATATCTGAATGCCATAATCAAAGAAAGAAACTAAAGATCATATTTCAAGACATTATCAAGGAAAACTGTCCCAATGTTCTACAAGAAAAATTTAAAATAGAAATTGTTTTATTGTTTGTTGATGACTCCTGGAGTCATTATCTTCTAATTGCCCAATTCTTATTTTTAAGGACAATTTCAGTGAGGTTTTTCTCACTGAATTAATCTTTTTCAGTATAGGTTTTTTTCCCCATTTGGCCAGTTCTGCTTTTTAAGGAATTTTTTTTTTGACTGAATGTTTGTGCCTCTAGGCCAATGTTGTTTGATAAGGTGTTATTATCTGTACTATTTTGTGCCACTTTAATAAAGTTTTTAATTCTCTTTTCATAATTTTCTTTTATCACTAATTTATTTAATCAATTTTACCTCTACCAATCTTATTTCTTTCTTTAATTTGTCTAGGAATTCTTCTTGGTCTTGTGCCCAATTTACATTTTTCTTTGAGAGTTTATTTGTAATTTTTCCCATATTGATGTTTTCTTTTGAGTTCATATCTTGGTCTTGTCTGACATGATGTTAGTTTTTTGTTTCTTTTTTTTAAGGTCAAGTGCTTTTATTTGTTCTGTTCACTTTTTCAGACTATATTTTTGTCTTTGAATTTTATGTTAAAATTGGGTTGTTCCCCTATGTATGCGAGTGGTGCCACAAAGGGAAGCAGGGAGCTTTCCTAAGCTTCAGTTTTCTTTCTAATGCTATTTTTGGAACTGATTCTGAAGTTTTGGAAGTTCTCAATGCTTCCAAGTGAGTGTGATCTGGGGAGAGGAGTGGTTATTGCTCTTCTGGTCTGTGCTAACTCCTACCCTGTAAGGGCCCCTTATACTTTGGGATTATAATTCATAGCCTTCCTCATGGTCTCTGTATCTCTAGGACATAAGTGGTAATGCTTCTCAGGGTGCTAATCCTTTGTGACTGAAATTGACCCTGCTCCTCAAGGCCTCTGTACCTCTTGACTTACCATGTTCCTCTCCCCCCTTGAACTGTAACCCAGATAGGCAATGGAGCTGTCAAACATTGTCAGGTCCTGCATCCAATGTTAGCACAAGTTCCCGTATCATCACTTTCTAAGTAGGTTTCCTTACCATCTCCAGCTTGAGAGCTCCCAAAGTTACTACTGTTTGTGTCACCACCATATAATCCCACTGCTGATGATGCCTCTAAGTGAGCTCCACACCCCATATCATAGATCCCTCCTTCCAGCTTCCTAAGTCATCTTGTGCTGAAAGAATCTCTCACCCCGAACTTTTGCTGCCTCTGTCACTTGAGAGTTTGATTTGAGGAATTATTTTTAAGTTGTTTGGAGGATGATTGGGAGAAGCTCACTGAGTGCTTCATGTACCCCTCCATCTTCCCTCTGCCCCCTCCACCCACCTATAGGTCCCTGACTTTAATTCTATTGACCTGAAAATCTTTTCTTCATAAGAATTATCTGTTATGTTTCTCTTCTTAGAGACATAACACAACGAACATTAATTCCATGCAGAAGAGTCCTGCGGCAAAATTGCAGAAATTTCCGTTCCTTATTCATCTCCATTCTGAGCCCATCAGTGCTTATCTCCATTCACTTTCACAAGGATGCAGAGTTCTCACACGTTCACAGTAGGTCAATCCTTCCTTATTTATAGGAAAATGTTTTGAAAGCAGGGTGGATCTTAACTGATTCCAGGACCCCAATAAACACAGGAATTCAAGCACATGCATGTTTTAATACATTGTGCACAATGAGTAATTCAATTTCTTATCACAGAAAGAGGCTGATCAATCTTGAGACCCTGTACTGTAGTCTAATTTCTTCTTTTCTCTTACATTTCATTTTTACTGGTGTTAGAAGACCTGGGTATCTATATAAACACAAATCTTCCTTGGTTTTAGAGGAACTTGATTTTACTATCACCCCCTTAGTCACTGAACTGTTCCTGCTTAGGCTTGTAGTTTAGTTCATGTGGTAATTACTTTAACCTTCATGATTCCTCAGCCCCTCCTATCAGGAAATCAACAACTTATAAGCAGTGTGGTACAACGGGAAGGGTAGTGACTTTATAAACAAAGGGAGAAAATAGCGTGTGGGCATTAGGAGTCAAACTGGTTCTACCACTTGTTACCTGAGGAAATTCTCGAAAGTTGGTTAACCTCTCTAGACCTCAGTTTCCTTATTCATAAAATAAAGAGGTTACAATGGATGGATTCTATGGACCCTTCATACTCTAATTCAATGATCCTAAGTTATTAATAACTTACTCTTAATTATTTGAATGTTCCACTCCTTCCAGGAATATTGACATTTTTCAAAAAATTTCCCTAGCGAATGTCTCTATAATGGTGGCATTTCATAAACTGAGATACCTGGAAGGGAAAGAAAAATTATAGATAATGAGGGTTTCTTAAAGTGGACTAAATCATACTAAATAACCATATATTTGCGTATATTTAAGATTATGTGTGTACACGTCTATTTCCTAATACCAACATCTCAGAAAAGAGGGATTTGAATATTTTTAGAATTTTTTCTTCAAAAGGACAATAGCTGAAAAATGAGAGATATAGTAGAGAAAGCTTTAACCTTTTTAGAGGCTGTTTACTTCGTTTATAAATTGGCAGTCAAAATGTCTGTTCTTTTCATTTTTAATTAATCTAATTATTTGATAACATTGGCATACTTTTCTCAACCATGGCCTTTAACCTAAAAGGGTAAGCATTAGTATTCTAATCCACCATCATATAACCACATTATTCTAAGAAGATCCATATTCTTTTTTTGGATAGAGTATCATTACTGTATTTGGCAGACCTCTGAGGTCAATATGTGATATATATTAGAAACCTAAGTTTTAGAAATGTTAAGTGATATGGTCCACCATGTATGTGTTCATAGACAAAGGGATTTAACAAAGAGCTGAATATTCAGGTATCTGGTGAATTTGACTAATGTGAACAATGTCTAAAATATCAGGCAACTCTATACCTACAGTCAAGACCCATATATTTGGACAAAGATCTAGGTAAAGACTTGCAAAATCAGTTCTGTGCTCTGTTTAACAGTTCAATTCTCAGCCTGGTCATGATTAGTTTAAACTTGAATTTGAAGAAGAGAGAACAATATGTAAATAGAACTTAAACTCAAATTTCAGAGAGAAATAAATGACAAAGTAAAACAAAGCAACATGAAGATGTGTGTTGTGGCTATTGAAAGATTAAAGTATAAGAGGAATCAGACTCTGTGTATGTGTGCACGCGCGAGCGCGTGCTCCCCAAAAGACAAAACATTGATAGATGGAATGGGTAGAAGCTATAGTAGAATACATCTCAACTTATTATCAAGGACTTCCCAACAATTAGAACCATCCATAAAAGAAATAAAAATCTGGAGATAATATGTTTCTCTTCATTTTGATATTCTGTCAGAAGTTTAGTAGGGATAATGTTAAGGGGCTCACTCTTGAGACCAAAGATGTCACCTCCCATTCTGGGATTTTATGATTTTGAATTAGAAAAAATATATAATCACTTCTTCAGATCTCTATTAATGTTATGTATTGTGGTGACAAACAAAAATTACCTCAAATATCAGCCCTTCTAATTAAATTTCATTCATATCTTTGAGACTTGGTAGGATGTACATTAAAATTAGAATAGAACAACAGAAGGGCATATTTTATTCAGAATTAATACTTCTCATGAAACAATAAGTAGAATTTTATGTCAAGAAGATGTATACATATGCAGAAATTCATAAATCAGACAGTGAAAGCATAGTAGAAAACGGTTAGATACTGATGAAGTGAGAGAAACAAATATAATGACCTTGTGGAAATATACTATAGATTATCTAGCCAATCTAGAAGACACAGGTGATACTCCCCTACTAGGCATGACAAAACTGAGTATTATAAAAATATATTTCAGTGATTCAACTGTCTAGGAAACTGAAAATACTTTTATTATACCAAAAATCTTGCATTTGAGAAATATCAGCCTTTCTAGCAGATGACTTTATTTTTCCAGAGGTTAAGACGCAAGAACATCCCCTATCCTGGAATTAAATCTATCCAAAAATGAAGGACTGACCTATAAGGGAAAGAAATGTGATTTTTGGAAGAAAAGTCCCCATTGCCATCTTGCCATTCAGTAGGACTAAGAAAAGTAGCTCTGGGCATGGATGGATGGAAAACTTGGACCTTACTCAATTTAGGAATTAAAGTGATAGATACTTCCCAACAATTAGAAATTTTATATGACTATGTAATTCAATAATCCTGGGAAATGCTCAAAAGTATTAGTGCTACTGATAATAAGGAAGTATATATATATGTGTGTGTGTGTGTGTGTGTGTGTGTAAATGAGCTCTTATTTTGAAAGATTGCATAACCAATGATATATTGGAAAGAGTAGCACAAGTTTGTAAAAACAATCTCATTGAGACTAAATATTAAGGTAGAAAATAAAGTTTTGTAATTCTGTGCTTGAAGCAAGAGGAGTTTCCTTTTTGAACCCAAGGTATATTTGCTGTTTGGAGCCAGTGTGTATTATTGAATAACAAGGAGAATTTACTTCTGCTTAATGTTTTTTTTTTCTTCTTCCATTTTTGTTACCAAGGAGAAAGATATCAAAACTGGAAATGGTAGTTCAGAGGAAAGTGAAGTCCACATTAAATGAGGAGATAAGAGGAAAAGATTTGTTTTTTGTTTTGGGTTTTTTCTCTTTTCTTTGTTTTACTTTGTTTCAGTTTTGATGAATTCAATTCTCTGGATGTAGACAAATTATATCACAGGATTCTGAAATAACTTGTAAATATGATTGATTAGTCTTTTTCTGTAACTCCTAGAAATGCTAGAAAGGAAGAGATGTGCCAGAAGGCTGGAGATGGATTGATATCTTGATTATCAAAAAGATATGGAGTATATTATTTTCTGGAAATTATACCCTAGTGAGCTTGACAATTACTTTAAAAATTAAAGAACAGGTTTTTTTACAAAGAAGATTTATGGGCACTTAGAAAAGAATTAACTGTCTACACATATTTCACTGAGAACAAATCACGTTAAAAAAACACATTTTCTTCTATTATAGAGTCTCACCTGGATTTATTGTAATAGACTTCTTCTTGCTCACTCCTTTTCCAATCTACTCTTCAGTCAGATGATGTTTCTTATGCTAATGTGATCATGTTTTGGACTCCTACTCATAATCTCTCATTAGACCTCCATTTCTAGTGGATAGATGAAATGCTTCTCATAGTCCTTCCTTCAAGCAAATCATGGCAGTACTTTCTCATGTCATGGTCCCCTTTGGAGCAAACGAAGAACAACAGCAACATTTTAAAGTATTTAATAAGAATCTGTTATGCATAAATCTTGAAGAATTAGAGGGACCTCAACAGAAGAAGAGAGGGTGGGAGAAGGGTAATCTGTTCTGTGTACTGAGACAAACAAAAGCTTAGAACCACGACAGGGTGGGAAGAAAATAGAGGACAGAGGATTTGATAACAATAGAAAAGACTTGAAGAAAAGTAATATTTCATAATACTGACTACAAAGCTTGAAACGAGTTCATGGATCACCCTAATTGTCAAGATCACATCTTTTGGTTTTTGTTTGTTTACTTTCTTCATTAGACAATTAGAAGTCACTAAAAGGTTTTGAGTGAAGGAGCGATGTGGTCAGAGTTATGTATTTAAGAACATTACTCAAGCAACAGTGTGCAGGACAAATTAGAGAAGAGCTGACCTGTAGGAAAGAAGACAATTGTAGCCTACGTGACCTCTGAGGCATCCTTACCCAACTTCCACTGCCACTATTTCATGTAACCTCCAGAGATTGGCTCTATCGTCCTCAAGTTTCCAGTTAGTGGTAACTATCTCACTTCCATTAAATGACCAATCACAGCCCCAATCTAAACCTCTGAGACTCATTGTTTAGATTTGGAAGACTTAGAATGAATAGAAATAGAACTGTTTTCTGTTCTGTGGCAAAAAATTAAGAGTCTTCCCCTCTCAAACTGATACTTTTGAGATGGAAAATTTTTCTCAATTCTTACCTAGTATTTAGTCATTAAATGGGTGTTCCAGTAAACAAGCTCAGACTTGGTGGACCTTAATTTAGAAATGCTACTTACTGTCCACCACTGCCATGGTTAGTCATCTTGATTTTACCTTGCCACTGGACTTTGCTGATTTTGGAGGAGGGAGTGAGACTGCTCCAAGTGGCTTTTAGACAGGTATATTTACTAAACTGTTACAAAAACAGTTACAAAATATATCCCCACAAAAAAAGAAAAATGTGGTACACTCAGTTACAGATAAATAGAGTGAAGGAAAAAAAAAATAATTTCAAGCTTAGAGAGCACATGGCAAAGGGATAATTCAAAATTGATTTGAGGAAGTCCTTTTTTCCATTCGTGTAGTACTACTTCAGAAGCTTCCCTTAGGTATAATTGCTTTTTTGGATTCCTTGTTGCCCTAGGAGATCAGTGCTAAGGAATCAGTAGGAAATTCAAAACCCATCAGGTCTTTTACAATTTATAAGCTTCTCCTCTGGACAAAGGGGAGACACCTGACCTTGGCCAAAGCCCAGATCCTGCTTTCCCCACCAAGCAATTTCTCCTTAGAGGAGTGCTGAAAATTCGTATTGACTCCTATTGCCAGAAACCAATCCCTTCTCAACTTGCTTGATAATTTATAGATGACCCCTGGAGCTTGGTCACATATCTTTGGGCTCCAGAGTAGCTTGGCATTGGAAGCCCCCCATATTACAATTCCAACATCTTTGCAGATTTATTTTACAGAAAATCCCTTCATGTACTCAACATCTTAGATAAACCATACAGCATTCTACTCCCCAATGATACCATGCATTCTCTCTGTGCATTTGCACAGTCTACATAAACACTTTTCCTGGATTAAATGTTACTTGTTCCTTACAAGAGAAAGCTGGAAATATTTTACACACTATTTAACGCTACCATGTTTCTTTCTCCATCACAATTCTTATTTTATTCATGATTTACAGATAGCATTACTAGAAGAGTCCAGTGATTTTTAAAATGGGAAAGTTTTTATCTTCTCACTCTTTGAAACATTGTTATTAACGTTAGTTTCAGTGGTGGAAGGCAGGAGGAAGGAGAAAAAAAGATGATACATAAAAACAAAAAAAGTTTTAATTTTTTTAAAAGATCAACTTTATGTTAAAGATCAACTGGGGGGTAATTAAAAATGCTACAAAGTTTCCCGATACAATTTTGTCACTCTCCCTCTTATGTAATTAATTCTAGAACCAGTTCATCCTCCTTCAGCAATGGACATTGTCTTGGTCAAGTAGCATAACATCTCCAAGCCTAAGTTTTCTTATTTGCAAAACAGAGTTAATAATACCACTAGCAGCAACTTCAAAGATCAAATAAATAGCTTGCTTATGAAATATATTATTGCATCATAGCTTATACAACAGATAATTTTCATCATTTTATGCTTTATTTACAATATGGATTGAAAATAAAAACTCACATATAGTCATATATCTTATTGAGTAGGCCCTATAGGATTCTGGGGTTTCAGCCTACAAGCATATTATCCAAAAACAGGATCATTTGATGGACATTATCAGGTATAAGGACTTTCCTTCCATTTGGACTCTCCTTTATATCCTTATATACCATCCTTATAGTATCCTATATATCTTTATTATACAAACAACTTTTGTGAGAATGCTTTCTTATTTCTTGAAAATTACCACAGAGTTACCATCATGATTTCATTTACAAGGGAAAGTTGTATGATCTAAACATGCATTAGAGACTTCTTGCTAAAGGAAATCCTCCAAAACTGTTTTGTGCCCGACTGAAGCAAATGAACACACATAAAACACACACACATTTAATGAATGACAATCACACTGGGTTCTTAAATTATCTACAATTTTCAGTCAAATAAAGTTGTAAAAAGGTGGTTTGTGGTAGAAAACTGAATCTCTCTTCCCCTGTCATATTTGCATCAAGGATACTCTTGAAAAGTGCATAGCTAATTCTCATAAAGGCTTTCTTGACATGAGAACATAAGTACAAGAGTAGGCAGCTATTGATTTATTTTGTTTGCCTTTTTTTTAACAATATTACCCATGATCTTTTCTAGTTACTTGATCTCTTTTCTTTTGGAATTAAAGAATCTTGAAAATAATTCCTCTCTGCTCAAATCGTCACCTCGTACAATTATATTCTATTTGTAATGTTTCAAAAATTTGCTTTTCCTATTTTAACTGCTCTCATATCATTTTTCTTTATAAATAGCCCTTTTCAAACTACCATGGGAGTATAAATTTTGTGAATTTCAACGTTGGTTTGTTAAAAGAATGCTTACTGATTTTGATTCGTTTTTCCTGTTTGCTGTCCTTCCAGTTTAATCTATCAATAGTCTCGGAATGTTCTAGCATTGTTGGTCAAATGTGAAACCTTTTGACATTTTTTTCCCTCTTCACTGTTCTCTGCTGTTTTATTAGGCTATACTTTGATGTTTCATTAGATTTTTGATCATGATGTTATACATAATAGTTCCAAAATCATAGATGGAAATTCATTTATCCTTTCCATCCTGCAGGATTCTTGTCTATATACTCTTAGATCCTCCATTGGATTCCATTGTATGTGTCTATCAAATGTGCTGAAGAATTCTCTAGACTAGTAGTTTCAAGCTCAAATAAAAATAGAGATCACTAAACAATACATAAAGATCCCTGGGGTTACATGTTGACTTGGTTTTACGATAGAATGTTATCTGCCTTATTTTATTTTTATTTAATTTATCAAGCATTTCCCAATTACATTTCAGTCTGATTCAGGTTGCAATCAGGAGTTTGGTGGACCATGTGATCGGTGGGTCACATGTTTCATGCTTCTACACTAAATCACTTAACATTATAAAGCTACCAATAGAGTTTCATCTATTACCCTTCACTCTTGTTATTAATCCACTCATTTTAAAGCCATTGAAAATATCTTTTATGGCATTCTGGCACATAAGTGTTTGTTTGTGTTTTTGTCTTCTTGTGTATTTTCATCAATCATATGACTTCCCATTGCTTTTTGAGTGACCAGTAATTTTAATACTTAAAAGACTAGAGTATTCCACAATGCACAGTTTCTCTTTTTTTCTCTCCATAAATATTTGCAAGTAAATTTGTATTTTAAACCAGTATTGCCCTTGGCTTCTATTTGTCCCAAGAATGAAATATTTGCTGTCTAAAGTAGTTTCAGTCCTCTCTTGTTGTATCATTTTCTTTGGGGTTTTGATTGCTTTACAATCTTTAAATGTCCGTACAAAATGATATTGTGCAATAAATGTTGACATCCTTTTCTTTATCCATTACCCATTTTTATACCATTGGCTTGTTTGAATAGGTCAATCTGGAGCTGTTCTAATTGCATGTCATTAGTTCTTGTCATCTTTGACTTTTTTTAAATTTATGTGCGGATTTTGACCTTTTCCCTAACAAGTCACAGTCTAACTAGACAGAGATACTTGATTCTGAAATGATTCCCACACTGAAAACTATTTATAGCATATTAGTATATTTAAATAATTTTGGTTACTATTCCCTCTTGTTCAGCATGTTAGTGGTGTCATATGAAGTTAAAAATCATTAACAGCATGAGCAACAGTGGCTTATGATGGTAAAATGAATAAAGGAAGACTTGCAAATCATTAAATAGATGTACCACAAAAAGACTATTGAAGAGATACCCATATTGATGGTAACACTCATCTATTCAAGTATTGAAAGAGTAGGCGTCTTGGTCCTGTTGAGATACGTCAAATCCTAGATCAAGTCCACCTTTTCATAGAAGCTTTCACATTCTTACCAGTTTAACATAACCTCTCCATCCTCAAAATTTTCATATTAACACTTTGTTAGTGTCTCTCCTTTAGTTCTATTATAGCACACTCTATGATTCTTCTTTGCATATCTCTCCTTGAAAGGCTTCTAGTGCTTTTTTTGTGGACAAGACAATAAAGTACAAAAAAATTTGCTAGATTGACTTAGCAGAGATCAAATGATTACACTACACTCATTGTTGTTAAATGTAATTAATGCCTTGTCCCTCCCCCCCACCCACAATTTATTCTTCAGGACCCTCTACTGGAATGTAAGTTTCTCGAGGGAGGTGATAGCTTTTTTATATTTTCTGCATGACATCTAACATAGTACCTGGCACATAGAAAGCACTTCATACACTCTTATTGATTAATTGATTGAAATTAGTGGAAGATCATTAGTAGTATAACTCAGGGAAATACCCTTGCCACCATTTTATTTAACATTCAAAAAATGAAAAGAGGAGATAGAAAGCTTATTTACCTTTCCCAATGACTCAAAGCTGGGTGGAACAGTTAATACACTCAATAACAGACAGAGGGGGAACAACGAATCTCAATAAAGTATAACCAAAGGCTGAATCTGATAAGGTAAACTTAAAATTTAAATCTCTATACAAGTTAAAAAATAATCTACATCACAATACAAGAACAGAGAGTGAGGAGAGCTATGGGTATAGGTAAGTCATAATTCATGTGAAAAACATCATAGGGTTTAGGTGGACTTCAAATTCAATTAAAATGTGTTAATATTGGCTTTAAAAAATAATCCACTCAAGGTGCATTTACAGAACAAAAATGTCCAGTACTATGTATGATAAAAATCCTACTGTACTCTGTCCTAGTTTGATTGTATCTGGAATGGTGCATTCAATTATAATTGATTTATTTTAGGTAGGGCATTTGCAGTTCTGTGACCAAAATTTAGGAAAAATAGTTTAAGGAATTGTGACATTTAGTTTTGAGGAAAGAAAAACTGGGAGAATCACAACATATATATGTATACATATATATATATATATGTATACATATATATGTATGTATGTATGTATGTATATACATACACACACATACATAATGACAGATGTTAGATTTATTCTCTTTAACAACAATGGGAAGGTTTGAAGCAGAAGACAGGTTTGGATTCTGAGTTGCTAGTGTCTTTGTTTTATTTTATTCTAATTTCTTAAAGTCAATTTTTGTTTCATTCAATACTTCCCTTTCAAATTTACATTCTTTTAGTATTCTTTTGAAAAAAATAACTTCCAATTCCTCTCCCTCGTCCCACACTTTTCCACCAGAAGACAAGTAATGTGACATTTTTTATACATGTGAGGTCATGAAAACCATATTTCCACATTAGCCATGTTGAAAAGAAATCACACATATTAAGTGAAAAAAAAATTATTCAATTTGCC
This sequence comes from Potorous gilbertii, assembly GCA_028658325.1. NCBI lineage: Eukaryota > Metazoa > Chordata > Mammalia > Diprotodontia > Potoroidae > Potorous > Potorous gilbertii. Next base: position 178,142,041 of record CM053772.1, on the reverse strand, counting down.
TTAGAGTACATGCCTCTCTCTCAAATCAGGTTACACTTTTTATGATGGATTCTTTGGAGTTGTCTTGGATCATTACCTTGATTGGATTCATTGAGTCTTTCACAGTTTATCATCCTGACAATATTACTGTTATGACAACGTTCTCTTAGTTGTATTCACTTCCCTTTGCATCAGTTAATTGAAAACCTTTCCTAGTTCTTCAGAAACCATCCTGCTCATCATTTGCTGTAACACGATGATAATCTATCACAACCGTATACCACAAATTGTTCAGTCATTTCCAAATTGATAGGGAGCTCCTCATTTTCATATTCTTTTCCACAAAATGAGCTGCTATACATATTCTGTACAAATAGGACTTTTCTCTTTTTCTTTGACATATTTGGGATAAATACTTTAGTAGTACTATTGCTAGATCAAAGGATACCCTTTATTTCCAAATTGTTCCCCAGAATGGTTGGGTAGTTCAGAATTCTACCAACAGTGCATTAGTGTCTCATTTTTTTCCACATTTCTGCCAGGAGTTGTGTTTTCCCTTTTCGGTCATGTTATCCAATCTGATGGATAAGAGATATCATCTCAGACTTGTTTTAATTTGTATTTCTCTAATCAATAGTGATTCATTGGATTTTTTTTTTATGTGACCATTGATAGCTTTAATTTCTTCTTCTAAAAACTACCTATTCATGTCCTTGGCCTATTTATCAACAGGGTAAGAGCTCTTATTTTTTATAAATTTGGCTCATTCTCTAGTTTTTTTTTTTAATTTGAGAAATAAGACCTTTACCAGAGAAACTTGTTGTAAACTGCCCCCCTCCCCCAATTTCCTACTCTTAATTTTGGCTGTATCAGGTTTTGTGTGTGTATATGTGTGTGTGTGTATGTGTGTTTAATATTTTTGTAATCAAAATTATTCATTTTGCTTTAGGGAAAAATTACTAAGGATTATATCTGTCCCTATACAGGTTAAACATGCAATAGTTTGTACTGTAACACTGTTCAAGTAGAGCCTAGATAAGTACTTACCAGTTATACTTTAGAGAAACTTATATATGGGAGGGTGGACAAAAGGACTTCTGAGATCCATTTTTGATCTAGGAGTCCTATTCCACATCTCATTCTCAATCCTTAGGGAAAATTCTCTTGGAAGACAATTCTAGGATTAAATAAATAGGAATGATACTTCATTAGGTAAACCCATTTAATATACTTAATAGACTTCCATTCTACAACAGTTTACATTACTTACGCTTTTTAAAAAATCACTACTAGTAATCTTTGTAAAATAGAAGCTAAAATTGTAAGTTACAAGTCATTTATTTTCTTTTATTATGCTCAATTGTGCTTTGAAATATGCTAAACATTTCTATGCCTTGGTTGTCAGAAAGATTTACCACTGTTCTAAATACAACAAGGCAGCATTCAACACTTACTTAGGGATCATATTTTGTTGAAAAAATTGTACATAATATGTATATTAATTTTCCTTAATATTTAGTGTGATAGCCTCCATATTAAAATAACCTTAAGTATAATATAATCACTTTAGTGTATACCCAAAAACCACAATCACAAAAGGAGAATTACTTTTGCAATTTTATCTCACTGACCATTTCTGATGAAATGTGATGAATTTGTGGTTTGGCAGAAGAATATCAGTCACTGTAATAGTAATTTAAAATGGAAAGATCTTTCTCATTAATTAATAGGCCCATATGATCTGCTTAAATTGCATGGAAGCCTGGGTCACATGTGTGGGAAGAGTTTGCTGAAGAGACAGAACAGGAAGGGTGGAACAGAATCAGGAGGAAGTGAATGAGTGGGGTCTGGTCAGAGGGGAGAGAACCCAGGCAACTGACACAGGCCAAGTGATACATTGTGACAGTTGATAGTAAGAAGGGGGAGGTTAGGTCTGAGACTGACACATTGTAGCAGTTTGATACTGAGAAGGCCCTGACTGGGGGAGGGGAGGTCTGAGACTGACACATTGTGACAGTTGATAGTGAGAATGCCTTGGTTGGGGAGGGGGAGGTCTGAAACTGACACAATGTAACAGTTTGATAGTAAGAAGGCCCTGGCTGGGGGAGGGGAGGTTTGAGAATGACTTTGCCCCCCACCCCCGTGGTGATGATGTATATTAACTTCTTGGTCACCATGATGGATTTGGCTTTCTGGTTCTGGGATCTGAATTTCTGGTATTTAAATAAATGTTTTTCTTCTGCCTTCTATATGGAGAGTTTTTCATATTCATATATTTTATATGAGCATGCTGGCATATTCATAGTCACCACCAGTACACCTTGGTAATGCACTTGGCATCATGAACAGGATCACAAAGGAAAAAATCTCTATTTGGAGGCAGAAATGATTGAGAGGAAGACATTAATATCCCAGGATGGGAGAATTTACTATTTTCCTCACTGGAAAGGGAATGGGCTAAAAGCGCTAGACCCTGTGAAAACTGGGAGGAGAGTTTACAGGGGGAGAGTCTAGAGATTTGGAAAGGTGTTTCCAAGGAATACAAATAAGACCAGGGAAAGAGCTGGCAGGGGTAAGTAGGAGAGGCTGAATTTTATGAATGGCTTGATGTATTATGTGTAGAAACAGAGATGAGCTGCTTAAGGAAAAATTCAGATGGAAAATGAATACAAGAGTAGTCTGGGGGAGGGTGGGTCTCAAGTGGAAGGAAAGGTTGCTCATTTAGCTCAGAAGAAGCTGAAGGGTAACAAGAGAAATGTGCTTTTGACCTTTGTACAGACCTGGCCTTGTTGCCACAGTGACAAAGAAAGTGAAATAATTTTAGAGGAAGAAATTTCTCAGTCAGAAGCACTTCTAATAGTGAGGTGGAAACAGGAGAACCAAGGAGGTAACTCAGTGTTTAGAGAAATAATTGAGGATTTTACTAAGCAGGGGGACACATTTTGAGTCAATTCACCCAATGGATAGGAGAATCATTAATATCTTGGATGGTGAGAATAAGTGACTACAGAACTAGAGGAATAGCTATTGATCCTATTGACTGCCTGAAATGTATAGGTATTAGTCAGAATCCTATGGCAAACTTTTAGAGACTACAATATGCAAGGAGGTAAAAATGCAATTAATCTGCTAGATTTGGCTGCAGTATCCTACTGACTCTATGTGGCCTAGTGGAGACAGGCCTGGGTATTCATTTAGGGACTGTATGAGAAAGTTAAAAGAGGAGGAAAGGAAGACTACCCTAATGACCAGAAATGCAAATGCATGCTGTGATACTCCCTTTGCAGTTTACCATAGGAATATAATGGTGAAGACAGCTCCTCCTACTTATAAACACTTAATGTTTACTCTAATAATTGGGGAAATAGGGCACCCTCTTTCAGAGGTGCTGGACAAGATTTCACAGTTAGATGACTTAGGAGACTGGGGAAAAGAAATTGGTGGAGAGAGAAGAATAAATACCCGGTGGATTAAAAATCAGAAACAAATTGACGAGGGAATTGTTTACTGCTCTGTTGAGATCAGGGGTAGATTTTAGAAGTATGGGTAGTATTCCAACTAATAAACTATACGGAATGTACCGAGAAAAGGAACTTGATACTAGATGAAATAGAGAAGTGAGAACTGCCCCTACAAATCCTGCTGAACCCTTGTATCCAAGTTTGTCTCCCCTTCAGGGAGAATAGGAAATTGGCCAAAAGCCAGCTCAGATTAAGATTAAGAGTCCAAGGCATGCATGTATTGGTTGGAGTGGTAGAGGGGTCAAGTCAGAGGGGAGAGAACCCAGGTAACTGACACAGGCCAAGTGATACATTGTGACAATTGATAGTGAGAAGGTCTTGGTTGGGGAGGGGTGAAACTGACACATTGTAGCAGTTTGATAGTGAGAAGGCCCTGACTGGGGGAGGGGAAGTTTGAGAATGGCTTTTCCCTCTGCTGTGATCATGTTTACTAATTTGTTGGTCACCATGACAGATTTTATTTTCTGGTTCTGGAATTTGACTTTGTGGTGCATAAATAAATGTTTTCTTTCTGCCTTCTGTATGGAGAGTCTCTTATATTTTGTGATTGAGAACTATGCTGGAATAGTCATAGTCACCACCATGACTGTGAATATTGCCTTGGTGATATAGTCACTCATTAAACAAGCACAGAGAGCTGAAGAAGCTTTCAAAATGGCCAACCTGATTGTCTGGACCAATTATAGTGTCCCCACTGAAATAGCAAAATAGGAAAGTTAGGAGTAGACATGATTTTAAGAGGAAAGAATGAGGTTTTTTTTTTTTAATTTGGGCATGTTGAATTTGCTGAATTTCCAGATAGGGAAAGATATCCAGCAAGTAGTTGGAAATGAAAGTCTAGAGTTTAAGAAAGAAAAGCAGGTTGGGTATGTAAATTTGAAAGTCATTTATGGAGAAATTATTTTTCGAATCTTGAGAGACAATGAAATCTCTAATAAAGAGATCATACCTGGCTAGAAGAGAAAATGAATGAATGATATCTGAAGTTCAAACATGATTAACTATTGCATGGAGAAAGGGAAGCAAGTTACTATAAATGTTGCTCCTGCTCTTCATTTTACATGATGAACAGAAAGGAAATTGGAGAGATTCCATAGACAGCTTCATCTACAATTATGTTTTTTCTGATATCCAAAATCATTGAGGGATATTTTTTCTTGGTAAATCATTTGAAAATGAAGCAAAGAAAACTACAGGGGGCAGAGGAGAGGTGGAGACAAGATAGTAGATTAAAAGCAAGGGTTTGCTTGAGCTTTCACCCCCAGATCCCCCCAAATATCTATAAAAGTGACTCTAAACAAATTCTGGAGCTACAGAACCCACAGGATGATGTGTGAAGCAAATTTCCAGCCCAAGACAATGTGGAAAGTTGATGGGAAGCAACTATCATGCCAGGTTGGGAGTAGAGTCATAGTCCAGCTTGGGCTATTCTGCCACAGATCAGGCCTGAGCAGACCTCAGGGGATGAATCCCTGGTAGAAGTGATGTTTTCCAGAATTCTCAGCCCATAAACACCTAGAACAGGAGCTTAGTTGGATCTGGAGGAGAGAGTAGTGTGGTCTAGTGACAGGGCAGCAGAGGGTGCAGAACAGCCCATGGCATCCAGAGCAGCAGCAGTGCCAGTGGTGTTTCTGGGATTCTAGGCCCATAGATTTTGGGGGAATTGAATGGTTGGAAGTACATGCCCTCATCTCCACTGAAAGCAGAGAATTATTCTGATGAAGAGCTCAAAAATCAAGTAACTGACTGGGGAAATGAGCAAAAAACAGAAAAATATAAGACTATGTAATCTTACTTTGGTGCCACAGAAGATCAAAACATACACAAGAAGAGGACAATGAAGTCAAAGCTCCTATGTCCAAAGCCTCCAAGAAAAATATATATACTAATCAGGCAATGGAAGAGCTCCAAAAAGGTTTTGAAAATCAAGTAAGATAAATAGAGAGAAAATTGAGGAGAGAAATGAGAATGATACAAGAAAATCATGAGAAATGAATCAAATGTTTGCTAAATGGGGTACAAAAAATACTGAAGAAAATAACATCTTAAAAAAAGACTAACCAAAATATCAAAAGAGATCCAAAAACCAATGAGGAGAAGAATGCCTTAAAAAGAAGAATTGGCCAAATGAAAAAGGAAATCCAAAAGCTCACTGAAAAGTAATTCTTTCAAAATTAGAATGGAAGAGATGGAAGCTAATGACTTTATGAAAAATCAAGAAATTATAAAACAAAATCAAAAGAATGAAAAAAATAGAATACAACATGAAATATCTCATTGGAAAATTGATCCAGGAGAGACAATTTAAAAATCATGATCAAAAAAAGAGGCTAGACATCATTTTTCAAGAAATTATCAAGGAAAACTGCCCTGATATTCTAGAACCAGAAAGTAAAATAAATATTGAATGGATTCACCAAATGCTTCCTCAAAGAAGACGAGGAAAACTCCTAGGAATATTGTAGTCCCAGAGTTCCCAGGTCAAGGGGAAAATATTGCAAGCAGCCAGAAAGCAACACTTTGAGTATTGTGGAAACATAATCATGATAAGGCAGGGTCTAGAAGCTTCCACATTAAGAGATCATAGAGTTTGGAATATGATATTCCAAAGGAGCTAGGATTAAAACCAGGAATCACCTACCCAACACAACTGAGTACAGTAGACTCTCAGTTTATTAATTTAATTATTTCTGAGATTCTGTTTGTCAGGCAATTTGCCTTGCGAAGTGAATTTTCCCATAGGAAATAATGTAAAGTTGGATGATTGGTACCATATCCCTAAAAATATTCATATAAAAATAATTATAATTTTAAGTAAGTACTTTGTCCTCAATGAGCCTGAAATGCAATAACAATGATTAGTATAAAATATAAACCAAAAAGAAAATAAATTTGTCTGCACTTTACCTTGGAAAAGAGTCATGCCTGGCATGAGGGAGATGAAAGGGAGGAGGAGAATCTTCTTCTATGAGAATACTGGGGATTTCAACATCAGGAGTGTTATCTCTTATGCTACTTTCACTAAAAGTAAGACTAACACTATTATTTTCACTTATTTTTCATTTTTAAGAATCACTTTCATGTTTTGACTGATTTTTTTTTCTTATCTTCAGTTCTGACTAGGAATCTATTTAAAACACTTGGTTTTGACATTTTTTAAAGGGGGTGGAACTTTTAAAAGTTAGCTACCTTGATTTGGAATTGTATTTTTAAAACATGATTAAAGCAAACAACAACAAAATTACTCCAGTTGAGCATCATCTCCTTGTGAGCCATTTTCAAGTCCAAACAAGATGTTCATACTAGAATTTTTGTTCATCCTGCAAGACAATTTTGTGAAAAAAATTTTCTTTGTCCAGCAAGGCATATGTAAACTGAGGTTCTCCTGCATAAAATTTCAGGGGAAAAATTAGTCATTCAATGAAATAAAGGACTTTCAAGCATTCTTGATGAAAAGACCAGAGCTGAATAGAAAATTGACTTTCAAATACAAGAATCAAGAGAAGCATAAAAAGGTAAATAGAAAAGAGAAATCACAAGGAATTACTAAAGTTGGACTATTAACATTCCTACATGGAAAGATAATATTTGTAATCTTTGAGAGTTTTCTCAATATTAGCATAGTTGAAGGGGTTATATACATATTGACAGAGGGTGCAGGGTGTATTGAATATGAAGGGATGGTATCTAAAACATAAAATTAAGGGGTGAGAGGTGTATATTGGGAGGAGAAAGGGAGAAATAGAATGGAATAAATTATCTGTCACATAAAAGAGGCAAGAAAAAGTTTTAACAATGGAAGGGGAGAGGAGGAGGTGAGAGAAAAAGAGCGAACCTTACTCTCATCAGATTTAACTTAAGGAGGGAATAACATGCACACTCAATTGGGTATGAAAATCTGTCTTACTCTACAGGACAAGGATAATTGAAAAAGGATTATAGAAGGGATGGCAAATGGGAGTAGGGTATTATTAGAAGTAAATACTTTTGTAGAGGGAAAGAGAGAAAAGGACGAATGGGGGCCAGAACAGGATGGAAGGAAATATAGTTAATCTTTCACAACATGACTGTTAATGGAAGTGTTTTGCAGGAATACATATGTATAACCTGTATTGAATTTCTTGCCTTCTCAAAGTGGGTGTGTGGGGAGGGAGGAAGGGAGAGAAGTTGAAACTTCATATAGACATCTATCTTTCCCTACAAGAAAGTAAAGGGGAAGGGGATGAGAGAAAGGAGAGGTGTGATAGAAGGGAGGGCAGATTGGGGAAAGGGGTAATCAGAATGTACACTGTCTTGAGGTGGAGGGAGGGAAGAGATGAGAAAATGGAACTCAAAATTTTGTGGAAGTGCATGTTGAAAATTAAAGATAAATGAATCAATTAGGAAAAAAAAGAGAAACTGGGTATCTGAGAGTCTTGTGGAAAGCTCAGATGACATGCTTTTTATGCCACAGTAAATATTCAAAGACAGCTCATTTTAAGTAATCACAAGGCAAATAATATTTTCACCGGTGGACTAGAATTATTTAACATCTAAAAGTTAATAAAAACTATTATAACCAACCCCTGATTATCTGTGAACAGTTTCTTTTCCCTATCAACTAGCAAGGCTATTCTATTCCATATCGAATTATTGCTGTGATGGACTTGGTGTCATGCAATCCTCTCTTAATTGAAGTTAAAGCAGATACAGTGAATTAGGAAATAGGGATTTTTATTCTTTTTGATAAATGTGTAAAAGATATCCCTCAACTAAAGTCTTACCTATATTCCTCATCACAGTGTGAAGGTAATGCTATTCTTAAAAGCTTCACCTGCAGAGTAAATTCTGGGACATCTGACCAAGATATAAAAGCTCTGAGTGCATGTCTCGTTATAGTTTGTATGTACATTGACTGAGGAATAATGTAATTAAGTTCAGAGAGGGAAGTTATCAGGTTGCTCAGAGATCAATGTAATTGGGGACCAGAAAATATCTCAATAATTTCTCACTGAATTATAGAAAAGTTACCATCTACATCAATGCAAGGAATGCTGACAGCAATGAAAACAAATTTCCTTGTAGTGCTGAAGAAGTATGGAGCTAAACAATCATCGAATGTATATTAAACATGCAGAAGATCCTCAGTTACATGCTCAGGCCTCAAGGGGATATATAGAGAATAAGAGACATAGGGTCTTCCCCACAAAGAAATCAGAAAGACTAAATAGGAAAAAACAAAATACATGAACCATCACATTCACCTTATTACAATTTATTTTCTACATGGGTTGGAAGAGAAGGATGTATTGATGGTTTAAAGAAATAGATTGAATCAGGGAAAATTTCCTAGAGGTTAATGTTTTGCTTAATTAATGTAAAGGAAGAAATTTTCAAAAAAGTTCTTTTGCAAATGTAAAAATTCCCAGGCATAAGATCAGAAGCCAAAGATGGATGCGAAGAAAGGGGATAATGCAAGCATGTTTAGATAATGTCATCACCGTATTTTTCTTTTGTCCTAGACCTATGATTTCATTTCTATAGGTAACTCTCAATTAGGAGATTGTTTCTTCTTGTAGATCAGCAATTGGTCTGCAGTTTGTAGCTTAGAGGGTTGCTCTGTATAATACATAGGGTACAGGACCGTGAGCATAAGAAATATGAGATACATCTGTTGTCATTAAGGCAACCTACAATCCAGTTGGAGGGATAGGACCAAAGGAACAAATAATAAGATAAATGATAATAAATCACATTTATATAAAGTTTAAGATGTATGAAACACTTTTCCCAAATTTGTTTTGTGAATTAGGGCATGCAAAGTATTGTCATCTTCATTTAACAGAAAAGGGAAATGAAATCCATGGATAACTGACTTATCAAGGCATCAGATTGGTCAGGAATTTTTTTCTTAAGTGTAATTAATGTGTTATTTTTTAAATCACAATTATTTCCCAACATCTTCTCATTTTACCTATTAAGGCCTGCCTTATAAGAAAGGAAAACAGTTCCACAAAACTGATAGACAAAATGATCACATATGGAACAATGCCCCACAATATTTTGCTCCTGTAGTTTGCCCCATGTGTCTTTATAGAAGAGAGGAGTATATTTCATCTTCTATTTGGGGAGACCAAAATTAATCTTTAAGGGTAACCCCAATTGTATTTAGTCATATTATTGTAACATTAGCGTACATGGGGAAAATATAAAATCTGAAAAAGATTTAAAGTAAACAATAAGAATCTGAAGCAAAACACTGAAGAGATTCAAATGGAAAACAATGCCTGAAGCAATTCCACCTAGGGAGGTTGATACTATGGCTTTTCCCTCTCTGATTCATTTTCATAGGAGGTCAGAGAGAATCTTGGACCTGAAAAAATTTGGAGGCTCATACTGACTGAGGTTTTGGCAACTTTTGGAAGGGCGACTTCTATACTAATGCAAAAAAAGGGTAAAGTTTGCCATTCCAGTACTAGACACACAAGAAATTTCTAACCTTAAAAGAAAAAAAAAAGAGGTAACAGGCAAAGATAAGGTTTTGGTGAGCAGGAAAATAAAATGAAAATCTGCAGACACTTCATGTTTGACTGGCTCAGTTTTCCAAAGATGTTTGATTAAGCCTCTTAGTTTTTGAAGAGGGAAATGGCTAAGACTCTGTGGACTGGCACACTCTCTTTATGGGAGAGAAAAGCCAGCAAAACTTTTGTCTTGGTATAATAGTATGTGTCCTGATTTTTAAAGACTTGTAAACTCAATCTTTTGGGCTTAAATGGTAAAAGGACGTACTCTTCCTCTTCAAAAAAATAGGCAGCGGAGCAGCTAAGGACTGGATGAAATTAAGAGAATGAAGCACAGAAAAATTTCCTGACATTTTGCTTAGTGGAATCTACCTTCTAGTCCCCAGTAATGGCCATAGGATAAGTGAAATACCAAAAAGAAAATGATCATGAAAACAGAAACTGCAGTACACAAAACCAGTAGGAGGCAGGCTTAGATGGAATAGTACACTTTTTTCTTTTTTTTTTTTTTCACCAAAAACATTTATTGTTTCTGGCACTGAAGAGTCAGAAGTCTCCTGAATTTCTCTTTAGATATCTATCTCTGCTTCTATATGCATGCCTTCCTGTACATGTTCTTTAAATGTATCCAATCATCTCATTGATAATGTATATATTAATAAGTGGCAGGACCAAGTGAGAAATGTTTTGTTGCTACTTTTCATACTTTAGTATTTCGTGAAATGTCTTTGTTTTGAATTAACTGTATACTCTGGCTAATTAGTAAAATCAAATATTTGGAGTGTGCTCATGAACTATACTTTTAAGAAGAAGGAACTACAGAATATTAAGAACCTTGGTCATTAAATATCAGAAGATCAGTACAAACACTTCAAAGATACTTCCAGTCCTTGCATTTATGTTGTTTACCTAAATCTGTTAATATCACTCTGTATCAATTCAGACACAGCATAGAAAGGCTTTCTGTGCCTCTGAAGTTTTACAATGCAATAGAATTCCATCAGAGTAACATATCACAAATTATTAACAAATAAGCGATAGAAATCCAGTTGTTTTCCAAGTTTTTGCTATCACAAAAAGTGTGGCAACGTACGATATTTTGTGCATGGAAGCATTCATATACATATGTATGCTCATATGCCTCAATGTGTATATAAAGACGTATACAGACATATGTATACGTGCGTATATAATGTGTGTGTGTTTATGTATTTGTGTGTTTATATGTGTGCAAAAATACGTCTTGCCTTTCTAAAAGATCCATAGCTTAATCCTTTGGGCTTAAGCTAAAGGACAGTTAAAAAAACCTACTCTTCTTCTTATAGGAAATAGACAGCATATCAATTGACTGTGTGCATATACATGCATGCAAAAAAATACAAAATTTACACACATACATATATGTATCTATTCCACTGTATCTACATATACACATGCCACATATATACACATAAAATATATATGCATATGTGTAAACAGAGATGGTTTTGTTTGTATATATGTGGCTTATAAATATGTAAATTTTTGTATAATGTGTGTTTGTCTATGTGTATATATACATATATAGCATATGCATGTACATGTACAGATTATATATGTATATGTATTATTGTATGTGAACATATATACATATGAATATACATGCATACACACATATATATGTATATATATATTTGAAGGCATATATGTGTAAGCATATACACATATAGAGTCTCCTGGTCTTTAATTTCCTTGGGGTACATACTTGGTAGTGGCATTGCTGAATCAAATCTTATTAACAACTTAGTGCCTTTTTCCATGTAAAACTGAGTCCTGTTTTCAAATGTGTATCTGCTAGCTGTGAAGTCAATGTTCTTCTCATATCATGTAGTTTCTTCTCAACATCATACACGCAGCAATAAAAATATAGCAAAATCCAGTGTAACACATGTTAAGTGCCAAATTACTTACAAGGAGAATAACTGGAAATACAGGTGGAGTTCTGGTGCAGTCGGGGAAAAGACAAATCTTATGGGCCTATCTAAGGTCAACATCCTTAATTATTGCTATAAGGTTTGTATGTTGATACAGACATCTTCCAAGGGTTAAAAAAATGGCATGATAAAGTAAAATTGATGGGTTTGGAATTCCAGGAAGAAATAACAGGTGCAACACACAAAGCAGTGCTTATGATAGGTTCTTGTGTTCTACAGAGGGAATTTAACAGTAGAAACAGTGGAAAAGGCAGAATATTTAAACAGTGATGTGAAGATGTCTGGATTTGGTAACTGGTTATGGTGGCAGCTTTGAAAAACGTATAGATGAATGTTATTCTTCACAGTCATAGAAATGATAGTTTTCAATATCTATTATGTAAAGAATTATTTGGAACTACAAACAAGGGATAACTGAAGTGATTTCTGCTTTCCTAAAATTGAAAGTACACTTATATTTTTCAAAGTCAAGTATGTTACTATCAATCACCATTCATTTTAATAATACATTTTTTCTATATGACATATCTCAGTCCATATTATTAACTACTCACTTAAGTTGAGCTACTTGAAGCATAAGCTTTTAAGCACCTTAACTCATATATCAGTCCAATAAAACATTTCCCTATTTGTCTTCGCCCCTAAATGTCTGAAATAGTTATGAACATTTTCTGCATATGTGAGCACATCTTTAGAGAAGTGGCAAGAGGCCAGTCAGAACGTGGCAGAGATTCAGGAACTGTTTAACTTAAATCTCTCACCTCTATGTACCTAGGGATTTCATACAACCATCTTATTGACAATTTCTTCATCCTTTCCCACCAGTGAACTGCATTCATCCTGTTGTCTGATGGGATGAAAAATAAGTAGATATTGACAATGAAGAAAGATATGCTATATCTATATGAAAGAGAGGGACAGAGAAGGAAGGTAAGATTTATGTTGAAAGTCATTTGCAGAGACAGGAGAATAAACAAATGGGTAAGGAAGAAAACCAGGGTGAAGGACAAAATGTAGAAATTATAGTAATGTATTTGGTGTTAAGCTGACCAAGTCAACTGAAGATGAACAAGGCAGATAACTGGAGGACAAGAAATAATAAAAAGGACCCAGAAATTAGAGAGGGAATGTGTTCTATTTCATATGAATTATTTGTTGCAAGCAGCATGAGTTACCTAAAGAATTAAGAAAAAAGTTGGTTTTTTTAGGGGTTTCTTTCTGTGCTCTTCCTGTCTAGGAGTGTTGGCAAACACTAATCTATGAACTGTGTGAATACTTATGTATATGAATACATATAATACATACATAACATATAATGTATAACAGAATGCAATTTTGGTGGTTGATGTGGGAAAATAGATATAAAAATCATCACATAGAGATAACCATTGAATCTCTGGGAGCTGCAGATATCAACAAGTAAAATAGTGTGGAGGGAGAAGAGAAGAGAGCCTGAGGGACACCCACGATTAGTCAGCATGACCTGCAAAAAGCTCCAGTAATGGTGACTAAGGAGTGGTAAGGTGGATAAGGGGAGAACCAGCATAGCATCATGAAAGCCTAGAGAGAAGAGAGCATCAGGGGAAGTCTTAAAGCCTGCCGAGATCAAGAAGGATGAGGATTGAGAAAATCCCATTGGATATGGCAATTTGGAGCTCATTGGGAACTTTTCAAAGAGAAGTTTTGGTTGAAATGATGAGTCTATAAGCCAGAGTGGAGAGTTAAGAAGAAAGAAACAGGAGAGGAAAAAGAGGCATGTACTGAAGACAGCCTCCTCAAGGCGTTTAGTCCAAAAAGGAGGGGAGATATGGGATGAAAGCAATGGCAGTAGTTTCAAAGGGAAAAGCAATATTCTCCTAAGTTTGGGGTTCTTCCTCTTCTCACATTAGAAAAATATATGGGGATTTAGTGAAATGAAATTTCCATATGAACGTAATGCCCAAACTGATAATGAGATATTGGGTTGTAAGATCTCATACACTGAAAAACTGGAAGATGCTCACAGAATAATTAAGATAGTGAAAGGCACTGAATCCAGGCCATATGAGAGTCTGTTGAAAGATCAGCAAGTTTAACTTGGAGATTCATTAGGGACATGATAGTTCTATTAAAGTATTGAGTGACAACTATATGACAAAGGTATTAGACATTCTTTTTTTAGACCCAGAGAGCAGAACCTTGAGCAATGGTTGGAAGACAAAAAGAGGGAAATTTAGACTTGATATAAAAGAAAATCCTAAAGCTATCCAAAAGCAATGGAATGGGCCCTTAATGGTGAACTCTCTCCCCACTCCTCAGAGGTCCTCAAGCAAAGGCTGGTCAATCTCTTGTCTGACACGTTATAGTAGAGATTCTTTACAGATATGAAGTAGACTATATTGCCTCTGCAATCTGTGTCAGTTCTCAAATTCTGTAATTCTGCGACCTCTTACCCTCAGGGGGCTTTTTTATATTTTGTGAACAGCATTTCCAACACTGTAAATCAAGGTTTTGTATTCTATCTTCATTCCCATACATTGAAGAGACAGATCATATGAACCATATGGTCAGATGTTGCATCTCCTGTCACCATAACTGGATCATCCTATTGACCATAGCAGAAGGCTTTTTACAGCAACGTAGTTCACACATTCAGCCTAAATACTTTCCTTTAGAGAAACCATGGTTCTCAACCACACGTCTTCACTTTGTTCATTTCCCAATATCAGTTTTTACCTGAACAAGTTTTAAAAATGCATAACATCACTTAAAACCCAGAGTCATCAAAAGCTCTGCACAAATGGGAAACTAAGTGCTTCATAGCACTAAGAGGTACTTTGAAATGACTTATCATGTCTTTTTATCTACCTAAACCCAGCTCTCTAACTGGACCACTAGGAAATGAACAAACCAGTCAAGAGAGCCCTTCACAGGTGAAGTCAAAAGAACATTAGACCTGAAATGAAAAAGAACTGAGTTCAAATCCAGCCTCAGGTATATCACCATAGGCAAGTCACCTGTCAATCTCAGTTTCCTCATCTTTAAATTGATGATAGTAACATCTACCTCACAGGGCTATTGTCAGAATATATTTTGAAAGATTTTGAAAATTTTAAAGTATGATATGAATGCTAGCTGTTTTTATTGCTACTGGTGAGGATCCCCTCCCACCATGGACACTATTGGCGATAGAGACGGGTTGAAAAACTCCAAGTCAATTCTTGGTCAACCACACTAATTATTTATAAATGATGACAGATTTTATTTTAGATCTTCCTTCCATCCAACCAGAAATTGTGTTGTCCAGCTGTCTTGGTGGGAACATATCAGAGATGTGGTTTTATAGATGGATGCAACCAGTAGAATATTGGTATTCCAAGGATAGAAAAAGAAAAAGAGGAAGTTCTCAGTTAAACCATTTAAACAGTATTATGGAAAGACATGAAAAAAATATTCAAGATAAGAATGCTTTGAGGCATTAAGATCTGAATAGGTAGAAAGATGTATTAAAGTACCAACACATACATTAGAAAAGTTTTTTTTTAATTTAATTTAATTTGATAATTGCAGGAGGGGTTGCAAAATCTTATCGAAAAGAGAAAAGGGTAGAAAGTGAAAAGCACTGCATTTAGAGGAAAGAAAACCCACATTCAAATCTCATATTCGCTTCTATTTAGCAATGTTTTGAACAATTTTAAGGTTCTGTGAACTTAAAAGACTTTCTTTTGTTTCATCTATTTAATGGAAAAGCAATAAATTACTTCAGTGATCTATTGAACTTTAATTTCTTCTTGCATATCTTATCTGTTCCACTGATCTACTATTCTAATTCTTAACCACAATACCTATCTTTGATGAGTACTTCTTTAAAATATAGTTTGAAGCCCCTTTATAGTCCTCCATCCATAATATTAATATGCCTTCAGTTTTTGTTTTCCTATATGAAAATATTGCTTTATAATTTTATTTATATATTTCTAACATGTATCTTATTGATTTATTAATTTCCAAAGATAATGCGATTGATTAATTGATTTTCAAATGTTTTGAATGAGATATCATTTTCTAGTATGTCTGCCTGGAGCTAGAAATTTCTATGTAGCAATGAAGATTAATTTAGAATATTTATGAATTGTGGCACTTTAATATTAATTTTCTTCATTTTGATGATTCTCTTTGATTTTAGAAGTACACTGTCATATTATCAACAAATAGGCTTAACATTTCCTCTTCACCAATATTTGTGCTTTTAATTTGTTTCTCCTATAATTGCCATTTAAATCATTTTTAGATGTATGTTCTACAATATTTGTGCGAATGAAGCATCCTTCATTTACTCCTATATTTATTGGGAACTGTTTAGTGTTTCTCTGTTGCAAATGATGCTAGCTTTTTAAAAAAGTTATGATCTAAATTCTTCCCTCTTGCTGAATATTCAATTATTTCCTTAGATACTTAGATTAAGGTTTTTTTAAAAAAAAAAAAACCAATATTAGAGGAAGACTTTTTTGCTTTTCACAATACTATAATTTATGTTTTACTTTAATTTTTTATCAGTAAGTATATTGTTGTAATCAACTATTCTTGGTCTGTGATGTTTTATTTTGTTTTTCTTGCTGCCTACAGAAGTTGCAGTTTGATATTACAGTCCTGAAGTTTACCTACAATATTAGTTGGGAAGCTAAAATTAGGGTTTATTTCAAATGATACTTAGGGATTTTCTTCTTACCTGGTCATTATCATCTGTGTTGAGTTCCCCTAAAGATCTATGTCTGCATGAGATCTTTCTTCCAGGTGTGAATGAATGAGGCGGGAGCAATGATGGTATGCACTCTGTTTATTCTCAGCTAGCTCAGAGTATATATAGGCATTCTAATTCCATGCATACAAGAAGCTCGTATACACTGTGTGCTGAGCTTACGTGCTTGACTGTTGCTGCTCTTGCTCAAGATAATTGTGAAGGTCGGTTATTGCATAAGGGTGGGCCATCACATAAGTCATGCAAGACATGACCTCCCAAGAGATTTCTCCAGAGGACACCATGACCCTGATAACCTGAGAGTTCCAAACCCTTCACGCAACTACTTTTAATATTTGTGGGCAATTTCGTATTTATATTTCTTAATGACTTTTTTTGAAATCCTTAGATTTTCTTATACTTCCTATCCTCTAAGGTCATCATTCCTGTTTTGTAAGGTTTCCATGTGTTGTCCCTATCTTGTTGAATTTTTCTGATCACTTACTTTATCTTTTGAAACCTAATATTTGCATTCCAGTTCTTTCATTCTTCTTTTCCACAAAATCTTTGAAGTTTGTACTTTTGATTTTAAATTTTCTATGCTTATTAGACTTGTGATTTGGTCCTTAATTCTAATGTTTTGCTTTTTTTGATATTTCATTTAATTATTTGATTACTCTTCTGAACCAATCCAGAGGATCCTAAATTAATTGAATTAAGCAACTTTGCTCAATTTGACCTTCCAGGTTTCATTCCTCATAGGATCTTGGCTCATTTTTTCTTTTGTTTGTGACATATGTTCACTGAGATGTTAATTCTCTTTGTAGATGTATTTTGCCTGAGTAAGATATTCTCTTTTTCTGCTTTTCTCTGTCCTATTTACTCATTCTGCTGTTATTTATCAGATGTTCTTCTTGTAAAAGTACTTCTTACAGTCAGTCCTTCTCTTTCCATATGCTCATCATTGCTCTGGTCCTCATTCATCTCCTTCTGCCTATTCCTTTTTCTCAAACCACCAGCGTTAAATATCATCTGTAGATATTCAACGGTTTGTTACTTATTTGGATTTTGCTTCAAGAAGACTAGTTAGCCATTGTATTAGATCTGTTTCTCTACCAGTTTCATTCTTTTGAATTCATCCTTCTTTTCTTTGACTTATTTTAGTTCTTAAATTGACCCTGGCAGCATGATTCAGACTGGCTTCGAGAAAATTCACTCACCTCTCCCTATCACTTTTGGGGAAAAGTCTGAGAAACTTTTGCAGTTCCCTATCTTCACCTTCATCTCAGTCTTCAATTGCCTATCTGTTTCTTCTTTAACAGTATAAAACACTAGTAACCAGCACTATGCTTCTGATCTACTTGCTCCTCAATAATTTCTTCTAGGCTCCACAGTCAACTCCATCCCATCTTCTTGAGCCTAAGGACTTCTACTATTTATGGGTTTCAACACATTTTGGAAAATGAGGCTCCCCTTTAGACATCTGAAAAGGTCTTATATCTTAAAGTCTAAGTCTAATATCAGTCATCATAAAAAGACATCTGACCAGTTAGACCAGGAGTTTTAGGGGGATATGTCAAAATTAGGATCAATAGTGAGAGGATCTCTAGTTTAGTTTTGCTCAGTTTGGGAGCACTTTGGTGGCACAGTGGATAGAATGCTGGATAGACTGGAATCATGAGGACTCATTTCCCTGAGTTCAAATCTGATCTCTGACACTTACTAGCTGTGTGAACCTTGGCAAGTCACTTAAATCTGTTTGCCTCTGTTTCCTCATCCATAAAATGAGCTAGAGATGGAAATGGCCAACTATTCCAATATGTTTAACAAGAAAACCTCAACTGAGGTCTTAAAGAGTCAGACATGACTGAACAAACATAAACTTTATTTTAGTTTAGTTTTTCCATCAAAAATTATCTTCTGGCAAGATTTTTCAACTCTCCTCTTTGAGTTGTTATAAATCTTAATTCATTTTGGTACATTTTTCTTGCTTATTTGAAAAGGTTAAAAAGTGTTCTGCTCTGGGTTTCCTCTCACCTCACCACATTACCAGGATTTTCTCTACTTTGTTTGCTAACATATCTTTATAAAGGATTATTTGTTTTAAATTATAGGTTCTGACTTTCTAACAGAGTATTAGGGTCACTTAAGAGTTATCATCTTACTCTAAAATCTGATTTTTTTACTTTTTTTTAGGCATATACATACATTTATATTTTTTGCTTTTGTTTTTTTCAGAAGATGAAATGATGCATTGGTAGTAAGTTCAGATCTGTTATTTCCAAATTTTTAATAATAAATTCAGATGTAATAGTCATAATTTTATAACATTACTTTTGTAAGTGTGACATTTCTGGAATCAAAAGAGTCTTCTAAAATATATAAGAGATTATTTTTTATGTTCCACATAATTTTTAAAAAGAAGATTGCAAATGAGACTCTTTTCTTACTTCAGAAATTGGATACGTATTATTAGGTTCCTTTCCCTTTTCTCTTCTCAAGGATCCATTCCAAAGAAGTATTGGTGAATTATCCAAATGGCTATCATGAACAAATTCTTAATGAACAGTCTTTTTGTCATGAAACATATAAGCTAAATTTTATTAATTTAAACTTAAAATGCATAACATTGAATTGTAATTATTTGGGGGCCACTGACCTAGAAGACATAGAATATGACAAATATTAGAAACCAAAAAAAATTTCTAAATGAGGAAAAGGATATGAAGTTCAATTTTGTTATAATTTTATCAATAATATCTCAGTGGTACTCAAGACATATTGGATCCAAAGTGTTCTTCAAGCAGGCAGAACCTAAAACAAGAGCAAACTTACTTTGAACATATTAGTTTCAAGAGGCTTCAGCTTCCCATTTTAATTGAATGTAAATGATGCATTCAGTATGCAAGGTATCATCCTTTCAAAAGTCTTGAAAGAGGAAAAAAACGTATGTGTTCTGGAAATAGCACATTAAAAAGCTGTGAATAGCCTAGTTATGCCACTAAACCAGCATCGTGTGTATGTTAGCAGA
>CM053772.1:178095927-178121820 GCA_028658325.1 Potorous gilbertii | reverse complement strand
GTCCTACTACATTGGATAGAGAGATAGATGATAGATTGATATCTTCAAGTCCTGCATTAATGTAATATTAGAAGACTCAGAGAGATTGTGAAGGATTTGCAGGCTGAGGTGAAGAGGAGCAAAGAATGGGAAAGCATGTATGGGTTGCTATGTATTTCTTTGGAGAGAGGACCTACATTGATGAAAGCCATAGTCCATTGAACTGTCAAATTATAAGAAACAGCCGAAGTATGATGGAGTAGTTAGCAGGGGGTCAGCCTTGGAGTGAAGAAGAACCAGGATCCAAGCCTTGATTCTGACACATATTTTTTAAGTAACCATAGTCATCATTTAAGTCTTCAGTACCCCTTGGCCACTCTCCTAGACTAAGGGATGAACAGTTGCTGCCCTGCATCAGTAGATGAAGATTCCCCATGGGTAGGTTCTACACCAATGAATTTACAGGTTAGCATACCCACATACAAAACACAGACATCCATAATATGTTCACAACTTATTATGCAGACATGATCCAAATACCATAGCTATGCCTTTGCATGATTGCTCCCTGTGCTTGGAATTCACTACCTTCTCAATTTCTTTTAGATTCTATATTTTCTTTTAAGGTTAGGTTGAGTTCACTTTCTATATGAAACCTTTACTATTAAGACAGAAGGTCATATGATTCCCCCTTTATATTTAAAAAGAAAATATATTTATTATGTGTCTATTGTGAAAAGATGTCAGCTCCTTTAGGGCAGTGACCATTGCATTTTTGTCTCCACATCCCCTGAACATAACTGTCATTCTGTTATGTCAAAATATCTGACCATCATTCTTTACCTAAATGATGAGTCATTTAACGTAGACCATATGCATGTTTCTCTTAGTTTATTGTATGTGCTGCTTTCTTTCCCTTACTGATTTTTGATTAATATAAGTATTGTTATGAAAGTCTGCTTTTCTATGACATAAGATCTTACTCTATTGAAAAATGGAGGAACTTATTAATCATGAAGCATACTTTCTTGGTAGCAGTGAGCTTCCTATCTATAGAAGTCCATGTTTATTTAAGGGGTCTTACTATACTATCTCTGAGGTCTCTTCTGACTCTGAGATCATATGATTCTATTTACAAGTTCCTGATTATTTTTAATGAGGTAACTCCACTCAAAGATGACAAAGATGTAAAAGAAATATTTCCAGCTGTATTGAAAGCATTTAAACATAGAGTTGATGGCAAACTCTTGTTAGGCTTCTGACAAGGTTTTGCCATAGATAGAAGAACAACACTGCAGTTTGGTGCCAAAATGGAAATTGATGAGTGTTAATTAAAAGGCCTGGAAGATATGTCAAGTTTGTAGAGGATTAGTCCTCCCGTACAAAACACTGAATGTAATTCTACCAATGAATAAATATTGAATTTATATATAAATAAATATTGAATAAATATAAATATAAATAAATATATTTTTATTTATTTATAAATAAATATAAATAAATATAAAACAATTTGCATGCCCCAGTCCTTTCCATTCCCATCCTTTCCAGTCTCCAGTTTGGACAGTCAACAGGGAGAAATCCTTGAAAATCAAAGGAGTCTTATGCAAGGAATAAATCAGTGGTAATTGTTTTTATAATGTTGCTTGGGAAAAATAATAATAAAAATTAATATCAAGAATCTCCTTTACTGCAATACAGTAATATGAGAGTTCTACCATAAAAGCCTAAAGCATAGAAGCAACATTAGGAAGATGTAATATATAGAATCATTCCTATATGTATAAGGGATAAAAAACTAAGTGACATCCTTAATACAGGGATGAGTAAAAAGAAAGAGTTTCTCTTCATACTTGTTGTCTTAGCTGATAAAGGAGAAATTCCTTCAAGAAAATAAAACTGAATGTATAATATCTGAATATGCATTTGTATATTCTCTTGTGCTTTATAATCTGCATGAAACCTATTAGTGAGTTGTATTAGAATGAAAGAAACTGAAGGGATCAGAAAAGATTACAGTAAAGAACCTTGGGTACCTTCTAGTTCAACTCATTTATTTTTCAGTAAGGGAATTAGAGACCCAGAGAGATTAAGTGACTTGTCCAATATCACACAAATTATAGCTAAAATCAGAAACCCCTACTATCCAGGAAAAATTAGATCTCTATCCATCAAAGATATGTACAAGGATGAAGGTAAATCATTTCCATTAATTTTGTTTTTCATGTGTATATATCATCATCATCATCATCATCATTAAAATCTTCCCTATGTCCAACCAAACTACTTCTGACTTTCATTAAAGTATATTTCTTTTCTTTAGTCTTCTCAAGTATATCAGGACTATCTCAAGAGTAATAAGAAATACTGGTCAATACTTTCCCCACTAAAACCTCTTTATTGTGTTTTAAGAAATTAACTTTACTTTTTTCAAAATATGCATCTCAAATTCCTTTAAACTTTCCTGAAGGGAAATGTGTTCTATAACTTCAAATATTGTTATCATTGTTGTCTTCAACCTTTGTAGTTGACCTGGGGTCCTTTTAAGAATGCAAAGATCTAATTAAATATACTGCTTAAATTGGGGTTCGAGTGGTAAGGAAATGTATTTTTTTTAACTGCTATATGTCATGTTCCTACTAATATATCTTAATATTATGCTGACTTTTAAAATTAGTGCAGCATTGCTCACTTACAAATTGTAGTTTTATTATTTCCAATGAAAATACTAGGAACTTGCTACATTTGATTCGCATTTTCAATCACATTTTTCAGTAGTGTATATTTACATAGACATGCAAATTTCACTGAAGAGATATAATTCTTCCTGATGCTGAAGTGGTGAGAGAATGGAATATATAACTGACAATGAGAATGATGCCCACATGAACCCTTTAGTGGCTTTAATAGGTATGGCATACCCAAAGAGGAAAAGAGGCTACCAGACCCTGACAAATAAAATAAAGATAGAAATATTCAGTTGACCTACTTTATCATGGAACTAAAAGACATCTTTATAGGTGAGATTATAGCCAAAAAGGTATATAAAATATATAGTTATGGGAAGTAGAACCAACTAAAATGTTTGGTACATTCATTCTGAACTCTGGATTTAGAGAATGGAATATAATCCACCCTCAGGAAACAACCCAATACAGCTTTCTACTTTTTCAGTCAATTCCTGTGAAATCAAATATCACAATTAAAATTAGCAGAAGCATATATACATACTTACCAAAACATATATTATCACTTGAATATTTAAAATCAGTCTCAAATATATTTAACATTATATTAGACTTGTAAAAGCAATTTTCACACTCATTATTCAATTCATAATAACCCTAGGAAGCAGATAGTGATGGTGTTATTTTCTCTATTTTACCAGTGGAATCTGAGGTTTAAAGAAGTTAACGATTTTTCCCTATCATCAAAAAGGAAGAATGTGAACATGAGGATCTAAAGCCAGATCTTCTAATTCTTGTTATCCTACCTTCACACAGTTGTTTTGAAGTCAGATAGAAATGGATGGAAATGGGAATTGAAGCTTCTGCCTACAAACATACATATACACATCTACATACACACATACGTATATTTACATACATATGTGTGCTTTTATACATGCATACACTCTCTGATGTAGTAGAATTAGATGCGTTCTGCTTGTATTTTTTTCTTGAACAAATGACTTCCTTTCTCACTGCTGTCTTCTGTCTCTTACTGAGACCTGGGTCTCTCCTGAAGACACCTTTTCTCTTGCAACTCTTTCCAGTACTGACTACATTTTTTCTTTCATACTTCCAGCTGAGTAGTTGTAGAGAAAGATTTGGGGTGCTCTTTACTCCCCATTAATCTCTCTTCCTTTCATGTTCAAGCTATCAAATTTATCACCCAAACCAGATTCATGTGACCTTTATCTACTGTCCTCTAGGACATTCCCTTTCCTTCTTTTTTTCCCATTTATTTATTTAAGCTTTCAACAATCATTTCCACAAAATTTTGAGTTCCAAATTTCTCCCCATCTCTCCCCCCCCACCCCAAAACACTGAGCATTCTAATTACCCCTACCATCAATCTGCCCTCCCTTCTAAAATCCCTCTCTTCCCTTATCTCCATCTTCTCTTTTGTCCTGTAGGGCAAGATAAGTTTCTATACCACATTACCTGTATTTCTTATTTCCAAGTGGTATGTAAGAACAATACTCAACAACTGTTCCTAAAACTTTGAGTTCCAACTTCTCTTCCTTCTTCCTCCCCCACCCATACCCATTGGGTAGGCAAGAAATTCAACATAGGCTATATATGTGTAGCTTTGCAAATGACGTCCCTAGTAGTCACGTTGTGTAAGACTGTATTTCCCTCCATCCTATCCTGCCCCCCATTTCTTCTGTTCTCTCATTTGACCTTGTCCCTCCTGAAGAGTGTTGACTTCTAATTTCTCCCTTCTCCTATTGCCTTCCCTTCCATCATCTCCCCCACCCTGTTTATCCCCTCCTCCCCCACTCTCCTGTATCATAAGATAGGTTTTCATACCAAAAATGGGTGTGCATGTTATTCCTTCCTTGAGTCAAATGTGATGAGAGTAGGCTTCACATTTTCCCTCTTACCTCCTCCCTTTTCCCCTCCATTGAAAAGTCTTTTTCTTGTCTCTTTTATAAGAGAAATTTTCTCCATTCCATTTCTCCCTTTCTCCTCCCAATGTATTCCTCTCTCACTCCTTAATTTTATTTTTTTAAGGTATGATCTCTTCCCAATCAACTCACCCTATGCTCTGTCTCTCTCTCTCTCTCTGTGTGTGTATTTATGTATGTATGTGTGTGTGTGTTTGTGTGTGTGTGTGTGTAATCCCACCAACTACCTAGATACTGAAAAAAGTTTAAAGAGTTACAAATATTGTCTTTCCATGTAGGAGTGAAAAGAGGTCAACTTTAGTAAGTCCCTTATGATTTCTCTTTCCTGTTTACCTTTTCATGCTTCTTTTCATTCTTGTGTTTGCAAGTCAGATTTTCATTTCAGCTCTACTCATTTCATCAAGAATACTTGAAAGTCTTCTATTTCATTGAAATACCATTTTTCCCCTGAAGTATTATACTCAGTTTTGCTGGCTAAATGATTCTTGGTTTTAGTCCTAGTGCTTTTGACTTCTGGAATATCATATTCCACACCATCCAATACCTTAAGGTAGATGCTGCTAGATCTTGTGTTATCCTGACTGTATTTCCACAATACTTGAATTGTTTTTTCTCACTGCTTGAAATATTTTCTCCTTGACATGGTAACTCTACAGTTTGGCTTCAATGTTCCTAGGAGTTTCTCTTTTTGGATCTCTTTCATGAGGTGATGAGAGGACTTTTCAGTATTTATTTTGCCTTCTCATTCTAGAATATTGGGGCAGTTTTCCTTGATAATTTCATGACAGATGATGTCTAGGCTCTTTTTTTGGTCATGGCTTTCAAGTATTCCCATAATTTTTAAATTGTCTCTCCTGGATATGTTTTCCAGGTCAGTTGTTTTTCCAATGAGATATTTCACATTGTCTTCCATTTTTTCATTCTTTTGGTTTTGTTTTGTGATTTCTTGGTTTCTCACAAAGTCATTAGACTTCATCTGTTCCATCCTAATTTTTAAAGTTCTGTTTTCTCAGTGAGATTTTGAACCTCCTTTTCCATTTGACCAATTCTGCTTTTTAAGGGATTCTTCTCCCCATTGACTTTTTGAACCTCTTTTTCCAATTGAGTTAGCCTATTTTTAAAAGTGTTATTTTCTTCAGCAATTTTGGGTCTCCTTTAGCAAGTTGTTGACTTGCTTTTCATGATTTTCTTGCATCTCTCTCATTTCTCTTCCCAAGTTTTCCTCCACCCCTCTTACTTGATTTTCAAAATCCTTTTTGAGCTCTTGCATGGCCTGAGACTGTTGATTATTTATTTTGGGTATTTGGGATACAGAAGTCTTGACTTTTATGTCTTTCCCTGATGGTAAGCATTGTTCTTCCTCATCAGAAAAGATGGGAGAAGATATCTGTTAACCATGGAAGTAACCTTCTATAGTCTTATTTTTTCCCCTTTTTTGGGCATTTTCCTAACAAGTTATTTGACTTTTGGGTATACTCTGGGGATCTGTGGGATCTCAGTTTCTTCACTGTGACACAATCAAGCATGTACACTGGTCTGGGAGCAACAAGAAACTGTTGTGCACAAAATCTGTGAGTAGTATTTTCCTCTCCACAACTAAGCCAGCACTGGGGGTTGAGGTTCAGATAAGCTGCTCCATTCCCCAAGGAGCATTAGGTGGGGGCAGGGCTGCCACACAGGGCTGAGGTAAGGATCAGATGCTCAGAACCCCCAGGGACTTTACAATCCAACAATGGGTTCAGGCTGCTGTGGGAGCTGCTGCTTCCCAATTAAGGCTTCTGCTGCTGCTGTTGCTTGAGGCTGGAGCTATGAGAAGACCCTGATCCCTTCTCTGCCAGCAGAAAAAACCCTCTCACTGACCTTTGGCGCCTGTGGGTTGAGGGATCTGCAAATCTTTGGTACAGCTGCTGGAGGATTCCACCCCCGAGGCCTGCTCTGGTCCTCATCTTGCCGTGCAGCCAAGGCTGAGCTGGACTCTACTCCATGTCTGGTACAACAGACCTTTCCTGTCAGCCTTTCAGGTCACCCTGGACTGGAAATCTCATTCACTCCATTGTTCTCTGGCTTCTGCTTTTCTAGAATTTTTTGAGAGTCTTTCTTTACAGGTATTTTATGGGCTGTGGGGGAAGAGCTAGTGTATGTCCATCTTTCTAATCCACCATCTTGACTCCCCACATATACATCTATTTATATACACATGTGTGTATGTATGTGTGTATATATTTGATCTCAAGCTACAATTTGAAATCTTAAACATCATAAATCTAATTGTCAGCCTATGAGAAGTATGGCATTAATTTGACTGGATGAATTTTATTGAATGAAACAAATGCCATCCTCATATATAATCAAAACTAAGCAGAAAAAAATTCTGCTGAAATATCCGAGTTTTAAAAATCATATATATATAGATATTTAGGTAGAGACACATGCCTTATGTTGTATGCAGATAGATTGTGTGGATATGTAATTGTTAGTCAACATGTTTAGTTAAGTCTTAATACGTTTGTGTCAGAACACAAGTGGCAAATGGTCTATGGGGTAAAGACAAGGAACCAGAACTAGGATTGTTAAAATGGGTTAATGAAATTTAAATGGGATTAGGATGAGCATTTGGATCTATTTACTTAAATTCAATAAATGTTTTACTATATGCAGAGCAGTTGTGTTGAACAGGAGGAATAAAGCGAAAAGATAAAAATGATGCTATCCCTCCTCTCAGAGAGTTTACATGGTTGAATGGAAATGAGCCTAATACAATAGAAGGAACAATGAGGGGAAAAGAGCAAATCAGAAAAGGTACTCTAAGAATATTTGAGAAAGAAAGGATCATTTCATTCTGGAAAGCACAGGATCAGAGAAGGTTACTACCCAAAGTAGCCAGTAGCTAAAGGTACTATAAATGAGGATAAATAATCTTATATAGAAAAGATGTAACCATGTTCCAAGTCAGAAAAGCATAGTTTCTCTGAATACAGAGAAGCAGGTGATTGGACATTTGAATTTCAGAACAGTTTACAGTACAGTTTGGCTAGAATGTAGAGTTCATAGTGGACAATAAGCCAAGAAATAATAGTTTAGATTCAGAGAGTGGAAAGCCTTAAATGCCAAGGTGAAAATTCTGTGTCCAAGAAATCACCAGGCAACTGGATGGAGGTTAGGACTTGTAGCTCACTCCAACTTGTGGGTATTGAAAGTCATAGCTAGCCTGAGGTGGGGGGAAAAGTGGAAAGGGCAGGGGGAGTGGGGAGGGTGGTGGTGCAAAAGACTGCCAGGAAGGCAGGGGATGGAATTTAAGCAGCAAAGCTGAACCAAATGTGTAAGTATACAAATCTTGCTGCTTCTTCATATTATTTTTTCTACCTGTAAATTCCAGAATTTGACTTCGTGGTTATTCAAATAGTCAATAAACATTTATTAAGAGCCTGCTATGTAGTAGGCATCATGCAAAGTGTTAAGGGTACAAAGAAAGGCTGGTAGTGTTTTTACTTTCAGGATAGTTCCATCTCATAGTCTAATGGAGGAAATAAACATCTGTATAAAAGTAAGATACATACAGGATAAATTGCAGTTAATAAAGAATGAATGGAATATCAATGATGAAGATTAGAAAAGGCTTCTTGTTGAAGATTGGATTTCAGGTCAGATATGAAGAGGACAAAAGAATTCTAGGGGTGGGCAGCAACAAATGAAAATACCCAGGGTCTAAGAGATTAACTTTCTTATGTGAGAAACAGCAAGAAGGTCAATATCACTGGATCAAAGAGCTTTTGAGGTGTTAGTAAGGAATACAAAATCTAGAAGGGTAGGGAGGAAGGCAAGTAATGAAGGATTTTTAAAATTAGAATACATTATATTGAACCAGGAGGTAATAGGGAACCATGGGAGTTCAGTGAATAGGAGGGTGACATGGACAGATCTGAGCTTTAGGAAGATCACTTCGATAGCTGAGTGAAAGATGGGTTGGCATTTGAGTGAGGCATTTGAGTCAAGAGGACTAGCCAGCAGGTAGTATGAGTCTAGATATTATGTGATGAGAACCTGTACCATGGTAAGAGTAATGTAAATAGCATGAAGGGAGACTATATGAGAGATATTACAAAGGTAACATTGACTTGTTTTGGAAAAAAGATTGAATATGAACTGTGAGACAGTGAGGAGTTAAGGATGACATTGAAGTTGTGAACCTAAATGACTAGAGGGATTGTGGTACCTTAACAGTAACATAGAAGTTTAGAGAGGGCAGGGGTTTGGGGGGGATAATTAGTTCAGTTTTGGATACATTGAGTTTAAGACTTTAAGATTTCTATAGGATGCCCAGTTCAAAATTCCAATAAGCAGTTGGAGACAGGAAACTAGAGACCAGGAGAGAGGTTAGAGTTGTGTAAGGAGAGGTGAGAATCATCATCAATAATAATGGAATCTGTGGGAGAGGAGATCATACAAGTGATAGCATAAAAGGAGAAGAAAAGAAGGCCTTGGATAGAGCTTGGTGGACACCTCTAGTTAGGCAGCAAGACCTGAAAGAAGATCTAGCAAAATTGACAGAGAAGGAGTGCTGAGATAGGTGGGGAGAGAAGCAGGAGAAAGTCATGAAAACCTGGAGACAACAGAATATTAAGGAGAAAAACATAATCAATAGGGTCAAAACTGTTAGCAGAATGGATTCAAAAAACAAAATACAAGAATATATTGTTCACCAGAAACATGTTTAAAAGTGAAAAATATGCAAACAGTAAAAATAAAGGGCTGGAGTAGAATTTATTATGCTTCAATTGATGCAAAACAAGCAAGGGCAGCCAACATTATCTCAGACAAAATTAAAGCAAAAATAAATTTAATTAAAAGGGACAAATGTGAAAACTGCACTATGATCAAAGGTACTATAAATAATGAAGGTATTTTAATACTAAACCTATATTACCAAATGCCATAGCATGAACTTGTCTTTTGCTTTTGTAAAAATTTAGTTTTTTGTTATATTTGAAGTTCTTAACTGTCTCTTTCTCTCTCCTCACCCCACAGTAGAGGTCATCATTCTACAAAGATTTGTAAATATAAGTAAAATTATGTTGTGGATAATTCAATTTGTCACTTCTTTCTCTGGAGGTAGATAGCATCTTCCTTCCTAGGTCCATTATAGTTTATCAGAGCATCTATAATAGTCAGAATAACATTGTTCACAGTTATTCTTTGAACAACATTATCATTTCTCTTGTTTCTGTTCACTTTACTTTTCATTATTTCTTGCAAATCTTTCAATGTTTCTTTCTAAAATCAGTCATCTCATCATTTCTTATTACACTATTGTGTATCATCACAGTCATAGACCACAGTTTGTTTAGACCATTTCCTAACTGGTGGTCATACCTTCAATTTCCGGTTCTTTATCACAACAAAGAAAACTGCTATAAATACTTTAAAATGTATAGGTTCTTTTCCTTTTTCCCTAATCACTTTGGGAAACAGACCTAATAGTAAATTGCTGAGTTGAAGGGTATATGGAGTTGTATAACTCTTTGGACATAATTTCAGATTTCTGTCTGAAATGATCAATTTGCAGTTCCACCCAAAGAGAATGTGCCCCAATGTTTCCACATCCCTTCCAACGTTGGTCATTTTCCATCTCTTATCATTTTAGCTGATCTATAGCCATGAGATGATGTCTCAAAGATTTTTATTTGCATTTCTCTAAGGAATAATAGGGAATAATGATTTGGATCATTTTTTTCATGTGGCGAGATATATATATATATATATATAGTTTTGACTTTTTTCATCAAAAAACTTCCTGTTCATATCCTTTGACCATTTATCAATTGAAGAATGACTATTTTTCTAACAAATTTGACAACACTATGTACTTGAGGTTTGAGACTTTTTTTTCTGGGAAACTGTCTACAAATTTTCCCCAGTTTTCTGTGATTATCCAAATTTTTAAGGGAAAAAAGTGAATTAAAGATAGAAATGATAAAACTATAATAGTGGGGGACTTCAATCTTCCCTTCTCAGAACTAGATAAATTTAATCAAAATGTAAATAACAAAGGAGTCGAGGAGATGAATAGTATCTTAGATAAGCTAGAAATGAGAGCTATCTGGATAGAATTGAATGGGAGTAAAAAGGAACACAACTTTTTCTCAGCAGTTCATGGTGCCTTTACAAAAATAAAGAACATATAAGTACATAAAACCTTATAGCTAAAAGCAGAAATATTAAATGCGAAAAGATTCTAATGCAAAAAAATCATATTTACTAAGGATCTATAGAAACACATTAAAAATTAATGTAAACTAAGTAACTTAATCTTAAGAATGGATAGGTTAAAGAAAAAGTTATAGAAAAATTAATTAATTAAAGAGAATGATAATCATGACAACATGGAAAATTTATGGAAAGTAGGAAAAGCAGTAATCAGAAAATTTATATCTCAAAATGCTTAAATCAATAAAATAGAGAAAGAGCAGATCAACGGATTGGGTATGCAATTAAGCTAGAAAGAAAACAAAGTAAATATCCCCAACTAAGCAGTGAATTGGAAATTCTAAGTAGCAAGGTGAGATTAATAAAATTGAATCTGAGAGAAAAAAATAAATTAGTAAATGAAACTAGGAGTTGGTTTCATGAAAAAAAACAATAAAATAGATAAACCATTGCTTAATATGATGAAAAGAAAAGAAAAACAAATTGTTTATATAAAAAATGAAAATGGTGAATGTATTATGAGTGAGGTTGAATTCAAAGTGATTACTAGGAGTTATTTTGTGTAATTACATGTCAATAAATTTAACAATTTAGGTAGGAAGGGAAAGTTTTTACAAAAATACAAACTGTCTAAATTAACAGAAGAGGAAGGAGAATATCTAAATAACCCTCTTTTAAGTAAAGAAAAATTGAACAGTCCATAAATGAGCTTTTTAAGAAAAACAAAACAAAGCTTTGGGACCCAATGGATTTAAAAATGAATTCTACCAAACATTTAAAGATCAATAAATTCAGTATTAAATAATTTGAAATAATAGACAAGGAAGAATTCCTACCAAACTCCTTTCCTGACACTAATATGAAGCTGATACCTAAACCAGAAAGAACAAAAATAGAGAAAGAAATTTATAGATGAATATTATTAATGATATTGATGCAAAAATTCTAAATAAAATATTATCCAGTAGACTACAACAATATATCACAAGTATTATACATAATGTCCAAATGGAATTTAAACCAGGAACATAGGTATAGTTTAACATGAGAAAAAAATCTGTCAACATAATTGACTATATCAATAAGAAAAGTAACAAAAATCATATTACTATCTCAATAAATGCAGGAAAAACTTTGACAAAATACAGAACTCATTCATATTAAAAAACATTCTAAAGCATAGATATGAATAGATTTTTCCTTAAAATGATAAGAAACAATTACCTAAAGTCATTTGAAGGCATTATTTGTAACAAGGATAAGCTAAAAGTCTTCCCAACTAAGATGAGAAAGTGATACAAGGATGAGCAATAAATTAACCAATATTATTTTTAAAAGTACTAGAAATGTTAGTAAAAGCAATAAGATAAGAAAAATAAATTGAAGAAATCAGAATAGGCAGTTTTTGATGGAGAAATCGAGACTATATATAGTTATATAAACAAGCTCTGTCATTATTGATAAGAAAAACGCAAATTAAAGCAAACTTTGAGATATCATTTCACATCTATCATATTGGCCAAAATGATATGAAGGGAAAATGACAAATGTTGAAGGGGATGTGGAAAAGTTAGGACATTAATGTATTGTTGGTGCAACTATGAACTCTTCCAATCATTGTGGAGAGCTATCTGAAATTATGCCCAAAGACCTATAAAAACTATATATATCCTTTATCCCAGCAAATTCTGTTTAGTCAGTTTGCCAAGATGATCAGGGAAAAAGAAAAAGAACCAATATATTCCAAAATATTTATAGCAACTCTCTTTGAGGTGGCAAAGAACTGGAAATTGAAGGGATGCCCATCAATTAAGGAATGACTTAAACAAGTTGTGGTATATGACTGTGATGATACATTAATGGACTGTAAGACATGGTGAGCTTGCAAGACCATATAGAAAAATGAGAATAACAGCAATATATTTCAGAGAATAATTTTGCATAGCCAAGTTGTTATGACTACCACACTCAAATCAACCATAATTGATCTATGAAGGAAGATGCTATCCAGCTCCAGAGAAAGAACAGATAAATAGGATTCTTTGTAGCATTTTGTTATATATATTTATAAATTTGTTCCAAAATGATGGTTTTCTATAGTGTAGGGTGGAGAAGAAGGAAGACAGTTCAGAACTTAAAATGTAACAAAAAAATTACATTAAAAAATGTTTCAAAGGTAGTAGAGGTCAAGGATGAGGACTGAGAAAAGGCTCTTAGATTTAGTGATTAAGACCCCATTGGTAGTTTTTGAGACAACATTTTGTTTGAATTTTGGCAAGCTAAGCTATATAGCATTAAGAAGAGTGAGAAGGTAAGAAGTAGCGGCACTTATTGTAGATAATTTCCTTAAGGAGATTTAGTGCAAAAGTCTTGAGAGATATGGGAACATAGTAGAAATGGAAGCATGAAACAAAGAACAAAGAATGGAGAGACATGAATATGTTTGTAAGCAAAGGTGAAACAGCAGAAGAAAGGGATAGAATGAAGATAATTGAGAAAGTCTGGCTCACAGAAGGAACAATGTGTCAAAGAAGACCGGATTAAATGAGATCATTTGTATAGGTAAAGAGTCTTTGGTCTTTGCAAAGAGCAGGACCACCTCTTCGCTTTAGGTAAGAATTAAGGAGGAGGTAGTGACAAAAGGCATCAGAATGAGGAGAGATAAAGAAGAGAGGAAAAAAGGGAGCTCTTAATAAATGACCTCAATTGTTTTCAGTGAAAAGATACTCAGCTAAGACAAGGTGGTCAGCTGAGAAGGTATGGGAAGATAGAGCCATGAGAGGTTTCAGGATGGAGAAGAATTTTTGGAAGAGATGCTTTGGTGAGTGGGATAGTGAGTTAATTAAGGAGATGTTAAAAAAAGATTGCATAACAGCAGTGAGGCCACTTGGAGGTTATGTGACATAAATTTTAGGTAGATAGCATAGTTGTGTAATTTTCTCTACCTTTGCTCAGCAGCACACATGTAAGGTTAAAGATAGGAGTGATCCAAGGCTGAGACTTTGCAATATGATAAGGAAGCAAGAATATGAAGAGAAGAGAACAGTCTAAAGATGAGCTGGCTCACCAAATGGTCAAGTTGGAGAAAGGAGGAGCATAGAGATATTAAAAGGGTAATGGATTGGGAGAGAACTGAGTGGTCTAGGGATTGAAGGTCATGGAGTAGGCAATGAGGAAGTATTGGTATTAAAAGGGAAAATAAGTATTGAAATGGTAATAAATTGTAATCAGAAAATGAAATTTCAGTCATGAGCATCAGAAGCAGTACTTTTTGTGGGTGATGGCAGGAACAAAACTATAACCATCTTTGTTCGTATCTGTTCTGGGGTGAGGAATGAGGAATATGTAAGATGTACAACTGGGAGATTAGTGTTTTATCAGGACTATTTATATCTGTGTTAATATTATATTAAAATATATTTATATCATAATATCAATATGAAGATGGCATACCAAGTATGAGCACAGCAATAGATGAAGGGAGAAAGGTTGTGAATCAGACATTGAACTCATTGTGCAAGGGAGAGGAGGGTCTTGGAAGTCTACAGAAAAGAACTATCAGGATTTTGATTGGGTGGTAGTTGCAAATTGAGTGAATCTAAATGGAGGAGATGGTACTGAGTGTAGAGGTAAGGGAAGAACATGGAAATGACAATGAGGAGCAGAGTATTTCAATTCTCTGTCCTAGACCAGTGAATTAGGGAATAATTGAAAGGGCAGCTAGTGCTGGAAATGATTCAAGGAAGACTATGTCATAAAGAGGGAGCCAAGTTTCAACGAGAGCCAGAAGATAGGAGTTGGAAGGGAAAAGATCTGAAATGAAAGTAAGTATATTGTCTAACTTCAGGAAGAGCAGAGGAGTAACTTCTTGGGAAATGAGTAAAAATTTGGAGGTTAGTGTTTTTCAAGGACTATTTATATCTATGTTAAAGTTCTCTGGCATGAAGAGGGAGTGGGAGAGGAAAGAAAGACAGTGAGTCAGGTCTTGATTTCAGGGAATAAAGTAGGAGTGCCCTGAACGTTGATAAACCTTTATCAGAATTTTGATTGGGTGGTCGATATAAGCATTGAGTGAATTTCAGATGAAAAGAGGTTACTGAATGTAGGGTGACCTTGGAAGTAGAAGTTGTTAATAATTGATGAGGGGGTTCAAACAGGTTATCAACACCACTAGGAATACTCCCTACTGGTTTCTTACTGTGAAATCATCTCTTGGTGAGGATTTCTTGCCATCTTTTTGTACTTGTGGAAAAAGATACAGACTTTTTCCTTCTTCATTGCCCTGAGGTCTGAAAACAGCAAACAACCTTTATAGATTTTTTTAAAGTGTTATTACTGTGTCTTACAGTGAAGCAGGCTGAGAGTTGAAACAACAGATAAAGATAAAACTTAGAAGTTTATAGAATCATTAACAATTTATCCTGATCTCAGGTACAGGTAACAAAGCCTTGATCTTCCTGAGTTCCCCTTTCCTTTTGTCTTGTTTCTAAATTTTCTCTTCAGACTCAGCTACTCTAATTCTATCTGGTTTGAATAATAGACAAAGCTCCGAATTTCTACCTATAATAAGTCTGGTTCAGCAAGACTGGTAATTAAGTGCTAAGCCTCTCACTTCAGTGCTAAATGTGGGAGCCCCATTTTGTGGTAGACTCTTTCTTTGATTTACTGCCTCTCAATGCCCCACTCCTGCTGAACTGAAAGTCCCTTTGGGCTAATGCCTGTAATAGTCATCACTCTTAACATGTCTGGCTATGTAGGGGCCCAGTGAGCTCCATCCTTGTACTCTGGCCCTCTGGACATGGAGAGATCCTCCATATCTGGATACTAAAGATTCTGGTCTTGAGATTGAGGCTTCCTAGACTTTCTTCCTAGGCATTCCTAGAATGGTTGGTTCTTCCTTCTTTTCCTCAATTATTCCTAGCTCCTGGAAGCTGTCTCTCGCAGTGGATCTCACATTTCTGTCTTTTTTGGTTTGCCTGAAAAAAGTTCACAACCCCTTTGTTGCAGATGGCTTAGCCCTTTGGCACAAATATCTTGGCTGATTATTATACTGGCACAGGTTCAGGATCACATAGTCCCTGTGCTTTATGCTCTCAAAATGTTCTTAGAAAATTTCCCACCAGATTCTCTTTATTTCTGGTACAAAACTATGTCTCTGTGTACGTCTCCCAACTTTTTTTTCTTATTGAATTTTACTTATTCCTAGGTCATTGGAAGAAATGAAATAATTAGCATATTTTGAGTCCAGTGAATTTTTTCTACCCATTTTCCTGTTTATTTAGGCCCCAAGGAAATGGTTTAACTATGAAAGACTTTTATTTTAGAAGAAAACAAAAACTCAACAATCTTAAACACATAATAACACATATTTCCCTCACCAATAAAGTAAGCCCTATGGTAATATTAAAAAAAACTTTGAATAGATAGCCAAACTTTGAATAGATAGCCAAAGGTTATATAAGACAGAAATCCCTACTGAATTATATTTCCAGCTAAGGCTAAACTGGTCTCACTCTGCTGTGTGTTAATATGATTGTTTTAAAATATGTACATAATATGGGACACAATCGGTTTAGAATGAGCTAGTGCTGGAAAGGATGATATTTGTTAATTCTCTCACCTTATAGACAGGAAACTGAGGCTCAAGGTAGTTAAATAACTTGTCCAAAAACATTTGTGCATTGTGTGCAAAGCTGAGATTTTAAGACACAGCAGCATTCTTTCACAACACCATGCTGCCTTTCTTGATAAAATCATTGATATCTTCCATTGATTAATTCCCAAAATGGAATATTTGTCCACCTAACACAGTGGTGAACTTGCATAAGTAGATCTCAGATGGTGAACTTATCTATGAGATTAAGGGTGGTGGAGAAGAAAATTATCACAAATGGAGTTAGTTTTTGAAATCAACTGTGGCACTGACTGGCTCCATAATTTTTAACAAAAGTTTTTGAGGATTTAATTCCCCTTTCCATAGAATGAAGGAGTAGACTAGATGATTATCATGTTCCATTCAGCTTAGTGGAACAGTGAATAAAGTGCTGAACTTGGAGTTAGCAAGATCTGAGTTCCAATACAGCCCCAGGCACTTACTAGCTGTGTGATCCTGGGCAAGTTATTTAACCTGTCTTCCTCAGTATCCTCACTTGTGAAAGGGGACTAAGAATAGTGCCTACTTCTGAAGTTTCTTGTTAGGTTAAAAGATGATATATTCAAAGTGTTTTGCAAATTTTAAAGCAATATGTAAATGTATAATAGTACATGGAGGAAGATGAGGAGTAGGAGAAGCAGGGAGAGCTGGAGTTATGTGACCCTGGACAGATCACTTGAAATCCTCCAGCCTCAGATTTTTTATGTATATAGTAAGGATAATTATATTGTCTACTTACCAAGGCATTTGGGGAGATCAAATGAGACAACATATATAAAGCGCTTTACGAATCAAAAAGTGCTAAATAAATACTGTTATTACTCCTTTTCTTGAAATAATTGTATTCAGTATTTTAGAGAAATCACTCCTCATGAAAGTGTGGAAATAGAAGTATAATTTGGAAAACAATGCTGTCTAAAACATTGCTATATATATTTTTAGATCAGACCAGAACTCAAAAGCAGCAGGGTTTGTATATGTGAGGGTCATATATTCAGTATTGCCTAAAGATAAAGTACATTAAAAAAAAATAACTGTTCTGGCTAGCAAATGTCATTGATATAGTAGTGTGAATGATTGTATAATATTCCCACTGACTCCACAGTGTATAAGATGGTCCAGCCTAATAAAATGGGTACCTATTTAAAGAACACCCTGAATGTATTAGAAGAAAGAAAAAGAATATACAAGAAGTTCAAAGAAGTTTTTGTCTAACAGGTTTCCACACTCTATGCTTTAGTTTTGCATGATTTCCCCCCAGCCTTTTCAGAAATGTTATTAACTTCAGAAAATTGTTTTTCCTCCTGCACGTTGAGAGGAAAAGCAATTTGAAATGTTTATTTTATATTTGAAGAGTCCTATTCATAAGAGAAAGGGCAAAAATATTATTGCTGACTACCATTTGTGACTCAAAATCCACAGAACTGTACTTTCACTCAACAATTTGCTACAGTGCAGGTCTGATAAATAAAAGAAATCTAATGTTTCTTTCATTCATTAATACAAATTAATGCATATAAGGCACTTACAGCTCCATGAAGAAAGAGAATTCTACAGCCATCACCATTTGCTCCCAATGGTGGTCTTAATGCCATGTTCCTAGGTGGAGGTCAACAGAGCTATTACACCCTATTAGAATTTCTAGTAGCTGAGATCTTGCTCATTCACACTAAATGAACCAAGACCCACTGCTAATTACCAAATTTTGTGTACTAATACATAAGCAAAGAGACAAAATGTGGTGAAATAAAGGATACCCTACCCAGAAAATGTCCTTTTATACATAGTTCAACAAATAACAGACTCCAATGGCTAACACAATGTAGTCAAACAGCTTAATAAGCACTTTAGCATGGTTTATTGGATAATCAAGTCACACACAGTTTCTAAAAGCCATGGGCAATGCTTTCTACTTTGGTAAACTCTCAATAGGTAATGCTTTACCAGAATTTACCTCTTCAAGAGATTTCTATTGCCCCAGGAACTATGCTCCCTGTGTGATGGCTCACACTCCAATGACCTAATTAAACTTCTAATTATACTGTATTGAATATGTTTCTGTAATGCTTACACGTAGGCATGTTAACAAACATCCACATCTGCAGTCCTTTAGAATGGAGAAGCAAACTATTCTGTGATTTTTCTTTTTAGTTCAATATTATTTTAATCCTTAATCAATAAGTATTTATTAAGAAGGTACTACATATTAGTCACTGTGATAAGCACTGGGAATATTAAGGAAGGGAAAACATAAGATTCATGGCCTAAACTTCTTGAGAGGATGACACTTTGCAAACAACCAAAGGAAGACTATAAGATATATAGAGTGCAAATGAAAGGTAATCTCAGAGGGCATCTTATGATGGAGAGGACCTAGAGTGATGTCATGTAAAATATGGATTTTGAACTGAATCTTGAGGAGACAAAGTGAAGAGGGAGATTACATTATAGGCAAGGGAAGTAGCCAGTGAAAGGCATGATGAAGTTGGCAGATGAAAGGCCATGTATGTGAGGAAGAATAAGAAAGTCAGAGTTAATGAACACAGAGTAAAAAAAGGGAGGGAAGAAGCATTTATTAGGCATCTACTGAGTGCTAGTTACTGCACTAAGGCCTTTGCAAATACATCAGGTGATCCTCACAACAACCCTGAGAGGTAAGTAATATTATTTTCCTCATTTTAGAGTTAAAGAAACTAAGGGAGATAGAGGTTACATGACTTATCTAAAATCCTATACCTGGTAAGTGTCTAGGACCAGATTTGAGCTCAAGTCTTCCTGACTTGAGTCTAACTATTGTACCACACAGCCATAGTGGATCGTTGAAGTTGGTGGGGAGCCACTGAAGTTGATGTAGGATTATCATGGTAGCGTTAAACTCCACTTTAGGAAAATCAATGGAAGATATAATAGGGAGAGATTTGAATCAGAGAATCCAAAGAGAGATATTGCAATAGTCTAGGCATGGCATCATGAGGACTTGTACAAGAGTGGTGGCCATGTCAGAGGAAGAAGAAAGAATATGCGAGAGAGGTTGTGAAGATAGCAATGATAAGATTTGGTAATACTTCAGAAATGGGGAACAAATGAGAGAGAAAATTCTGGAAGGGTTAGAATGAAGGAGAAGAAATGAAATATCTCAAGGGATATAAGAGTGAAATGGAAGAGAGATATAGAATAGTAGACACCAGGGATGGTAGGACCAAAAAAGGGATTTTGTAAGAATTGAAGAGACATTGAAGAAATTCAATAATTCAACAAACATTTATTTGGTCACACATTGTGCTAATCATGGAGGAGAGCAAATAAAAAGAGATTTCCTTTCCTCAAGGAAGTTAAAATCTAAATGGGGATGATGGTGAAAATAACACCCAAATGGATGCTCAAAAACATGGATGGATATATGTGTGTACAGGTGGGGGTGGAGTTTGGGGGCATATTGTGGAAGTCAGAAAAAGCTGCTGATAGAGAATGGAGTTAGTAGGAAGGTTTTGGGAGCCCTATATGAAGAAAGATTTTGGAAGGAATTAAAGGTTTGTTCTCCAACCTTCCAATCAAAAGGAAGAAGCAATTTAAGGTGAGTTGAAAAATGCTAAATATCAAAACCTGAGACCACCTTAGTGGTAATGAGATTTCAGGAGATCAGCTTATCCTGGGGAGGAGTGAGGTAGTTCCTTGAAAACAAGGACAAGCAGAACTGCTGCTGAATAATGAACATGGAGAATGGAGAATGGACTTGGCCATGATTGTGGACAGTGGAGAAATAGCCAGTAATTAGAAGAGATTAAAGAGGACATAGTTGGCATGAGTGTGGAAATAATCTATTGGAGGAGATGGGATGTCAAAATGTTTTTCTCACTTAGGCCAAATCAGAGGAAAAACAGACTTTTCTCTATGGTAAGGCTAAGTAAATTATTCAAACTTCAGGCATGTTATTTCTGACTTGTGACTGCTATTACTATTAGGTTTCCTCTTTCCTATTTCAGTAAGGTTTTTGGTCTTTGCTTGTGCTCCTGGGTTTGCAGGTTCTTATTTTTGGCCTTGTTATTGTGACTAACTTGGAATAACATTGACATTATGCCAGATGTTTGGATGGTAACAACAAAAAAAAAATGACAATTGCAACACTTGGCATCCAGTAGATAAAAAATAATGTTCTTCATTTTTGATATTTTTGACATTATTTAACTAGTCAACAACATTTATTCACCTAATGATTGCACCACTCTGCTAGATGCCAGTGCAGGAATAGGAAGATTAATTAAGGCCAGATTCCTCAACCTCAAGGAGTCTACAATTTAACTGTGAATTCTGAAGACATTCACAGGAAACAAAAGAAGAAAACTGTTAGAAAATAATGTAAAGTAGCATAAATTAATAACTAAAATACCTGTAGAATGAAAACACACAGTTTCAAAATTGATTTCCCTAAATCTTCTTGAATAAATTTCATTTCCTTGATCTATCCACCTTTAAGATTTCACTGCATCATATTAAAAATTTCATTCCTACTCATCTAGTTTTAATTGAGAATTGAGAATTCTAATACCTGCTTATGTAACAGATAAGACAAAGCACCACACATTCACAAACAGAAGGCTTTTGAGATATTTCTAAATATGTGCATAAAAATCTATGTGTAAAATTTTTATTAGGTTTCATTGTTGGTCTTATTTGTTTTTTATTTTATTGCATTTTAAAGATGTATCTGTATATGCACAGATATGTATATGCATATGTGTATATTTAATACTATGTGCATGTAAGGAGATTGCTCGTTACAAATGGAATGCTCCATATCCTTGAAGTGTAATACTTTTTTATTTTGCATTTTTTCGGTAAAGTATACATGCTAGATAAATATTGAGTATCAAAATTAATAGATGAAGAGTGCCTATTGCCCAGACTATGGTGTGCAGGTAGATGGATGGTCCACAGAGTTTGGTCATAAAAACTATTTTGAACAGATTGTGTAGATGGATAATGTACTGGATCCAGAATTGAGTACCAGAAAGAAAATTGATTGTTTTCTATTTGGAAAAAAATCTCAGTGCTTTTAATGTTCCTATTTTTTCCCTGACAATCAATTAATCCACATTTATTAAGGACATACCATGTGTCAGATATTGTGATGAGTGCTGGCGATACAAAAAGAAGTAAAAGACAGTCCCTGTACTCAAGGACCTTATAATTTAATGGAGGAGACAACCTGCAAATAAATATATACAAAGAAAGCCATATAGTAGATAAATGCGAAATAATTAACAAAGAAAGTACTGGAATTAAGCTGGATTGGGTAAAATCAGATTATGAGGGTATTTGAATGTTAAACACAGCATTTTTATTTGATCCTGGAAATAATAGGAAGCCACTGGATTTTACTGAGTAGAAAGGATGAAGTGATTACATCTACATTTTAGGAAAATCACTTAGTGACTGAATGGAGGACACAGTGAATGGTCAGAGAGTTAAAGCAAGCAGAGCTACCAGCAGCCTATTGCAATAATCAAGGCATAAGGTGATAAGTACCTTCCCTACCATGGTAGTATTATCAGAGTAGAGAAGGGGTCAAATTTGAGAGCTTTTGCCAAGAAGAAATCAACCAGCCTCAGCAAAAGCTTGAAGGATGAGAGATAAATGAGCAATCCAAGATGACTTCTAGGTTGTGAACCTATGAGATTGGGACGATGATATTGCCCTTCATAGTAAAACGGAAGGTAGATAGGTGGAAGGTTTGGGGCAAAGATAATGAGTTTCATTTGGAACATGTTGAGCTTAAAATATCTACTGGACATCCAGTTTGAGATGTCTGAAAGGCAGCAGAGAGACAGGGCTAGGATAGGTAGATATGAAAATCATCAGCATAGAGAGAAAGCCCCATTTTGTTAAAAGTGTCTTTCAGTAATACTGTTTGGGTCTAAGTACTGGTGTATTTGATTGAATGAATGAAAAGTCATTACAAAGCACTTACTATGTGTCAAATATGGTGCTAAGTCCTGAAGATACAAAGATAAAAGCAAATAACTTTCTTGCCCTCAAGGTGTTTTAGGAAATGCCCCCTGATGTGATTAACAATAGATGTGGGATTATAGTATTTATAGAATCACACAACATGATATCTAGAAGAGATAAGAAATTATTTAATCCAATGAACTCATTTTACAGAGGAAAATCAAAAGGAAAAAATTAAAACTAAGGTCCAAAGTGAGTTGCCAGTGACATTCTGAGATTCCAGTCTGAAAAATGCTAAATCAACCAATCAATTAGGGATCCACTAATTGCTAGCCACTGTGCTAGATACTGAGAGGAACAAAGAAAAAGTGAAAAATTCTCTGCTTTCAAGGAGCTTTGATGGAGGTCCTCAGATGTAAAATACCTGGTTTTCACCTGAGTCAGAAGACAGTTACTTCCCCCCAATTTTTGCAATCTTTTGCATTACAAATAGAGCCC
The DNA here is from genome assembly GCA_028658325.1 of Potorous gilbertii. Classification (NCBI taxonomy): domain Eukaryota; kingdom Metazoa; phylum Chordata; class Mammalia; order Diprotodontia; family Potoroidae; genus Potorous; species Potorous gilbertii. The sequence goes on along the minus strand of CM053772.1, from coordinate 178,098,904 downwards.
GGGAATTATGCTTTAAATGACTCTATATACCTATATTCCTTTATGCACCAATTTCAAGAAAAAACAGTTGAAAGCTTGTGGTTATCTCTGTCTTTATCATGATCCTTTCTGCAAAGTCTAGCCATTGGTATCACTTCTAATGTAGGGCAGGAAGTATGGAGTTCGGGAGCTCTGAATGATCCTGAAGACTAAAAGGTTCATACGTTAATTGCAAAAAAATTTGACATGAAGCAGTCTTTTGCTTGTTTATTTTTGGTGATAGAGTGGAAAGAATACTCCAGTTACACCTTTGGAGATATTGCAGAATCAAACCACTGCAACAAAGTGAATATTGCAATAAAGCAGGTTATGATGTTTTTTGTTTTCTATGGCGTATAAAAATTATTTTACATTAAAATGTAGTCTATTAAGTGTTCAATGATATTATGTAAAAAATATACATACTTTAATTTAAAAAATACTTTATTACCAAAACCATCATCCGTGCCTTCAGCAAGTTGTAATCTTTTTGCTGATAGAGAGCCTTGCCTTAATGTTAATGGCTACTGATTGATCAGGGTGGTGGTTGCTGAAGGCAAGGTTCCTGGTGGTGATGGTGGCAATTTCTCAAAATAAGAAAATAATGAAGTTTGCCACATAGTCTTCCTTTCACTTGAAAACTTTGAGGCCATTGCAGGGTTATTAATTGTCCTAATTTCAATATTGCCTTTTATCAGGATATAGGAAGAGACACTGGAATGGCTGGTAAGTGGAATAGTTGGAGCACACATAACACTTATCGATTAAGTTCACTGTCTCCTATGGAGTCTGTTCTTGGCGCCCCAAAAAAATTACAATAGTAACACCAAAGATTACTGATCAAAGACCATCATAGCAGATATAGTAATATGAAAAATTTGATGTATTGAAAGACCGAGAGATATGATGTGAGCACATACTGTTAGAAAAATGGCACTTGCTCAAAGTAAACCTTCAATTTGTAAAAAAAAAAAAAAAGCAACAAAAATACAATATCTAAAAAAGGACAATAAAGTGAAGCACAATAAAATGTGGTACACCCATATATCAGAAGTTAGATAAATGTGGAGTCCAAAATTATCCAATCTGCAAGAAAAAACACCGAGACAGAGCTCTGAGCCATTGCGTTTGTCCTTCCTTGCCAAGGAAGACCATGCCATCAGAGAAATGATGATATCACCTGCACTTGATTTTGTTTTGAGTGAGGGAGGGTTGGGCAGCTCACCAGCCTCACTTCTCCTCCAGAGCCATCTGAATTCAGTGACTTGATATTCCTCAAGACGACTGGAGATGACTCAGGATGCACTGGGAGGCCTTGGGCCCTTTAGGCCAAGGTCTTTGCAGGCACTCACTTAGGGTCAGGCAACGCCCATTCATTGAATAAGCCTGTTTAAGAAGTAGTCAGGGCATGGCCCCTTTAATGAGGTCAAGAAAAAGGAAGACATCAGACTGCATTAACCATTTATTAAAGAGATTGGTCACCCTAAACAGGACTTCAGATTTTCCTTATGGTCTGAGGTAATCCGTTTTTCCCAAGGCTTTACTTTTATAGACATTGATACCCAGACACTAAAAGAGACAAAATAAATAGTCTTTTTGGTCGATTAGCCTTGCTTTCGACCCTCTAGGAGGACCAGAAATGATGCATCACGATGGGTGTTCAGAGAATGAGCAAGACAAGGGTTATTTCCACTAATCAAATGGTCATAAGAGGGTCCCATACCCATGCTGGGCAAGAGAGGGTGGTCTGGACATACAAAAATAAGTCAGGGAACTTTTCTTATCACATCAAGACATCCCACCCATGCTGGGTTTGATCATCAACATTCTTGTGTTTAGGTAAGTGAACTTCATGACTGGGAAATAAGTGTTGAAAAGTGAATTCAAAGATTGTAAAATTTGAGACTTACTATAAAAAAGAATCTGTCTTATTTAATTATCCCTATATGTGTATGTAAAATATGCATTAATGGATGTTATTCTTAATATTAGTAGACTAAACTGACTAAATATATATTACCAGATGAGTATATTACTAATAATTGCTGACAATAATTCTGCTGAACTGCTTAATACTGATTGGAGCAGTATAGGGATCTAATTAAAATTGTCTTTTGTCAGATCCTGGATTCAGAACCTGAGGCTTGTAATCTGTGTGACCATGAGCAGGTCACTTAACATCCCTGGGCATCATTTTCTTCAGTTATCAAATGAGGGGGTTGATTTAGATGCCCTACAAGGTAACTTCTACTAAGTTTGTGATCCTATGAATCACTTGACAACAACACAAAGTGCTCATATAACATTAGAACTAAACAAAGTGCTATGAATTCTTCAAAATTATCTCTTGATCTGCTAGGAGACTTTTTCAACTTATTAAATTGCATATATATATCTTGTCTGAGATGACAGAAAAGAGGACAATTTCAAGAGACATACCTGTTTTTTCACCACTTGTTTTATAACTCTTATCTTTTAACAATTTATCATTTCACTTTTAGTTTGGGGTCCTTCCTCTTCAAGATTCTGATCTTAAATTTATGTTCCTACTGTTTAATTGAGCAGAATCAACAAATGTTAATTAAGCATTTTTTTTCATTTGTTTGGCTACTGGGGTTGAAAAAGAAGTCCTGAAAGGGCCAAGAACCTAAGTGATATCCTAAAATGGGCCTCTAAAAAGGCATCAGTTGGCCTGGATATTATAGCTAGTATATAGCCATTTAAATGTAGCCAGGATTACATCCTCAGATAATTACATGGACCTAGGATAACATTGAATTGGATATTCTCACTCATAACGCAAATTACAGCATCTTAAGATCTGATATTCCTTGCCTGATATTTCACCCATGAATTCCATGAATTTGTCACAATATCATTTTCATAAATTAAAATAACTTTGCAATAAGATAACTGTGTGGAGAACTTCCCCACTTTCTCTTAATATCATTAGGACATG
>CM053772.1:178050159-178095427 GCA_028658325.1 Potorous gilbertii | reverse complement strand
GCTACACCAATAACTTTTTCAGATCCAGAGCCTTGGCTAACCATCATTCTGAGTGGGACCTGATATTTTGTGGTGCTTTACTACCCACTTTATATAGCTTACCTTGTGAAAAGTGACAAGAATGCAAAGAGGGAACAAGACCCCCAAATTCAAGAACCTTCTAATAATATTTTTCTTTCTTTGCTACTATGTTATATGGCCCTGCTCTCATTTAGCATTTAAGAAGCTGCAGCTACACTACATTATCAAAGACATATTTGTTAAAACATGCATATAAAAGGATTTGTAATTGAAGTACAGCTTTGATATATTTAATAGGATGTAAAACTGCCATCCCTTTTTAATAGGAGATGCTTTATGTGCATTAGCAGTAATATAATAATGCCTCTTCAGTGTGCTCTTGCCATTAGCAGTTTTTTCCCTCCCTTTCTTTTAGTTAATCTTAAAACTTTAATGTAATCCAAACACATTAACATCTTTTCTCCCCTCTCTCCACTTGTACAGAAGGAGGCTGTGAGCTGAACTTTTCTGAAATGAAGGATATTTATTGGGTTATGGCACAATCCTGTCATCAATAGCTTTTCCCTCTGCATGGTTGAACAGATGGTCCATAAACAATGGTTCTTGCCTTGGAAATGCTAACAGTCAGGGAAACTGTTTGGAAGAAATGAAGGGGTGGGAGGGGGAGGAAAGATGGCAATTGAGTGAGAACAAGGAATGAAAAGGGAGACTGCAGAACACGGAAAAGAGAGAATCTTAAGCAACATATTTCAGCTCTCATTTCTTCCCATGCCATCTCCAATAACCCTGTGTTAAGTGAATAAGCAACAGTCCAACTCTTTTAAGATTTAATAATGGCAAAGTGATTGCCAGAATTATTACAAAATGCTATTAGTGTCTCATGTTCCTTTCAGTCTCTGACTGCTTTACATATTTGAAGACATATTCTCATGCTTCAATGTATCTTAAATAGTGTCCTTGGAAAGTGAGACACTGAATTACATCAAGTAAGAATTAGACAAATGGGAATGATTTGATCCACTTCCAAAAAATAATCCATTTAGGCTTGAAAAAAAAAGTCATGTGGTAGACCTTAGTCAAAGACACAAGGCTGCATAAAAGGAAAAGAAGAAAACTTCTTGGACTCAACTAATAGGAGGAAATGGAATCCTCACATAATGCCATGCACCCTGCAAGCAGCCAGTGAATATTTACAGATGGAGCTGATATTTTGTCTGAATTTAAACTCCTCCCAAGAAGTTGTATGCCTTGCCCAGGCTGATGAGACCATGCCCTGGGTAGTCCTGTATCCCAGTCTCCGTGAGTTTCAACTTCCCAAACTATATACATTTTTTAAACACTTCCATTTAAAGTTTTGAGTTCCAGATTCTTCATCTTCTTCTCCTTCACTGAGACAATGAGCAATCAGATATAAGTTATACATTTATAATTATGTAAAAATGTCCATAGTAGTAATTTTGTATAAGAAGACAAATAAAAGAAAAAATGAAAGAAAGTGAAAAATAATAGGCTTCAGTCTGTATTCAAACACTATCATTCTTTCTCTGGAGGCAGATAATAAGCTTCATCATTAGTCCTTAGGTATTGCCGTGGATTGTTGTATTGCTGAGAATAGCTAAATTATTCAGAATTTTCCATCAAATAATATTGCTGTTACTGTGTACAACATTCTCCTCACTTCACTTTGCATCAGTTCATGTAAGTCTTTCCAGGTTTTTCTGAAATCATCCGGTTTGTCATTTCTTGTAGAACAAAAATATTCCATTACAGTCATATATGACTACGTACTTTTGATTCATTCATTCCTAAGGGCTATCAACTAATATGCTTATGACTCAGTCATTCAACAAACATTTATTAAGAACTTACTCTCCTGATCATTCAAGATACAAAGGGAAAACAAGAACAACATAGTTCCTGCCTTCACAGAACTAAAATTCAAATGAGAAAGATAACATACAAATATTAGGTACACAAAAGATACAGATTAGATGGATGTTAAGCTTACATGAATAGACACTAACAGTGGGAGCAGGAGAAACACTTCCTTCCATTTTGAAGGAAATTGGGAAAACCAACCTTCAAAGGCAAAATGGTAGAGAATGCCAAGCATGGGGAACAGCCAGCTCAAAGATACAGAAAGGAGTGTTGTATACAAGTAGGACAAGTTAATTAAATGAATGATGAATCCATCTATACCAGCTCAGTGTATTTGGTAAGCAGGTTGTATTGATGCTGTGTATTCCTACCCAGTCATAATTCACCTCGGGTCAAACAGATACTAAAGCTCCTGTGTCAACCACAATTTTTCTGAGGCTAATCCAAATTTCAGATAGTCTCAAATACACTTTAAAAGAATCCAGAATGAAAAGAAAACTACAATTCCTTGTTATGCGACCACCCTGATGGAAGGAGGATTAAACATTTCTATGAAACTCATGACTTCTCATATATCCCCAAAATAGGAATGATGTGAAAGAGATACAGGAATTTCAGTTGTCTCTGAAGTCTGGGACATCAAGATCCTCCAGAGAAGTAAAAGTTCAATGAAGTAACTGCAGGAAAGGCTATTCCCTAGCATCTAAATCAATCTCTCGGCATGCTTTCCCCATAGCTCTCCACCATAGTAGCCAGATTGTACAAGTCTACCATTTTGCAACAGAACTCAGCTCTACCCTGCCTGATCCCATTGGTAAAAAACTAAAAAGAAGAAGCTTGCTTGGGCTGAATAGTAGTGTGGCAGTACAGTGTGCTTCAATGGAGCTTAGACAAAGAATTGAGAAATCAGGGAAAATAGCAAAGGACAAGTGCATGACTATGTGGCATTCCACGACACCAGAGAGAAAAAGTCTAGCATCAAGTATGGCGAGTTTTGTCCCCCAAGAAATCATGTATGGCTCATAAGATATGAATTTCCCAGTTGTTTATCCTTTGTTTTCAAAGACCAATGATAAGAACAGGGTGATGTCTTCCCTTACAAGTGAATTTGATTTAAGTAAGATGGAGTTGTGCAGAGTCACCAGCCTCACTCTCTCTTCCAGAGTCATCTGAGTTCAATGTCAAGACGCAGGTCAAGACAACTGGAGATGCACTTCCCCATTTCCCAGTGTAAGAGGAGGCTAAGGTAATTTCAGGGTCCAGTCCCCAGGAAAATCACAATCAAGAGGAAGTCAAAAAGGTGATCATGATTAAGATGTTCAAATATTTCTTTCACAGGGGCAAAAAGTCAATTAAAGATCTTGAACATAAATACAATCTTACTCAAAATTTCATATGATTAATGTTGTTTCTGAATCACCAGATAGCTTTCTTATAAACTTACCCTTACCTGAGAACTCATAATTGCACTAAAATATTGCTTTGAAAGCACCTGTTTTGTGCTTATTTTCTCCAACTTTGTGAATATGGTGTTTCATACATGTAATAATCAAAATAATAAGTGATTAATCTATGTGACAAATTAATTACACAAATTATACTATATTTGGATGTGAACTCTCTTATTTAGAGGATCTATAATCTTTTTTGGAAATGATAAATTCACAGTTGCCTTACATTAGTAATACCATACTGAAGACTTGTGTACATGTGCATATCTGTGTGTGTGTGTGTGTGTGTGTGTGTGTGTGTGTGTGTGTTTGGGGGACAGTCTTCTGAACTTATTTCCTAGCATGGAATCTCTGTTGATGCATACCGGTAATTTCCCTAATGTAGACTACCAAAAAAAAGTACATATGCACATGATACAATAAAATTTATTTTAAAATTTAAAAAAAATACATTTTTAGCGCATGCACTATACAAAAACAAGAAGCAGGCCAGATTTAACAGGGATTGTGAACCTTAGTCTATAACATTTAGGCCTAGAAAGTAGCATAGGGGGATTTAGAAATTAAGTGACTTTCCCAGGGTTACATATCCAGTAAGAATCAGATGTCAGTCTGTTGAGAAAAAAGTGCAACATCCTAACAATTAGAGCTATGCAAAAGTGGAGTGCAAAGTCCAGGGAATTAGAGATCAAATAACAGAGGCTAAATTGTGCCTTTTTGGGTATAGGTCAGATATGACTATATTTCAGTTACAAATTGGCTTCTGAAGTCCCTTCTAATGCTAATATTCTGTGATTACTTCATTAAGGGAGAATCACATTATTCATAAGACATGGATGGTTGATATCCTGTGCCCAAATCAATGATATGATAAAATCAATTGGATTATCAAAGATTCAATCTTAGAAATAGATTAGGAAAACTCCCTTACTTTAAATTATGCGCATAAGTTTTAAGTTCACTACTTTCCTCATAAGAACTCATCTGATGGTAATATGTACAACTGTCTTCAAGAAATCATTGAACATATTTTGCTAGGGACTTAGGCAAATTTGTAACTGGGTTAGCTTCTATCCTGGTAGCTATAAATAAAGCACTAAAAAATAGATTATGATAAGGATGATGATGATGATTTTATTAGATGAGGAGCACAGTAACTGCATAAATAAGATGAAGAAAGAGGATAAACTGATGTGAGAAGTAGTATAGAAAATAGTAATGTGTTTTTATCAGGCCCAGGAAGGAAAAGTCAAGAATATGTTTTCTATACTTGGTCTCACCACTGACGTATTTTTCAAAATCAAAGAACAAGTCATTTTTAAGTTCTTTAAAAAAAAATAGTATCCTATCTATTTATTAAATAATTACTATAGAATAGTCTAGAGATTAATCTCAAACAGTAAAATGCATGATCAAATTTTTTCTGCTTTTATATTCAGCTTTATATATAAATGTATTATAAATTCAATGAAGCATCGTAAACATAGGAGACAGCCTTTGCCAAGTCATAGAGTCTAGATATGGAATGTTATGTACAAGAAATAGCTGTTCTTTCCATTTCATTGTAATGTAGAAATTAAGGGAAATGAATGTGAAACCAATCATGAAATATAAGTTATAAACTAACTTTGCAAGGCTTTCAGTTCCAAATAGATTTTATATTTTATCCTAGAGACAATAGGGAGCCATTGAAGAATTTTTAGCAAAAGTTTACCACGGTCAGACCTTTTCTTTAAGAGTATATCATCTGAAAACTGTATAGAGTATGTGTTGCAGGATGGAGAGACTAGAGAAAGGGAGACCAGAAAGGGGAAAAAAAAGTGGAAGACCTCCCAGAATGATATAAAACTATGATATTTTCAGTGTATGGATCAGAAGGGCACTTCATTCTTTATAAAATCTTGCTATGAAGAATATATTCATATATCTAAGACATCCATAATAAAAATATGAAAATTAATGAGGAAGGTTTTCATAAATGATCTCCATATAGTTTCATTTACACAATTGTCTGAAAGATAAAAAAGAGTGTAATAGCTCCTTTTATTCATTATTAGCTGATTACAAAATAGAATTAGAGTAGAGCAAATATCTCAAAGGTTGCCCTACAAGCAAGAGCTTCTACTCACATATGTATTTTTCTAAAGAATTTTTTATGCATTTATTAACTCTCCCATCCACTGCTGCCCCATTGGAATAATGACAACAACTTCAAAAAACCCCTTGCAACAAAAACATGTGTTTAAGCATATAATATTTCTTGGTAATCTGTAGAGATAACATTGTTCAATTGCCTACCCTCTCAATAATATTACATGAGGCACAGAACATTGATATGTGTATTTGCAAAAAAGGTATTCACCACTATCATGGAAGGTGTCTTGTACAAAGTCCAAATGGAAGAGAGAGTCCCTCTGGGTGATGAAGTCTTTCTCTTACTCTTGCTTGTGGATGATATTGTGCTATTTCCTCCATTCCTCTTGACATCTTTTGACCTAAGATTTTCCAGTGCCTAGCCATGGTAGAAGCTCCATAAATGCTTTTTGATGGATTGATTCTTGGAGAAAAAGGTACATGATAAATGATAAAACATATGTAATGGAAAGCAAACAAAAAAAGAAAGAAAGAAAAGAAATCCTTTTAGAATCAGATTTTCCATTAGATCTCATCACATAGAAAAGTTAACTGAAGCTAAATGATTACTTAAGCTCTGTAGTAAAACAATATCACTAAGGGGAGGCTAAATGGCAGTGCAATTGCTGGATAAGAGAGTACTGTCAATATCAACACTTTGGTGTTGGATTTTCTGTCCTATTCTCATTTATACCAGACAGAGATACTGAAAACACATGGTTCGTATTACTTAATGGCCTATCTGCTGGTTATTTATTTTTAGAAAGTTTATATTTTGTTTTTAAATGCACTATGGGTAAAATGAAATACTAAATAAAGTACTAAATAAAATAAAATGCTAAATAAATAATTTTAAAAAGTAAAAGAGACAAGTTTGTGTATTTCCTAGACGAGCATCTTTGGTGTATCTCTCCTGGTTCTGTTTTCCAGGTCAGTTGTTTTTCCAACTAGATTCTTCACATTGTATTCTTTTTCTTTATTCTTTTGGTTTTGTTTTATGATTCCTCATAAAGACATTAGCTTCCATTTGCTCCATTATAATTTTTAAGGAATTATTTTCTTTAGTGAGCTTTTGTATCTCCTTTTCGATTTGGTCAGTTCTACTTTTTAAGGCATTCTTTTCCTTATTTGGTTTTTGGACCTCTTTTACCATGTGGCTTAGTCTGATTTTTAAGGTGTTATTTTCTTCAGTACTTTTTGGGTCTCCTTTAGCAAGCTGTTGACTCATTTTCCATTATTTTCTTGCATCACTGCCTCTTCTCAATTTTTCCTCCACTTTTCTTATTGATATTCAAAATCCTTGTTGAACTCTTACATGCCCTGAGACCAATTCATAATTTTCTTGGAGGTTTTGGGTGTAAGAGTTTTAACGTTTTTGTCTTCTGAGTATGTGTTTTGATTTTTCATTGTCACCAAAGTAAGTTTCTATAATCAGAGGTTTGTTCTTTTTTTCCCTGTTTTTTTCTCATTTCCCCAACCTATTACTTGGCTTTTAAACTCTTTGTCAAGGTAAATCTTTTCTTCCAGGGTGAAAGGCAAATCATCTCAATTTTTAGGAATTTTGTACAGCTGTTTTCAGATACATTTCTAGTGAACTATAAATTTTCAGCTCTTTTAAGGCTTTTGATATGATCTAAAGAGAGATTGACCTTCTAAGTTGTTTTTGGAATCTCTGGGCTCAGAAGTCTGGGAATCCTCACTGCTGCCAGTGATTCTGTTCCCCTGAAGCCTGTTCTGAGGTGACTGGACCATCGGTCTATGCTGGAATGCATGCCTCCCTCACTCTGGTTCAACAGACCTTTCCCCTTGTCTTCCCAGGATATATTGGGCTGGAAATTTTGTTCACTCTTTCTTTTTGTGGGTTCTACTGCTCTAGAATTTGTTTAGAGTCTTTTTAAAAAGGTATTTAGAGGTCTTTAAGGGAGAGCTTAAGTTAATCCCTGCCTTTACTCTGCCGTTTTGACTCCATCTCCTGTCTTTTTTTCATTAACCTGAGTGATTGATGTGGGGGAATCCTACTATAACCCAGATAATCCACTAGAAGAATAAATGTCCTAATGGGTCTCTTCCACAAAGACCTTTAGAACACAACCATTTGAAAACAAACCACACTCAGTGATCATAAAGACTTTGTTGTTAATTGCTAGCTAGGGACCATATGAACTAGTTACATCTCTGGAGTATTGTTTAACTAGAATTCAGGAAAGCATATATCATAGGGATGGTCAGATCCATCCTTAAAGTGGTCAGATCAATTGTTTCATACCAACCTTTAAGAGGACTAATCACCTAGTAGACAGAAATAGGAATGAAAGAGAGGTGAAATCAGCAAAAATGACAAAAAATACTTAAAAATGACATGAGATGCTCATACTCCTTTATCAACATGTAAACTTGTCTTTGAGCTCTTGGTTATGAGAATCAGTTGAGAGAAGTGTTGATGTTTGGGTTAGGTTGAAAAAGATAAGAGAGGGAAACTGACATTTTTCTCTAGGCACCTGAAAAGTTGTCAAATGAAAAAGGTATTAGATTTATACAGCTTGTTTTTTTAAGCTAGAAGTAGGCACAGTGGGTGGAAACTCTAGATTTAAGCTTTATGGGAGGAAGAACTTCCCAGTAATTAGATGCTCAGAATCGGAATGGAATACTTCAGTAGAGTCCTTTTGGGCTCTCATTTATTAGAAGACCTCAGGTAAAGGCTGTTAAGTAATAAAGAGATTTCTTCTTCAGGTATGGGCTGGATTAGATTTCTACGGGAATTTCTAATTTTGAGATTAGGTGATTGTGTAACTTGGACAATCAAGCCTGATAACATTCTAATCCTTTGCTGTCTACACACACATAATCCTCACTCCCAGCACGCACACACATACACACACACACCGTAGCTTATTTATTTTTAGAGTCATTGATTTCTCTTCTTTTTCTCTTTAAAACTATCTACAAAGCTATTAATTTGATTTCACCAAGTAAGCTCTATCACAAGCATTTATTAAATACCTAATATGTTCCAGGTGCTCTACTACATCCTGCACATGGATACAAAGAAAGAAAAAAAATTAATTCTCTCAAGTAGCTGACAGGGAGCAATCAAGGTCCTGAATAAATTAATCCTTCTAGCGAAACTGGACTCCTTTCAATGAAAGATGAGATTCAGTAAATTCTGTCTACCTAAGTCATAAGTAAGCATAATTGAAAAATAAAAACGTTCTATTAAATACAGCAACAGTAATCAAGAAATGAAAATTTTATTGCAGCTGATATCTAATTTGGAGTTTCATTCTTATATAGAAGTAGATATTATATCTACATTGATTTAGATGGGGAAGCTGAGACATAAGATTAAAATAGTTTGTCTATGGTTACATGACAAATTTCTAAAAGGTCTGGGAATAAAACAATTCTAGATACATAATTTCAAGTCAAATATGTGATATATTTTTGCATAGAGTTCCCTCCACACACACTCAGAATACCTCCCCACCCCCACACAACCTAGCTATGTAGAGACTTAGATGATCTCAGTGGGAAAAATAGATCTCCCTATGGTTCACATTTACTGAACACTTCAAAATATTTTTAAATATTGAAGTTTTGTTATATGCTCAAAATATTGTCACTAAAATCAAATGCCTAATTGTCTTTCCTCAACTGCATTTAACAACAAATTTAATCTTGGAATTCAATTTGATTCTGATTCATTTGCACTTGAATCCACCAAATGTTCTTTTTGAAGAGCTGCTATCTGATGTACATGAGGTTTATGAGTCACTAACAAGCCTTTCTAAGTTTAATCCCTAACTAAAACTCTCATAACTTGTCAAATGCAAAGAATTAGAAAATGTTTAGCCAAAATGGAAATCTATGCTACATCAGTACACTCAGAAAAAGTGGGATGTGTGTGCGTATATGTGTAAACATCTATACCTATGTAATATGTATATGTGTATATGTACAGAGAGAAAGAGTCAGACAGACAAAGAGAGAGAGAGAGAGAGAAAGAGAGAGAGAGAGAGAGAGAATTTCTATTAGTTATATAAAACAAGTACACCCAGAAGCTTTTATTCAAGTGCATCTAGTGTATTTAACATATAAATTTTAAAAAGTTCATAGTGTGATTGTGGAAATGTTTACTCCATGTCATTTATGAGACCAAACAAAAGCAAAACAATGTTGTACACATGGAAAATAAATAACTTGAAACTATTTTACAATTTTTTTCATGTAGCAAAATGTTTTTCAGGGGAAAAATATATTTCCCGAGTTCCCTAGAATTAAAATCTCCAACTCTGGTCTTTGCATCTCTCTCTCTAACGTAGGAAAAGTCACGCTTCCATTTTACAGTAATGCAATCAGATTGAATGTCACAAATCATGTAATAAACATGCTGTTATTTGATATTTAATCTATATAGATTTTGTTCTGGTATATATTGTCCTTTTCCATAAGAGGGCTAGAACATTACATAAATTTGAAATACTTTTTTAACTCCCCTATCCCAGCAGAGAAAGCTCTACAACATAAGCTTTAAAAGAAATGAAATAAAAAAGGCCTTGACCTCTTGTCTAGGTACTCCTGGTGCTAAGATTATAGAGGAACTAAGGTTAAGAAAGCTAGGTAGATGCTATTTAAATATAGCCCTTGCTTCAAAGATTCCCAAAAGACATGAAATATACTTTGCTATACAGATGTAGGATGTCTCACTGTCCTGGCTCGTAGCCCTCACACACACACACACACACACACAAAGGTGTAACTCATTACTTATTATCACCCACTGTGTCAACTACTCCCCTTGAAACACTTGGTTCAGTAAGTTTTATTGACAAGCCACCAAAAAAGCAAATAAACAGATAAACGAGTAAAAACAGAGCCCATAACAAAGACTGTGGAAATCAAGAGATCCTGTAATGAACTCCCCAAATGTAAGATATCCTATAATGAGCTCCCCAAAGATCTGTCTTGATTCTCAGTCACTTTCAATAATGACTGGGTAGGACTTCCAGCAGATATTACCTTCTACATTTTTTTCAGTGTCTCCAACACTTCCTGACACAAAATTAAGGAAGCATTTAATTGATGGTAATGGTAAGAAATTGGTAAGTAATGGAAAGAAATAATTTGATGACATTTTTGAAGAGAGTACCTATATCAAAGCAATCATTTTTCCTTGAATCAAGAATTAGGTAAGGGATTAATGAAAGGGAATGTAAGTTCCATATTTAAAGCACTTTGCTAAGCCTTGGGTTCACAAATAGATATTTAGAAATGTAAAATGTAAAGAATTCTACCACTGAAAGTAGATTTCTTTCCAAATCACTTTACTCATTATCCTTGTTTTCTTTCTCTGTCTTATTGGTCCATCTTTGACTATTTCATTTCTTCTCTCTACCTTCAATATGGAATTGATTGATGAAAGGGAAGGAGAGAGAATTCTGTTGGATTCAGTATTTGTTTTAAAGTGTGGTAAAAGATTTGAGTGAAGAGATGTAACAGTAAGAACTCAAATACAACAGGAGGACCAGCTATCACAGGTTCTTTGATCTATTTTTCTAAAAGGAAAGGCAACTTTTGGAGGGTCAACAATCACTTAAATCAAGCACATATATCATTCACTTAGTTCAGGGGGAGAGTCAGCATCCTGAACTTCAGAGATAATACGAAAAATGCAGACGAACAGACAGTGCTTCCAATTGCCTGACATGATCAATACATGCATCATAGATCAATAGACAGATCCAACTGTCTGATAATAACATACATAGTTATCAGAGAGACAAGCACCAACATCTGGATTTTCAAAGCCAGGGAACTGCTTAGCAGTTTCCCATAGTCTTATCTGACCAAACAAAACACTTGCAATCAATAAGCCCCAATGTAAAAGCTCACCTCAGAGTACTTATACATTTTTCAGAGCCAAAGGGCATCACAACTCTTGAGAACCAGTGCCTCATTAACAAGAGGTGTGAAATTTCCTACATATCTTCCCAAGCCCATTAATGGGTGGTAAAGATCTTCCCATTAAGAAGGAAAATTATATTAACAATAAACAAAAATGCATTATCAATGCAAGAGAACATTACAATTCAGAGTTAAGGTGATATGCCTCAGTATCTCTAAACTATCTGTACATGCTCAAGACCTTATTAAGGCAAATATTTCATAGTTGACTATAATTACATATAGAAAAATGTTAAGCATTTTTCCCCTTTCATTTATGAAAAAACAAAAAAAAACCCATAAAAGAAAACAATATGTCTCTATTGCCATATAATCTAACCATTAAGTAGGATTGCTGTCAATACTCAGGTAGAAGTCAAAAGTTGTTATTGTTGAGTTGTTTCAGGAATGTCCTATTATTTGTGACCCCATTTGGGGTTTTCTTTGTGAAGATACTGGACTGGAATAGTTTGCCATTTCCTTCTCCAGCTCACTTTCCAGATGAAGAAATGGAGCAAAACAAAGTTAAATGATTTGCCCAGGGTCACACAGTTTGTCTATATCTGAGATGGGATTTGGACTTAAATCTTTGTGACTCCACATCTGGCACTCTATCCACTGTGTCACTTAGATTCTCATTGGAGTCAAAAGATTAAATTTCAAATTTTTGTTCTGCTATTAATCATGTCTTTGACTGAGGTAAGTTGCTTACCCATGCTGCATCTCAGAAACATCATCTATAATAGAATGGTTTGGATGTAGATGATCTCAAAATGGCTTCTAACTCTAAATCTTATGTTTCTAAAAATATCATCCAGATGGGCAATTCTTAATCCTGCTTCACCACCTCTAATACCTCACATAATATCTTGCTAGAGGTCATTAATCTCTGAAAGTTTTTCTCCATAAGAAACTCCTCCATAATCTGACTTTATAGGATTTTAATTTTGATTCAAAGTATGAGAAAGTGTGGTATAAAAAAATTTGTATTGAATATGGACTAAGGAAAGACTGGTTAAAATAGTATCTCTAATACTTAGTTTGGGGTACTGAATAACTAACTGATTTCATCACTCTGAACCTTAGTTTCATCATCAGAAAAATTAAGATGCTATTATTGTGAAGATTCTGTTTGTGAACCTGTTTTGTAAATTTTAAAGTATAGGATGTAGGCAATTACTAAAATGGGCAATGATAAAAGAATCAGATTATTGGTAGCTTACATCAGAGGACATGCATTTTAAGGTCCATTGTTAGGACACAGATTTTCAGAAGGATAAACCGAAGAAAATAAGATAGAGGGAAATATATAGCTTTTAATTATAATTTAAAATGGGAGCAAATTGCAGAATGTATTAGAAACCAGAATCCAATGATATGTTCTTTATCAGAGACACACTTAAAACAGAAAAACACACAGACAAAGTTAAAATAAGGGACTTCAGCAGAATCTACTATGCTTCAACTATTATGGCAGATGTGACAATTACTGTATCAGACAAGTAGAAGTAGAAATAGACGTAATAAAAAGATATAATCAAGGAAACTATATTTTGTTCAAAAGGTGTCATAGAAAATGTATTAATATAAAAATTTACAGTAAATTTATCTAATAAACTCATCATTTCCAAAATACATAAGGAATTAAGTCAAGTTGTTGAAAATAAGGGCTATTGATAGTCAAAGGACAGGAACAAGCAGTTTTCAGAAGAAATCAAAGCTATCTATATTCATATAAAAAGGGAATTCAACTTAAAATAACTCTGAAGTGTCACTTGACACCTATCTAAAATAACAAATGTTGGAGGAAATGCAAGAAAATAGATATGCTGATGAACTATTGCTGGAGTTGTGAACTGGTACAATTGCACTGGAGAATAATTTGGAACTATATCCATAGGACTATAAGACTATACTTGCTCTATAATACAATACCAATACCAGGTCTGCATCTCTAATATAATGGGAAAGTACCTATATGTGTAAAAATATTTAAAACTGTTCTTTTTGTGGTGGCAAAAAAAATGAGAAACTGAGGGGACATCCATCAGTTGGGGAAAGGTTAATAAGTTGTGGCATTTTATAACAATACTATTTTGCTATGAGAAAAGATGAGGGGGATGGATTCAAAGAACCTGGGAAGACTTTATAAACAGATGCAGAGTAAAATGCACAGAACCAAGAGATCATGGGTACAATATCAACCCATGATCAACCATGAAAGACTTAGCTATTCTATTCTAATCAGAACAATGATTTAGAAAAATTTGGAAAGATTTATTATAAAAAAATGCTAATTCCAGAGAACTGATGGATTCTGAGAAGAAATTGAAGTATAATTTTCTCACTTTCTTTTTCTCCTTTTTTCTGATAGGACTAACATGGAAATATATTTTATATGATTTCACAAGTATTATTGCTGTCTTATTGTTTGCTTTCTCCATGGGTGGGGGAAGAGCTAGAGTGAGAGATAATTTGGGTCTCAAAATTTGTTTTTAAATGATAAAATAAATAATACATTAGGAAAACAATTTAAGACTGTTTTATATGCCAGGTCCTATGCTAAGTGGGAAAGATACCCCACTCACTCCCGAAAGAGGAAGTAGTTCACATTCTCATTTGTGCAAATGTACAAAGCAGGAAGTGAGAAGATTGAAGATATAGTTTGGAGAACAGAAGCAGTCCAACTCACTTGATATGTATATTTGGGGAGGAGATATATTATGAAATAAAGATAGGATGATGGTTGTGGACAAACTTATGGAAAATCTTAAATGTCAAGAAAGATCATTCATTTATTATTATTTTTTATGCTCCACACATTGTGGAGGTATGGAAGGTTTTGAATGTGGATTATATATCATGAAGATTGTTTAGGCAGTTCTGTAGGAGAAGAAATGAAAGGATGGCTGTGCTGGCCAAGGTAAAGAGTCACTATGGCCTCAACCAGGGTGGTGGCTGTGTCAGACAAGAGACAGAAGCAAGATATGTTGTGCAGGTAAAGTGGATATAATATGAAAAATGCAAAGATAGGAAGGGAAGGAGAAGAAAGAATCAAGGTTAAATCTGAACTTATTATTGTGAACAAATGGAAAGAAGAGGGCATACTAGAAAAAAAAATTGGAAATTTTGGAAGAAGGCAAGTTTTAGGAGGGAGATGCTCACCATACCGGACATATTCTGGATGGTGACTATCTAGAGGTAGCTATCTCACCTATAGCTCACTCAAATAGGTATCTTTCTATAATATGAGAACTAACAAAGTGACAAAAGAAGATCTCCATTAATCTTACAAAATCCAACTATTTGTTTTATGTTGATGCTGCTTTAATGGTATTTAAGAAACCAGTCTCTTGTATGTATAACAAAGATTCTAAGTACAATTCTTACTCATTCCTAACTAAAGAATTACTAATGTAATCCAAATGTAAGAGTGGTAATAACTTCTAGGCTTGACTTTCAACTCTGGTCTCCTTATGCAATTTTAAATGGGTACCTACAATTCAGTATATTATACGTAAGGAAGAAAGTTAAGTGTAGGCCTAGATGAAGTAACTAAGCATCATTTAAATGTAGTCATAGAGAAAATGTAGGAAGATGTGAAAATGTGCTCAATGCTAAAGACGGTCATGGAAGTCTTAGTATATTTGAAATTATATTGACATGTCTTCCCAGAGATATGTCTTCTCAGAGAAACAGGAATTACCCTTTATATATCAGGAAGGTAAACCACGTGAAAGATTTCAAATTCCATGTTCCATTAAGTCTGAAGTTCAGGACTTAATAATAGGTGGGGGTTTATTTAGTATGACACAACTCAATTCACTATGGATTTTAAGAATTATGGATATGATTCTTTCCTGGTGACAACTGAGTGAAAAGGAATATACACATGACTGCAGAGTGCAGGCTATTAGAACATAAGGTGAGAGCTGTATTTGGAGAAGGTTAAAGTAAGATGGAGGTGGTACTTTTTTCTTGAGTGGGTATCTAAATTTATTAATAAGGTCAAGTACTTCCAGAAAAAAATAAAAGACTCCAAAAAGCTTAATTTGAGTCACCTTAAGAAGCAGATTAGAGGGTAAAGAATACTGAACACTGGAAGATATGGGATCCTGGAGCTGGCAGGTCTTGACTAAGGATAAATCTTATTTAAAGGCACAAAAGGAATTTGCAGATGCAATTGCTAAGTCACTGTCAGTGACTTTTAAATTCTCCTGGAAAATGGGAGACATGACACAGAATTTGAGATTGACAAATATCCCAATCTTCCCAAGGAGAAGAAAATTTGTTCTTTAAAGTAATGTTGACTGGTGATTCCAGACAAAATCCTAAATCAAACTATTACTAATGGGATACTTTATAAGCACTATGAAAGGGAAATGGTCATTACCTAGGACAAGAGTAAATTTATCAAGACCAGGTAATATCAGACAAACATTATTTTTTTTGACAGGGTCAATACACTGATAGACAAAATAAGTGCCATAGATATTATACCAGTTGATTCCAACAATACGATTTGTCCTTGTGTAAAAGAGTTTTCAATTCAGTTATTTTTTAAAATATTTATTGATCACCTCCTATGTGCCCTGGTGCATGATTTTACAATTAGATGAATTTGGAACAAGTTGAATATTAAGACAAAAATACCAATTATAATAGATCAAACACAAATTAAAGAAAGAGTTTTGTTGAAAACTTTTATGAAAGATTTGTGGGAAGGTGTATATGACATATATAGATGACATAAAGTGGAATAGAGCAATGGAGACAATAAACAAAATATTTGGAACTGACTCAAAGTAATTCAGAATCTAAATGCCATTCTAGGGTAAAAAGCAGAAGGACCTTAAGAACAAAATTTCCTCCCTTTAATGGGTAGGAAATAACATATAAAAAAGAATGGAGACCAGAGAATAAAGTTTGAGTCTGTCACATGTACAGATTGCTGGTGGTGGCTAAATCTAATGATCAAGAAATATTCTCAGCACAAAGAACTGGAGACTCTTATCCCACCTCCTCATTAATATATCCACCTCCTTTTCTAAAGGTATTTAATCATTCAGGGATCTTCATGAGGGAGTCTGGTTATCAAGAGAAATCATTGACCATCATTTTATTATTTGTTAGCCTAATTAACAAATTGATTATTAATTACCAAGAAACTATCTCTTGGACTTTTCATTTGTTTCAACATAAAGGACTTACACAAATTAATGCATAGTGAAATGAGCAGGATCAGGAGAACAAAGTATAAAGAAACGGTTAACATTGTATCTTTATCAACTGTGAATGACTTAGCTGTTCTCAGCAGTACCAGGATCTAAGACAATTCCAAAGGATTTATGAAGAAAAATGCTGTTCACCCCCAGAGAAAGAACTGATGGAATCTGAACACATAACAAAGCACACTTTTCAAAACTTTACATTTCTTATTTGTTTTGGTCTATGTTTTCTTTTGCAATATAACTAATATGGAAATAAGTCTTACGTGATTGCACAGGTTAGATCTACATTAAATCTTGTCATCTCACAGAGGAGAAAGGAGAATGTGGGAGAGAATTTGGAACTCATTTTTTTTTAAAGAATGTTAGGGGTCACTGGATTCAGATGACTCTGGAGGAGAAATGAGATTGGTGACCTGCACAGCCCTCTCTCACTCAAAATAAAGTCAAGTGCAAGTCATGTCATCATTTCTCTGATGGCATGGTATTCTTTGGCAATGAAGGACAAACACAATCCTAGAACAACTGATGTTCCCATTCCATTTTTTTTACTGACTTAAAAAGGATGACATGGACTGCAAAGTCTCAGATGGAGGGAGATCTGCACAAGCAACAGCAGTTAGTCTAGCTACTGCAAATCCATTATGTAGTTTTGTCTCTGAAAATGAATTAGAATGGATGAGACAAGGTGGTCTACTGATGCCTGATCCTCATGTCAAAGAATGGAAAAAAAAATCAGTCCAAGAGGGACACCACAGAAAATTCAACTGGAAGAAATGCTAAGTCATTCAAAGAAAAGGATTGACTTCTTAGCAACACTTTTAGAAATGTATTTTTTTAATCTGAGTAGTTTGTTTTCAAACTCTATGATGTCAATATAGTTGAACATTAAAAGCAATAACTTACACATACACACAGAAAAAAAGAATGTTAAAATTGTTTTTACATAGAATTCGGTGAAATAAAATATTAAAATATTTTAAAAGGTCAGATACACCTAGAAACCTTGAAAAACTGAATACATGGTACAAATATCTTGTGCTTAATCTAGTATGCACCTGAATCAGGATCTGAGGTGTTCAATCATGGAGAAATTAGAGAGGAAAAGGAGAATTTGCCAGGAAAAATATAAGGACTTTATAGAGAACAAAGCCCAAGTGTCTTCTAAGCTTGAAATAGGACCAAAGTGAACTAATCAAACTTCTTCACCCTAGAAAGAAGTTCACTTCACCCTAGATTTCTTACACTGGAAACACCTTTTATCCATGTGACCCTTTTCTCTAATGAATGGATTCTTCCTTTAACTCTCATTTTAAGGAAGACATTCAGCACAACCAGAACTTTCCCCTTGGCCCAACAAGGGTACATCCTTCCTCTGTATCCTTTTCTCCTTTACCACTTCATTTTATATGCTATCTTCCTCCAACAGAATGTAAGCTACTTGAAAGAAAGAACTATCTTTCTGCTCAAATATCTATTCCCAGTGCTTAGTGGTATCTTGGATTTTTCTTGCTACTGAGTCTTTCAGTCCTGCCCAACTCTCTGTGATCCCATTTGGATTTTCTTGAGAAAGATATTCCAAGGCTGTTCATTTTCTTCTCCAGCTCATATTACAGATGAGGTACAGAAGTGAACAGGCTTAAGTGACTTCATCAGGTCTGTAAGAGTCTAGCAAGAGTCTGAGGTTGGATTTGAATTCATGAGGGTATTTCCTAATTCCAAGTCCACTGCTCTCTCCACTGCACTGCTAGCTGCCTCATGCTATGAATTTCTTAAACACTTAATAAATGCCGATTGCCTACACTTACTGTTAACTCAACAGAGAGATATGGAACTTGGAGGTTTAGAAAAAAAACCATTTCCAAAACATCAAGCAAAAGAAGATAGACTTTGAATAGTGTCCTCTTGAAACAAACCACAACAAAACTTAAAAATCAGTTAAGGCAAAAACAAGCCTGGATAAAATCTATCATGATAGGCAGGTAACCTATACTATAACAAAAGCATTTATAGAAAAATGAGGGCAAGGATCAATAAGTAGAAATAAATATCTGCATCTTATCAAATATACACCAAACACTGTCTTGATAAAATCAGTATCATAATAGATATCTGAGTAAAGGATTTCTAGGAAAGTCTCTTGATACAAAGGTCTGGTAATACCCGTTCAAAAGCAAATAAATAAGGCTATTTGGCATGACCAGGCTTTGATGAAATGATACTGATGTTTTTTAAAAAAATAATCTTTAAAGCATTCATTAACAATATTTTAATAAAAATATTTTAAAACTTCATCAGGAATCTAAGTCTAGATTGCAGTCCTATTGCTTGACAATTTCCTTCTTCCATCCTTTTTTCCTTCATTCTTCATTATCTAATATCAATGATAGAGGTAGAGTAGTTATATCTGTCAGTTCTTTCAGCAGTTGAGGGTATTATTCACTAGTGCCAGCTGGTATGAATTAATCAAGGATGGCTTGGTGCCATATTTTCTTTAGTAACAACAAACTACTAGGAATTTTTAATATCCTTTCAGTTTAAAAAAAATCTCAATTAAAAAAACAGAAGTAGAATAAGGGTCAAGTATTCTTGTCTTGTCTCCACTGTTGGCAGAGACTGTCTTATGAATCCCTAAGAGTAAGCTTTCTACTTCTTTGATTCAATATGCCTTTTTAAAAGTGTTTTTTTTGTCCAGAATTTTCTTCACAAGTTTCATTTAATACTGACTTTAGTACTCCTAAAACCATTCTAATAGAACCATTACACAATTTTAACTTCATCTTGATTTGTGTGTCTTTGCTCACATGGTTTATAAATTATTTTTAAATAAATTAATGTTTAATGGAAAAGGAGGTTCAAAAGCTCACTGAAGAAAACAGTTCTTTAAAAATTAGGATGGAGCAGATGGAAGCTAAAGACTTTATGAGAAACCAAGAAACTACAAAACAAAACCAAGAGAATGAAAAGATAGAATACAATGTGAATATTTCATTGGTAAAACACCTGACCTGGAAAATAGATCTAGGAGAGACAATTTAAAAATTATAGGACTACTAGAAAGCCATGATCAAAAAAAGAGCCTAGATATCATCTTTTTTGAAAGGACTCTGCTCCCTTCTCACCCAGAGGAAAAAAAAAAACTTTTTCAATGACCTTTGAAGTGTCTTTAGGGTTTGTGGGTAGAAGGATCTGAAAACCACTGCTGCTGCTGGGGGTTCTGCTCGAGAGGCCAACTCTTGTCCTATCCCTGCTGCACTGTAAGGGCAAGGCTGGGCTGGGCTCTGTGGGCTGTGTTCTGCTCTGTGCTCTATGCAATAGACCTTTCCTACTAGCTTTTCAGGGTACTTTGGGCTGGAAGTCTCTATTACTCTGTGTACAGTAATTTTTTCAGGTATTTAATGGATTGTGTGGGAAGAGCTAGAGGATGTGTGTCTTCTACTCTGCCATCTTAGCTCCAATCTAGACACCATCTTTCATGAAATTATCAGTGAAAACTGCACTGATACTTTAGAACCAGAGGGTAAAATGAACAGTGAAAGAATCCACCAATCACCTCCTGAAAGAGATCCGAAAAGAAAAACTCTGAGTAATGTTGTAGTCAAATTCCAAAGTTCCCAGGTCAAGGAGATAATATTGCAAGCAGCCAGAAAGAAAGAACTAGAGTACTGTGGAAATACAATCAGAAGAATACGAGATCCAGCAATTTCTACATTAAGGGATCAAAGGGCTTGGAATATGATGTTCTAGGAGTCAAAGGAACTAGGATTAAAACCAAGAATCATCTACTCAGCAAAACTGAGTATAATACTTCAGGGGAAAAGGTGTTGATTCAATTAAATAGAGCACTTTCAAGCGTTCTTGATGAAAAGACCAGAGCTGAATAGAAAATTTGTCTTTCAAACACAAGAATCAATAGAAGCTTGAAAAGGTAAACAGGAAAGAGAAATCATAAGGGACTTACTAAAGTTTCACTGTCTACATTACTACATGGAAAGATAATATTTATAACTCTTGAAACTTTTCTCAGTATTTGGGTAGTTGCAGGGATTATACACACCCAGAGAGAAACACAGACAGAGAGAGAGACAGGGAGAAAGAGAGCACAGGGTGAGTTGAATAGAAAGGGATCATATCTAAAAAAAGTTAAATTAAATTAAGGGATGAGAGAAAAATATATTAGGAGGAAAAAGAGAGAAATAGAATGGGGAAAATTAACTCTCATAAAAGAGGCAAGAAAAGCTTTTTCAATGGAGGGAAAAAGGGGGAGGTGAGAGGGAAAAAGTGAAGCTTACTCTCATCACATTTGGCTTAAAGAGGGAATAACATGTACCCTCAATTTGGTTTGAAAAATCTATCTTCCACTCCAAGAAAGTAGGGGAGAAGGTGATAAGAGGGGTGGGGGGAAGATAGAAGGGAGAGCAAATGGGAGGAGGGAGCAAATAGGAATAAACACTTCAGGGGAAGAACAAGGTCTAAAGGGAGAATAGAATAAATAGGGGGCAGGACAGGATGGAGGAAAATATAGTTAGAGTTTTACAACATGACTGTTATGGAAGTCTTAAGCAAAATTATACATATATAGCCTATAATGAATTGCTTGCCTTCTCAGTGGGGATAGATGGGGAAGGAGGAAGGGAGAGAAGTAGGAACTCAAAGTTTAATGAATGAATGTTGAGAATTATTTTTGTATGCAACTAGAAAATAAAAAATACAGATATAGAAATCTATCTTGCCCTAGAAGAAAAGAGAGAAGATGGAGATAAAAGAAAGGAGGGGTGTGATAGAAGGGAAGACAGATTGATGGAAGGGTACTCAGAATGCATGGTGTTTTGAGGTAGAGGAGGGGAAAGATGGAAGAAAATTTGGAACTCAAAATCTTGTGGAAATAAATGTTGAAAACTAAAAATAAATAAATAAATTTTAAAATAAAACAAAATAGACATGGAGCAGAAATTCCCCTCTTTCATTTCACCTTTCAAATAAGAAATTATCATGAAGGACTTCTCGGATCCAGGAAGGCAGAGTAAACAGCAAATTCCTGTAACTCTCTTACATTCACCTCCAAAAAACCACAACATGGCACCCCAAAATAAATCCTGCAATGAGTGAACAAGCAAAATAGACACGGTAAAGAATGTTGTAACCCAAGTAATTTGGAACATTGGCAAGAAAATTCCATCTCAGGTAAGAAGGGGTACACGTTCCAACATAGGAAGCATACTAGCAAGCCATCAACAAACTCTATCTCAACAAATCAGAAGGAGATCTGGAGCTTCAGTGTGGTGGATCAGGCAAATGCCAATATCAGGCCCACCATTCACATGCCTTAGCACAACCAGGGGAAATGCCAGACTCTGCCTCTGAAAGTTACCATGTGCTTCAGTATATCTCTGGGTAATCAGGCATCCTCCCACATGACAAGAAAGTAGCCTGGATCTCCACATGCTTCAGCATATCTCTGAGCAAACAGATACCCTCCAGGAGCTGGACCTCTATGTGCTTCAGTATAGCACTGAGAAACAGGAAATACCACACCAGGCCTCTGTACATGCCAAATACCAGTACTGGGACCTGACCTCAGTACCAGGTAAGACACCAAATATCTATAGTCTCCAGAAGAACCAATCATTCATCACCACACACCCTAAGCACAGCACAAGACATGAGGGTGCCTTGCGAGCCTCAGGGCAACATCAGGGTAATACCAGGTAAACAGCCAGGGTCTGCAAGCACTAGTACAAGAAACCTGAGATAGTATCCTTCACACCCTGGGTACTGAGCTCAAATTTAAAAGACAGAAAAAAGTCACACAAAAAAATAAAGATGTGCAAAGAAACATCAACAAAAAGAATCTGACCATAGAAAGCTAGTGTAGTAACAGAAAAGACCAAGATAACTCAGAAGAGGATAGGAATATCAAAACCCCTAAAGGCAAAATCCCAAAATAAAACAGGAAGTTGTCTCAAACCCAGAATGAACTCATGGAAGAGCTCAAAAAGAGCTTACAAATCATATAAGAGAGGTAGAAGAAGAAATGGGAAAAGAAATGAGAGGGATACAAGAGAATTATGAAAAAAAGTGTCAACAGCTTGAATAATTGCTTTAAAAATAGAATTGGCCTAATGGAAAAGGAGATAGAAAAATCCAGTGAAATAAACAACTCATAAAGGGTACAATTGACCAAATGGAAAAGTAAGTACAAAAGATAATTGAGGAAAACAAATATCTTAAAATTTAGAACTGGACAAGTGGAAGCTAATGAGTCTATAAGACATCAGGAATCAATCAAATTCAAAAGAATGGAAACAATGTAAGAAAACGTAAAATATCTGATGGGAAACACAATTGACCTGGAAAATAGATCCAGGAGAGACAATATAAGAATCTTTTGTGTACCTCATGGCCACAATCAAAAGGAGGACCTGGACAGCATCTTTAAAAAAATTAGCAAGGAAAATGTATTGTTATCCTGGGACCAGGGGACAAAATAGGTTTGAAAGAATCTTTCAATCACCTCAGGAAAGAGATCCAAAAGTAAAAATTCCAGGGAATATTACAGTCAATTTTTAGAACTATCAAATCAAGTTATAAATAAGAGACCAGAAGGAAACTATTCGAATGTTGGGGAGTCACAACCAAGTTTAGGCAGGACTTGGTAGTTGCAACATTAAAAGATGAGAAGTCATGTAACATGATGTTTTCTAAGGCAGTGGAGATAGGCACACAACCAAGAATCACTTGACTGGAAAAATTAAGCATAATACATCAAGGGAAAAAATGGCCATTCAATGAAATAGAAGGATTTCCAGCTTTCATAAGGACATCTGAACTAAACCAAAAATTTTATGTCCAGTACCAAGACCCAAGAGAAGCATAAACAGGAAAAAAGGGAAAAGAGAAACTTAAGGGATTCCACAGAACTAAAGCATTGATGTCCCTACACAGGAACATGAATCGTGTAATTCTTAAAAACTATATCACTCATAGTACAGCTAGAAGGAATATACACAGACAAGATGGTATGGGTATAAGATGAATTTAAGGCAATGATAAAAAAATAAGGGATGAGAAAGAGGAGTATACTAGGTGTGGAACTGGATAAATTTACATGCAAAAGACCTACTACAGCAGAGGTGTGAGGGATGAGCATCACTTGAACTTCACTCTCATTAGTATATGCTCAAAAACAGAATCATATACACAATCAATTGAATATAGAAATCTATCTTACCCAACAGGGAAGTAGGAGGGGAGGAGATCAAGTAAAGCAGAGGGGCAGTGAAGAATGCCAGAAGGGAGGACAGCTCTGGGGATGTGGTAGACAGAAGCAAAACACTGGTGGGGAAGGAAAGGATGAAAGGAGATAGAAGACAGATAGGAGGAAGAGTAGGATAGAGGAGACACAGGTAGCAATTAGAGTTGTGAATGTGAATGGGATAAACTCTCACAAAATGAAAACAGAGGATAGAGTACATCAAAATCAGAATCTTACCATGTAGTTTTCAAGAAACACACTTCAAACAGAGAGAGACACACAGAGTAAATGTAAGGTGAGTGGCTGGAACAGAATCTACTATGCTTCAGCTGAAGCAAAAAAAAAGCATGGGTAGAAATCCTGATCTCAGACAAAGTAAAAGGAAAAATAGATAAGGGATAAATAAATAAGGGATAAGGGAGAAATAAAGGGATAAGGAAGGAAATTACATTTTTCTAAAAGGTACCATGGACACTGAAACAATATCAACCCTAAACACAAATGCACCAAGTGCTAAAACATCCAAATTCTTAAAAGAGAAGTTAATTGGGTTACAGGAAGAATTAGGCACCAAAACTATATTATTGGGGAGATCTCAACTATCCCCTCTCAAAACTCGACAAATACAATCAAAGAATAAACAACAAAGAAACTAAGGAGGCAAATAGAATATTAGAAAAGTTAAATAGTAGACCTTTGATGTGATTCAAATATAAAGGGTATCACACAAAGGAATATTTTACCTATCAGATACATGAGGAAGCAAAGAATTTCATGACAAAACAAGAGAGAGAGCATTACAAAATGTAAAATAGATAATTTGATTATATTAAATTAAAAGGCTTTTGTACAAACAAAACCAAAGCAATCAATATTAGAAGGAAATCAGAAAACCAGTAAACAATCTTTATAGCAGATGCCTGTGATAAAGACTTCATTTCTCAAATATATAGAGAACTGAGTACAATTTACCAAGAATACAAGCCATTCCCTAGTTGATAAACTGTCAAAGGATACGAACAAGCAGTTTCAAAATGAAGAAATAAAATCTACAGGCATATGAAGAAATGCTTTAACTCACTTTTGATTATAGAAATGCAAATTAAAATAACTCTGAGATATAACCCCACACCTGTCAGATTGGCTATTATGACAGAAAAGGAATATGACATATGTTGAAGATGTGAGAAAATTGGAATAATAATGCCCTTTTGGTGCAGTTGTTAAATGATTGAACCATTCTGGAGAGAAATTTGAAACTATGTCCAAAGGGCAACCAAAGTGTTCATACCCTAGGTCTCTATCCCAAAGAAAACATAAAAAAAGGAAAAAGGACCTACATGTGCAAAAATACTTTAGCATCCCTTTTTATAGTGACAATTTTGGAAAGTGAGGGGCTGTCTATCAATTTGGGAATGTGATGTATGAATGTAATGGAATACTATTATGTAATAAAAAATAATGAACAGGCATATTTTATGAAAGGATGGATAGAGAGCTAGCAAAGGGGTAAGAAAGATCTGAATTTTTCATATTGCTATGAATTATGCAACAGCACAATCTCAGATAATTATAAATTTCAGAAACTCCAACGATAACAAAGAGATATGTGGTAAACATAAATTAGATAAGTCACTGATTAAGTCACTTAACCTCTTTGATCTCAGTTTCCTCATTTGTAAAATGCAGGAAGAGGACAGACCTGATGTCCTCTGAGGTTTCATCTACCTCTAAAATTATTACACTATGATCATATATCACCAATCATCTATTTTGCACAAAACTTGTAAAATAGATCATCAAGAATACCATTACTGGAAATGGACGTGGGCTAGTGATACAGCAAGTCTAATACTTCTGAAATGCATAGAAAGGTCATCTAGTACATCCCTCATTTCCTTGTAGAGTCATACAAAAATCATACATTTCAGACAGAGAGACTCTCATACTTAAACATAAACGCCAGCTGAAAATTTCATCATTTTCTCTTATTTCTTATACCTCAATTTCAGAATCATATCAAATCTAATTTGTTCACATTTCAGTACAAAGTCATTCCCTTTGGTTTTGGGGAAACAATGGAGTGATGTACAATCTAAACCTACCTATAGATTACTGTAATCCACTTGGAAGAGTCCATCAAGGAAACCATTAAGGACACTGATTTCATCAGCCCAGTGGAGACACATATTGTCTGAAAGCCTTCAGATAAGCTTTCCTTTATTTTAGATTTGAAGTAATAGTGTTGATTGTATAGCAGTATAAATACAAAACCAGGTTTCATGAATTTTCAGATCACATTCATATTTTGTCTCTTTAAGTGCTCAAATCTCTCAGATCTTTTAGGGGCCCTGACAGAATCTGCTCCTTTACATCTAATAAGTAAAACTCAGCTTAAATGAAAAAGTGAGATTGTTTGGTTTGCCCTACAAAACTATTTCTGGTGGTGCAAGAAAGCTGCATGAAAATATAATGTTATGGAAAATCAGGATGAGATTAACAAATACCTTGATAGGCTCCATTTCTTTATTGCCTAATGTGAAGGCAGGCATAACTAAAGCTAATAGGGCCATTATCCTACAACAACTAAGACCTCCTTAAGCATTTGCTTACGGTTTTTATTTCTCCCCAAACAGTACTATCTTTATATCAGACATAGGAAAAAATGGAAATTTTAAATAATGAAACTGTGCCTCTCACTTTTACAGGCTCATCATGGGATCTCCTGGAAAATTATGTGCTGGTGATATATCCCCCCAAATTTCCCCTCAATAAAAAACAGTTGCTTAGATGATTAATAATTCTTATTTGCTACTTGGAATTTAGGTAAGAAAGTGTATAATACATCCATTTGAAATGTTGTGTACATATCACAGAACTAGCAGACAAGGAAGAGACTGCAGAAACAATCTATTGAACGTGAAGGAAAGATTTTGTTACTCCTCAATATAGCTGATTGATCCACTAAGATAGCAGTATGATGAAAGGAACAGATGTATTGTAATGGAATGGAAACGGGCTCAAAGTTAGGAAATAGAAAACATCAATACAATGATTAAGAGAGCAAATGACAACTAAAGGAGAAGTTGCATCAAAATCAGGGAGGTTCACTTGATTCCTTGCCTTTAAAATACGTCTTTTTATTCCTGACATTAGTGTTGTACATAGTCAACATTTGATATATCTTTATTGAATGAAAGAATGAATGAATGAAAAGTTAAATATTATGGAAAGTATAAATGATAGAACTTTTGGAATAGCATTTCATATTTTGTTGAAATATAGGATTGACATTTGGGGTTTTTTTTGTTTTTTTTTTATTCAGAAAAGATAATTGTAGCCAAGATGAAATCACTTCATGCACAAAATTTTTTATTGTAGGTAGGGTGAACTAATTATCCATAACTTAAAGACAAATAAAGTCTTGCTGAAGCCTCAATAATCAAGCAACAATAAGCATCTAACTTGCCAAAATCACTTCTTGTATACTAAAGCCTATTTACTGAACAGGAGGAAATCCCTAATGAATAGACATAGACAAAGTCTTTGTTTTTTTTGGAAAATCATTAACTTTAGTGCAGATAAATACACTCTTACTGGCCTCTTTGCCTTTAGTTGTACAGTGAATTGAATTCTTTCCCTTTTATTTATTCTATTCCAACCCAAGTGATTTGCTCATATCTACCATGTCCTTCTGGGTCATCTTGAAATGCCCTTCTTTATCCTATGTTTAGCTTTTAGTACATTCTTGTTCCAGATGATTCTAATTTTTACCCGTTTCAATCTCAGAGTTTTGACGGGAGATGGCAATGGCAGCTCTGAAAATCTTTCCTTAATCAGTGCTTTGTTCTGTAGTCTCAGTAGAATTCAAATGCTAGAGATCCATGTTGCACTTAATTTGCCTTCCTCTTGCTTGCTGCCAACACCAGCAACTCCTCTACTTTATCACTCTGTTTTCTTTTCCCCTTCTTCCAACTAGGCTTTCTATTTATGGAACCAGTCTATTATTCCCCTCCTTTCTTTTACTACAAAATCAGTTTGTGAAAATTTAAAAAGCTATATGTCTTGTACTTAAAATTAAACTGTCATAATTCTTAAATTCTCAGTCTTTTTAAAAAAGAGGTGTCAAGCTTGTGAACCAAGGAAAAAAGGTAGATTAGCAAAATGGGACATGTAAATTGTTGGAGATAGTACAGAGTGAGGATGATAGAGTTTCCTTTCTATGATCTTCATTTATTTTTCCAGTCTTCTCCCATTCTCAGAAAATAAAAGATATCAAATATGTTAAATTTATCTAGTATCAACCATTATTAAGAGAATGTACTCTTTTTCCAATAACTCATCCCACTCTCTTTATTTCTATAGAATTTTCTATAATTTTGCCATTTACTAATGTTCAAGTTCTATTGCCTCCATATAACACTTAGCATTTTCATGGTGCATTTGACAATATTCATTAATTAATCTATACAATGTTTGCTCCAAAGTAGGTAAATAAGATTACTCTCACTAGTAGTAGGAAATACAAAGTCAGAGCTCCAAAATCCCTGACTCCTAGACCTATGTTTCAGAGCACAATATATCAGTGATTATTCTGAGCCCAATAAAGTTGTTGACCATGTTGTTGAAGCTTTATTTAATGCAACGGTGATGCAGAAAAATCTATTAAATTTTTAAAGCAGTGAATTTGGTTAAAGATCTATGCAGCTCATCAAGGTCATTCAAAATATTTTGGCTAATAATTCCACGTATACTTTGGAAAAAAAAGAGTATGTGTACCAAGGGTGCATAGTGTATCTTTACTGTCCTCTTTAAAGCATCCTTCTATCTTGTTGAATTGTGCAAGTCAGATACCCTTATGATCACATGATACAAAGAGATTGAAAGAAATGAGTAGGACTTTAGAAAAAAGAATTATTGTTGTTAGTAAAATTAATCTTTCCAATGAATAGTGAATATTTTTTCTCCTTTTCTGCGTGTAATTCCCAGCATCTTTTAGAAATTATATAAGTATGTATGTATATATACATATGTATATATAATTTATTTTCCATCACAAATGACTTCCAAGTGGCTTGAAAGAATTTAGTTAATTCCAAAATATTTCATTTAAAAATTCAAATAGACTTGCTACCTTTAATTAATAGTAAGCACATGTGATTTCAGATGTAATATATAAGATAAAAGCAAAGCAGCATAACCAATTTGTATGTATCAGACTGTACGCATAAAGAGGAATATTGTTTTTCCAAGTAGTACTTCAGGGAGGCTCTGCACTTATCCTAATCATTCTGGTAATGTTTGATACATTAGACTAGTGTTTTTGAATATTTTTTCCATTTTATCAAATCTTTGTCTTTGTAGAGAGAATAGAAAATGCCAAAAATCATATTTGTTAAAGAAGGAGCCTGTTGAATTGTTTAATGTTTTGTGTCCAAAAAATGAGATCATTTTTAAACTCCAAACATCAATGGGACTGAATTTCTTGCATGTCTCTGAAAGTATCTCTAGAAGTAATTCTAAGGGAGTCACAAAGCTTTTTTGATCAATGACAGCATTATTGAAAAGCGTACATAGTTGCTTTGTTTTGTTTTGTTTTCCAGAGGACTTCTTGGAAGAACCTACTCATTTAAATATATAAACCTTGGTATATTTGATTTTTTTAAAAGAAGAAAGAAACCAATGCATTGTCTTATAGTCACCCTACATATATGAATAATAAGTTGTTATTATTCATTTTATAACTCAGATGTCTATGGTTTTAATTCATTGGAAGCTCACTTAAACTCATGGGCAAGTGTAAAATAATAATCTATTATTGACATACAATGCCCTAGGGATGTGATGCACTTATATATCTCACACTTTGAATTGGTGCCCCACAGCATGATAAAAATTTTAATTTCTGCAAAACTTCTTATAAGACATGAAACAGACAAGTTTTTGAGGGGAAAAAAAGTGAATTTACATTAATCTTCTAAAACACTTTCTTTTCATTCAAAGTCATAGAATTTTCCAGCTAAAAGAGATCTTAGGGATCCCATGGCCCAAATCTCTTTCCTTGCAAATGAGGAAACTAAAGCCCAAGTTCAAACAGCTTAGTTTGCATAGTTCATGACAGAGTCAAGAGTCATGACTCAGTCCTATAGATGTTAAGTTTACTTTTTAAGAACATCAAATCTGTCACTTAAAGGTTAACATTTTTTCAGTGATAGCTTTTTGATATGATCAGTTATTTCACGGCACATACACACATACACACACACACACAAAACCACTAGTTACAGTGCACCTTTCCTTTGCCATCCCTTTGTCCCTCTTTCAATCTCAGGTGTATCCAGTTGAGAGATCCTTTGTTTCCCCTTCATCCTTCCCCAAATCCCAGAATCCACTGGGGAGGGTGGAACAACATGGATGTTCACAATAATTTCATGAGTTACCAATTGCAATTCTTCACATTGGATAGATGATTAATGTTTGTAGCCATCTTCAGAAGTTCCTCTAGGCCTGACCATATAAATGGCTAGCACAAAATGAGGTCTTTTGGACTTAATGATTGGCCCTGACACTGCATTCTGAGTACCTGTGGGCTTTACTGTATGTCTTACTCTTATAATCCTCCATACCCCCAGTCATTGCCATTTGCTCTATCACCACCTTTGACTCCCCAACAAGAACCTAAGACCTTGTCATCTATATCACGTGTATCCTTAGGACTTGCAGGCCCTTACATCTACCTTAGAGCTGAATTCTATCCTGTGTCTCATCTGTCTTATTCAATTACACTATAAGCTCCTTGAAAGCAGGGATTTTTTCATTTCTTTTAAGTGTTTACTGGTTAGCACATAAAAGTGCTGAATACATGGGTTTTTTTTAAATCAGTCATTAGTTTTATTTAATATTACAATGCCTGGTGTATTAACTTTCATTTATGTTTGTTTCCTTATTGCTGTCTCATTAAATTTTATCATATATCATTCTAACAATATTTTAGGTTCATATATCTACTGTTGACAGAATTTTAGGCCCACTTATATACTGTTCAAGAGCTGAGCTTTTATGACAAGTAGTTTGAGAACACTGGAAGACCTGTGCAATTTCTCCTTACTGCTAATGTGTCCTTGAGAACACACATGTTATCTAGTCCAAAGCTCTCAAACTCAGGAAGAAATAGATCTCTAATGCTTCATGTTGGCTTAAAAAACATGAATTAATATTATCTATGAATAGAAGGGCCATCTGAATCCATCTACTTTGTATATTTATTTATTTGGTTAAACATTACCTAATTATATTTCAATATTATTTCAGCAATACTCATTCCACGGCAGTTTCTGTGGGCTGCAGATTTTGACATATCTGACTTAGTCTAAACCTTTATTTTAAATTGAAGAAGAAATTGAGATCAAGAAATGTTAGAAAGATTTTTCCGAGTTCATATATATGGATGTGTACTTTTTACTCAAGTCCTCTTACTACAAATCCAGTGTTCTTTACATGCTATCTTTCTATTGACAGCATTGACTTTGAACTGAAGTTCAAAGCTTGTTGTACATTAAATTTTTGTCAAAGATTTGCAAAATAAATTTGTAAACCTCTATTAATTTTATTGGAGATATATCATGGCTCAAAGTAAAGCCAGGAAAACTGTGAGATATATAGACCTTTCCCTTGAAGTCTAGGAAAGTTCCAAAGTTTGAGATCTTCAATCAAGAATGACCTATCAGCCACAGACATTGCTGATTTGTCAACCAAGAACTGAAGACAAGTCTGTGTAGTTTCTAATGGAACACTAGTCTGGGTTCTCAGTCAAGCACAAAACTCACTCTCCAATTTAAGTACATAACTTTTGACTTGTAAGAGAAAGGATATGAGCAGTTCTTACATCTGTTATGAGCTGACTTACACTACTGATCCCAGTAGCCTAGCACTTGAGATCAGGCAATGACTAGAGGAAAAATAGAAGTATTAAAAAAAATTACTAATTGCATTTTTAAAAATGCTTGACATCCGTTTTTTAAAATGTTGAGTTCAAAATTCTCTCCCTCTCATCCATTGAGAATGCAAGAAATATATTATAAATGTGAAGTCATCCAAAACATGTTTTCATATTAGCCAAGTAAAACAAAAATCTAATCTGGCATTATTGATTACATTTCCTGACTGGAATACAAAATAGTCCATACAAAATATTTGTAAGCCTCCCCCATTTATCCTTCCCTTATTACTGTAATATTCATTTGGTTGTATCTTACTTCATCAGGGTCCTTTCAGACGTCAATAATTTGACCTGTAATATCCTGAAGTCAGCAGAATGCACTAGATATCCTCTGTTGAATTTTGCATGAGTAGAGCATGGTGAAACAGCAAAATGAAATTACATTATTTGACACATTATTTTGACATCTTAATTAGTTTGGAGGTTATTTGGGAACTCTATGAGCATAAATTCAATATGTAAAAATAATTGAAATTTTTTAACCTTTTTGCTCTTATTAATGAGTTTAATACTCAGGAGTAGTGACAATCTGAGAATTTGGAGATGGAATTAATCCCCTACTATCTAGCAAACAGGTGTGGCATAAGGAAAACCTGGAAGATATTTCCTTAATATTTCTCTATCTGAATTAAACACACTTCCTTAATGTCTGACAATATCTACATGTAAACTTTTCCAAGCACACTGTGATATGACCATTGATACTGTCATTCTAATACAAAATCATCTTATTTTAAAATGAGTAAACTGAGGCTTACAGAGGTAAAGAAGTTAAAATTATACAGCTAATTAAAGGTACAATGACTTGAATGAAGGCTACTTTTAATCTTAGTTGCAGGATTATATTTTTAGACCTGGAAAGTACTTTAGAGGCAAAGGAGCAACAGACAGTGGGAAATGCTTAGGATTAAATTAAATAGCATTTCTATATAACATCTTTTGGCATTGTACCCAGAAAAGTTCCACAATAAAAATTCAAAAGTTGCATATAAGGGTATTGTATAATGAACTTTCAAGAGATCACTACTACATTTGAGAGCAGAGAACATACCTTCCTCATTTCTGTGTTCTCCTTAGCACGTATCATAGTACTCCCTGATGGTAGGGTAGAGCTAAGTAAAAAGTATTTTCAATAGATCGCTATAGTGCGGTTATTCACTTTCATCTATCATTATTCTAATCTAAACAATTTACAAAATGGCTAGCTAATATGTCCTATTTTCAGCATTATATTAAGAGCTGGGGTAGTCCTTAAACATAATTACCTTTCCTTATGCAGATGAGGAAACCAAGAGCCAAAAAAGATGAAATGACTTTTCCAAGGTCAAATGGATCCTTGTAGAACTAGAATTCAAACTCATCATTTTATACCAATTTCAATACTCTTTCTATATGACAGAATACAGACTTTTTGATCCAAAATCTTTTTTATTATGGAAAATTTGTCTGAAAGTTGTTATTTATTAAACCCCGCCCCCTCTGTATTGACCATGTAAACTACTCTATGTTTTACAAAAAAAAAAATCTCAGGTAAAATTTTATAGGCATTTAGCCTTTGATTGGTTAGAAGAAATAAATAATTATCATTTCTATCATGGAATTAATGACAAATGGTCAAAAGTAAATTGTCTTTTTATATCACAATATAATCAATTCAAACAGTGAATCACAAACCTTTTCTTGATACCTTATAGCTAGAACCTGTGCGAGAAAGTAGGAGATACAACAAAACCTCAAAACTTCTAAAGACTGTCATGCTATCCTATGAAAATTATATAAATTATATAAACTGATTTACTTAAGAATAAGAAAGTCAACTATTATTTACCAAATCTTAAAAAGAGACCAGGTTTACAGTCAGAAGAACTAGGGTCAATCGTGACTATAGCATGTATCAACTCTGTGATCAATATCAAGGCATTTAAATTATCAGGGCCTCAGGTTCTTCATCGCCCAGATGAATTTATTGACCTTGAAGATCCCCATGATCTCTTTTAGCTCTGTGATTTAGTAGCATAAGATGCAATTTATGTTTCCAGATTAAAATTTAATGAATTTCCCCATCTCTTAACTCTGATCTGCAATTATTCTTCCATATGTTTGACAAATTAATCTTCTTCATAAAGTTATAACCAATTTACACTTCCCCATTCAAAAAATCACCAGTGACTCTGAACAGTCTAAAAACTAAAATGCATATTCCTTAATTTGGTATTGAAAGGTTTCTGCAATCCTGCAATCTGACCCTAATCGACATTTACTGACATCTCTCGCGATGTTCCACCTTTTACATGTTCTATGTACCCCCAAATCTGGAATGTAGTACCAGATATTTGCCTTTGCAAAATTCTCATCCTTCAAGACTTAGTAGTCTACAGCTTTCTCCATATCATAATTTACTTAATCTGGCCAAGGAAAAATGATCCCTCCCTCTTCACATTTTTTGTAATATCTTGTCTGGGTCATTCTCTTACCCTCAGCATAGTCTAATTTATTTCTCACTTATTTGTGTGCATGCTATGTCATCAGTCAAGCAAACAATAAATATATATTAAATACCTATTATATGGCAAGCTCTATGCTAGAAACTGGAGAAAGACAAAACTGAACCAGTGCCCAACTTGGAAGGAGCTGATAGTCTAGACAAATAATATGTACCTATAAAAGTTGATTCAAAATAGATATGAACTAGACTAAAGATAATTTTAGGGGAATGGCACTAGCAACTCAAGAGTCTAGCATAAAAAAAGCTGAATCTTGAATGAAAGTAGTAATTCTAAGATGCTAAGATGAAAGCATGAGGAGAAAATACATTCCAGGATGGAGAACATAGCCAGTTTAAAAGCACAGAGAGAGGAGATGGGATGCTATACATGGTATGACATATAGTAAAAAGGACAGTTTGGCTCAAGTAAAGTGAATTTAAAGGAAAATAAAAGTATTATAAAATTGAGAAGATAGATTGGTTCCAAATCACAAAAGTCTTTTGAATGCCAAAGGGAGGAATTTATTCGTTGCTATGTTGTAAAATCCTTAAGAACAGGAAACAAGTAGTTTTCATCTATGTATCCTTTGTGACCAGCCTTGAGCTTTACATATAGTAGACAGTTAAAAATATAAATGGATTTGAATTGATGCACACATGGAAGAGTTCCCTGCCAGCTCTAGCTCTATGCTAATATGATCTTCTCTGTATGAAATGACTGCTTTCATATTGACGTGCAAATGATGATGGAGCATGGAGTGATTGGGAATACAGTAAGAATATTTTCTGTTCCTGTCAATTTAACTTTTACAGGAATATTCACAGTACAATGGTGCCAATTGAGAGAGTCTTGTCCCTTAAGAGGGGCTATTTAGATTCTGAAAAGTGCTCTTTAATATCACTAGGGACCTCCAAGACTCTAATTTGAAATGTACATAGCTATTGTTTGCGTTAATGGACCTAACTGAAGATTTTAAAAAATTTGGTTATTATAGAAGGAAATATCTTAAAACTATTGGGAATAGTCATAATATGTTGAAGGCAGTAAAGATCTACAGGTAGCTAATTCTAGGAACAGAATAATTTTTTCAAGCAATGTTATTTATTTTATGTGGACATGATATCAAACATCTGAATGAAAACATTCATCTGCCTTCAAAGCTCTACCTTTTTAGAGCTGAATGAATAGCAACTCTCAATACTTTGTTGAATTATTAACTTTATATGGACTTTTGTTATTGTAGATATATGTTCTAGAATGTTCTTATAATAAATGGTTTGAAAAAATAGGGGAAATAATGGTCTACTAAAGAAAGCACAGGACCATGAGTGAGAAGGTCTGTTCCAATTCCATTTCTTCCTAGTCATATGACCTATGAGAAGTCATTTAACTTCAGTGGGCTTTAGTTTTCTTAGTTCTATATGCTTTTCCTCCTTCACTTATTGGGTTGTTAAGAAAACCAAATTAGATACGAGAAAGGGATTCCAAAACATTACTATATAAAAGTAAAGTTTCACCATTACTCTATAATCAAATGTTCATACTGGAATTTTAAGGGCTGGTATATTCTAAAATTGAAAGCAGGTGAAGATTCTACTGTAAAAGTAGTAGAGTAGCACTGATAAGAGGTGGGAAAATGGTGAAGGGGGGTGTCAAAACCCTAGAAAATTCTTTAGAAGTCCTCAACAAAGAATTGGAAATTGAGGGACTGTCCATCAATTCAGTAATGGCTAGACCATTTGTGATATATGATTGTGATGGAAAATTATTGTTCTATAAGGAATGAATTACTAGAGGGATAGTTTCAGAAAAACGTGGGAAGACTTGTGTGAATTGATACAAGGCAAAATGAACAGAACCAGAAGATCATAGCAGTAAGAGCAATGTCGTAAAGATGAACAACTACCCCAGACTTAGCTACCCTAGTCAAGATGATGATTCAGGACATTTTGAAAGGAATGTGATGAAAACCGTCTACTTCCAGAGAGAGAACTGATGAACTCTGAATACAGATTGAAACATAGTCTTCATATTTTATTTTGTTTTGTTTGTTTTCTTTTGAAACATGGCAAAAACGGAAATTTGTTTTGCATGACTTCAAATGTATAAGTACCAAATTTCATGCCTTCTCAAGGAAAGAGGAAAAATAAGAGGGAAGGAGAGAATTTGGAGTTCAATGAAAAGATTGTTACAATTATTTTACCCACAATAGGAAAATATCTAATGAATTGAAAAAAATTTTTAAAAGAAAAAATGTATGTAGAATGTATTATGTAGGCTGTCCAGAAAAGATCTTCAGTAAGATTCACATGACAAATAAGCAACTCTATGAGCACTGATGTAGAAGTGTAAACTGAATTTATTCTAACTTACAAAATTGTCCTCCAGATTTATTAAATCTGATGATAAGCCTTAGTTAAAACTTAAGAAAGAACATGAAGAGAGAAAGAGAGAGACGGAGACAAAGACACTCTCAGGTATGAATATAAAGTAAGGATGCCTTTTCTTGGGGGCAGAGTGGGGTTTCTTTATACAATCACATCAGCACTTATATAGTCAAAGGAAATGTCCTTCATTATAATCACTGTGGGAAATTATAGATCACTTATTTTCAGAATGGATCTTTTTAACCATACAAGCCAAAGTCACCAGACCCTTAAGAGTCACAACTGTTTTTAACCAAGTATATGCGTATGTATCTATGTAGACATTTGTGTGCACATTTGTGAGATTTCATAGTGGGTAGAGACTGGAACCAAGAAAAAAAAACCAGGATGACCTGGTTTCAAATCTTTCCTCTGACACATACTGACTGCGTGACCCTGAACAAAACATTTAAAATAGAAATATTAGAGACATGACTCCATAGAACCCATTCTGACCATGACAAAGTCAAATGGGCCCTAAACCAAATGAAACATAACTCGGAAATATTTAACTAACTAAATAAAAATGGAGAAAACTTACATAATGGTAACATGTGGGCTTTTTAAAGTCAATATGTAAAGTGACTTGCTGTTCATATC
The DNA here is from genome assembly GCA_028658325.1 of Potorous gilbertii. Classification (NCBI taxonomy): domain Eukaryota; kingdom Metazoa; phylum Chordata; class Mammalia; order Diprotodontia; family Potoroidae; genus Potorous; species Potorous gilbertii. The sequence continues at coordinate 178,058,010 of CM053772.1, read as the reverse complement.
CTTTGATCATTTATCAATTGGGGAATGACTGAATAAATTGTGGTATATGAATGTAATGGAATACTATTGTCCTTTAAGAAATGATGAACAGGAAGACTTCAGAGAGGCCTGGAAAGGCTTATATGTACTGATGCTGAGTGAAAGGAGCAGAACAAGAACTTTGTACACAGCAAAGATCACAGTGTGTGAGGAATTTTTCTGGTACACTTAGTACTTCACTATAATGGAAGGACTTAAAACTTTCCCAATGGACTCTTGAGGCAAAATGCCTTCCACATTCCAAGAAAGAATGATGGAACTTTATTGCAGAATGAAGCAGACCATTTCCTTTTGTATTATGTTTTGTTTTGTTTTACGATTTCTCCAATTCATTTTAATTTTTCTATGCAACATGACTAAGGTGAAAATGTATTTAATAGCAATGTATGTGTAGAACCTATGTAAAATTGTATGCCATCTCAGGGAGGGAATGGGGAAGGATGGGGAAGGAGGGGGGAAAGTCTAAGATATATGGAAGCGATTGTAGAACATTAAAAACAAATAAAATAATTTAATTAAAAAATAAAGTGACTTGTTCAGGGTAACACAGTAAGTACCTGAAGCTGGATTTGAACTCAGGATGAGGAGTCTTCCTTATTCCAGACTTGGCACTCTATCCACTAGGCCACTTACCTGCCCTGTTTAAGGGATAACTGTTGCTATTTAAGGAGGGATACATATTATCGGAAACTGTACTTAGATAAAACAACTTTTTTGCTAACAAACCCTAAGGAAGTTTTCATCTGCATCACTGACAAGAATACCTACACAATGAAATAATAGATATTTCAAAATATAAAAATAAGAACTTTATATCATACCTCATCTATAGGTAATTACAACAGAGGTTGAAGATGGTCCCTCAAAAAGATTCTGTAATGACATGATATTAACAACTATTGTTAATGCTAAGTACATTTCTTCATTGAGACCAAGTACTGAATTATAGAAAGAAATGATAACTTTAGAAATATGTGTGTTGGTCCTTTGCTGCTGAAGAAGACAATGCCATAGAAAAACAATGACATGACTTACACTTGACTTTGTTTTGAGTGAGAGAGAGCTATGCAGGTCACCAGCCTCACTTCTCCTCCACAGCCATCTGAATCCAGTGACCAGATATGCATCAGGATGACTGGAGATGACCCAGGATGAGGCAATTGGGGTTAAGTAACTTGCCTAAAGTCACACAGTTAATGAGTGTCAAGTGTCTGAGGTGAGATTTGAACTCAGGTTCTCCTGACTCTTGCTTTATCCACTGTATCACCTAGCTGCCCACTTTAAAAACATAATACACAGATGAATATATGCTATGATATATTTTCTGTGGCTGTAGCCCACAAGAAATTTTTTTTAAAAAAAAAGGAGGCAAGAGGCTGGCTTAGCTATTAGAATGTGCTCTCCTGATAAAAGGCTGTAGCCCTATGGAGAAAATTGTGCTGATTTAATATGAATAGTAAGGTAAAAAAGATTAAAAAAAGAGAAGCAAGCAAATTTATGTAACTCTCAGAAAAAATGACGTTAATCTTTAATCACAGTTGTCAGGAAGGGAAATAGCTGTGCAATCTTAATTGCTGGAAAACCAATCATTCTGTTGAAATATAGTTCAGAACAAACTCTATTCTAGTATTGAAACATGACAACTGAAAGAGAGAAAAGTTAAATGAAGGTGAACTCCTTTTGTCAGAACACTTGACAGCTGTGATCCACAAAGGGGATAAAATCGTCTACTATGATAGGTCAATAGCCTCCAACCTCCTCCTCAGAGTGCAGAGAAATATATGGAAAGACACACTCTGATGGTACAAGGTGCATTGTGGCATTTTCATACAGTTCTCAAAGATTTAGCAATACCAAGATTAAGTCATAATAAACTTTATCCCTAGAACAACAACTAAAATGTTTTAAAGTAATTGTTGCAATTTTATAGCAAGAAATTTAAGCTCCATCAACAAAGTGATTCCATCACAGTTTTGTGGATTCTTAAGTATATGCTTCCCATTACAATGCATGTCCCAAGCCAGTGGAAAAAGAGCTAAATTTAATTTCATCAGTCTGAAATTGAAATATGAGCTCCTTTCTTTACTCCCTATATGACCTATCTATATCTCATTTTCCTCATGTGTTAAATGATGGCATTGGACTCAATGGCTTACAAAGTTCCTTCCTGCTCTGTGATTCTGTAACTTAGAAGGTAAGTCAGAGAGAGTTTCCTAAGACTTAGAGATTTGAAACAGCTTGCACATGGTTATAAAGTTATCATCAAAGTTGGAAATGGAATCTAAATCTTCCGGACTTCAATCCCAGCATATTATTCAATTGTGCTACAATATGTCTCATACCTAGAAAGTATGACTGAGTCAAAAGCACAAATTGTAGAATGGTGTTCATAGGAAAACTTCTGGACTTAAAATAAGGAAACCTGGCTTCAAAACCTATTTCAGATATACATTTTTCTATTAAAGGGACCAATCCCCTGACTACCTTTAAAAGAGGTCTATTCACTGAATGGATGTTACCTCCCTCTACGTGAGCCAAGGTCTCACACTGCATCCTGGGTCATCTCCAGTCATCCTGATGAATACCCGGTCACTGGATCCAGATAGCTCAGGAGGAGAAAGTGAGGCTGATGACCTTACACAACCCTCCTTCTCTCTCTCAAAACAAATTCAAGGGCAAGTCATGTCATTATTTCTCTGATGGCATGGTCCTCTTCCAAAAGAAAGGGCAAACACAAAAGCAACCTATTACCTATATGACCCATGAGCAAGTGAATTCTTTCTAAGCTTCGGTTTCATCCTGGGTAGAGTGAGAATTGGAGTACTAATTCAGTTCAGTTCCATGATTGTTGTGAGGCATTTGCTTTGTAAACCTGAAAGTGCTATATAAATGTATTATTATAATATGTGTATTTGATATATATGTGTACCTCAGAGCTGATAAATAGAGGTGAGAAGCTCCTACATTTATAGTTTCCTTAATATTAAAAAGGCTAATTTCCCTAAAGTATTAAATAAGATTGGTACCTCTTCTGGAAGAGATAACAGATTGCAACAATTTAAGATTGCAGCTCCCAGATACTGCCTCCAAAAGTCAGCTGTGACTCTTTAAAATGGCTACTGCAAAAGTTATAGTTATGGCTTGCACTATGTAAAGGAAAACATAAAAATGCTGAAGCAAAGCCATAAACTTATTTGTGTATAGGGAGTAACCAATTCTTCTTCCTTTTTTTTCCTGAATAACTTAAGAGAGCACAGAACCAGAGTCAGATCTTCAGATTCTAGGGAGAGAAAAAAAAAAAGACATCACAGGCAATTATATGTGTAAAATAAAATCTAAGAGGCAAGAAGGAAGCTATTGAAATGAATCATGTGTAGACAACCTTCAAATGTAGCTCTTTATAAAGTGTTCCTTTTGTATACATCCATTTCCTCAAGCTATCTATAAAGTACTTGGTGGTCATTGGATTTCTGGAAAAGCAATTTATGATGTGCCAAGCCAGGACCATTTATGGTGGTTTTCTCCCTTGTAAGTTGGTCTTCAGCTATAATTTTAGGCATAGATTGGGGAACTGTAGACAGAACTGACTTGGAAAAGTGCCTTTTTGAGTCCTACATGGGAATGGAAAAAGATTCTGTCTCTTTAGGTAGCTATAAATCTGTGAGTACAGTTTACTGAATACATTTTTCAAGTCACAATAGTGAGACAGTCAGAATTGAAATAAGTCTGTGTGAACTTCTGTTTTAATTCCCGCTCTATGAAGGGAGATCATTCTGGACTGGATCCAAATAGACATAAGAGCACTGGAGATCTACACATCTAAAATGTTGGTTCTATGATTATCATTAAAGACCATAGTTTAAACACTAAGAAGTATTAAATTTGAGATATCTGACTTTTTTATGCAGTTCTCTGAGAAAAAGTTAGAAAATAATTCTTTAAGGAATTAGTAGAAAATGTGTACATAAGGATTCTATTAAGTAATTAGTAGTCGACATTGTTAGATTAAGAAGGAAAGCTATATATTAGTTGATCTGGCATTAATATTCCATACAATAAAGGAATTCAAATTGGATTATTTTATGAGATGTTGTTAAAAACCATTCGTGGCCCTGTGTAGAGTATTGTCCAGGACAGATTTTGATATCTCTTCCAGTAAAATATTCAGAATTCTAGCAAATAATATATTTCCCAGCAATCAATTTCATTTGACCAATGGGTTCATTGTAAAATATTCTAGTTCGTATTTCTGAAATTTGACTGTAAGCATGAGTGTTTTCCTTCAAAATAATCATTGCTGGTTTTTGAAGAAGTCTTTATGCTAATTTTTAATAGATTAAATATTTTACAGTCATCTACATTTTAAGTCATTTTCCAGAAGTTTCTTTAAAGATAAAAAATGAACATAGACGATAAAACTTTAGAACAGGTTCTCCCAACTAACTAAACTTATTACTGTAGATGAGTAATTGCAATAAAAGAAACATCAAGAAAAAAACAGGTTAAATATCCGGCATAGAGTCAGGAAGACAGGCCCAAATCCAACTGCTAACATTTACTAGTATGTGTAAATCTTTTCTAATTGCTTCAGACAACTCCTAAAGATGCAACTACTAATTCAGAGAGCTGCTGCAATTTCCATCACTGAAATATGTTCTCATACTGGGATGTTTCCATACTGATAAAAGAAAATATTATTTGTTTTTCTGGCATAAATGGAATAAACACTTTTTTTGTTCTTGCACAGTCTTTTCAGTCATGTCCAACTGTTTGCAACCCCTTTTGCAGTTTTCTTGGCACCTTGTTGCCATTTCCTCCTCTAGGAGTAGTTACACAGGTTATGATTACAATGACAGGAGAGCCGTGCAGGCAACATTATTTATCTTTAAATATCTTGTTTATCTAAATCAATTTCCCACAAAGTGATGACCAGTGGTCCACTTTGGAACTACAGCCTGATCCAAAAATGTATGTGATCATCTAATGAGGAATTGAGAAAAATGGTGGGATCTCTCCTTATAATATTCAATTATGGGAATTACCTTCAGCAGGACCACAAATACCTTATACTCCAATATTTCACAATTCTGCACAGTGCCTTTGCTTTCAAATTCCAAGTTGGCCCCAATCTTGTGAATTAACTTCTATTCCCTCAGAGCAATTAGAGCTTATCATCTCAAGGCAGATGATTCTCAGTTTTATTTATACAGTCCTAATCCATCTCCTGACCACCAGTATTACATCTCCAACTCCATATTGAATTGGATATCATAAAGACATCTTAGACTACACATCTCCAAAACTGAACTCATTATCTTTTCCCCATAACCATGTATCTGTTGGAGAGAGCTGATTGTTATATTTTCAATTACATCTATGAAACAAGCAAATGTTTCCAACCAGAACTTGCTTAGTGTTTTCTTAATTGTCTAAACTTTTACAAAGGAATAGAGAAATGTTAATCATGCAGATTAAACTGTAAAACTTGTTTGGAGTCAATTTTTTTTTCAGAGATGGCAATATTACTTATTTTCCAGAACACCACTTCTTGAAACTGTTCCATGTTCCTAACATCTCTCTTACGTACAATGGCACCATGATCTTCCTAGTCAGTCAGGATCATGATTTAAATGACATCTCAATTCTTTTCATTTTCACCGGTGTTCTCCATTCTTGAAATGTTCCTCTGCCTCATATTTCCCTGGCTTATATCAAGTCTCAACAGATATTCTTCATTTTGCAAGAAGTATTTCCTGGTCCTTGTTAGTGTGTGTGTGTGTGTGTGTGTGTGTGTGTGTGTGTGTATGTATACATGTATATATATATATGTGTGTGTATGTATATGTGTATATGTATATGTGTGTACATATAGATGTATGTATACATAAACATATATACACATGTGTGTGTTGATCTTAATGATTCAGAGTATATATATATATAGATAGATAGATAGATAGATAGATATATATAGCTCCCTCAGCTAGCTTACTTATTAATTCCAGTGAATGATTGGTATTGAGTGTAGGAATTGAAGAGGGAAGGGAACCACAGTATGTATACAGAAGAGTTGCTAGATTTTGCTCTGTACTCAATTTCTATCAAACTACTTTTTCCACACATCTGTCAGATGGTGATTCCTTTCCCCAGTATCTTTGGTTCTACCTATAATGTGTTCTTTTGCTTTTTTATTTATTTTATACCTAATCTGACTCATTGAAAAATTTCTATATTTTACCAGTACCAAAAATATTTAATTCATTTCCCTCTGGATCTTGGAAAGAGATTTCTATTGGAGAAATTTTGCTTTGAAGATTTATTTTTATGCAGATGTTTCATTTCCAATCTTAGCTATATTGGATTTGTGAAAAAAATTAGTTTTATATAATTAAAATTGTTTATCTTCTATAATCCTCTTTACACTCAATGAGCTCTTCTATACATGGATCTCAAAGTTAATTTCATCCTTATTCTTATAATTTGCTTATGAAGTGACACATCATATCTGGGACTTATATCTAGTTGGAGCTTATTTTAGTATATGATCAGGTATTGGTTTCAAATATTCAGATTTCAAGGCAGTTTTTGCCAGAGTAATTTCTTGTCCTGGGACCTAGGATCTTGGAAATTTGACTATTGATTTTGGTTGCTTCTGCATGCTGCGTACCTATTCTGTTGCATTGATCCACAATAAAAAACATTTAATAATTACTAACTTGCACTAAAATTTGAGATCTGATATGTCTATGCCCCCTTACATTCCATTTTCCCTATTCTTTCCCTTTATATTCTTGACATTTTATTTCCTCTAGATGAATTTTGTTGTTATTGTTCTAATTCTGTAGAGTATCCCTTTGATATTTTGATTGGCAGTATATAAATTACTTATTATTGTAATTTTAATATATTAAATTGACCTAACTTTAAACAATAAATATTTTTCCAAGTTTTAGGCCTATTTTTTAATTTCTATTCCATGTTTTGCATTGTATTTACATAGTTCTTTCATATATCTTGGTAGGTTGACTTCCAAGTATTTTTTTTAATATTTTACTTGGAATTTCTCTATCTTACTCTTCTGTGTTTTCCTGAATTGTGTGGATTCATTTTATGTGCTGTTAATTTTTCAGATGTTGCTGTTTCAATTAATTTCAATTGGTACACTAAGGTTCTCCGAGTTTACCATTATATCACTGCAAAATGTGATCCTTTTGGTTCTTTTTTTGCATATACTTATTTACTCTATTTTTGTCTAATTTCTATAATATTTCTAGCACATCAAAAAGAAGTGATTACAGTAGACATCCTTTTACAACCCAATCTTAATATGAATTATTCTAATTTCTTATACTTCCTCCTTCTTGTTTGAAATGTTTTCATCCTGCTTTTTATCTTACATTCAAGACTCAGATAAAGTTATGCCTCCTCCAAAAAATGTCTTTCCATTGATTCCAATTATGTCCCTTTCTTTAAACCCTAGTGTCCCACACAATTAAGAGACCCCTTAATAATTCAATCTAATTCTATAACCCAACTAAAATAAAAAATTGCATAATGAAAAATTTTTAGATATTAAAGAGTATTAAAATTATTTTCTGTGACCTTGTTGTTTTAGGAACTGATACTAAGAATACTTGATTATTTAAGTATGTTGTGTCCTAGCTATAAATTCCAAGAATGGCAGAGAATTAAAACTACTACACTTTTTGTTTTGCAAACATCTTTCAATCATATTCAGTTTGCTAAATTATACTTCATCCCTTCATAAATTTTGCAACCTAGACACCTCTTACTTTTCCAGTTTTCTTACTC
>CM053772.1:177970107-178044013 GCA_028658325.1 Potorous gilbertii | reverse complement strand
TTCATGTACCATAATTTATTCAGCCATTCCCCAATTGATGGGCATCCCCTTGATTTCCAGTTTTTGGCAACTACAAAGAGTGCTGCTATAAACATGTGGGACCCTTTCCCATTTTTATGATCTCTTGGGGATACAGTCCTAGTAGCAATATTGCTGGGTCAAAGGGCATGCACATTTTTGTAGCCCTTTGGGCATAGTTCCAAACCATTCTCCAGAATGGTTGGATGAGCTCACAGCTCCACTAACAATGAATTAGTATTCCAACTCTCCCACATCCTCTCCAGCATTTATCATTTTCTTGTTCTGTCACATTTGCCAATCTTATAGGTTCTGCAGAATATTTTTATATCATATTCAGTTTTTCATCCAACAAACACATTTTATAAAATGCCTACTAGGTGACAGTCAGTTGTCATTTATTAAGCACCTATTTTGTGTTAGACACTCTGCTAAGCACTAGGGATACAAAGAAAGGAAAAACAAAACAGTCTCTGATCTCCAGAAGCTCACAGTATAATGGGGGAAATTAGACATGGAAATATCTATGTACAAAAAAGCCACATACAAGATATATTTAAGATATCCAAAATGGGTAGGCACTAGAACTAAGGAGGATCAAAAATGGCTTCTTGCTGAAAGGGAGATTTACCTAGAACTTGATGGAAGCCAAATATTAGGTAGGGAGAATATTCTGGGTAAAGGGAACAACCAGTGAAAATACTTTGAGTTTGGAAATGCTGAAGCTTATAAGATCAACCCCACTTGAGGCACATAGGAAGCTTTCTCAACCTCAAGGCAACAAGTGACAATAGATCATCTCCCTAGCTTCCATCATTCTCATATTTGCTCTGATTTGGTGGCTTATGTCAGCAGAGGGCATATGATATTTTTGATTAGTGCTTGCTTACATGCCCTATAAGTAATTGTACATAAGGATACAAGAGGCAAGCCTAACTTCTGCAGCATTCTCTCAGTTCAGGTTTAGTGTTCGGACAAAATGAGACAGAAGTCACTGAACGTTAACAAAGTTTTAACTTTGCCCTAAAAAAATAAGGATATGCAACAAGTTTACAGTGGTGATTAACTTCTTTAGATACAGCCTTACTCATATCTATATGAAAAAAAAAATAGTCATCAGAACTGGACACAGTGACCAACGTTATTTTCAGAAATCCACCAAGTCAAAAACAAATGCCCAGATTTCACACGGCTGGTATTTTTTTTTGATGTCCTTAGGTGAACAGGAAGGTTCCAAGAGCCTAGGATCAATGAGGTCTTGGGGATAGCTTTGATTCCTTTTAAGGAAAACAAATTCCTTGTTGCATGTGGGAAGGAAGGAGACCCCAGGTCTATCCCATTTTGAGGGGGTTGAATGTAGGAAGAAACTGATCAGGTTCCAGATCAATACATCTCCTTTATAGTTAAATAAATGGGAAGGAGGAGGGGTTATCCTATTTAATGACATGAGGAAACAATGGTAAATATTAGTACTAGAGAGGAAGGAGGGAGGAAGACATTAGCAAAATTTCTATATTGCTCCTGATCCTAAAGGATGAAAGTTTGATTATCCAGATTTATCCAGGCTCCAGCCTACTCATCCAGGTTCATGGACACTGCTCAGGAATCAGTAAATCCAAACCAGATATCAGTTTATCCAACCCACATAACCCTCAAGGCTCTTTGATACCTCAGCTTGCTAAGAGGGCTTGTTGCAATTTCCACCTCTGGACATATCTCCTATTTACCATTTTAATGTCTACTGAAGTCCAGTGGCACATTCTTCTCTTGTAGAAAGCAGAGCTGTGAATGATGCTTGCAAAACAATATTCTCCAGAATCTTTATAGTCAGGGGCCCCATTCTGCTTATTAAGGATGTAGGTTTTGCAGCTGGAGCTAGAGACCTCAGCCTCTGGCAGAATAGTGGTCTATTGATGAAGGACACTAATACCTAAGAGATAAGAACAAGGGCAATTTTTAATGTATCATTTCTATTTAAAAAATGGAAGCCTCTTGTGTCCCAGACAACTTGTTAGCAGTAGCATCTTGCACTGCCTTACTCTTAACAAGAAACTGTAGAAGAAAAGTGACTGTATGTTTAATAATAACTAGAGCCCAATAATAAGAGAAAAATCTTTTTCAGAAATAGAATAGCAAGTGAACCATTTAGGGCACTTGTGGCTCCAGAAACCTAATGGCAATTTAGGCTAGCCACCTCCAGATAATGGCCAGAGGCTCTACTTGGTCTAGTCTTTATGGAAACATACACAGTTACAATAAACTGCAGGGTGTCCCAACTAAAATACCCTTCATTTTCTAGTGTGCTCTTCTCCAATTTTTCTTGTTCCATATTTATTTGAGTATAGGCTGTATCTCCTCCCAACTCCCAATAGTGTATCTTTTCCTTGAGGGGAAGAAATATTTTGTTTTAGTATTTATAGCACCAGCACTAAGAATGGGACCTTGAACATAACAGTTTAACAGTTGTTGAGTGGAATTTTTTGAAAAGAAAATTTTGAAAGACAGAGAAAGGACATCCCAAGTGATATTTGAAATTCTTTAGGATTCTGAATGATTCAAAATAATTATATACATTTCATGGAAGTCTATCTGATCCTTTACAATAGACCTTTCTAAAAATGGATAAAAGATTCATGTTTATGGGCTGCAACAAAATAATAAATACTAAATATGCTCAACTATGCACATATGATTCATCCAAGGTTAGTTTTGAAATATTTTACATAAAAGGACATTCTTTTCAGCAAAGTTTTAAAAAATTAACTTATTCCTCACTTTGACTTCCTAAATCAACTCTACTAAGCCAAAATTTCCTTAGATCTTAACCTTTTGAATATAATGTGGGAAAAATATAACACATCCATTAGCCTAGGTCCTTCCATAAAGTGAATCCAATAAAATCAGTCACCCTAAAAAATTACAGAACCAACCAAATGAAGCACTAATACTGGTCTTTAATGAATATCAGGCATGACTGAACAGGCATTCCATACGAACTGTAATTAATTTATATGTGTGTATATACATGCACACATACGTACATGCATGTATAATATATACATGGATGCATATACACACTTATTTCTTAAACTTTATGATTGCTATTTGAATTTGAACAGTTTTCTGATAATTGTTTCTATAGGCAACCTTAATCTCAAGGTTCAAATAATTGTTGAGCCTATAAATTGGAATAAGTCTAGGGTAAAAGTAAGCATATTTTTGAAAATGCCAACTGTTTTCTATACTTCCTAAAAACCTATGTACTTGTGATCAGTTAGTTTCGGCATTTTAACTGGAAATTCTTTAGCGATAGATAGATAGATAGATAGATAGATAGATAGGTAGATAGATAGATAGATAGATGATAGGTAGACAGACTTTGTAAATTTAAAAAGAAAATTGCAAGACACAAGGTAGATTAAGTCATGCAGAACAAGACTCGCAGAATCAAATGAAACATTTTTACCAATTATTTGAATAAATCATGGGTATCATTTTTTAGTATAGTGTAAATGTACTTAAGCCTAGGAAGAAGCAAGGCAGACTGTGTAGCAGAAAAAGCACCAAATTTGTAGAAAAGGACCTGAGTTCAAATCAGTTATTTTAAATACTATATTAATATAATTTTATATTATTCTAATATATATTAAAATTTTAAATATTATATAAGGTTTAACAAGGCACTTAATATATTGGGGTCTCAAATTCCTCATCTCTAATATTAGGGTGTTGGACTAAATAGCCTCTAAGGTTCTTTCTCACTATGTTACTGTCACTGTAATCCTACCTAGCTATCCATTAAATCCAAGATTCAGATTCTAAAATATCCACACAGACGATTAGTATTATTTCAATGTAATAAATTAAATATCATAATAAATGAAGAGACAGAAAGACAAAAATACATAAATTGTAAGTCCCAGTCTTCCTGAGGCTCAGTTTTCTCATCTACAAAACATTGATGATAGTACCTCTAGTAACTATCTGAAACTATCTGAACTATCTGAAAGAAAAGCCCTTGTAAACTGTAAACTTTAAAGCTCTGTATAAATATTCACTCTAATTATTATAAAGGTAAAATCCTGCACTTTCCTTCAAAAAGTCAACTTCTCATTTACCAAATGAGAGAGCTATGTCTAGAAAACAATTAACAGGGAGGAAATTTAGGTTGTTTTCATAGCCTATGAAAATCAATGTGTGGAGAAACTTTCTTGAACTCCCCTCCAAACCCTTGTGATACCTATAAAAATGACTCTAAAGAAACCCCCAAAATGCTCCAGATCAATACAGCCTGGAAGGTCGAGAGGAAGGGTCTATTGCAGTAGGTTGCAAGCAGAGTGCAGTCCAGTTTGGGCCACACCAGCAGAGATGGAGCTGGAGCAGACCTCAGTGGAATGAATCACAGGCTGCTGTGGTGGTTTCTAAACTTTTCCACCCACGAATGCCAAAGACAGCATAAAAGATCAGTGGGGAAATCCTGTAGGACCTGGGTGAGAAAGAAGTGAGGTCTGACCCTAGCTCTGGGGCAGCAGAGTTGGTGTTGGCCATGGAGGTAGCAGTGGCAGCCATGCCAGTGGCTTCCAGAGCTCCCAACCCAGAGATGATGAGCAATTGCAGGAATCTCTTTTGCAGATTCTCTCACTTTGTCCTTCCTTGGATCTTGGTTGCATTCCTAAGTGGTGGGACTGGGGCAATGAGGACCACAGGTGTGGCAGAGCATGTGGCTGCAGTGGAGAGAGAATCCTCCTCACAGTTGCAAGACAGAAAAGAGGGCTTGTGATCACTCAGAGACTTGTTCACAGGCCAGGAAAGGAGTAAACCCCTCTCCTTTGATCATACTACCTTAGAAGAATGGAAAATTTATAAACCCCTAGAAGTATCTCTGAGAACAGCTACACAAAACCCCTGAATCTTGTGACTGTGCACTCTCTACCCTGGAAGGAGAGTCTTAACTAAATAAAGAGTAAGAAAGCAAAGCATTGATTGGTAAAATAAGTGAACAGAGTGAAAAAACTCAGACCATAGAATCTTACTTCTGTGACAAAGAAGATCAAAACATATACTCAGAAAAATACCACAAAGTCAAAGCTCCTACATCTAGAGCCTCCTAGAAAAATATGAATTGGTCTCAGGCCATGGAAGAGCTCAAAAAGGGTTGTGAAAACCAAGCAAGAGAAGTAAAACAAACATTGGGAAGAGAAATGAGAGTGATGCAAGAAAATCATGAAAAATAGTCAACTGCTTGCAAAAGGAATTCCCAAAAATACTAAAGAAAACAGCACCTTAAATATAGACTAACCTAAATGACAAAAGACATCCAAAAAAGCAATGAGAAGAATGTCTTAAAAAATCAAATTGGCCAAATGAAAAAGCAGGTTCAAAAGCTCATTGAAGAAAAACACTCCTTAAAAATAGAATGGAGCAAATGAAAGCTAATGATTTTATGAGAAATCAAGAAATTATAAAACAAAATCAAAAGAATGAAAAAAATAAAAGTCAATGCGAAATATCTCACTGGAAAACAAAACTGACCTGGAAAATATACATAAGAGAGACAGTTTAAAATTTATTGAACTACCTGAAATCCATGATCATACAAAGGGACTGGACATCATCTTTCAAGGAATTATCAAGGAAAAATACCCTGATATTCTTGAACCAGAAGATAAAACAGTCATTGAAAGAATCCACTGATCATCTCTTGAAAGAGATCCCAAAAGGAAAACTCCTAGGAATATTGTACCCAAATTCCAGAGTTCTCAGGTCAAGGAGAAAATATTGCAAGCAGCTAAAAAGAAAGAATTTGAGTATTGTGGAAATACAATCAGAGTAACACAAGATCTATCAGCTTCTACATTAAGGGATCAGAGGTTTTGGAATGTGATATTTCAGAGATCAAAGGAACTAGGATTAAAAGCAAGAATGACCTACCCAGGAAAGTTCAATATAATAATTCCAGAGGAAAAAATGGACACTCAGTGAAACAGAGGAATTTTAAGAATTCTTGATGAAAACAGTAGAGTTGAATAGAAAATTTGATTTTTCAAGAAAAAGAATCAAGAGAATCATGAAAAGGTAAACAGGAATGTGAAACCATAAGGAACTTATTTGATAGTTGTAACTCATGAGACCTTTCTCAATATTAGAGTAGTAATATTTGGGTAGTATTATATTAATTATACTATAACTTCATATTTACTTTTTAATATACATTATATATAATATATATATATATATATATATATAATGGATTATATTATAAAATAGTAACATTAGGTAATAGTATCATCACTATAAATATTTATATGTGTACAGGTATATATATTGAATGTGAAGGGAAGATAAGAAATTAAGGGGTGAGAGAGGAATACACTGAAAGAAGAAAGGGAGAGATAGAATGGAGTAAATTATCTCACATACAAGAGGAAGAAGGTAGAGATTAGAGGGAATGAGTGAACCTTATTCTCATCACATGTGGTTTAATAAGGAAGGAATAACATATATACTTCATTGTGCATGTTACCCTACAGGAGAGTAGGAGGAAGGGGATAAGAAGGCAAGATAATAGAAGGGAGGAGGAAGTGAGAAGCAAACACTTTTGAAAAGGGACAGGGTTAAGGGAAAGAATAGAATGAATGAGGGGGACAGGATAGAATGAAGGGAAATACCTTTCACAACACTATTATTATGGATGTGTTTTGCATAAATACATATATATAATCTATATTAAATTGCTTCACTTTTCAGTGAGAGTGAGTGGGGAGGAAAGAAGGAAGAGAAATTAAAACTCAAAGTTTTAAAGACAAATGTTAAAAAATGCTTTTACATGCAACTGGGGAATAACATATACAGTCAATGGGGTATAGAAATCTGTCAGGTCCTACAAGAAGGTGAGGGGGAGTGGAATAGGAGGAGGTATAGTGAAAGAGGGGAGGGTAGCCTGGGGTAAGGTGTCATCATAACGCATGCCACCTTGGGGTGAAGAGGAAGGAAGAGTTGGGGGGAAATTTTGGAATGTAACATCTTGTGCAAATAAATATTGAAGACTAAAATAAATAAATTAATTTTTTGAAACTTTAATTTATCTATTTTTGTTTTCAACATTCATTTCCACAAGATTTTGAGTAACAAATTTTCTGCCCATCTCTCTCCTCTCGCCACCCCAAGACACCATGCATTCTGATTACACCTTCCCTCAATCTGCCCTCCTTTATATCACACCCCTCCCTTCCCTTATCCCCATCTTCTCTCTTCTCATAGGGCAACATAGATTTCTATACCTTATTATCTGTATTTCTTATTTCCCAGTTGCAAGCAAAAATAATTCTCAACATTCATTCCTAAAACTTTGAGTTCCAGCCTCTCTCCTTTTTTCCTTCCTATCCACACTGCGAAGGCAAGTAATTCAATATAGGCCATATATGTGTAGTCATGCAAAAGATTTCCAGAACAGTCATGTTGTGAGAGAATAAATATATTTCCCTCCATCCTATTCTGCCCCCATTTGTTATATTCTCTCTTTTGACTTTGTTCCTCCCTAAAAGTGTTTACTTCTAGTTACTCCTTCCTCTCATTTGTCCTCCCTTCCATCACCCCCATCTCACTCATTCCCTTCTCCCCTACTTTCTTGAGGTGCAAGATATATTTCCATACCAAACTGAATGTGCATATTATTCCTTGCTTAAGTCAAATGTGATTAGAGTAAGTTTCACTTTTTCCCTCTCATCTCCTCCCCTTTTTCCCTCCACTGAAATAGCTTTTTCTTGCCTCTTTTATGAGAGATAATTTTCCCCATTCCATTTCTTCCTTTTTTTCCCCAATATATTCCTTTCTCACCCTTTAATTTTATTTTTTAGATATCATCCCTTCTTATTCAACTTACCCTATGCCTTCTCTCTCTCTCCCTCTCTCTCTCTCTCTCTCTCTCTCTCTCTCTCTCTATATATATATATATATATATATATATATATATATATATATATATATATATATATATATATATGTATATAGTATGTATGTATGTATAAGAGTATATAATCCCTCCAATTACACAAAACCTGAGGAAAGTCTCAAGAGTTACAGATATTATCATTCCATGTAGGAATGGAAACAGTTCAACTTTAGTAAGTCCCTTATGATTTCTCTTTCCTGTTTACCTTTTCATGATTCTCTTGATTCCTGTTTTTGAAAGTCAAATTTTCCTTTCAGCTCTGATCTTTTCATCAAGAATGCTTGAAAGTCCTCTATTTCATTGAATGGTCATTTTTTTCCTCTGAAGTATCATACTCAGTTTTTGTCGGTAGATGATTCTCAGTTTTAATTCTAGCTCCTTTGGTTCTGGAATATCACATTCCACCCCCTTTGATCCCTCAATGTAGAATCTGCTAGATCTTGTGTTATCCTGATTGTATTTCCACAGTACTCGAATTGTTTCTTTCTGGCAACTTGCAATATTTTCATCTTGACCTGCAAACTCAGGAATTTGGCTACAATATTCCTAGGAGTTTTCCTTTTGGGATCTCTTTTAGGAGGTCATCAGTGGATTCTTTCAATATTTATTTTACCCTCTGGTTCTAGAACATCTGGGAAGTTTTCCTTAATAATTTCATGAAAGATGATGCCTAGGTCTTTTTTAGATCATGGCTTACTGGTAGTCCCATAAATTTTGAATTGTCTGTCTCTCCTGGATCTATTTTCCAAGTCAGTTGTTTTTTCCAGTGAGATATCTCACATTGTCTTCTATTTTTTTCAGTCTTTTGGTTTTGTTTTGTACTTTTTTTGGTTTCTCACAAAGTCATTAGCTTCCATCTGCTCCACTCTAATTTTTAAAGAACTATTTTTTTCAGTGAGCTTCTGAACCTCCTTTTTCATTTGGTTAATTCTGTTTTTTAAAGCATTCTTCTCCTCACTGTCTTTTTGGACCTCTTTTGCCATTTGGGTTGGTCTATTTTTAAAGGTGTTATTTTCTTCAGCATTTTTTGGGTCTCCTTTAGCAAGCTGTTGACTTATTTTCAGTTTTCTTTCATTGCTCTCATTTCTCTTCCCAATTTTTCCTCCACCTCATTTACTTGATTTTAAAAATTCTTTTTGAGCTCTTCTGTGGACTGAGACTATTGTATATTTTTTGGAGGTTTTGTATGCAGAAACCTTGACTTTTATGTCTTCTTCTGATCCTCATATGAAACAATGGAAGAAAATACCTGCTCACCAAGAAAATAACCTTCTATAGTCTTATTTTTCTCCTCTTTTGGGCATTTTCCCAGTCACTTACTTGACTTTTTAGTCCTTTGTCTAATGGAAGGTATACTTTATGGACCTGAAGTTCTCAGTTCGTGTAAGATGGCACAATTAAGGGAGAGGAGTGTACTCTTCTCGCTGGACTGTCCTTTGCTCTGGGAGCAATCACAAGTACTCTTCTGCCCAGGATTTTCAGTTAAGCTTCCCTGTCCAGAGCTTCCACCAGCTCCACCAGCAGTACTCCTCCTCACCCCAGGACCACCAGTCAGGGCTAAGATTCAAATTGGCTTCTCAATTCTTCCAGGGTCTTTAGACCAAGGGCTCCAAAAATGGGTGCTGCTGCTGCCTCGGGCTGAGGCTGGGGCTGGAAACTGCTTCCTTCTCAGCCAGGTAAAAGAGCTTTCTCACTACCTTTTAAGCTGTCTTTGGTGTTTGTGGTTTGAGAAATCTGGAAACCGCAGCTGCTGCCCATGACTATGCACCCTGAAGTCTGCTCCAGTCCTGCCTGTGTGGTGCAGCTGGGCCAAAGCTGGGCTGTGCTCTGCTCTGAGCGCTGTGTGATAGATGTTTACTGTCACTGTTCCAGTCCACCTTGGGATGGAAATCTCTTTCACTCTGTTGTTTTGTGTCTTTTGGTGCTGTAGAATTTATTTAGAGTCATTTTATTTTACACATATTTTATAAGCTGTGGGGAGAGATCTTCTAAGGTTCATTCTCCTACTCTGTCATCTTGGCTCCACCCCTTAATAAATTAATTTTTAAAATGCTTTGCAAACTACAAAAATAATCGGTATGTGTCAGAAGGATAATAGGATGACCCCAAAAAATAATCTAATCTTAAATTATTAATAGAATCTTTGAGTTCAGAATGAAAAAAGTGGTAGCCTTACTGTACTTTTAACTATTCAGTTCACTTTTTGACTACTTAATGTATTTCTGTGCACTCTGTTTTAGAACTGACATTGACAAACTGCCATCTGTGAGTCATAGAAAATAACAATCTCTGAAGATAAGATTGAGACCCAGTAATAGTGGAATCAAGAAGCATATGTGGACATGGCTAGATTACAACATGTTACTAATAATTGCACCAGAAAAGCATCATAAATAATGTCTTTAAAGAAATGTTCAAGCTGTCCAAAATTATTTGTGTAGTATCTTTGCATACATTTAATCAAAACATAGCTACTATTAATTGAGTAATTTAATTAATAGTAGTATATTGGAATTATAACCACATTTATTGTTATCTAGTACTACATCCTCCTTTTTTAAACAAACGACAGAATTGAAATTTAAATTCAGATATTTGAATTCTACAACTAGACCTCCTTTTTCATTGTTATGTCAAGTTTCATAAATCATTGTCAATCTTATTCAATGTATTTTTTTTATAGTTTGAGTCCAATCTTTGTGTGTCAAAGTTAGAAAATTTGGGGATGATATAGGAACTAGAATTTTTGACTTTCATAAATCAAATAGGGACTGATAATTACAGCAAAACATTTGCTTTACTTACTTGTAAAAAGAAAACACAAATGCACTAAACTGTCTTTAAAGAAAGAAAGAAAATTTAGCTTAGTCTTTTTATACAAGAAGTGAATGGACATGGAAAAGGGAAAAAGCATATGTGCAAATGTTTGGATCCAGAAATGAGCAAAGTGTTTGGGGATGGCAAGTTTCTCTTTCCTTTTTAATCTCTATATATTTCTTCTGTTTCTGCACCTTATTGCTGAAGGGTAACATAAGTTATAGTTATTCTACTTAAACTATGTATTAGAAGTATGATTAAAAAGTACTATCAGTAAGGACAGGGACTAGATAAGAAGAGTTATATTCTTGGGTTAAGGGTGAGACAAGTCAAATAATAATATTTTAGCACAGTAATGTTTCCAAGTTATTTTTCTCACAATAGCTAAGCTGAGTAGTTAGTGATATTTTTAGGAGCAACATTTTTATTCCCCATTAAACACAGGAGGACATGGAAGCTGTGAGAGGGTAAATGACTTGCTAGTGAGGAGTGGAGGCAGAATTAAATCAAATTCTCCAGCATTATTATGTCCAGTGTTTTATTCCCTTCACCACACCACCTCTACAAAAATCTTGGGTGGGTTAAATGGGCAGATATGTCAGAGTCCATGAACCTAACTCTAAGTGAAGTGTCTCCCTTTTCCATCCATTATCTATACAACTGCCAAAGCGATATTCTTTAAAAATATTTTTTCCTAATTGCATGTAAAACAATTTTTAATATTTGTTGTTTTCTTAATTTTTAGTTCCAAATTCTCTACCTCTCCCTCCTTATCCCATCCTAATACGTTGTGTAATTTTATATAGCTTACACATGTGCAATCATATAAACCATATTTACATATTAGTCATATGGTAAAAACACCATACATAAAAAATGAAAAACATGAAAAATAGTACACATCAATCTCTGTTCATTCCATCAGTTCTTTCTCTAGAGGTAGATAGCATTTTTCATTACAAGTCTCCAAAGTAATACTCCTAAAGGAGAACTCTCACTATCCTTTTCCTATGTTTAGGACATTCCAGTGACTTTCACTTGCCTCAAGGATAAAATATCAACTTTTATGGACCCCAACAATCTGTCAACAAAGACTTATTAAGTTCCTATTCCATGCATGATGACATGCTCTTCTTCCTCTAGATGAGCTTTCAAGTCTTACAACATATCATTTGCCTTCATGCATTCTTCATTCCAATGAAACTAAACTACTGGTTGTTCTTTGTCCCAAAGCATTTCATGTCATTTCTGTCATTTTGCACATGCTCTCTCTCATATCTGAAATACATTTCTTCCTCAAGTTCAACTTTTAGAATTACTAACTCATGTCAAAGCTCATCTAAAGTGCAATTTCCTAAAGGAATCTTTTTCTGAACCCTCCAATCGCTCACAACCAGTTCAAAATATATTGTGTATGAATTGTGCATATAAAAATGTATACAAGATATTTCCTCCATGAAATATTAATATTTGAGGTTACAAACTCCTTTTTTCTTTGCCTTTCATAGGCACATGATAAGATTATAGGAATCTAGATTTAGCTAATAAGAGCTTTAGAGATTATCTACTCCAACTTCCCCACCTCTACTTTACAGATGAAGAAACTGAGGCCCAGAGATTGCTATTAGCTTAACTAACATAACAGATAGTATGTGGAAGAACCAAGATTTGAATCCAGATCATTTGACTCCTGAACTAACACAATTTCCATTGCACCATATGTTTTCCTTAAATTTTTCACAAGTACTTATTTACTGATTGATTTCGTCTACAATCTATGGGTCCCACCTGCCAACATAGCTTTCCTATCAATACTTAAAAGGAAGAATGAGTAGTATATGCCAGTTTGCCCTTAATAGATAGTGGGCTACAATGAGCACCGAGGCCCAGAATTTGATCTTACTACTCTGATTTTTTTTTCACTCCACATTAGCCTAGAATCTCCCTCCTCCTCTTCATCCTGATACCATCTGCTTACTCTGGTGAGAAAACACAGCCTCTATTTCCTAACCTTTTACTGCTTATTTCTCTTCTATTCATCATACTTCCTCTCCAGTTGTCCTGATTTTCCAATGCTTGGCTTAGTAGTGCGCAAATTAACTATGAGGTTTTATAAAATAAACTGTATAACTTTTTTATCTTAAAAAGCACCCTTCTAATATTCAATAGGACATCTACTTCTTGTAATAACTTGTTTTGCACTATTTGGTACTAAAGCCGAGAAGATTCTGACACACATTTTTCATTCCTAATTATGGAAACATATTTTTATCGCATTATATACTAAAGATACTTTTGATGAATTGTCCAGTTTTTCAAGTCTTGTCTTGATCATAGCCCAGAGGTTTCCAATAGGATTTAAATCAAATGATATTGTAATTATTCTTTTTTTTTTCTTATTATTACCCTTTGTCTAACTGCCTCTTCTTGAAAATGACAAGGAGTTGTGTATACTCTAGAGGGTCAAAACTGACAAGAAGGAGAAATTCCCTGAAATACAATAATATTTCTCCTAGGAATTAATATATCATCAAACACATAGGCAAATAATGGAAAAAGTAAAGGAGAATTTAGTAAAGAGACTAAACACACACATGTATACATGTACACAAATATACCTGTTATTAGACTCCAGTTTTGTGTTTAATTTTAGAGGTCTGATCACGTTATCTGGAAGGGTGACA
This sequence comes from Potorous gilbertii, assembly GCA_028658325.1. NCBI lineage: Eukaryota > Metazoa > Chordata > Mammalia > Diprotodontia > Potoroidae > Potorous > Potorous gilbertii. The sequence continues at coordinate 178,030,543 of CM053772.1, read as the reverse complement.
TGGTTTTTGGGATCTGTATACTTTTACTCAGAAGGAAAATCTCAGAGACACATAGACTTACTGGAGAACAAATTTAATGCCATGAATAGACACTTTAAAAGGAACTTCTACCTACTTCATAATTTATATATTTGTAATTTTCATTATTGTTTTGAATTTCTATAGTTATTTATATTTATAAATTATTTCATAATAATTGACATTATTGCAAAATACTTTAAAGGTATTCTACTAGAATATTAGACTTATCTGGTAGGTTCCTATATTCACCTTTACTAGAAATAGTCCACAAAATTAACGTATTTTCGAATTTTAAAAATACTCACATGCATATATGTACAATATAAAACTACTTAAATGTTAATTTTTATAATCTTCTTATAAGGTAGACAATAGTTATCTCTGTGTTTTTAGGTAACTGAGGTATCTAAAGAGAGAAAATTAAGACCTGTAGATGATAAGTTATTTGAAATTACTTATCAGAAGTCACACACATAGTACCATAGCTAGAGTAAGACTTGTCCCAGATCCATGAACTTTCCACTTCACCATGCTTCCTTACTTTCTCTCTCTCCACATCTGTCTGTCTGTCTGTCTGTCTCTCTCACATACACATACACACACATATATACTGTGTATGTGTCTGTATTTCAACCTGTGGAATCATCAATGAGGGGAACTCTCAATGAGGAATTTAGGCTAATGCAAATTCAGTTTCTAGTCTTAGCGAGTTTTGTGGAATGAGAAGTTTTGTGACTTCCCATATTCACACAGCCAAAGATGGGACATGAACCCAAGTTGTCATGATTCTAAGACTAGCTCTTTATCCGTTGTATCATGTTTCCTCTTACATTAGGGACAGGAATAGGGAATTCACCTGAGTTACTTGTATAAGAGTCACAGCTGACTTCCAGGTCAGCTCTCTATCCAATAAATCAAGATGCTTATTCCTTTAATTTTCACTCAAGTAGCTTTCCAGTGGAAACTGTGAGTGTTCTAGTTTTGTTTATGATACTAATACCTAAATATTAACTAAGACAAAAGGTACCCATCTTCTAGAGACAACTATCAGAGAAGCTTAGATTGAGAGCTGAAAGAAATATAGAAGGCCTTTAAGACCAACATTTTCATTTCATAATTGTGGAAACTGAGGCCCAGGAAGTTTAAGTAATTTGCTGAGGGTAACATAGTAAAGATAAGAGATAGGATGTGAATTGAGAACCAGCATCATTTCCACTATACCATGCTGCCTACTAATGCCTTGAGGGTACCTTCTTAATTCTAATTAGAAATGCATCTCAAGGCAGGTAGAGGCATAGGGTAGGGGTAGAAAGAGTGGTTAGGTCAACTGAAATTGCACTGGACCAGCAATAGAATATTTCTCCAAGAAAAGAAGGCAAATGTGAACTTTAAGTACTGCATTTCAACCATTTTGTGCTATCTTATTCTTCTTCAAAGGAATCCATTCTTTTGACAGCAAGTTCTCTGTACATACTGTTGTTCATTCTTTTTTCAGTTATATCTGACTCCTTGTGACTCAAATCTTTGTGGCAAAGATACTGGAATGATTTGCCATTTCCTTCTGCATGTCACTTTACAGATGAGAAAACAGAGCCAAAAAAATGACTTGTCCAGGTTCACATAAACAGTAAGTGTCTGAGGCCAGATTTGAACTCAGAAAAATGAGTCTTCCTAATTCTAGGTCTGGTATTTTATGCAATGTACCTAGCTTCTCCTGTATATATTAGAGCTACAGAAATAAAAAAATTTGCAGAGGCAAGAAAAATGTCACTCTATACTACTCTGGTATATATACTATACCAGAGTAGTATAGAGCTTTGTGGTATGGTTTCCAAGCAAAGTTGAGCAACTTTTTGGTCTGGTTTCTGCAGGTGGGCTACGCTGAGTTTTCCTCTCTGTTCCTCCCCCAGTTTTCTAATGATGAGTTAAGCTATCTTTACTCATCACCGCCATCATCATTTATTACCAGACTTCATCCAAACAATCTTTTAATGTTCATTTCTACTTATTTATTTATTGTGATGACATGCCTTGTTCTGCATTTGCCATGTTGCTGCTTCCCTTCCAGCCAAAAGGCTAGAAGTGACTGTCTGGGCATCATCGTTGATCATCTTCCATAACCACTGCTTTTCAAATGGATAGTATACTTCACTGCTCACTGTAACCTTTTTTTTGGTCTGCCAATGACTTGTCTTGATTAATATTTAAGAGTCATCCCAAAGGTTGGGAGTTTGTGCATCCAGCTACAAAACCAAGCTGGCAAGGGCAGAGGAATACACCTATTCTGGAGAGATAAGATGCAGGTAGAGACTTCTGTGACCTTTAGTGGATAAACTGCAGAAAAAAAACTGCAATTATTGATACAATACTTGGGAATCTCCAGATGAAATGAAAGATGCTTATACATTTATATGTAAAATTCACTGACTCCAATCCAAGAAATCTGAAGTTGAAGCTACCAACATACTATTACTATTCTTTATATTTAGATTCTAAAATATGGTTCAGAATGTAAGATAAACTGGAATGCTTATAAGCCATAATGTTCTTTGGGGTTAAAAAACTCAAGATGTCTTCCCTCCGCTGAAATTAACAAATTAACACATATTCACAACAATGGTACAAGTTATCTTAGGATGGGAACTGGAATATGTTTTTAAAGTTTTTATTTAAAACAGAAAGATGTCTAGAGACCTGAATTTAGTGAAATATATTCAATTCAATGAAAATTAGGAGCATACAGGAAACTATGCTAGGAACTGAGGGAACAGATAAAACATTAATGGAACTTACATTTAGTAAGAAAAATGATATATATAAAAAGTACAAGAAAGAGGAAATGTGGTATAGTGAAGAGAGTGCTGAGATCTGTCATGAAGGACAGAGTTTAAATTTCTCATGTGACATGGAGTAGTTTTGTGTCCTTGGCCAAGCGGCCTCTCCTCTATGTTGCTTTAAGCAACTTTTTCAGACTTTAATTGGTGAAGGGAATAAGCATTTATTAAGTGCTTACTCTGTCCCAAGCAATGTGTTAAGCACTTTGCAAACATCTCATTTGATCATTAATCAATTCATAGATGTATTGTGAACAACACTGGTGGAGGACAATCCCACAATGGAAGTTTCCAAAGCTGGAAAATTGTATATAGTTCATATATTTATATAAAGTTCTAAGAAGTTTACAAAGTAATATATTAAATTCAAGGAATTTAAGAATATATCTGCCTAAAGAAATCAAGGAAGGTTTCATAAAACAAATAGTGCTTGAGTTGACTTAAAGGATAGTGAGTATTCCTTAGGTCAGAGACGGAAAGGAGATGACAAAAAGAACATTTGAGTTTTAGGGAGCAATATCACAAAAAAAGAGGCAAGAAAATGCAGGTTGTATATAGGAGAGTAATTAGGTTGTGTTGCAACATAAGGTAGATGAGGTGGGAAGAGCATGAAATAAGGAGGAAAAACATCCTGGGGTAGCACTGTAGAGGTCCTTGAAAGGAAGGCTAAAAAATTCAGACTTTATTTGGTAAGAAATAGACAGTTATTTATTACAGAGTTCTCAGTCAAGAAGTGACACTATCAGATTTATGCATGAGGCAGATTAATCTGGCAATGGTACAAAGGGCTGACTTGAGGGTTGTGACACTGGAGTTAGGAAGGCTCAGCTCATTTTGAGTGCCTCTGACTTTTCACAGTATTATGCACTAGAAAATGAAAAAGAGGGTAAATATGACAACAGACACTAAGTAGCTTTTGCGAAACAAATGTAAGCACTTTTAATGTATTTCAGTGGGTATTTAACCAAGAACCCTTCTCAATATCTTTAGCTGCCATAGATCTTTGCTAAAATTTTAAGTGGTAAAATCTAAGTAAAAAGCTTTTTTCAGTCAAGAAACAAAAACAGAATGAGGCACTAAGGGTTATTTAATCTAACTCTCTCATTTCAAAAATAAAAAAGGTGAGAGCCTAACAAAAAACAAAATTAGATGAATCAACATATCTAAAAACTAAAATCTAGATGTTTTAATTCCTTGCCCAGTCTGTTTCCACCATAATCCTCTCTACATTACATTACATTGTCAATGTTACACAACCACAGAACTCTTCAGATGTAATTGGTTACTTATGCTGACATATACATCCTTTCAGAATTACAGTGATATTCATTCAGAATTATATTTATGTGTGCCTTGGGTATGGAACTGAAAGACATAGTGATAGAAGAAAGAATAGGTTTAAGAGGGAAAATATTAAAGGAAGACCAGTCAAGAGAGAGAGAAAAGTAGAAAGAATCAGTGCAATCCATTATTCCATTACAGTTATTCTAATAATAATATAAAAAGAATGCAGGACCGTGTCATGACCAACAAACTGAAAGCAAAATTATGGTGGTTCTTATTTGCAGTCCTAAATCGCCTAAGGGAGGGTTGTTGAGATGCTAGCAGACATATTCAGTCTGAAACATTACATAGGTAGTTGGATGTACAGGTCTGGAATCCAGAAAAGATGTTATGACTGGAGATATAGATTTGTAATTCACCTGTGGAGAAGTAGTTAGTTGAAGCTATGAGGATGAGATTGCCAGGGACAGAAAGAGGGAGGGGAGAGAGAGAGAGACAGAGACAGAGACAGACAGAGACAGAGAGACATACAGAGACAGAGAGACATACAGAGACAGAGAGACATACAGAGACAGAGAGACAGACAGAGAGACAGAGAGAGAGAGAGAGAGAGAGAGAGAGAGAGAACAAAACTATGGGAAAACTTAAGGGATCAAAGAGATTAAAGGAACCAAAATAGAAATTTAGAACAGCGAGGTCAGAATAAGGATGACGTTGTTTGTGAGACCAAGGGGAAAGTATGGGAGATAATAGCTCTAAACACTGCAAAGAGTTTAGAATAATGAGTATTGGAAAAAGTCATTGGACTTTTATGCATTGAGAAAGATGTCACAGGATCAAGATGAGGGCACACACCAGATTGCAAGGGGTTGAGAGCTAAGTGGTTGGCACAAAAGAAGAGACAGAGATAAGCATGGCAAAATATTTAGTAGTGAAAAGGGAGGGTTGGCAGCTGGCTTGACCCTTGCATGTGAAGTCACATCTTAACCAGTCAGAAGTTTCACATGGGGTCACTTACATGCCAGTCAGAACTTAACCAGCATCTCAAAAGGTCCAAACTTTGACGTCTGCCTAACTTCTGATATACTTGTAAACTGAAGCGGCAGTTCACTCTAGTGAGAGTACTACTAAAATGGAAGGGATACACACTCTTAAACCAGTACATGTAGTTCTGATTTTAATGAGAAATTCTGTACAGGCACAACCTTAGATTTCATTCATACCCCACATAACATTGCTCTCACCAATGAAACTACCATAATATCCCTTATGCGTTATAAACAAACCCCATCATAAAATTGTGAAACCCTGCCACCCCGCCAGCCAGATGAATACTTGTTTATAGCATTCCTCCAGTGAAACTAATACAGTAGAGTGGGGTTTGGAGTTGGAGGACAATTTTGTGAATCTTGGCTCTACCCCTGTCATCTTGGGTAAGTCATTATACTCCCTGTGTCAGTCCTCATTTGTAAAATGAGGAGGGTTTGAATGGATGGCCTCTAGAGTCCTTTCCAGCTCTGAATTTATGATCCTGTAGCTCCCAAAATAATAATTTCATGCATTATCACATTTTCAAGGAAGCAATTAAAGGCAATAAGCAGGATAAATTTTAAAGTATTAATCATGGGAAAATATTTTGCTTCTACAGATGTGATAGAAGGGGTAAATTCAATTTTAATACTGAATTATTCAAAGGTAAATGCAAAATATTTAGTTTTAGAGTTTGGTGGAGTTGGAATGAAGGGTTGGAATGGAATGATTTTTAAAAATCGTAACAGAAAAATCCAATATAATTGCTTTGCAAAGTACTATGAAAGGAAGTGGGAATTCAGAAATGAAAAATAGCCTAGTCATTTATCCTTAAGAAGCTTATAGTTTACTTTTCAAAATAAAAATATTAAAAAAGATACATATAGTAATGTGTGCAGGAGCAAAATGGGGAGTGAGAAAGTCCCTTCCAATATTGTATCTATGATCCTATGGCCATACTTTAAGATAAGGAGTAATTGAGGAGGAATAGAATATGTTCATTTGGCGTAATCAGGAAAAGTTTCTTAGCTAATCCTTGAAAGAAATAGCATATATTTCCATAGGCCATTCATCAATAGTTAAAAACAATTTTCAACTGCAATAGCAAACCATGAATAAATTCTGTTAAGCATTGCTAATTTTCTATCAATTGTGAGAGCTATGGATTTTCACCACCTAGTTTTTGCAATTTGATGAGGTCATTTTTAAAGAGAAAAAAATCATAAAGAAAATAACTTCATTTCCCTAAAATGCAAATAACAGATGATGCAAGATGTCATTGTTCAGATACTGTAATAGAATTCCCAGAGTGAATCAGCCAAAGAAAATTGGTTTTTAGGAGCAATTTGAGAGCATATAAGCAAAACATAGTGTTTTGCTTCTATAATGTAAAGAAGCTCAATCATGGGTTAAACACTTAAATTACTTTTATTAATTCATGTAAAGCCAAATTTCCATGAACTATGGATTATTTATTTTACAGAGTTATTCAAGTCACCTAAGCAATCAACAGAAACCACATTAGACAGGTAGCTTCACCATGTGTTAAATGCTGGGGCAATGCAAGGTTAAACCTGGATGCAAACGACTTTTGAAAATTACACAAGAAAATTAGTACCAGATAAGACTCCATGGCCAATTATGCCATCCTCTTAGTGCTCCCTTCAAAATGGTCTGCATGTTTTAGTAATCTTTCAAGAAAATTGATTTTAACACATAGACACACTTGAGCTGCATAACACAGCCAGGAACAACTGAAGACTAACTTCTTTATCTTTGATATTTATAGAATAAAAAGTACACAAATCAAAGTGAATGACTGACATTACCAGGACATTGGATATCATTTTTTTAATGATGTAGTCCATTTGGATGTCAGATGAAGCCCTACACACACACACACACACACACACACACACACACACACATACACACACTCATCTACAGATATGAGTATATTTAACATAACTATCCTATATACTTATTTACATATTCATTCATATGTATGATAAATATAGATTACATATATGAATATATCTAAGAATGGGGATACAATATATCTTTATCTAGCTATATATGGTATCCATATCTATCTACCTGCCATACTATTGCCTGTTAATTCTGCAGTAAGGTGTTTTTCAAGTAGAGAAACAGACTATTTAAATTTCATATGATGTTTTTATTTTTAAAAGAGAAAGTATTGGAGAAATGGGGAATATCCCTATTTTCAAGAGAAAGGACACTAAACTGGACTGTAGCAACATCCAAAATTCCTCACCAGTAGGTTCTGAACAGACTCTTCTTTCAGACCAGTTATTGCTCAATATGGCAACTCAATATCTAGAAATTTTCTGCTTATTTCAAAATATATGAATAGATATTTCATTGTGAAGAATTTCAGGCCCCCTTGGTCATTCATTCTAGTATACACAATCAGCTGTCCATTTTGTGGCCTTTGGCATCATTACCTTGGCTGTGCATTCTTGTCTCCTCCTAGATTTAATACAGATCAGCTCTTTCATTTCAAAAACTCTTTATTCTAGTAAGCTGGCATTGAATGAACAAATTAGGGTCATAGTATTTGTTCTATGGAATGTCTAGATAAAGAGTTATCAACTTTGGTTCTGGGAATGTGTGCAGGTATGATATGTGTGTAGGCATACACATCTATGTGCATGTATGTGTTAGTATGACTATTATTTTGGTGTGTGTAAATGCATATGAAACTATTCAAATATAATTGGTACTAAAGATGAAAAATTAAAAATGAATGAACTTTGAGTCCAAAGGGTTTTTTAATTTGTTTACTTAGGCTCAGGGGTGTGGGGGGATGGCTTTCAGTTATTAAATTTAAAAAATAGCTTAGGCTTTAATATTATAGGTTTTGGATTTGTGAATTATACTCATTTCAGGTAAAAATTGATAATTTCCTTTTAAATGTGTGATTTGGCAAAGTTTATTACATATTGATATGCTCATTTCATATACTGGGTAAGTTTTTTTTATTTAGGTGAATACATTTTGAATATTTTAGAGACATATAAATAATCTCTCCTTTCTGTTTGCTCTCATATGATAATAGATTAGTGGAAGAGCTCTTCAAACCTCTCATTTCGTATTTGAGAAAACTCATACCCAGAGATTTTGTGTTTGGCCAAGGTCAAATAGGTAGTAACTGCCTGAGTGTGAATCCATGTCCTCTGCCTCCAAAAGCTGTGTGCTTTTTACTCCAACATCTTGACTCCTATACTCATAATAATAGCTTTCAGATATAAATATACATACATGCATATTGTTAGCCAGATACATACATGTATACATATACATTCATATATGTATGTATTTATTATTATATATAATGGTTATATATGAAATTAAGGTTCAGAGAGGTGAAGATTTACCCAATGTTACAAAACTAGTAGAAACGAAAAAAAAGCAAAACCCAAAACCGCTTTTTCTGAGTCTTTGCTCTTAACATTATAGTAAGTTCTGTCTCTCTCAACTTCTTGTTTGTAACGTTCAGAGAAACATAGAATGTTGAGCTGGAAAGTCCTCAAGTATTTGTCACAGACTCTTTGCTATTGTGATTATTGCTGTGCATTTGTCTCACCCGTTAGGTTAACTCTAAGATCCTTGAGGTCAGAATCTGTTATTTATTTTTGTTTTCCGAAATATGTTGTACAGTGTCCTATCCTTAGAGAGTAAAAGAACAAAGCTTAATAAACCTTAAAAAAAGTCTTACAGGAAATTTTTCAGAATCATCAGTTTGATGTAATTAAAAGAGCCTAAGACATGGATTCTTTTCCAAGCTCTGCCACAACTTCAGAGTCTGCCATGACATCTGGGATGCAAGGACAAGCCCTCTTTTGGTTCTGTTTTATTCATGTTTAAGACGAGAGTTGATACCCAAACTCAGTTCAGCTCTGAAACTCTCAAGGTATGATTCTGGTCAGTTTATTCTGTCAAACCTCTGCCTCCTGTGTAACAATAGCATATTGTGCAGAATTGCATTGTGGCTTTAGACAATATTGAGGAAAGTATAACAAATAGTTACAAGTAGAACAGTTGCAGAAGGACAAAGAACCTGCCTCTTTTGTAGTCATCACTGTCACTACCTTCAGAACCGTGGGGATTTTTGCGCAGACTATATAATATTACATTTTGGTATCCTATGTATGCAACCTATTCAACGGAGAAGGGACCTTACGGCTATCTAGTCCCACTCTTTTATTTTACACCTGTAGAAACATAAAAAATGATGGAATTCTCACAACTATGTTCATACAGCTAAATATTGAGAGCTGGGTCTTGAACTGTGTTGAATTCAGTTCGAAATTGTTGTTTCCTATATCCTACACCTTGCTTCCTCCCCTGCCTCCTCATCAGAAGAGCAAAGCAGCCTTATACACTTGTTATACAGCCTAATTTTATTTTATCTATTTTCAGCATTTCTATTAAAGATGTAAAAATGGAACCGGAAACTGGTAAAACAATAGGAAAGTTTCCAACTGAGAAAAATCACTCTTAGAATACAAGTCTATACAAGAGATCATAGATCATTTTGCAGACTTAGGATTGATGATAAGCCTGAAAAGAGTTGAGGTCAAGTTTTAACGTACACCAGGAAAACCTTTATAAAGTCAAAGGTTTTCATTGGCTGTTCAGCACTGAAAGCTCTCAGTTAATTCTGTTATCTGGGCAGCCCTACTTCCAAAGCTACACTGATAAACAAAATATAAAACCTATTTTTAAAAAAGCCAAGGCAGCATTTTCTTCTAGAGACTGAGAGGTCAATATGGCATCAAGCTAAAAACCAAGTTATAGATATATAAATCGTTTCTTGAGTTAACTCTGCCTCATCTGTGAACTTGAACTGATTTAATCTTAAAAATTTTTTCACCCAGTTTACAGTGTTTTTCAGCAAGGCTTTCCACACTTAAAAATAGAGCAAATATCAATAGTCTAAAGAATTACAATACGAGTACTATACATTTGTCGTGGTCACCTCTAAAGTTTTGCTATCACCCAGTTTATATTTCCCAGTTTCCAGAGACCACCACTGTTCCTCTTAAAGTGAATTGGATTTCTGCAAGAAAATGTGAATTCCAAGTATGTATTTTCCCTTTGGCATATTAAAAATGAAATAATATATACAGAAAATAAACTTACTACATGTAAAATTTTGGAGATATGCAAATACTTCGTCCTCTTTTTGCTACAAAGTAATACCAAACTCTTTATATTGAACTTATTATTTAACATCATTCATCATAAATCATTCCTCATGGGGGTTCCATTCACATATTCCAAGTTCAAAATTGTTCCATAGCCAAATAAGTTCACAAACATTTTCTTGTTTAAATGTGTATTGTATATTAGGAGCCCCTAATGATATCATTGCAATATTTTCAAGAGGTACTCTAGCCTCTCAGTCTCTGCTCCATTGGCCTATTTTCTACCAGTCTTATAGTATCCATCAAAGTGTGGTTGCGGTTTGTCTTTCATTCTCAAGAGGACCATGTCATCAGAAAGATGACAACATGACTCACAATTAAATCGGATTAGAGTGAGGGAGGGCTGTACAAAATCATCAGCCTCACTTTCTCCTCGAGAACCATCTCTGTCCAGTGGCCAGATATGGATCAAGATGACTGAAAATGGCCCAGGATTCAGTGGGAGACCTTTTTAAACTAAGGTCTTTCTGAGTTCTCCTTTCGAGTGGGACAATACCTATTCAGTGAATAGACCTGTCTAAGAAATTAAACAATTACTATTCACAACCACTCTGAGCCAGGAGGGCCCAAAAATAACCCTACAGTAGTGCTTGGGCAGGGACCTCCTATTGTCCAATCAAGGAGAGCCAGAGTGACTTAGGTTTAAGGCATGATTTTAAGAAAGAAATGTAGCCAATAAACTCCAGTAAAAGATAACTAGCTAGGTTTCAACCATTGCAATTTAACTTCCTTTGGGCAAAACACCCTCAGGTAAGGGTATTACATCCTACATGGGGGAGGGAAAGGAGGGAAGGGGGCAGGTGGGAACAGGATGGAACAGACTCGATGACATGAGTTGACCAACTGGAAACTGTTGTTCTCCTGGATGCCTATCCCATACCATGTTATTCTCTGAAGCATATGTAGTCACCACCAAATTCTGGTCATGCAACCTTCTCCAATGCTATTGAACATAGTGTCTCTGTCTGTGTTGTTCTTTTGCAGTCTTTACTGCTACTAGAGGTTTTTTATTTGTTTTACTCTCATTTGTTAAAAAAAAAAAAGGCAGGAAAAACCTTTTGTCCTCTGACCAACAAACACTCCATGTGTAGTTTTTCAGTCTCTACTACTATTAAACCTATTATCTCACTACCAGGAGATTCTCAATCCTAGCAACGATGCACTTTAGAACGAAGAACAGGATTGTGACAGTTACCTAATGCCCTTAGACTCAATCTATTCTTTGGACTATTCTTGCTAATATAAAGCTTAGGTTCTAAAGTCAGTGACTCATCCTAACTTACCATAATTCATCCATATAATTCCAATTTTCTAGGATATAAATCTGGTGACATATGATCTAATATCTACCAAGGAGTTACCATATTTTGCGAAACCCTAAATTTCTTCTGTTTTCTCATATAGTTAGGTAGGCAGATTAAAAAAGGTAAAAATACATGTTAAGCTTAAGGGGCAAGGTCATTATCTGTGCTACCTAAAATTCATCAAAGTCTGAAAAGGGGTTTTGACCATATATTTATGTGTTTTAAGTTATATTCTGCTATTCAACCCCCCAAAATATCTTAATCTTTTTTACGATCTAAAGATTTTCAGTTTATTAAAGGAACTTAGTTTATAAGAAATATTCTATAAATGGTGATAGAAAAGGATGCTCAAGTACCATTTCATCTAAAATATACAGAAACAAGATAATTAAATGACAAACTGAAGATTAAACTCAAAGGGAAAGTAATTAGATGAAGAATGACTGGAATTTTTTTTTTTTTTTTTTTACAGATGGACATGAACTCAGAAGATACTACGCACTGTACTTGACTACCCTGAGTAGTAGCTTAACTCATTGGAAGAAGTTGTCACCAATGGCAGCACTCACCAGTCTAAAAAAAACAACACTCTGCTCTTTTTATAAATTTGTGGAAAGACTCAAAGACAGTTGCTTATGCCCACAATTCTTTATCTCAGGTCCTGGTCCATGACAAAAAAGAGTGAGTGGTGTAGTTTGGAGCACCATGAAGACAGCCTTCTGCCTTGTTCTTGCCTCTACTTCCTATTACTTGTATAGAAATCTAACTTAGTACTAAACACAGAGGTTTAGTAGAAGAAATAAAGTACAAATTTTAAAAATTGCAATTTAGGATTAAGGTGAAAGATAGTTAATTGTACATGGTTGTTTTACTTTCTTTCATATACATATATATAAGCATTTTTATACAATGTAATATTTATACATCACTTCAAAATGTGTATTTATTTTTAAATAAAAATTTAATTGAGTAGCACAGTAAATTTTATTTTCCACTTAATTGGATCTCTGGAACTTACCTCTCTGACCAAGTCATGAGATATCTGCTCATCTCTGATGCAATCCTTTCAAAATTGCAAGAAAAGTACCTAGAAGGAAATGAACAGTCTCTTAAACATTGAACTTATAATTCCAAAATTAAAATTTAATAGCAAAAATATTTCTTGCACTATCACTCATAGATTCTAAAACTCTCTACTCTGAAAGATCAGTGTATTTGGGTCCTAAAATCCAAGAGCAAATACTCTTGGGAAGGCAAACACCTTAAACTAAACTCCAGCCATTACTTTCTGGGAAGTTATGAAATAAATAAATTAAAATAAATATCTCCAAACAAGAGGAGGAATAAAGTCTTTTAGGAGGGAGAAGAGTATCGAAATGTTAGAGTTTATCTGATGGCAAGCCTTGGGATCTGGTGGAGATTTTAATAATTTAAAAATGGTTTACTTCTGCCTTCCTGTGCTTTATGAAGATGAGAACAGTTCTGAAAAAAAAAAAGCACTGGTACATATTCAGTGTGTACCCTTTGGCCTTAGCCCAGTATAATGCAATGCTTTATTGTTGAGATAGAAATATTTGTGTTGATTTCCTCATTCTCTCCATTTGTAAAATGGGAATAATGTTAAAATATCAGAGCCATTGTGATTCTTAAGCAATGATAGATAGAAAGGTAGATAGATAGATAGATAGATAGATAAATAGATATATTTGTGTTTGTGTCTGTGTGTGTATGGAAAGAAAGACTACCTAATAAACCTAAATGATATGTATGCATGCTTGTACATATATACACATACATATAAAATATGTGCAATACAATGTACTTATGTATATAGACTATTATAACTATATTACTGTTGAATATTTTCCTAAATCTTAATAATCCATCAAATACTGCACCTACCACACTGAAAGCATGAACTGTGCTCCTCGAGGTTATCTAAAATAGTGGAATTATAATTACCGACCTCAGTAAAAATAAGAAGCTGGTTCTAGCTGATTTCAAACTTCAAAACTATTGTTAGGAAGCATAGTAACATCGTATTCTCAAAGAATCAAAAGCAAAACAAAAATTTTAAAATACATTATTTTACCTCTTTAACCTCCTCTCAAGCCCTTGAACAGATTTTCCTCATGGATTTATTGAAATATTATAACTTCTTCCTATTTTTTTGAGTTATTACTTCTACTCTATATCTTCCAGGTTCAGTTTAAATAGATTAAAATACAGGCAAGATACTGAGATAGTGATTTCACTTTCCCCATTTCCTACTCTGAATTTGTTTAGTGCTACTGTGCAATGATGCACAATCCCTCTCTTTAAGGATGTAATCATTTTAAAGATTAATGTAAAAGAAGAAATCTAGGTGAATTAGCATACCCTAAAAGAGGGAGGTGTGAAAAAAGGGAAGAGAAAAGGGAGACAGAGGAACAGGTTGAGGTTTGGGCATTCAATCCACCCAGTGCTTTAATATTACTCACTCTATGCTGACTTCCTATGAGTATAAAGTTTCTTTATATTTCTTTAACCAGAAAATTATAAGAATTTAAGTACCAAGAAATATAACACAAATTTTTTTCTTAGTTACAAGAAGAAAAATTTATCTTTTATGAATTTTATTCATTCTAAGTAAAAATATAACAACATGATTTTTAAAAAAAATCCATGGTGTTCTCTCCTCTAAACAACAGTAAAAATGATCTAGCTTTACATTATTTGAATATTCTATGAGACTCCAGTGATTCATAATCGTTAATTAAACTGAATTTCAAAAATGAGATTGTTTTTGAGAATGAAAGAAAAGACTTAGAACTTGCCTTGTGACCTAAATTACTGTCGTCATTTCAATTATAGACCCCTTTTTTCAGTTAGACTTCGTTCACAGGCAGTAATAGCCACATCAGACAGCCACAGTCTATCACTCTGGAGATTTTTCTACTATTGCTATATAAAGTAACTTGATTGAACTACCATAAACATTGAATCATCTTTCTCTTCACTAGGGAATGAGCCCTTCTAGGTCACAGCTGATGATAGTGGAAAGGCATTGCAAAGAAGCTGCCACCCTCTCTTTACACAAATTTGAATGGAAAATACTATAAATGGAAGTCAAGTCTAAAGATTTTTCAGGCCCACCATGTCATTAAATAAGTTCAGTAGTGACCTCTCCTGAATAAATGGAATAAAATCCACAATTGTTCCATGTGGAACTATCTAGTGGTATCCGTGCTTATTCATTTACATTTATATAGTGCTTATTATGTGCCAGGCACTGAGCTAAACACTTTAAAATTATCTCATTTGATCTTCAAACCTGAGACACAGGTGCTATTAATATCCCCTTTTTCAAATATGGAAACTGAGGTAAATAGCAGACTAGCTCAGGGTCATGTAATTAGGAAGTGTCTAAGGTCAGATTTGAACTCAGGTATATCATGACTCCAAGAACAGAGTTCTATCCACTTTGCCACCTGACTATCTGTTAGAAAGTTACATTATTTTAATTGGTTTGAATAGCATAAGTAAATTTTCCCCTTTTTGACAAATGTGTAAATGCTCCATGGCAGTGAGCAGCTCCCTAATTACTAAAGATAACATTTATGCCCCCAAACAAATCCCACACTATTGTGAAACATCTATTTTTGAAAACGTATCGATATTTTGACATAGACACTTCTCAATAAACACTTGAGTAAATCACCTTGCAAGATGTGTTCTCTGCAAAATAGTTAATCATTCTTTACCCTTAAAGCAGAGGCTAATCAATAAGCAGTTGCCCTCCAAATGCAAACAGTTTGACTGGAGAATTTCTTCAAGAAATGCTAAGTCACTACCTGATTCTTCTCTCCTTCATCAAAGAGCTAGAAATTCTTTATATCCTAAATGACCCTGAGAAAAGGTGAGACCTCTCAAATTTTTTTCTCCTTTTCATTAAAATAAGCAGGAATCATTGCCTTTCTGTTTAAGCTATTTGTCCTTATTTCATCTTTTTTTGAAGGTTATATTTTCAGCTACATTTACATGTAAAAGACTCTACACAGATTTTTTTTTCTCAAAATGAATGCTTAGAAGTCATCACTCTGCTAAAAGTCTACTCCTCCCCTTCCCCCCTGCTTCTTCAGTTTTATCCTCAACATCACAGTCTATTAGTCTTGGTTGTAAGTCATCTTCCTTTGTTTTTAATTATATAATTACAGTAAATTAAATTCAACAAGCATGTATTAAACACTGACGATGTGTAAGGCACTGTGCTATTTGATCCAGAAACAGACAAAAACAAAATACTCTGTTCTGAAGGATCTTAAAGGGACAGAGTTGATAACATGATTTACCTGGATAAGACCACATAAAATATATGTACAAATAATAGGAATGCATAATATGGTCCGGGCATGCTGATAAATCCTGGAAATATTTCCATTGGTCCTTATGCAAAAGCATACCGATTAAACGTAGTCCTATGACAAAGTATATAAGAAGTAATTTCTTCTCTGACAGGAAAAGAACACAATAACGGAAGAGTAGACTAGGGAAGTTTTGTTGGGTTGAGACTTCAAGGCTTCCAGAGATTTTAGGAGGTAAGAGGAGACAGTTTCAAGCATGAGGGTAAGGTTTTTGCAAAAACAGAGATGGGAGATGGAATACTATGTTCAGGGAACAGCTTGTAGGTCAACTTTCATTTTTATTGTTCACTGTTGGTCAATATTTCTAAAGTATGATTAAAATTCCTTGATACAAGCTTTGTGTCTTCCTAGTTGGTCTATAACTTGGCCAAGACCTTTGATGGTAAGCTTATGTCTGGTGCTTCCTTTCTGCTGATGTCTTGATGATGCTATCAGTCTTTGCATTATCGTGTTGTTTTAAAACTTTTGAGCAATTTTAGGATTTCCTCATGTAAAGATCCACTGGTTCGGGGTTCTGGGTGGACTCCTTATGACTCTAATGGGTGAATTCTTGACTCACATACATAGGATTCAATGAAGGGACGGGTGGGGTGCCTGACTTCTAAAGAGAGTAGAAGAGATGGGAATAAACTTTTATAGGTGTCTACTATACGCCAGGCATTGTACTAAGTGTTTTACAAATATTATATCATTTGAGAGAAAAAGGAGTCTTTTTTCATGCTTTTTGAATTATTAAGACCCTACCCCAAAGCTCCAGAAAATGCAGTTTAGTTTAGGGGTCTACAAGGTCTCTTCCAAATGGGAGCAATAGGATCCCTTCCAAAAAAGTTACTCCATGTAAAAAATATAAATCAGATATAGGAAAGCTATTTATTTCTTCCACCAAAAAGAAATGTCTAAAACAAAAAGACTCATAAGTAACCAGACAGATACTCACATTGTGATATAATAACCAATAATAACTAACAACACTCCGAAGATGTTGATACTTAAAATTTTAAAACATGAACATTTTATTAACTTCGAGACAGGTATTCCAACTTCACCTATGTTCTGCATTGCTCAAGCAATTCAATAAAGGTCCACATCTCGCCAAGGAAATCATGAATTGGACTATTCTTTACCATGGCTACCTTATCCTATAAGGAGTTATTTTAGAATTTATCTCCAGCTGCTTAATCAATATGCCCATGAAGAGGTTCTCAGCTTCAACTACTCATGAATTTGCAGCTATAGCTAGAAACATCAAGCTCAGAATTGCAGAAGTAGAAGAGATCCAACCCCAAGCTTATGTTGTCAAAAAGAGCATCTTGTTACTATGTCCAGTTAGCCACTATAACTGCTCCCTCCCTGGCATATCCAAGACAGTATTGTGAGGGATACAATGTGCTTATAGGAAGAAAAGTATAATAGTGGAGGTTCTCTTTTCCTTTGGAGTTTACTGAGATGCAGGTGGATCCTATTCTGTGATAAACACTTTTCAAAACAATCCCCTATCATGAAAGAGAAAGGTGGAGAGAACACAGAAGGAACAACCAGAAGATGCTGGATGCTCTTATCTTCTATCAAGGATTATGGCATAAGATATCAGGGAGCAGTCTTACCCCTGGATATTCTCTATAGCATGGCCACTGCTACACTGAAATATGATATTCATGTGTTCTTTCTTTCATGTGCTAATAAGGGGCCCAAATGATTCAGAAAATATCTCTTCAGTTTCAATGAAAGCCATAATTTTTTGATTATCTTTATTTACAAGATCTAAATGTAGGTACCAATGATTTAAAGACAATAACTAACAAACAAAAACATTTCAGGATAATTCTCATGATAACTTCCTGCAGAATTGAATACTAATGGTCTTTATAACTGGCCAAATACAGAAGAACTTTTCTTGCACATTTTACCTGTTTGAAATTTATAGTCATGGTAGTTCAGGGCAATTATGGTATCAAATGTGTGTCTGTATTTGCAGGAGGAAGGTGACTGTGTCCTAGAATTACTGACATCCTGCACACAAGAATTCTTTGATAATTTGTTATTATATTTTGGCTGGAACAAGGTATATAATAGTTACATATTTGAGCTCAGTCACACATAACTGTTCAATACCGTACTGTTTTCAGCTTCCCTCAAGACTTTCCCTAAACTCTTTCATGCCTTAAACATGTCTCCAAATGCACCTCATACCTATTGAATCAGAATAGGCATGGGAATCTCCAAATTAAAACCTACTAACACTGTTGTGCTATTTTACCTTAAAGATATAAGAACCAACTTTGTCAAATCAATGACCTTCTTGCTGGCCTAATGGTTTTGAAAAATAGCTCAATACTGGCATAAACAGTCATCTGAAAAAAAAAAACAAAGTAGGAACAATCAGTTAGAGAACCTTTGTGCCTTCCTTTTAAAATAATAAATCAAAGCATCCTTTTCTAATGGATATAGCATTCACGTATTACAGGCTCTCTTCAATCATCCTGCTTTCACTCTTTTTTGCAATCATATTTTATTCAGTTCATTAACTTTGAGATCCCTTGCATATATTGTCCAGAAAAATAATCTTTCCTTGAATGAGCAGGTGCAGGATGGAGAACAACTTTTTCTAGGATAAGGTGAAAAAGATCTTTAAGCAATTAACAAAAATATCCATATCAGGGTCCCATATGGCATGCAATTTTAAAGCATGCATTCTAACTTCTATAAATGTTGCTGGAATTGATAAACCACAATTTGAAAACAGATTGAACTTAATTAATGAGAGTTTTCAGGTCTTTTTTGAGACTAAAAAAAATTATATATCTATAGTACACAATATGTGCACTAATTGGCAACCAAATGTGTTCCATTGGTATGGAAACTTAGTAAATGTCAAAAGACACTCTGAAAGGTGTATAAATTTTAGATAATAACCAACAGGAAAATAAGCATTGTTTTATTCATTTATTTATTTATTTGTTGTTGCCATCACCTTGAGTTGCACTTTTTTTCCTTTCTACTTTGTAACCTTATTGTGCCCTATTATAGTGATGATACTATAGAATATTTTAATATCTAGGAATATAAGTTTTCATGGTGAGATTAGTTCTAAAATTTTAGAGTTCTATCCTATCTTTTGTGCATAGCTCCTACTGAGGCAGTCTCTCTCTCTCTCTTTCTCTCTCTCTCTCTCTCTCTCTCTCTCTCTCTCTTTCTCTCTCTCTCTCTCTCTCTCTTTCTCTCTCTCTCTCTCTCTCTCTCTCTCTCTCTCTCTCTCTCTTTCAATTTAGTTCTCTGATCAGACTTTTCTTTTTAATTTAAATGATAGCTTGGCCAAAGTTTCTTCTTCTCATCTCCTGCATCCTCACTCCTACCTACCTTTTTTCCATCATCTTTCTGTTTTGCATTCTATATAGTGTGTCTTTTATTAATTTGGTGCCTCTTTAAAAACTGTTGTAGACACAAACTAAGCAAGAAGAACCATTTAATAAGGATCTTAGTATGCTAGACTTACAGCCTGAAGGAAACTAAGAGGCAATCTAGAAAAAATTCCTCATTTTATAAAGGAGGAAATCTTCACTCAGAGAGATTAAGTGACTAGGTGAAAGTCATACAAGTAGTAAGTAGCAGAGATAAGATTTGTAAGGAGCCAATATTTGTACATGTGTGCATATGTATATATGTATTTATATATGTACACAAATAACCATATATCTATGCATTTGTAATATACACATATGTATATGTTTATGCAGAATTAATATAAAATAGAATAAATTCAAAATAAATATAAGGTAGATAAGGAGGGAGTGCACTAGCAATTCAAAGGACTAGCAAACAAGGTTTCTTGCAGGAGATGTTCATGCTATTTTTTTAAGAAAATGAGGGGATTCTTTAAGGCAAAAGTAAGAAATAAGTGTGTGTCATGAATTAGGGAATATCAGAAGAAAGAGAAAGGGCAATGGAGAGCTACATGTGAGGAACAAAGTCCAGGTTGTTAGGACCATTAACTATAGGAAACGGAATAAATATGTGTGTGCATATGTATTTATATAAATGTCAACTAGGTGGCACATGAGATAGAATATTGGATATGAAATCAGAAAGATTGCTCTTCATGAGTTCAAACCCAGTCTTAGACATTGGCTGTGTGACTCTAGGCAAAAAGTCACTTAACTCCAGTTTGTCTCAATTCCTCATCTATAAAATGGGCTAGAGAAGGAATTGGCAGATCATGAAGCATTCTTGCCAGAAAAACCCCAGATAGGGTCATGAAGAGTTGCACATGTTTGAAAAATAAATCAGCAACAAAGATTTCTATATGTTGTCTCCTTGATGGATGTCGTCTCCTTAAAAGTAGAGATTATTGCTTCTTTTTTTTTTGGTCTTACTATCACTATTGGCATATAGTAGAAGTTAAATAAATGGTTACTGCATTAAGTGATCAGTCTAGGTCCTTTCCCTCTCGAAATTTTATGACTGTATTTAGCATAGCTAGAAGGATAGCACAGAAGGAGCCCAAACAGGCACGAAGGAAGGGAAGATTTCATTCTTGACAGTATCATTGCCCTATTACTTGTTAACTGATACTTTGAGTGGAATGTAATTTAAGTGGCAAATATGTTCTAAGAGGAAAATATCTAAAAAGAACTTGAATATAACAATACTAAAAAAGATTGGTTGGGACCAGGTAGAGAAGTGCTTTGAAATCCAAATAGAAGTGTTCATATTTTCACCTAGAGATCATAGAGAATGACAAGAACTTAACTACTAGGGTAGTAACATTTGAAATTTCTTGTCTAGGAGTCAACACTTCTATCCTTTCTTTTTCAAACCAATACTCTGGTTGTTTATCAAGGGAATCCTCTTAGGTGGAGGCCACTAGTCAAGTTGTTAGACTAATTGACCACTAAGCTCCCCCTGCTAAGGGGGCGGGGTAAAAGTGAGTAAGAACAATGAACTTGGAATTAGGAAGACTTGATTAAAATTTTTCCTCATTCATTTACTTACTAGCTTTGTGATCAGGAGCAAATCACAAACTGCCTCAGTCTTCTTATTTGTAAAATGGAAATAATAAGTTTTTAGGGTGGGGATTGAATGAGAAAATATGTGTACAGTGTTTTACAAACTATTTTCATATTTTAAAATTAATTTCATTTTCAATTCATGGAACAAAACAATCATTTACATCAATAACACAATACAATTAAAAAAAGATGATTGCACAACAGTATGCAAATCTGTCATATACATCTTGCTATTCCCTCCAAATATACATTATTATGTAAATTCCTTTCTTTTTTCCCTCCCCCCTTACCATTAGATACAAATAGTTATAGCTAGCTAGCTAGATAAATGGATGCATGTACGCACACACACACACACACACACACACACACACATATATATATTTAAATGGGTGTATATGTACCTGTATTTAAGTGTACATATATAATGTATGTAAAATTACTCTCTATATACACTTTTATTATCAGTTCTTTCTATAGCATCTTTATTCATACATCCTTTATTTTTAATCTGTGCATTTATAATAGTCAAAATGACGTAGTCATTCAGTCATTCTTAAAACAATATTGTTATTACTGAATACAATGTTTTCTTCATTCTGTTCACCTCCCTCCTCATCCTTTCATGCAAATTATTCAGCATTTCTTTGCAATCTTTTTGTATATCTTTAAAGCAGTATATAAATTTTAGCTGTTATTTTGGTTGCTGCTGTTTTTGCTGTCACTGTCACTTCTGTGATTCTTCTTCTACTGGGTATAAGCTTACCAGTAACACCAAAGTAAATTTTGGTAGGAATATGAAAAAAAAATTTAACATAGATTAATCATAACCTTAAAAATTATCTTGCCTAATACCTTCACTTATGCATGAAGAAATTGAGTATCTGGGTGCTTAAAGTGACTTGCTCAAGATTAATTTTGGGAAGTAGCAACTGGATGAGAAAACAGGAGACTGGTGCCCTGAGTCCCTGAGCTATAGTTTCAGTCGTACACATTGTTCACTTGTAACTTCCTAACATATGGAATTATTAGAATTCTGTGTAATAAAAGCGTCAGTTCAAAAGAGGCCTATAGGATTTGTTTCCCTACCCCGTCTTCACTAAATATTATAGGGTATTCTATGATGCAATTTGAAAGAGGTTTTATTGAAACTACTCCTAAGCTTGTAGGCTGGGAGGCATTCTGTAACAATGAACAAAGAATCCAGAGCAGCTGTTACATTTCATTTTGTCAATAATTTGTGTATTAATATGTCCCTGACTACCAAGTGTCACTATAGACGAAACAATTATTTTCTATTGAGTCAAAATACTGCTTGTTAAAATACCCCATGATGCCATTTTGCCTGATATAATCATTAGTGAATATTAGTTAAATAGGTCTATAAAAATGTCACCACACTACACATTTAAATATATGTTAAATACTCTTTTTTATATGATGTATATTTGCAAATATAATTATATGGGTATAAAATGTTTAATTTGTTTCCAGATATATGTACAAATTATATCTGTCTATAATTAATCCATTGCCCACTAAAATACTTCTTCAACACTAAATAAGACTCTAGAATCTAGAGTTAATTCAGTGTTCCTCCTGTGAACCTTGATGCCCATTGAGAGCTACCCAAGAAAAAAATCTATTTTGTAGTTTGCTTTTATCATCTCCTGTTTGCTCCTATTTACCAAACTAACTTCTTAGCACATGCAGCTCTGATCCCTAAATTGACAAAGTAATCAGGACTAAAACATAGTGTTTACAAGGGAAATTCTTCATAAGTATCCCTTTAAAACAAATGTCGGTGATAACCATTCACTTACGAGGTAGCGTTACTGAATCTTCAAGAAGAGTACTCTGTGTTATGTCTAAGACATTCCTCATCTGAAATTTGTTTATTTTTCTTTCTGCTATAACACCCTGTATTCTCTTATCTATAAAAAAGAGTGTTTATTTTGGAAATTCTCTAAGAAAAATCAAATTTGCAAGTATCAGACTGAGGATGAATAAAGAGCAGTTGTTCTGAAAATGATCTGGGAGTTTTAGTGGACCATAAGCTTCATATGAGTCAACAATGAGATTGACAACTAAGAAAAAGTAAAAAGATCTTAGGATACATTAAGAAGGATACAGTTTCCTAGATCTGGGGGACTATAGTGCCATTGTATTCTGTTTTTGTCAGACCTCATGCATTTCATTGAGTTCTAGACATCACAGTTTAAGAACATTGATAAGGTGAATATTAACGAGAGGAGGGCAACAAGGATAGAGAAGATCCTTGAATTCTTGATGTATGGTGATATTTTGAAGTAATTGAACCTATTTAGCCTAAAGGTGGAGGGATAAAAAAGAATCAACCAAGTACTAGATTGGTTCTCTTTTGCAGGAGAAATTAGATTTGTTCACTTTGACCCCAGGAAGGCTCAACCCAGTGCAGTAGGTAGACTCTACAGACAACCCAACTTACATTTCATGTTAAGAAATTATTTCCTAATACAGATATGCAAAAGTGGAATGGGTTGGTTTAAGAGTCAGTGACATCCCTGTCCTTGAAGGTCTTCAAGCAGAGTTTGGATGATCACTTGCCCATGATGCTATAGTGAGAATTCCTTTCATGTATAGGTTGGACTATGGTCAATGGGATACATATTCTGTGGCTCTGTGAAGTAGCATTGTGTGATACTGTGGGTGGAAAATGAGATCGGGATACACAAGACCTACATTCCAATTCAACGTCTGCTATTTAGTACCTATGTGACCTTGAGTCATTACCTTGGATAACATATTTTTTCTTGCTGGAATTTAGTTTCCATATCTATAAATTGGAAGTGGTGGTGGAATGTATGATCTGTACAGTTCCTTCTAGATTTAAATCTTATGAATTAGCATCAATACATTTAGTATACAAGAAATAATATCTTAGAATGGATAGAGAGATTACCTTGAAGTCAGAAAGACTGGATTTTAGTCATACTTATGGTACATACCAACTATGTCAAGTAACTTCTTAGGGCTCAAAGTAATTTTTAAAAAAATAAAAATTAGAATCAGTTTTTCACATATTATGTATATGAAAATTTTATAACTAATGATTGTAAATATTTTCCCTGGTTAATAATCTTAACTTTATTAGGTTATTTGTACAGAACTTTTAGACTTTATATACTCAAAATAATTTCTTTTCTACAGTATTCTGAATTCTTTATTTGTTTATGATTTAAAAATATATCCATGCACCTAATTGGCAATTTTAACTCATTTTTCTAAAGTGTTTATCTAAGATGATGAAGACAGTTCTCAAACGAAGAAACCTAGGCTATTTAGCATCATATTAAAAGAAATTAAAATTTATCATATTATGATAAATGCAAATTCAAGCAATTCTCTTATTCTATATCATGCCCAACACAGTGACCAACATGAACCAAAAGGAATGATAAATGTTACAGGGGTTTGGGGAAAACGGGCAGACTGAGGCATTGTTGGTGTAACTGAGAATAGCTATGATGATCATAAAGAGTAAATTGAAATTAACATAAAAAGCTACTAAACAGTATTCAGCCATTTCCTCAGCTATATTAGTGCTAAAATTTTATCAAAAAGAGATCAAAGAAAGAAGAAAACATACGAAAAAATACAATTTAGGAAAAAATAGTTTTTCTTGGATGGCAAAAAAATAACAACCATGGAAACTAATGTAAATCTCATCAATTGAGAAATAACTGGTATTAGTTGAGGAATGAACATGGCATACGATTTGTGAGAGCATCACTAGGCACTAAGAAATGAGGCAAATAAGAGGAAGCTGAGCCTACATAGTGGAGAAAAAGCCAGGAAGTTATCTGAGCTCTCCCCAGTTTCTCTCAAAAACAACATTAAATCAAGCCTCTAAATGGATTCCAGAGTGACGGAACCCATAACAAGACTGAGTTAAACAATCTTCCATCTTAAAATAACTTAGAAGGATTTCAGGAATATCTGCCTCATTTGGGTGAAAGGGGAACACAGTCCAGGGCAGATAAGTCTGGGAAAGCCAAAGGGAGGTTTTGAGACACATAACAGATTAGCAACCAAGTTCCTTAGGTTCTGATTCAGCAGAACGGGTCAGATGTGAAATCTCCAGGCCCAGTGCAGAAGGCAAACTGCCAGCCTGGGAACCCCCAGCACAACAGGTGTGACTAGGCCTGGCCACCCTATCAGAGGGCATAAGCCACAAGCACCCTAGTCCCTGGCACAGAAAGACAGTGACCAGACCTCTGACCACAAACAAAAGAAGTTGGGACAGTGACCCCTATTCCCCAAGAGCACAACTTTAAAAGTCATGAAATAGACTGAAAAATGAGTAAGAGGCAAAAAAAGAGCACTGACTATAGAAAACTACTGTGGTGAGGGGAAAGATCAAAACACAATCTCAGAAGAGTCCCACAATGTCAGAATGCCTACATGAGAAGTCTCAAAGTGGGAGATGAACTGGTCTCAAGCCCAAAAAGCCTTCTTAGAAGAATTCAAAGAGAATTTCAAAAAAATCAAATAGGAGAAATAGAAGAAAAATGGAGGAAAATGAGTTATGCAATAGAGAAGTCAACAACTTGGAAGATAAATGACAAAGACTGACTTAAGCAAATAATTCCGTAAAAAAATTGAATTGGCAAAACTGGAAAAAATCCACTGAAAGAAACAACTACTTAAAAATTAGCATTGGCCAAATGGAAAAGGAGGTACAAAAGCTCACTGAAGAAAACAATTCCTTAAAAATTAGAATTTGGCATGTGGAAGCTAATGGCTCTAAGAAACATCAAGAATCGGTCAAATAAAAATTTACAAATAAAAAATAGAAGAAATGTAAAATGCCTCACTGGAAAAGTAAGTGGCTTGGAAAACAGAGCCAGGAGAGATCCTTTAAAGATTATTGGACTCCCTGAAATTCATGATAAAAAAAGAGAGAGGGTAGGGGAGAGAGAGGAGAGAGAGAAAGAAGGGGGAGGGAAGGAGAGAGAGAGAGAGAGACTGGAAAGCATCTTTCAAGAAATTGCACTGAAGTCCTAGTGCCATAGGGTAAAATAGTTAGCAGATGAATCCACCTATGAAATCTGCAAAGAGTTGCCAAAAACTCCAAGGAATATTTAAGCCAAGTTTCGAAACTATGATGTCAAGGAGAAAATACAACAAGCAGCCAGAAAGAAACAATTCAAATATGAAGTAGTTACACAGAGTATTACAGAAGATTTAGCTGTTCCAACATTAAAGATCAGAGGACTTGGAATATAATATTCTGGGTGGCTAGGGAGCTTGGATGACAACCAAGAATCAATTACCCAGCAAAACTGAGCATAATTTTTAGGGGAAAAAAATGGACATTCAATGAAATTAGGGACTTTAAATAAAATTAGTAGTATCTAAAACCACCAGTGAGAATTGTATGTAATGCAAATAATTTGGAAGCTTCCCAATGAGAGGTGAAAAAATGCCTATTATAAACAGTATTATTTAACATTGTACTAGAAATTTTAGTTTCAGCAATAATAGAAAGAATTTGGTAGAATTAGAATAGGAAATGAGGAAACAAAACTCTCACTCTTTGCGGATGATATGATGGTATGCTTACAGAATCCACTAAAGATTACCTGAAATAATAAACATTTTCAACAAAGTTACAGCATATTTTTTAAAAACCCCATATAAATCACCAGAATTTCTATATATTATCAATAAAGTCTAGGAGAAAGAGATAGAAAGATAAAAGTTAATTTAAGGTAACCATAAACATTATAAAATATCTGGGAGTCTATTTACTAAGAAAAACCCAAGATCTATACGAACACAATTACAAAACATTTTTCACACAAATAAAGTTCTATCTAAATAATTTGGAAATACAATTTCTCATGGGTAGGCTGAACTAATGTAATCAAAATGTCAAATCTACCTAAGTTAATTTACTTATTCAGTGTCATACCAATCAAACTACCAAAAATTATTTTATAGAGGTAGAAAATACAATAACAAAATTCATCTGGAAGAACAAAAATTCAAGAATGAAAAAATGATTTAATGAAAGGGATTGATGAAAAAATGAAAAGGAAGGTAGCGTAGTCAAACCAGATCTAAAACTCTATTATACAATAGCAATCATTAAAGCTGTCTGGTACTGGCTAAGAAACAGAGTTAGATCAGTGGAGTAGTTTAAGTACACAAGACACAATAGTAAATAAGAATAGTAATTTACTGTTTGATAAACCCAAAGACTTCAGCTTCTTGGATAAGAACTCACTATGTAACAAAAACTGCTGGGAAAAGTGGAAAATAACACATCAGAAACTAGGTACAGAACAGTATCTCACAACATATTCTAAAATAAGAACAAAATGAGTACATGAAAGGGTGATACCATAAGCAAATTAGGAGAGGATGAAATAGTTTACCTGTCACATCTATGGAGAATGGAAGAATTTATGACT
The DNA here is from genome assembly GCA_028658325.1 of Potorous gilbertii. Classification (NCBI taxonomy): domain Eukaryota; kingdom Metazoa; phylum Chordata; class Mammalia; order Diprotodontia; family Potoroidae; genus Potorous; species Potorous gilbertii. The sequence goes on along the minus strand of CM053772.1, from coordinate 178,002,970 downwards.
AAACAAGAGATAGAGAATGTTCTGAAGTGGAAAATGAATAATTTTGATTACATTAAATTGAAAAGTTTTTGCATAAACAAAACCAATGCAACCAAGATTAGAAGGAAAACAGAAAGCTGGGAAAGAATTTTTACGGTCAACATCTCTGATAAAGGCCTCATTTTTCAAATATATAGGGAACTGAGTCAAATTTACAAGAATACAAGCTATTCTTCAATTAATAAATGGTCAAAGGATATGGAAAGGTAGTTTTCAGATGAAGAAATTAAAGTTATCTATAGTAATATTTTTGAAAATTCTCCAAATCACTTTTGATTTGAGAAATGCAACTCCAAACAACTCTGAGGTACTTCATGACACTTATCAGACTGGAAAATATGACAGATAAAGAAAATGTAAAAGTTGGAGATGTAGGAAAAATTGGAACATTAGTGCATGGTTGGTGAAGTTGTAAACTGATCCAGTCATTCAGGAAAGCAATTTGGAACTATGCCTAAAAAGCTACAAAATTGTGTATACCCTTTGATCTAGCAATACAACTACTAGGTCTGTATTCCAAAGAGGTCATTAAAAGGGGAAAATACATGCAGCAGCTCTTTTTATATTGGTAAAGAATAGGAAATGGATGGGATACCCACAAGTTAAGGAATAACTGAGCAAGTTGTGCCATGTGAATGGAATGGAAGACTAGTGTGCTATAACAAATGCTGGGCAGGTGGATTGTAGAAAAAGCTGAAAAGACTTATATGAACTGATACTGGCTAAAGTGACCAAAACCAGGAGAACATTGTATGAAATAACAACATTGTGCAATGATCAGCTTTGATAGACTTAGTGCTTCTCAGCAATACAGTGATCAAACACAATTCCAAAAGTCGCACGATGGAAAATGCTACCCACATCCAGAGAAAGAACCTGCCTCTGTCCCTATAGCTTTCCCCTGTTTCCACATTTTCTCCTCTCCTTCCTCTATCTGTTGTTCCCTTTTCACCTCTTCTTCCTTTCTGTCTCTTTCTCTCTCTCTGTTTGTCTCTGTCTCTGTATATGTGTGTCTCTCTCTGTCTCTGACTCTGTATCTATACATATATATTTATATATCTATACATATATTACATACAGACACACACTTGCATATGCATACCATCTTCTGTACACACAGAGCTTCTTTCCATGCCTTTGTACATTCTCTGCTGTATAGTTGAATCACGTTTGTCATCTTTGTCTCTAAGAATTCTGATCCCCCTTCAGGGTTCAGTTTATGTAATCCTTTTCTGAACCAACAATTGTAAATGTTCTAATCTCCCAAATGTTAATTAAGTGTGAAAATGCAATTTGGATGAGCAGTGGATAAAAAACAAGACTTGGAGACAAGCAGTTCTGAGTTCAAATACTGAAGCTTGTTAGTCATATGATTCTGTGCAAGTCCCTCAATTTCTGTCTGCCTCAGTTTTTTCACCTGAAAATATGTTACAGCCTCTATTTCCCCATATTATTGTGAGAATTAAATGAGATAGTGGTTTTTATTGAAATGATTTGCAAATCTTAAAGTGTTACATAAACGCGAGGTATTATTGTGTTGTGGTTACTGTCGTTGTTGTATCCCTCTCCTTGAAAGTGAGGGTATTTTAGTTTTGCCCTTTTATCCTCAGGGACTTAGTATAATTTTCTCTCATATAACAAGCTCTGAATAAATGCTTTCTGATTTTTCAAACTCTTTTATAAATAATGGGTTTATTTGAGTTAAATTTTCTTTTCATTTGCAAAAGACTGTATTTGAAGTCTAGCACACCTTTCTTTAAGTTGTTAGAAATGCTAAGAGCTATTTTGTGAGTAGTCCATATGTTAAAGTTAAAATAAGAAGACTAGGTGAAGAAAAACAACGATGGATATTTGAGAGTTTTTTTAATATTGTCAAATTAGGAAAACATATAAAGCCTAAATTAATAGAGAGGTAGCTGTCAGAAAAAAGCATTACCCCTACAGATAGGTCTCAAATTGTGTATCTTTGTGGGTGTATATGCATAGACATACACTTTCCTGCTAAAAATTTTATTTTTTCTGACAGGAAATACTTTACCATCATCCTAAAAAGCTAGACATCTTAAGAACACTTTTTGAATCATATCTAACACGATTTACAGGTGGGAATTACACTTTACTCATGAGGGAATGTGGAATTACTGATTTTATAGATAAGGAAGAAAGTTAATTCTCTCTGTCTCTCTCTTTTCATACACACACACACACACACACACACACACACACACACACATACAAAAGAGGGGGACACTCTGACAACTTTCTTTTCCCACTCAACTTTTTTTCCCCCAGTACCACTAGCCCTACATGTATATCCAAGTGAGACTCTAGTCCATTCCTGTACCCCCATCTTCCCATTGTGGTATATATAGCTTCTTCCCCATACTTATTGGTATCAGGGGAGAAGAAATTTATCTTTTGATGCCAGAAATCTAAATTCAGAATCCTCTCAAATCTATGAAACTAGACACACACCTCTGGCTGACTGATTCAGGTTGCTAATCTTTCAAAACATTAAGGTGTTTTTGTACCATAAGTATGTCTCATTTTTAAATAAATGTGTAATTGTCTGCAACCCCTTTCTTCCATTTACTTCATATTCTGAATTGTTATTGTATGTAAAATATTACCTGAGCTGTTTTGTTTTGTTTTTGGTATTGTATTTCTTCCCAGTTATACGTAAAAAACATCTTTTAACGTTCATTTTCAAAACTTTGAACTCCAAATTCTTTCCCTTCCTCTTTCCTCACCTACCCTCATTGAGAAGGAGAGAAATTTCATATATGCTATTGTAGCATCAATGTGATGTTCACAGCGCCTACAGAGGCTATGAATATGCCAGCACAATTCTAAATAGTGAAATACAACAGACTCTCCACATGGAAGACAGAACCAAAACATTTATTCAGATGCCAGAAAGCCAAATCCATCACACTAACAAAGTCATCTACACACAATTATAATGCAGAGGGCAACCCAGCCCCCAGCGTTCGTCCTGCTAGGCTTCTCACAAACCAGTTCCTTTAAACAAACTCACAAACAAGCTCTCTCACTAACACTAACACTAACAGCTGTCTGCTTGCTACATCCTTTAGTTCTGACTGGACTCTGACCAATTTCCTCTCAGCTCTGCTCTGGCTCTGCCTTTTCCTATTCCACCTTTCTTCCTCCATGAGTTCAGCAAACTCCTCCCACCACATGTGACTTAGACTTCCATGTGATTTAAGGAGGTTACATGGGGCTATTAGTGAATGGGAAAGATCTTCCCATTTGAATTACCATTACAGCTATACATATGTAGTCAAGCAAAATACTTCAAGAATAGTCATGTTGTGAAAGACTATATTCCCTCCATCCTATCCCACCCCATATTTATCCTATTCTCTCCTTTCGCTCTACACCTCCTCAAATGTCTTTGCTTCTGATTATCCCATCCTCCAATCTGCCCTCTTTCTATCACCACCTCTTCAATTCTCTTATTCCCTTCCCCACTAATTTCCATAAGGTAAGATAAATTTCTATGCTCTATTGGGTGTATATGATATTCTTTCTTTAAACCAATTCTGATGATAGTAAGGTTCATGTATTCCCTTTCACCTCCCCATTCTTCCCCTCTACTGTAAAAGGTTTTTTTCTTGCCTCTTTTATATGAGATAATTTACACTACTCTACCTTCCCCTTTCTCCTTTCTCAGTTCATTCTTCTCTCTTCCCTTAATTATATTTTTTACGTACCATCCCTTCCTATTCAACTCATAACCTCTTCCCTATGTATGTATATATGTATATCCCTTCTAGTTATGCTAATTAAAATACTCTCTTTCCATGTAGGAATGTAAACAGTTTAACTTGAATAAATCCCTTATGATTTCTCTTTCCTATTTACCTTTTCATGCTCCTCTTGAGTCTTGTATTTGAAAGTCAGATTTTCTGTTTAGCTGTGATCTTTTCTCAAGAATACTTGAAATTCTAAAAAAAAAATAACTGAACAACAATAACAATAAATGAATCTTGAGTATACCTATTAATTTACATATTATTCTCCCATTTGATGTGAACCCCTTATTGCTTAGAAGAGTGCCTGGTTGTTGATTAAATGCTGAGAGAACATTGAATTGTATGGCTACAGTAATTCTCTAAGACTGTGTACTAATGCATGCAGGGATAGCTATCTGTATTGTGGAAGGAATGTCTTCAATGATAGAATCATAGATCCTTGATGTGTTGAACTAAGAGTGGTAATGACAATAAAGACTAATCACAAACTTTTTAAGAAAAAGAATGTATAAAATTCCTCTATCTCATTGACTGACAACTTTTCCTCCTCATGGATTATACTGGGTGGGTGATTCTTGGTTGTAATCCTAGCTTCTTGGACCTCCAGAATATCATATTTTAAGTCCTCTGATACTTTAAAATAGAAGCTGTTAAATATCGTGTTGTCTTGAATGTGGTTCCATACTATTTGAATTGTTACTTTCTGACTGCTTGCAAAATTTTCTCCTTGACCCAGGAACTCTGGAATTTGGTTACAATATTCCTAGGAGTTTCTCTTTTTGTATCTCTTTCAGGAGGTGATAGGTGGATTCATTCAATATTTATTTTACTCTCTGGTTCTGGAATATCAGGACAGTTTTCCTTAATAATTTCATGAATGAAGATGTCTAGGCTCTTTTTTTGATCATGGCTGTCAGGTACTCCAATAATTTTTGAATTGTCTCTCTTGGATCTATTTTTCAGTTCAGCTGATTTTCCAGTCAGATATTTCACATTGTCTGCTATTTTTTCATTCCTTTTGTTTTGTTTTATAATTTCTTGATTTTTCATAAAGTGATTAGCTTCCATCTTCTCATTCTAATCTTTAAGGAATTATTTTCTTCAGTGAACTTTTGGGCCTCCTTTTCCATCTGGCCAATTCTGCTTTTTAAGGACTTCTCCTCACTGACTTTTTGAACCTTTTTTGTCATTTGGGTTGGTCTTATTTTAAAGGTGTCATTTTCTTCAGCATATTGTTGGGTCTCCTTTAGCAAGTTATTGACTTGTTTTTCATGATTTTATTGCATCACTCTCATATCTCTTTCTAATTTTCCCTCTACTTCACTTACTTGATTTTCAAAATCATTTTGAATTCTTCCATGGCTTGAGACCAATTCATATTCCTCTTGGAGACTCTGTATATAGGAGTCTGACTTTATTATCTTCTTCTGGTTGTACGTTTTGATTTTCCTTGTCACCAACGGCATAAGAAAATACCTTTTCACCATGGAAGTAAGAATCTATAGTCTGTTTTCTTTTTCCCCCATTTGCTCATTTCCCAGTCAATTATTTGACTTTTGAGCTCTTTTGTTAAGTGGAGGGCTCTGGGAGCAGCCTCTACTTTAGCAGCAGTGCCAGCCACCCTGGACTTGGGGCTAAGTGCAGACATGTCCTCCTTATAGTCATGTGAGAGAGCCTTTTCACCGACCTTCAAAGTCTTTGGCATTTGTAGGTTGAGAAGCCATACCAGCCAACAATTCAGTACGCTGAAGCCTGTGCCAACTCCATCTGAACTGAAGCAGGCCCATACCAACCTGTGCTCTGCTCCCAGTTCTGCTCCCAGCCCAGTGTGATAGACTCATCTTGTCAACCTTCCAGATTGTCTTGGGCTGTTAATTTGCTTCTACTCTGTCATCTTGGCTCCCGAGTCTATTTTTTAAAGTATAATTTTCTTCAGTATTATTTTTAATTTCCTTAACCAAGTTTTTCAATTGTTTTTCATGATTTTTCTTGTGTGACTCTCATTTCTCTTCCCAATTTTTCCTCTACCTCTCTTATTTGATTTTCAAAATCCTTTTTGAGCTCTTATATGACCTGAGACCAATTCACATTTTTCTTGAAGGTTTTAGATGCAGAAGCTTTGACTTTGTTGTCTTCTGAGTATATATTTTGATCTTCCTTGTCACCAAAATAGTTTTCTATAGTCAGAGGTTTTTTTCCCCACATTGTTTGCTCATTTTCCCAGTCTCCTACTTGACTTTTTTTAACTCTTTGTTAAGGTAGGGCTCTGCTTCCAGTGTGAAGGCCAAACTGTTCCAAGCTTGAGGGGTTTTATACAGTTCTTTTCAGAGATACTTCTTGGGACCTATAAGCTTTTTGTTCTCCCAAGGTTGTTTGATCTAAGGAGATGTGTTTTCTCCTCTCCTGACCTGTGATCTGGTCAGTGAGTGACCACAAGCATTCTTTCCTGCCCTAGTGACTTACCCAAGGTCACACAGCTAGTGAGTGTCAAGTGTCTGAGGTGAAATTTGAACTCATGTCCTCCTGACTCCTGCACTGGTGCTCTTTCCACTGCACCACCTAGCTGCCCCAAGGGCTCTAAGTTACAAAGGAATTAAAATGCTATATCCATGAAAAGACACTGTGAAATCAATGAAATCATAGGTCAGTACATAAAAGCAAACCAAAACATAAAGTCAACAAGCAAGCAAACAGCAATGCATAGCGTTTCTTTAATTCTAGTCTAAATTCATAAGGGTGCAGTTAATGTTATCAAATGACAACTAATGTGTAAACATTTAATACATGCAATTATCAAGATGGTTGTCATTGATTATTTTTGGGTCTAGTATCACCATTGGATTTTCTTGAGAAAACAGCACAGCATTTCTCATTTTCTCTGATCTTGTTTGGCAGTCATATCTTGCAAAAGTATTATACACCTTATCTTTTCTTGAGAACTGAGCACAAAGACACAATATTATAGCTTGCTTCGCATTTAAAATAGGCTGAGATGGATCAGTGTGATTATATTTCTTAGTATTTTCTGTACTTGCTTCTCTAGCACTGCAGTTTTAAAGAAAATAACAGAATGCTATCAGGCTTTGATATTTTACTCCTATAAACCATAGAAATCTGCTGACAGATTTTTCTTTCATTCCTCTGAGGATGTTCCTAATGGTACGAGTAAATCAAGGTCAATTATACCAAATTGTGACATAAAACCTAATAAATAACTGACTATGCATTTGTTACAACACTTTAGCTGAGTTATTTCCTAAGAATGCCAAGATCCATTGGGAGAAAAAGAACTTCAAAAACCTAAATGATAGAAGATTTTGCTGGATTAAATTCATTTAAAAGTGTATATAAAAAGATCCATAGCAAAAATAACAATCTCCCCCGCCTCGTTTTGGTTCATATAAATTCTATGATTAAAGTTATATCCATCAGCTATGAAATCATTTGGTTAAAGGCTGAAAAATTTAGCTAATCATCAATATGTTTTATTTATGTGTGGTAACAGCTAATTCATTCATCTTGCACTGCTGGGAAAGGCGCTGTTTCACATAAGTGAATTTTCCAAACTAAAAAGCCTACTTCTTTAAGGATCCAAACTGTTTTTTATTTATTATATCAATCATTTTTTATGATTTTTTTCTAAAAGGAAAGCACTTCTTTAGCTTTTTAATCAAAATATATGCTTAATGTTTCTTAACGATTCAGGTTCAACATTATGAATATCAGTTATCAAAGAGTTCTGCCATCAGGGGCTAATGTAAAGCAGAGAAACACTGAAATAAAGGGTACTATATTTTGGCATTGTTGTTTATACTTCTTATGTTTGCTTTTGAGACTTCTGTTCCATTTTTCCAGCTCTCAGCTGTTACTTCTCCCTACAATTAGTCTAGCTTTACTATATTTAAAAGTAGATTGATGGAAAAAGATACAACTTCCGTTTGTCTCAATGGATAGAGCACCAGGCCTGTAGTTAGGAAAGCACCTCTTCCTGAGTTCAAATCTGACCTCAGACACTTACCAGCTATGTGACTTGGACAAGTAACTTAATGTGCTTGCTTCACTCTCCTCATCTATAAAATGAGCTGGAGAAGGAAATGGCAAACCACTCCAGTATCTAAAACCCCAAATGGGGTCACGAAGAGTGGACATGACTGAAACAACTGAACAACAAACAACTGTTGTTAATCTTTACTGTATCTTGTATATAAATTATACATCATTTCTATTTAAAGTCCTACTCTTATGCATCCTTATAGCATGACCAAATGAACGAAGGCCATTTGATGATTAATTCTGTGGCCATGGGGACTGATGGAACAAAGAAATATACAAAATGATATTCAGTGCTGTACAGCTAACTTCTTGTCTGTTTCTGTAATGACAATGGCAATGTGACAGAAAATAGAATAAAGGATATTACAAATCGTAATGTTTTAGACCATCTATAAACCGACATTTAGTTGTTGGTACTAAAAATATGAGATCCTTTTCTAGTGACATGCTATATACATTGTGACATACTACTGGCAGAACTAAAGCTCATCCATCCTGACATTCTTATAATAAATGAAAGCAGAAGGTCAATTAAAAGGGTGACTTTGAGAAGTAAATAAAGGTGTTGGGAGGAAAAGCAGGCATGGATAAGAAGGGCAAAAATGTGATGGAAAGTTTCGTTTTTTTAAATTTAGAAGAGATTAAGCCTTTTATGCTATACAAATGCATCACACATACATCATGAATATTTTCTTCAAGAAAAAACAGTGCTGGATATAGGTAAAACCAAAATCCTTTCAATAATGAAACTGATTACTTTTAAAAACAATTCATTGTTGATAAGAAAATAAGTTCTGAATCACTTGCTTGTGTACAATCTGACTATCCACTCATGAGAATAAAAAACAAATTTCAAACAAAACTAGAACAATGAAAATTATGTAGCATGCAAATAAAACCAATCTAACCTTACCTATTTAAATGTATTATTGAAACCAAAATATGGGAAATGGATAGGAATGACAACACTGATTATGACAGTATCATATGCAAGCAATGTAAATTAAATACCATAATGAGGAGATAACATGAACTGAAAATCTGACTCAGTAAGTAAGCATTTGATCTACTTGTTAAGCAGAAAGTTATGTTAGACAAATATCACAACAGTTTAAAGCATAACTTATTTGTAAAACCATATAGAAAAAAACAGTGAATGGTATTTGAATCCAACTGGACCATCTCCCTTGGACATATCCTTCCCATTCATCCTACATATTCTACTTACTCAACTTTTCTATGGGAATAGGATCTAAAACAGTGCCATCATGTTTTCTGTAAAGAATATGTCAATTGACTCCTCAATGGCTCCAGTAAGAATTTTTGTGACTTTCTAAACTCAAACACCCTTCCATGGACTCTTTGTATATGTTGTCTCTTCCTAGAATAAAATAAGAGCCTGGAAATCAGGTATTATCCTGCTTTTGTATTTATATACTTTTAATGTAATTCAGTGCTTGATATAAAATAAAGCACTGAATAAAAGCCATTCATCCATTCAATCATCTTTATGGATGACTTACTGTTTGCAGTAACATCCAGAAGAAGCTGAGCTCTATATTTACTCAAAAGAATTTGGCCAAATATCCACAGGAAAAACTAAGTGAATTTATATCTATTATTTGGCCTATGTTACTTAAATTGGTGGACAAACTACTGAAATCATTTATCAATGTGGATACACATGCAGATATACATATACTTATTATACATACATATATAATATATGATACATAAACATCTATATGTAAGGCACACCTGCTTACTATATATGTATATTACATATATTTATGTGCATATGTAATATACCTAACCATAATATAATTAATATTACTAATATCATAAATATCCACATATACATCTATGTATTGCTATATCAGTATCTCGACCAAATATTGCAAATATGGTAGTCCCATAGTTGAACAGGAAGAGTAAAGGGAGATTGCTTTTGATGAAGTAGGCCCACAGTTGAATAGGAGGAGGAAAGGGGGATTAATTGCCTTTGGAAAAACCACAATGTTCTTTTCATGAATTTAAACTTCCTCCTGAAACAAATGCCCATCTTCCTGGTTATCTTCTTTAGTAAAGTTGCATGGCTGAAACTCAGGAAAAATGACTGTCTCCAAAGAATTGAACTTAAGGCTCAGCCAATGACAGTCAGTAAATATGTTCTACCTACTATGTTCCAGGCACTGTGATAAGTATTCAGAATACTAATATGAAAAAGAAAGACAGTTCTTGCCCAATGAGCTTACAATCTAATGGAGAAAGATAATTTACAAAAAGAAACTGAACAGGAAGGAGGGGAATATGCATGGTGTGGGGGCAGAATGAAGAAGTCCAGAGGAGTGTAGGTTGGCAGCACAAGATGTGTTCCATTCACTTAGTTGCTTGTTTCTTTGTTTTTGGTATGGTAGCTAGCAAAAACTTTTGAATCTATCTATTGATGTATGTACAATTTATATATAGTTTTATACAAATATACACAAGAAAACATAAGTTCCTTTAGAGAAGGGGTTATTTAATTTTTGTTTTTAAATCCCCAGGGACTAGTATAGCAATTTGAATATTCATCATATTTAAGTAGCTAAATAATGTTCCAGAATTCATTTCAAAAAGCACATCATCCGTAAATAGGAAGGACTTCACCATCGATAGAGATTCTTGCTTCATTTGGATTCTGCACTGGACATCCTCCATAATTATGATAAGGGTATATCTATCTTTTTTAATGCTCTACTTGATACTTAAAATCAAATTTTCACCGAATACAACTATGCCTATTGTTGAAATGTTCAAGGAATCTTGTAGATTTTGACTCATGAAATAACTAGGCGTATGTGTGGCGGTGAACTTAATATGATTTCTCCTCCTAAATAAAAAGTTTTTAATATTTTTTACAAGTGTGATCATGCATTCTTAACATGTTTCTGCTAATTGTGTGACTATAAAGATCTGGACTGCTATCAAAAGCCTGCCTATTGCTTTCTGAAACCTTCACCAAAGTTTCTTAAGTTAGTTATAGATTACTCATCAAGATTTTGAAGATATATGAAAATATAAGATTTGGAAATTAGTGATATCTTTAAATCCCTTCTTTTGGAGGGATCCATGATATTTATCTCTGCCCTCAACCCTACTCTACCTCATAAATCACATCCTCTCCTTGTTCCACTATGTTTAGAAACAATTCTTTAATGCCTTTAAATGTATGGCTTCTCAGATGGACTTCTTTAGTATATCTACTTGGCTTACTCTAGCTTTTCTTCTTATTTTTATTTTCTTTAGCACTATTTTTACATCTTCAGGAAGTATATTGGAGACTGTGATATAAGAAGTCAAATGTAGTGTTTTGACTCTAATTAATGAGAAATTTTTTTGTTAAAGTAATCTTGAGAAAAACATTTACTTTTTCATCATGTTCTCCTTTTAACATCTTTGCAAATGCCCTTGGGATCATCTTGATGCATTGGGTCTCATACCAAGTTCTACTTAAACTTGTTTTTTCTTCCACTTTTTCCTGTTGTACTACAAGATAGTATAGCTCATAATTTTCCATCCTTCTCCTCTATAAGATTTGGCAAAGAGATCAGGTGTCTGTTGACTAAAGTGATATGTAGGCAATTTTGGTCTTTTCATGTTGATTGAAATATACTAGTTAAACTTTCTTAGGAAATGACAATAGTGTGAAAAGAATGTTATGTTAACCACTTCTCATATATTTTTTCATGCACTATAAAAAGATGTATGCTACAATTTATCTTGATCCTTGATTAAAGAAGAAAAGTAGTTTTCAAATTTATGCAGTCAATGATTAAAGTATGTGATTTAGTATCTGACCTGCCATCTCCTGCTTTCCATGCCATTGTACAAATTGCCCACTGAAGTTCTCTGTATCTTCTCAGCTGTGAAGGCCCTTTCCTTCTTCCCTTCAAGATCTAGCTCATGTGCTAACTTCTTTATGAATCTTCCCTGATACTTTATCTAGAAAGGATCCATCCTTCTTCTAATCATTGGTAATATTCAATTTGAATCTCTTATGATCATATATTCTCATGTACATTATAGTTATACATATTTAAATTACGTATAGTTATACATGTTTATATTATATATACACACATTGATGGTCTAAATATATAGCGTGGCCATATTGCCTAATTAATTACTATCTTTTGGAGGGCAAGGACTGTTTCAGGATCTATCTTTGCATTTCCAGAGCCTGGAAAAGCATACTACATATAATACAGTAGGTGTTTAATAAATGTGTGATGAATTTTTTGGAATGAATTAATTCCCTACAATCAAAATATGATCAATCATTAGTTTTTGTAATTTAGCACTTCTTTAAATTATGCAATTTATATTTCTTTAAATGATTCTTAAATTATCAACTAGATTATTTCCAAAACATCAGGAACCTTTTGGTGTAGAAAGACAAGAAGACTGGAACAATAATTTTTTTCTAGGTGGTTTCAAATAAATGCTAAAAAGTCTTTGACTTTGGAACACTGTAGTAATTTAATACATTCCTATGACCATACAACCTTCTTAAAATTAGTTTCCTTGCCAGCATGGTTAAAACTAACAACGTGACCTTAAGGATGTAGATCTCATTTTCTCAGAATTCTGCTGATAATTTAAAATAGATGTTCCATGCTGCTAATTCTTAAGATTCACAATTCACCAACAGTAACTGTCCTTCTCCTTCTACTTTAATGTGTGAAATCAAAAGATTATTATGTGTGTGTGTTTCAATTTCCCAGTTACCGTGCAGTTTGTTTGCCACCACCGTGTTTCATTTCCGAAATTTGATTTCTTTAGTTGAACAAAGAATTATGCTGTAAATAGAATCCTGAGAAGAAAATTTAATAAATACCAAGCCAGTATTATGGACATCCTTTAAAAGGGAAACCTCATTTCCTTTTTCATAAGCTCACCTTTGATCTATGAGTTTATACATATTGCCTCAACTCTGTCCAATTTCCCATTACCAACATTCCTTCCACATGAAGATATATGTGTGTACGTGTATATATATATTCTTAATATGAAAACAAGACATGTATATATATATGCACGTCAATTGCCATACTTGGGTATATGTCATTTGCATGTCAGCACTTGAAACAGTAAGGGCAAAAATGATGTCATTAAAACTTCTAGATGACTATTACAAAGACAGCAGTTGGTCAATTATAGCAGCTAAAACATATTTTCACTAATGTCTTTATTCAAGTAAGTATTGGGTGACTCTTGGATGTATTATTCCTATGCACAAATAAAGCTTGCAATAAGAGCTAAATCCATGAAATGGCTCTAGAAGGGAAACACTGAAATAAAGTATATGATATGGGCAAATGCATCAGTGAGTCTGCAAGTAAGAACTTGAATTAAAAGGATGATGCACATAGATCTGGAAGGGGCCTCAGGTGGTTTAACCCTTTCATTTGACAGATGAAACTAAGGCCCAAAGAGGTTACATGATTTGTCCAAGGTCTCACAGGTAGAGAATTGCAGAGCTGGGAGCTGCATTCCAGTGCTTCCTGTGACTCCATACTTAGCATTATTTCCACTTACCAAACTTCCGATGGGGAACTAAGATTCATGGAGATTAAATTACCTGTCTCAGGTCACAAAGGTAGTAAGCAGGAAAGCTGAGATTTGAAACCAGGTCCTGTGATTGTACATACAGAGCCCTTTCCACAGCACCATTGTTCCTAAACATGCAATCTACACTCTTTATTATATAATGGAGCATATTTAATCTATTTTTAGAGTCCCTAACTTTGTCTTGCTGTTGTTATTAAAGACTAGGTCTCCCTATCTCACCCACTCTAGAAGTATAGGGTGTACACTTGGGCCTTGTCCTATTCTGACTGGCCCAGGACCTTTGACCTGTTCCATTTCCAAATAGAATTGCTTTGCCCTTCCTTAAGCAACCTGGTGATTCCTACACCCAGACCTTACCACATTAAAAAATAGCCAGAGGATGACCCTTTTAATGGGTGTTACCTCACCCTAAATGAGTTCTTGAAGAGGCCTTGCCCTAAAGGGGCCAAGGTCTCCCAGTGCATCCTGGATCACCTCCAGTTATCTTGAAGAATATCTGGTCACTGGATTTAGATGGCTCAGGAGGAGAAAGTGAAGCTGGTGACCTTGCACAGCCCTCCCTCACTCAAAACAAAGTCAAGTGCAAGTCATGTCCTCGTTTCTGTGATGGCAATGAAGGACAGACACAATAACAACGTCACCACATTAATTTTGAACTTAGTTCAAACACCTCATTGACTTAGACCACTGTAACTCAGAACTCGAGATCAGGATACCCACCAACCTCATTTTTCAGGTGGCAGCAAATATGGATGTGGATGACTAAACCTTACTTTTGATTATGTTTAAGCAATATTAAATCACTACCATTCAAAGTTTTATACTCACACTTGCCATTTTCAGAAAATTAAATGGAGAGAATCTCTAGTGCCGTGAGTACTCCTTTCAGTTTGTGTCTGAGAAAAGCTTATGACCAGATCCCTATAATTCAGCACAGAAAACATTGTAAATACTTGAAGGAAAAAGAATAAAACACAACACCTAGATGTGTTATTATGACATTTCTGTGTAATGTTTTCTAAGAAACTCCATTTGTGAGTTTGGAATTGTTTTTTTTTTATTCATATTACAGTTTGCTAGAAAATATTAATGTATTAGTTATAGAGTGAGACAAAAACGCCAAAGTAGAATTACATTTCAGTCAAAATATCTGCCTACCAGGAAAAAGTATCAGTAGTTAGAGCCCTGTAGGAGAAAACCTAAAATAATATCAGATAGTCGAGCAATCTTTATCTATGGATAAATCTAATTAAATAGTAGGAACTGACAGGAATAGTTGTTACTGGGAAGTCTTTTTGAAATACTGTTCTGATTTTCAATTTGAATATCCAGATGCCTTGCTAATGGGATGGCTTTGCTTACTGAAAACTCTTCAACACAAATCACCTTTGTGACTGCTGCTTGTTTTTCAGAGTAAATGTGAAAAGGGGAAGGGGAGGGAGAAATGATTCATGTTCAGAATTAACACAGCAAGAAAAATATTCAAAGAGCACAGATAGCTGCAGTCTACACTTCTTTAGAGAAGGTACCGTTGAATCTCTGTCATGGGCTTGTAAGTCCCTCTAATAATAAAGAGAGTGGGACAAAATGGAAAACGGTGACCAGCAAGACAAAATTTGGAGACCAATGAGGATTACTGGACCAGTGGATAGAATTTACAGGGAGATTTTGGCTTATTTCCTAATATTTAAAACTGTCTAAAAGTAGAACGAGTTGTACCTTACCCAGCAAAGCAAATAGTAGAAGAGATGGTGAACTCTCTCTCAAACATTTCCTAAGTTGGGGAGAAAAAAAGCAATCACATTTCATTGTAGTAAAAAAATGTTGAATTGCCTCTCTCAGGCATTGTGTAAAATTCAGAAGTTATCTTAAATAACAAAAAGGCCCATTTTAGAGTGGGGTGATTGATTTACTTGTCTTAAAGATTAACATTTAAAAAAGAAATTGGCTCAGTAAAATAATGCTGCTATTGCTCTTTTATTGACTTTTTATTGGTATTGGTTTTTTCATGTAATATATAATTTAAAGTCTTATTATTTTAATTTATATATGTATATGTATACTGTGTATGTATGTGTATGTGTGTGTGTGTATTAATGTGTAGAGATAAAGAGATAGAAACAGAATGGACACAGACACAGACAAGTCGGGGAGTCTTCCCATCTCTCTTAGACAGAAATGGCAGAAGTCATTCTCATAGCCCAGTTCCACTGCTGACCCACAAGAAACTTACACCTGTTATGTTTCTCATTTGAGCTGGTTTACTTCTCCTCAAATAGTCAGGTAGCCCCTGCTCTCAGGAGCTCAACATATTGACAATGGATTTAGGGAAGATAAACTATTGGATTTAGTGAATATGCCTTAGGAAAGAAGAAAAACAAGCAGCATTTGCTAACTTCTTATTCTCCTCCAGGCACTATGCTAAGTGCTTTACAAATATCGGATAATCCTAAAGTAGGAGCTCTTATATCCTTCATTTTACAATTGAGGAAATTTATGCAAAAGAAGGCTAAGTGACTTCCCTAGGGTCACACAACTAGTAAGTATCTAAGGCTGGATTTGAGCTCAAATTTTCTTGATTCCATACCCAGCTGTCTATTCACTGTATAACTGACCGCCTCTTAGGTGCTACTGCAGCTCAGACCTTCTGATTGTGAGTGATCCACCAGCCATAGCCCCTCCAGCCAGTAAGGACTAAAGGCTTGTTGCACCATGACTGTATTGAATCAGTTCTGTTGTTCAGATAATATATTATTTACTAATTTTTTGTCATAGTATCCATTTAACTAAATTTGGTCATCCAAAGAAACCACATGATAAATTAAAGAATGAGGATCCCCAGTCTTGTATACAAACCACTTTTTTATCCCCCTAATGCATGTTTTCCTTACTTCCATCAGTCTTTTCCTCATATAATATATTGTAAAAATGAATTGTGTGCCCTTGAGAGCTGCCAATATCAGAGCTCTGGAAACCTAGCTCCTTTATTGGCTTACTCTGGTGAATAATGTTATACTGTTAGTAAATGACATTGAACAAGTCACTTAAGTGCATTGTGCCTGTCTACTGTCTTCTTTTGAATGAAAGTGCTAATGGTTATTCCCTATTAGCTCACACAGTCAATAAAAGGAAATATTTGAGTTAAAAATAGTACAAAATTTGTAAAGCATTTGAAGTAGCTTAGAAATAGAGCAATATGAACATGAACATTATGATTATAATTCTTTAAATTTGTACTTCCTCTTTGTTTTTTTTCCTACCTCCCACCTTTTGGATCACGCTCAGCAAGCAATTCAGGAGGACACCTTAAATCCTGCTGCAGGTCTGTTTATAGACTTGAATGATCACCACCCCCTATTTCAGTGTAGACAAAGGTATACCCTTTGACTGCTTTTTGTGTTGGCCAAGTTGACTTACATCTCCATACTATGTGGTGACAAAAAGGCTTTTAACTGGAATTAGAACTCTATGGATATATCTCTATATCTATCTATCTGTGTCTGTCTGTCTTTCTCTTTCTTTTTCTTTTTTTGTCTACCTCTGTCTCTATATAGCTCTGTCTCCATCATATATATACATATATATGTATATATACACACATATATACATACATAAGTGTGTGCACACATGTACGTGCATGTGCGTGTGTATATACATATATGTGCACATACACACAAATATATAGAATTAATTCCCGAATTCTACTACTCCTGCTAGCTTTGAAATACAAGACTGCCTCTCTCAGACTCCTGGAAAACTGAATGGGCAGACATACTTTACCCTACCCTATTACAAGCAAGGAGTCAGCTAAGCAAGCTTATGTGTAAGATGGGGCTGCCTTTCATTTGTGCCCTCTTTCTTTTGACAAAAAAAAAAAGCCTTTTGAGATTTCTAAAAGTATCTAGTTCCTCCCCCTTCCTGGGAACCAGAGTATCAAGTTAGTAGCTACCAGAGCAGTTTTAGTGGGAACCGTAATGGAAGCAAACTGGCTAAAAGTGAGTCATCTGCAGAGAGAGTCCGTGAAAGTGAAATTCATGAAGTAACTGCTTGCAAATAGCCCAAACAGGCTTTCCAACTATAACAGTGGTGATGTTATAATATTCTCTTCTAATCACTCTCTAACTGTTGTTTAGTTTTCTATTAGCCACTTCCCAACTGAGGAGACAGATAAGCCCAGAGTACTGAAGATAGGGCAAACTATGAGGACAGGTAAAGGGCAAAGATGAGTACAATGTGTGACCAGCTCTCATGATCTTAGTGAACTAGTTCCTGTTTAGTCCCTCTGCTAAATGTTAGTCCCTCTGCTAAATGTTAAAAAATTTTAATTTCATATGGTAGTCATTCCACATCTATCATTTATGAGGTCAGATCTCTTAGAATTGCATATATATCTCTGATAAGAAAGAAAGCCAGACCTCAAAATTGATACTTCATATAGATGATTTCAATATCTGTTTTCATGCCAGGATTGTACAATTCCCCCTCTCTTCCTACCCATTTCCTTCCATTGGCATCTTCTTCCTTCAAAGCCCGGCTCAAGAATCCATCTTCGTATTGAAATCCTCCCTACCACCCCCTTTTTCCAACCCAAATAGCATTCATGGAGCTAGAAGTGGTCCCTCCCATGACTTTTTGTTTTATTATTATTTTTTCTCAACTTTTCTCTGAATTTAATCAGTTTATAGCATGTATTCATTTGTGTTCCATTCCACAGACTATAAGCATAACAAGGTCCTCTTCTAACATGCTCCTCTAATGACTCATTATAGTGTAAAATGCATCCTGGTTTCCCAAAGGTTGGAACAGCAAAGTGAAACACTGGCAGTTCTTGCCAAAATGAAAAGGCTAGGAATACAGACTCTATGTTAAGACAAACTCATTGCCAGGTTGGCCTGTGGGAGATGGACTTTTTGTCCGTAGCAATTCATAAAGACAATCTACTAAGGGTGTCAATCTAAACTGGTTGAAGATATACTCTTGAAAATGAAGTCACAGAGCCTGGAAATATTGACATCAATAATCTTAATTTCTAACATAGTGCCATGCATGCAGTAGACACTTAAAATATTGATTTCATTAAATGACTCTACCAAGAATTTCTCTTCTACTTTTGGTGCTAGCCAGTTCTGTGGTTACATGGACATGACACACAAAGTCAAAGAATCCTAAAGACCCAACTGGTATAACATAAAAAACCCTAGATATATGAATGGGGAGTGTCTCAAAAGTTCCTTTGTAAATTGGACATTTACACCATTTTTCAAGGTAGGTCATTCTACTTTTAAATAGTTCAAATTGTTGTGAAGCATTTCCTGATATCACTTTAGGACCAAATAGAAAAAAAAATCTAATTTAATCTTCAAATCATAATAGTCCTGTAAATACTTGAAGACAGCTATCATGACTCTGAGTCTTTTATTTTACAGGGTTAAAATGCCCAGTTTCCTGAACTAATCTCCAAATGACATAGACTCAATGTCCTTCAACAACATCCTTTTTACCTATTTCTAGACTCAGTACTCCTCAGCTTTTCACTGTACATCTTAAATCATAGTTCCTAGAAATTAATAAAGTGTACCACACAAATATAAGAAAAAAGATACCTTCCTCACTTCTTTTCAGAGTTGGGTGACTGTTTAGGGTATTCCACATATGTGGTCACACAGATAATAAGTTGACTAGGTTTTGACTTTTCTTCTTTTAGAGGAACCTATATATTTGGAAAGAAATATGAAGACAAAAAAAATAAAAAATTTAAATGGCATTATAGTAAGATTTCAAGGGTTTCTCTCTATCCTTCTTCTAATCTTACTCATAAAACAATTTACATACCATTTAAGTAAGGTTTTGAGGTTGGTCTCAGAAGCAAATCATAATTTATAACATTTTCAAGGAAAATACATTCCCAATTATACCTCAGGTCCTCCTCCATCCAACTGAATCCCCATGGCTAAGCAGGATTGGGGAGATGGACAATTTTCCTTTTGTCAAATAATAATTTACCACCACAATTGGGGGACAGGGTATTTTGCTCTCTGTCAGGAGAGGAATTTCCATAACAATCATAAAAGGTGGCAAGAGAATCTTCACACTAGACCTAGTAAACTCTTTCTAGTAAGAAAGAAATTCCATCACTCCCATAATCACTCATGTCAGATTTCATAAATCTTTGACATTCAGTATATTGAATATCTATTGTCCATTAGCTCTCCTGTCAAATTTTCATTAAGATTCCACAATTTCCTTTAGACTCTGGTTATGATGGATAAGGTTTCTTTTTAGAACTGATATCTAACCACAAAATATTTGTCATTAGCTAAAAAGCTTTGATTTGTCAGATTTGTTCTATTATAATTCATAAAGAGAAAAAAACAGGAAAATAGAACTGTTAAGTCACTGACCCATTTGACTTGAGCTCCCTGAAACACGGCCTAATGGCAAAGTATATTTTTTCTTGTAACCTTCATTCATAAATATCATTCAATCTTCTATCCCTTCTGCCTCCCTCACTTTTCTAATCAATTAATAGATAAATCAATCAACAAGTATTTCTTGAAACCCAACAATGTGTCAGAGCCATTCTATCTACTGGACGTAGATAAATAAAAATCAAAGAGTCCCTTCCTTCCAGGAAGTTTTTTTCTTCTGTACTTAAGTATAAGGGATCTAGATGGTCAAGGATTGGTAATAAATAAGAAAAATAAAGAAGAGAAGAAAAATGAAGAATTGGCCAATTATATTTAGCAATAATGAATTTTTACTTCATAATATGAATCTGAAGATCTCCTGAAAACACTTCATATGATTTGCATATAAATCACACAGATAGTAAATTCTTCCTGATATACATATAAAAATGCCATGTGTTAAAATGCTGCATTCTGGTCTCACAAGAAAACTTTCTAGTCTTACAACAAAACCTGGTTGTTGGAATAGGCAACAGTGAAACAAACCAAAGAAGGTCTTTAAAATTGAGAGAGACTATTGTTCACTAATCTCTCTTTCCAGCACAACTGCACATGCAGATAAATCACTGTTTCTTACAACTAGGTGAAACTTTGGGGAAAATATTAGTGAAGATCATTGTTCTATGATGAATTATCAGTTCCATCCTTCCACCTAACCCCCATTTGTGGAACAAAACATGATCTTGTTTCCTCTGTGATACAGGTAGGTTTGTGTTAGAAAGACAACTTTAAAGGCATTTTCCATTTGTTTTCAAAGTGTAATTTAAAATTGATTCCCATTCTGAAATAGAAAAATCTTTGAAGAAATCTGAATTTAACCATGAATGCAAAATACTGTTTTTTGAAAGAGTATTGCCTATCAAAAAGAGCTTTACATATTTTATACATCCAATACTAAAATCACAAGGTCATTAATCTAAAATTAAAAAATAAATTTTTCTAATAATGAAATTACTGTCAGAGAACAATTTTAATGGTTACTTATAAATCAAGTAGCAAAAGATTTTAAAGTGATGTAGCTGGTGTAACCAGGCCAATGAGGTGACACTAAAATCAATTCATATTTCATATAAGGCCAACAATAAATATTATCTTAGACACATTTTTTAAAATTTGTTCCACAGTTTCCCAGTCAGTTAGGAAATGAATGAATAGGTTAAATGGAAGTACTTTGCATCTTACAGAAAAACCTTAATATAAAATGAAGGGAAGGGAGAAGAGTTGGCACCTCTATTACATAAATGATCTGGGCAGAATTCAAAGGCAAACCAGAGATCCATGCCTAAAAATTCATGTGCTCCACTATTATTTCAAATGACTTATTCTACAGCCTTCAAATACACTGGATGATAATGACCAACTCATCCGCTCACTTTGTGTCAGGCATATCCAGTTATACAACTATGAGACCCCTTTTGGTCAGATATGAATCTCATGGTTTGGTTGAGATGCATAAGGGGAGTAAACTCTTCATATTTCTTGCATCGATCTTCAGATCTGACTGGGTTTCTGGTCAACACAATCTGAGTCCTATGTTAAGCATTAAATGAATATGATATCTAAGTAAGAGGTGTAGTTTTCTAGTCATGCAGGACTTTAGTACAAACAATGCAATAAAATTTCCCCATGATTTCCTCCCTTCAGTGCTTTAAACCCAACATTTCTATATTATCACAGAAGAAAGATGCAGATACCTAAGTTAAGGTTCACAATAACCTGAGTCAGCTTCATAAATCATACAGTTTGAAAACTTAAAAATCATCACATCCAGACCCCTCATTTTACAGAGAAGGAAAATGAAAATTACAGAGGTCATGTCACTACCACAAGGTCACAGAGACAGTGGCAAAACTGGGAGTAGACACCAGTTTTCCAGGTTCCCTGTCCAAGGTATTAGCCATGATACAAACATGCTTATAGTTAATTTAACAACAAAAATAGCAAAAACGAAACCAGTCTTTTCCTTTACCAATAAACTAAGAGCCTCAGGAAATGGCAGTAGAAATGTACTGTATTTTTCTGCCTTCTTTTAATGATATCCATTTGTTGTATTGTGTTCTGAACAAAGCAAAGCAGTAAAGGTAAAGTATTCAGGCCTTAAAAGCCCCATAAACCACTGGTTAGTTAGATTACAATGCGTTCAATGCCTAGGAACCATTGCATAAGTATGTTATTATTTGGACTTATCAACTTCAGATATTTGTAACCTAGAATTTAAGATGATTTTGAAAAATCTGATCTTATGGCCAAAATTTAGGCTTAAAAAACACAATGTTTTCATATGAGCTGGGAGAAAACCATACTAGGGATGTTGCCTTTATATTATCTCCCTCTCACACACAAAATGCTTCTTTGATTTGTTTTAATAATCAAAAGTTCTCCTCTCTATATTTAGGGAGTCTTTAGGCTCAGGGATTAGGATAAATTTAAGAGACTTTTTAATATGAAGATTGAGAAAATAAAACTGTGCATTTAAAAAAAATCATCCAGATAGAAGGTGATATTTCAGATATCTATTATTATATATGAATATGCAACTATTAGTGACCAAAAATTCAGAATGGCAAAATTTAAAAGAGCAAAATATTTCATATTTTCATGTTGTTATAGTAACTTAGAGATGTAGAACAACAGAATTATACACACGTGTGTGAATGTATACATATAGAAACCCATGCATAGACATACATACACACACACACACTTAAGAAAATTTGCTGTAAAAAAAGGAAGAAGGGACATGATTGTCACAGTATAAAAGTTGTCCTTTTAAAGGCACAGAGTAATTTGATATAAGCATCAAGCTTCCTTAATTCTATTTTATTCCAAGTAAGAGTCATATTAGTTTTTATTTTGTAATAACCAATCATGGAACAAAGTTCTGCATTATTCATAGTGTGTCATAGATAAGATCAGAATGAACCAGGAGGGAAATTTTCCTTTTCAGAAGGAAATGGTACAATAGGAAAATTAAGTCAAGAGGAATCTGCCATCTCACTTGCAAAGTTGTCCCCTCAAGCTTCCTAGGCAAAGACATCTACTTGTTGTGATTCTCAAACCATTCTCCCTTTCAGCAGCCCTTGGCATTTCCCTTACATGGTGGAGTATTGGCTCAACAATTTAGAAATTCATACATGATGTGGTATTTCAGAGCTGTTTTGATTTGCATCTATCAGATTAGTTAACATGATAAAACAGGAAGATGATAAATACTAGAGAAGATGTGGGAGATTTGGAACACTAATTCATTGTGGGTGGAGCTGTGTGCTGATCCAACTATTCTGGAAAGCAATTTGAAACTATGCCCAAAGGGCTACAAAAATTCACATACCCTTTGACCCAGTAATATCACTGCTAGTACTGTATCCCAAAGAGATCAGAAAAATGGGAAAAGGTCTCACATGTACAAAAATACTTATAGCAGCTCTCTTTGTGGACAAGACCTGGAAATTGAGGGAATACCTATCAATTGGAGAAAGGCAGCAAGTTGTGAATATGAATATAATGGAATACTATTGTGCTGTAAGAAATGATGAACAAGACAACTTCAGAGAGACTTGGAAGGACCTATATGAACTGATATTGAGTGAAATGAGTGGAACCAGGAGAATACTGTACACAGTAACAGTCACAGTGTGTGAGGACTGTTTGTAATAGACTTAGCCCTTGACAGCAATGAAAGGATCTAAAACATTACCAAATGACTCGAGGCAAAATACCATCCACATCCAGAGAAAGAACTATGGAATCAGAACACAGAATGAAGAAGACTATTTTCTCTTGTGTTATTTTTTTGGTTTGGCTTGTTTTTTCTCGTGGTTTCTACCATTCATTTTAATTCTTCTGTGCAACATGACTAATGTGAAAATGTGTTTAATATGAATGTATGTGAAGAACCCATATAAGACTGCATGCCATTTTGGGGAGGGAGTGAGAAGAGAGGGGCAGAAAATTTAAGACTTATGGAAGCGATTGTTGAAAACTGAAAACAAACTAATTTAAAAAAAAGAAAATCAGACATGAAATCAAACTTAGAATAATATCAAATAACAGTCCTAAGATATTTTACTTCAAATCAATAATCACAACTTAGGTATAGTTATTATTTTTTCATGTTACAATAACACTTAATAATAAACATATAGAAGCTTTAACTTACTTATCTTTCTCATTTAAATCCATCTGAAATAGATACCAATCATTGTAAATTAACCAAATAATCACATTAATTATACATATAGAGGAAATATAGGATAGTTCACAGAAAATCCAGAAAAAAGACTGGCTACTATAAGCCTTAAGTATGATATTCATATCTGAAAGTGCTATATATTAACTTTTGAAGTCAAACACAAAATTTAAATCTGGGATTTAGCCATACTAATTTTTCTCAAAGATGTAATTGAAATTAATATTATTCCAGGAGTACTTTCATAATTTTCATAAGCAATGGCCTAATAATCTATTAAATAAAATTTGTTCTTCATAAAATAAACTAGTAAGCCCTTGACTTCAGCTGTGAGAGATTGCAGTTTCTCATTAATTCATTTAATTATTTTAGAACTTTACAACATTAATTCAGCATTTTTTCTCACAAAATTAATAAGGTTTATGACTTTACTAAGGCTGAAGACTGAGGGGACTGAAAATCTGGCAAGTCACCAAAGAACTCAGGTATTTACAAAGCCTGCTTTACTTTCTCAAACTCTTAAGTTATTGCGCTATTATTATTCATTTTAAGCGAAATATCCAATTAAAAACTTGAGGATTTTTAACCATAAGAAGTATCAAAAGAAGAATTAGTTTTCCATTAATAAAATTACATCACCATCTAGATATCAATTTTCAAATTAATAGCATTTTTTATTCAATGATTTCCCAAAAATAACAATGAAAGAAAAACTAGAAACCTAACAATAATATTAATATTATGGTTTTTTTAAATATACCACAAAACTCTTTGCCGGTCAAATGGCATCAATTCAGTTGAATGCAAGTCTAAATCATCTTACAGAGTAAATCATTTCATCCATCTATTAACTTGATATTCTATCAAAAGAGCAGTAAAGAGTACTTGCACTTTTAATCCTTATCATGCAGTTGATAAATATATCACCATAATGTCACACAAATATCTAGTGTATTTTAACCTTAAGTTTTGACATCACAATGCCACAATTATCTCACTTTAAATTAGACTACATTATAATTTAGTTTTAGGGGAAAAAACCAATCAAAACAAATCTGCAAGCCCCTTTTTACTGGGATAGAAAATTGAGTATAAGATTAGAGAGAGTTGGGAGAACACTTTCAAGCATGAAATTTCATTAATCTTCCCCATCATTCTAAAAAACCTCTTCCATTTTTTTGGTTTTGTTTTTGCAGCAGTCTTTATAACTGGTTGCAGCTTTCTCTCAGAAAACTTGAAACACTAGACCTGACACAAGAAAAAACAGAAGCTCATAGAGAAGGAAGGAAGGGAAAAACATAGATTCCCTAGTGTGCTTGTCTGTCACTCAATCAGCTAAATGGATGAAGTATTCCCTCCTGGAAGGTCACATGGCTCAACTGATGGCCCTTACATTTGGTGCCATCATTATGTAGTTACAGACCTGGTGTGTGGTTAATTTTCTAATAGTCACAGGAGGGTAAGCAAAGTACAGAAACAGAAAGAGAAGGAGAGAGAAAGAAAAAAGAGAAATCGGTTTGGTCTAGTTGAATTAACAATTGGAAGATCCACTCTTCATCCCCCCAAAAATTATTGGTTGATCAATCCAAAAGGACTAGTCATTTACCCAAGGGTTAGTAAACTAGTTCTAACCTTTTCTGAGTAATTCCCCAAATCAAGATGGTACACAGCCCCCTATCTTCTTAGACACTTGGAGTCTTCAGTCCTAAGACCTAGTCTGTGGCATGGAGCACTTGACTTGTGTTCCACATGAATCATGCAGAGTACTCAACCCTTTCTTACTGTGCAGAGTGATCTTGTCTAAATTGAATCTCACCTTTCCAGGTGACCATCAAAGAATCCATTTCTGACACCATTTTCTTAGCTGAGAACAAAAGAGTCTTAAACTAAAATAATTTAGAAAGAATTTTATTAAACTGTCTAGCACAGAGAAGGGCCATAAAAGGATGACCCACATCTCTGGAGTATCAGTAAGTTATATATTATGTAGAATCCAAACATAGATGCAAGGATTTGGTAACTGATTTGCCAGCAGAGGCAAGGCATAATACATATGAGTTGTTTAAGAAGTATAATGAGAGAAAACTCCTTACTTTCATGTATCAGTCTTTAGATGTGACAGGTTTCTGGTCAGCATAACCTAGAGCCCAAGTTACACATTAAATGAATCTAGTCTAAGCAATCAGTTTAGTTTCCAAACCACACTGGCTAGACCCAAATAATGTAATAAAGTTTCTCCACAATATCTAGCCTTAGAACTACTATTACTGGTATCTTGCCATGTTAACTCTCACTTGCCAGTTCACCTGTTCCATCCCTATACTCTCCATTTGAGCATGAGGCCTATATAGCAATGCATTGGGGTGAAAAATCTGCTGTGCTTGAAGTTGGAAGACTTATATGAGCTTTGCTATTAGTGTCTGCATGATCTTGGATTTCACGTCTTCAAGACCTTATTTTCCTCATCTGTAAAGTGAGAAGACTTCACTAATTAGATGTCCTCCAAGATCCCTTCTTGCTTTAGATCTTTATCATAATTTATTTCTAAGATCCCTTCCAATACTAATCTAATATCCAGATAATACTTGTCTTTCCTACCTATTGCAAATCATTGTCTCCGAGCTGTTTTCAGGGCTACAGGTCTCACTTGTGAAATGAACTTGCTCTATAGCTCTATCTGGTGGCTGAGTTCTAGCTAGTTATTGAGTTAGCTCTGCTTCATCCCCAAGAGCACGCAAGGGATCATGGAATTTAGAGACAGAGTAGACTTCAGGGATCACTTAGTGCAAACTGATCATTTTGCAGAGGACCACTCCAATTTCATTGTGCTTTTCCCTCAGTTACTGGGCAATCTCTCTGTTAGAGCTAAGCAGCTCAGTGTTTTTCACTCTTCCTTTACTGAGTTTGGCAGTCAATGGGTTACCCAGAGGAAAAGCTCCAGTGTTTTCATAGAGCAGAAGTGGTAGTTGCGTGTATCAACTCCTTGACAAATGTTCCGGCAGTTAAGCAAAACTTTGTTTATATTGCATGCCTCTCAACAGAAATTAAGAACTGTGGAAACAATCTGCACAAGTGGTTGGCAATCTTCTCCCGTTCACTCTTAGAGAATATGACAAGCTCACCTGCTGCGGGAGCCTAGAAATAAAAGGACAGTCTCACCACATTAATAAAATATAAGCCTCAGCCAAATCAGAGGCCTTCTTAACCACCAGGGACATAGTGTGATGCTTAATTTTGTCGAAGATGGCAGTACTTTAGCCTGAGGTAACTTTCATGGAGGCCATGTTTGCGTGCAAGCCCTCACTTAGAGCAATGTGGCATAGCAGAGCTGATGTTCAAAGGAGTGTAAACTTACAGAGAGATGCATCAGCCACATAAGATGTTACATCACTCAAGCCAGTCAGCATTGGTAGTGGCCTAATGTTTTATTGAAGCTTGTTTCTCCTCAAAGGAGATCTAAAAATTCACTCAATGCCCTGAGAAAAGTGTTTGTTTTGGCTACATTAAGTGGTCCCAATCATGGAATGATGAAAACAACAAAATAAGCTAATGGGGATAAGCCTTACAATGTCACTCTGGTGGAATGGGGGCAGATATCTAGAGGATACATTAAGGACAAATCAAGGGTTTGGAGTATTCAGCTCGCAGCTGCCTGTATGCCATGCACTGCAGTCAAGTAAAAAAAAAATGTCAGAAGGGAGGTATTCTAGTGGAAGGAGAAAAGGAGGAGACAGAATAGGATAGTACATGGTGAGATACAGAAAGAAGGAGGCAGAGAAAGAGATAGACAGATAGACAGAAAGAGAATTTGCAGAAATTAGATAAAACCATCATTGAAACTTATTGTCAATCACAGAAGATTCAAAAGTGGGCTCTGTGGTCTTATGCATTTTATACTAATGATGTGATAATTGTTTTTGTAAATGATCATATTTAGCCAATAACAATAATTAAATAAGGGAAAACAAAGAAAAAAGTTTCCTAACAGAGATACTCTCTTTCTCTCAAGTCTATTTTATCAGATATGTTTGTTGGTTGTTGTGGGGTTTCATTGGGGGGTGTGAGGTTTAACATATAGGCATTTTTAAAACTTATTTTTATGAATGTTTTTGGAGGTCTTGATCTTCTGACAATATTAAGAAGCCGTAAAACTCTACATAGTGAATCAGAGGTAAAACAGTGAAAATTAAGTAGAAATTAGTACAGTAGTACGAGTTGTTGGTATGAAGGAGATTATGTGTTGTGATAAGTTCATTAACTACCAGGGTTCCTCCCTCTCCACCTTCTTCTTGGTTCACCATCACAAGAATTAGGTTACTTTTCAATAAAAATTGGGACTTGATTGTACCAAAGTTGAGGCAATGCTTCTTAGTAGTCTCTGATTCTATTTATTGGCTTCTGGGTCACTTCATGGAATAAAAAGTTCCACTTATATGGGGTTTGCACCCTTAATTTGTAATGGATATTCCAATGCCAAAGAAAGTTATCACCCCGACCTACTGAACAGATGCATTACAATAGGGAAGTATGGCCTTATGCCTGCCAGAGCTAAGTACTTCCTTGTTAATATCATTTCATGAGAGAAATAAGTACATCTATTTTTGGCAGCTGTTCAATGAACTGCAAGTGCTTCATTTTGTCCCAATATTGAACATAAACAGGGTGCTGTCCTAAGCTCTCCCCTTAATATGTATATTCTGAATTTCAAGAAATATATAAGATTTTAATGAAGGGAACTCTGGCATCTTGATTAGTGTATTTTATGACACTGTTGATGTATCAACTATTATGTCACTGTGGTATTGAAGTATATTTGAAGAATTTTATGCAATGAGGATGGCTACTTCATTCACCTGCATTGTATGGTAATGTCCCTCTTTGATTTGGACATTGTATAGAGCTTACCTCCTCTACAAAGTAGACCTTATATCCTGCTAAAAGTAGAAGCTACCCAAAAAGTAGGATCATATATCTAAATTTAAAAGAAACTTTAGGAGGGTGGAACCAAGATACCAGAGTAAAAGCAGAGACTTCCCAGAGTTCTCCTTCAAGACCTCCAAATACCTGTAAAAATAACCACAAACAAATTCTAAAGCTACAGAACACACAAAATAACAGAGTGAAACAAATTTCCAGTTCAAAGGAAATTGAAAAGTCAACAGGAAGGGTCTTTCACACCAGCCAGGGAGCAGAGCACAGTCCAGGGTGGGCTGTACCAGCACAGAGCAGGAACAGAAGACTGAATCATTGGCAGCTATGGCAATTTTCAGACTTCTCAACCTCCAAACACCAAAAAAAGGTCACAGGGAAAACTTGTTGGGACCTAGGTGAAAGAGGAAGACCATCTGACAAGGTCTAGCCTCAGCCCCAGGAATGAAAAAATAGAAGATGATGTGAAATATCTCATTGGAAAAACAACTGACCTGAAAAATAGATCCAGGAGAGACAATTTTGAAATTATCAACTACCTAAAAACTATGATCAAAAAAAGAACCTAGACATCATCTATGAAGGAAAACTGCCTTAATATTCTAGAACTAAAAAGTAAAATAGAAATGGAAAGAAGCCACTGATCACCTCCTAAAAGAGATCATAAAAAGTAAAAGTCATAGGAATATTGTAGTGAAATTTCAGAGCTCCAAGGTCAAGGAGAAAATATTGCAAGAAGCCAGAAAAAAACACTTCGCATATGGTGGAGGAGCAATCAGGATAACACAACATCTAGCAGCTTCTACACTAAGGGATCAAAGAGGTCAAAGGAACTAGTGTTAAAACCAAGAATCACCTACCCAGTAAAACTGAATATAATCCTTAAAGAGAAAAAATGGATATTCAATGAAATAAAGGACTTTCAAGTATTCTTGATGAAAAGACTGGAGCTGAATAGAAATTTACTTTCAAATACAAGAATTAAGAGAAGCATGAAAAGGGGAACAGGAAAGAGAAATAATAGGAGACTTATGAAAGTTGAACAGCTTACATTCTTTCATGGAAAGATGGTATTTGTAACTCATGAAATCTTTCTCAGTAGTTGGAGGAGATAGGTAGATAGATAGATAGAGAGAGAGAGAGAGAGAGAGATGATAGAAGGCATGAGTTAAATATGAAGGAATACCATCTAAAATAAAATTAAAGGGTGAGAGAAGAATATATTATCTCACATAAAAGAGGTAAGAAAAAGATTTCACAATGGAACGTAAGAGGGCGAGGTAAGAAGGAATGAGTGAACTTTACTCTCATTGTATTTGGCGTAAGGAGAAATAACATACACACTCAATTGGATATCTTACCCTACAGGAAAGTAGGTGGCAAAGGGATACTGGGGGGATGATAGAAGAGAGGACAGATTGGAGAAGGGAGTAATCAAAAGCAAATACTTTAGAAAAGGAGAAAGGTCAAATGGGAAAATAGATTAATCGCGAGGGGGCATAAGATGAAAGGAAATACAGTTAGTCTTTCACAACATGAATGACTACTATGGAGGTGTTTTGTATAACTACAGTTGTATAAGCTACATTGAATTGCTTGCCTTCTCAATGGGGGAGGTCCAATGGGGAGGGAAGAAGAAAGAATTCATAACTCAAAGTTTTAAAAACAAATGTTAAAAAATTGTTTTTCTATGCAACTGGGAAGTAAGATATACAGGTAATGAGGTATAGAAACTTATTTTGCCCTTCAAGAAAGTAAAGGGGAAGGGGAAAAGAGGGAGATGATAAAAGAGAGGTCAGACTGGAAGAGAGGGCAAAGATGGGGAGAAAATTGGGAGTCCAAAATCTTGTGGAAGTGAATATTGAAAATTAAATATTAATTTTTTAAAAAATTAAAATAACTTTGAAAGTCATCTACATGAATGCCTTGATTTTACAGGTAAATGAATTCATATCTAATGAAATTACGACTCATATAAGGTCTCCTCTGTATTAAGTGACAGAACCAGGATATAAACCAAGATCCTTAGCCTCTAAGTCAATGTTTGTTTAATACTATCACAGTGGAAATGATGTTATGTATGTACTCACAGAATCTCAGTTTTAATTGTTTCAACTGCTTAATAATTGTGTGAACTTAACTTGTCCTGGCTTTAGTTTCCTCATATCTAAAATGAGGGTGGCTGGTCTAGACGATCTCTAAACTTGCTTCTAGTACCTAATATATGATCCTATTTCCTTTCTCATGCTAAATTCTATGATCATATTTAGAACAAAGTTCTAAGACTCTAAGTTCAAAATTATAACCACTGCATTTCATTGCCTCCCCTAAGATTGATAAGGAAAGACTGGAGGGATGCTGTACAAATAAATCTGTCACTTCAACTGGCCTTCTCTTAATTCTTGTCCTTAGAAATCTGAAGAAAAAAATAAAGGTTTTTTTTTTAATTTAATGAAAAAATTAAGACAAGCATGTATTAACTACTTACTATATGCAAATAATTCTGGTAGGAATGAAGAAATAAAACAACGATGAGATCAACATTGCTCTCAAGAGCTACCATTCTAGAAATTTGAAAATAAACTTATTATTTAAAGAAAGATGTTTATAAAGAGTGAAATTTTGGGGGAGGAGCCAAGATGGCAGAGTAGAAAGATTCACATATTCTAGCTCCGAACTCACAGCCCATGGATTTCTTGTAAAAAGAACTCCCAACAAAATTGGGATCAGTGGAAGCCTTGCAGCAAGACAGTGAAGGAGATTTCCATTCCAGAGAGCCCTGAAAAACCTAACCCAAAGGTCTGTCGTGCACCAGATGGGAGCGAAGCCCAAGCCTGCCCTGGTCGCGTGGCACGGAGAGGAACAGATCTGAGCAGGCTTCAGGGATGGAATCTCCAGTGGCCACGAAGATCCCTCCACCAACAGGAGCTACAGTAGGTCAGTGAGAGAGACTTCTGGACTGGCTGAGAGGGGAGTGGGGTGTCTCCATAACACAGGCCCCCTCGGGAGGCAGTGGTAGAGGCAGTAGGTGACCAGAGGCTCCCAGAGCAGGCAGGAGCTCAGCAGGAGCTCCATTACTGAAGGTCTCTGCATAAACCCCCTGAGGGAACTGGGCCTGGGAGGCGGCCCTGCCCCCACCTGAGAACCTGATTTAATCTTATCCTGAATAGCAGCCAGGCCAGCCACAGAAAGCCCTGAGGCTGGGGAGCAGCATTTGAATCTCAGACCCCAAGCACTAGCTGGGCAGATCTAGCTGAGGGTAGATAGGAATTTCAGAAGTCAAGTAACTGGCTGAGAAAATGCCGAGAAAAGGGAAAAAAAAAAGACCATAGAAAGTTATTTTCTTGGTGAACAAATGATTCCAATCTTCCACTCTGACGAGGAAGAAAACTGCATACCATCAGGTAAAGACATAAGAGTCAAGGCCTCTGTATCCCAAAAATCTGAAATAGATATCCAATGGACTCAGGCCGTGGAAGAGCTCAAAAAGGATTTTGAAAATCAGGTTAGATAGGTGGAGGAAAAACTGGGAAAAGAAATGAGAGAGATGCAAGAAAAGCATGAAAAACAGGTCAATACCTTAATAAAGGAGGCCCAAAAAGAGACTGAAGAAAATAACACCTTGAAAAACAGACTAACTCAATTGGCAAAAGAGGTTCAAAAAGCCAATGAGGAGAAGAATGCTCTCAAAAGCACAATTAGCCAAGTGGAAAAAGAGGTGCAAAAGCTCACTGAAGAAAATAGTTCTCTCAAAATTAGAATGGAACAGATGGAGGCTAATGACTTTCTGAGAAATC
>CM053772.1:177955188-177969607 GCA_028658325.1 Potorous gilbertii | reverse complement strand
CAAATGGGGAGAAAATTTGGAACCCAAAATTTTGTGAAAATGAATGTAAAAAGTCAAATAAGTTTATAATAAAAAAATTTTTAAAAAGAATGAAATTTTGGAGATAGTGAATTCTGAGAGTATGATCCATTTATTAACCATTTCAAATATATTTTTCCTCCTATCCCCCCAAAACTACATTATTAGGAAAGTTGTTAGCAGGAAGGAGATCATCTAGATCAACCACTCTCATTTTAGATATGAGGAAACTGAAGCCAAGACAATATATCACACACACACACACACACACATTCATATATGTGTGTGTATATATGTGTATATATGTGTGTGTGTGTGTGTGTGTGTTTGTGTGTATATATATATACAGAGAGAGAGAGAGAGAGAGAGGGAGGGAGGGAGATCATCCAAATAAATGATGAATAAGCAGTTGTATATAGGATGGGGATCTTTTGGCTTTCTATATTGTAAGTGACAGGAAATGGCTTCTTTAACCCACCGTGCTTTGCTTCTCATAAGCTACTGTGTTATCTAAAGGTTTCTACCTACAATTGGAATGGGGCCTGTTTTGTTGATGGATGTAGATATATTTGGTAAAGGATAACAGCTGGACTGATCTTTAGGGGACACTGTCTAACAATCCTGTTCCGCTAATCAGCTCCACTAATGTACATCCTCTTTAATGACTTTTTGACTCAGATGTCCTACAAGCCACAAGAAATCTTCCCAATAGTGAATGCAAATCATCATTGTCACTATGGCCCTATTTGTGCAGTGCTCTGGGGAGCACACTTCATGCTGTCATATGTTGGGCAGCATTTTTCTAACAGGCTCTGTCTTTGGGGGTTCTGTGACTTGTAGTTATAGTTTACTTTTCCTAATTAAAAATGTACTGCATTAATTTGACATAGAACCACTTGTAGTGCTACTGTGTGTAGTTGTGATCTCTGGGTATTTGACAATTAATTTTCTCTGATTTACAACTTAATATTCAGTGATTTAAAGTTTTGTGAAATAAATTTAACTTCATTAGAGGTAAACTTTGGAAGAAAGTGTAACTAAAAGAAATTACGGATAAAAGTGCTCGTAGAGCACTGAATAAGGTCTCCCCACACTCAACAATTGCATGACTTGGTTGAAAATGAAACAAAAGTATAAGGCTTTTATTTATCTTTCAAGTACAGATAAGTTTTACAAAATAAGGGAAAGGCATACATTATCAAAATTTTAAGAAAGAGCACTGGATTGTAAGTCAATAGACTTGGGCTTGACAGCTAGCTCTAATTATAACTATAATGCTATCATAAAAATACCTAATCTCATTGATGTTCATCTTTCTTATGGATCACAAAGGAATAATGGCATTCATAATACCTATTTCAGAGGTCTTTTAGAAGAAAAGTATTTGTAGACATTTGGGTCTGTATAAATATGAACTCTAAATTTGATACAACATTTTCATTATCCCTGATATGAAAAATAATGGTGATTTAGGGACTACCCCAAAACTTAATCAAATTCAACAGACATTGAACATTCATTCATTAAGAAATTCAATAAAGGAATATTTAATGATCCCCCAATCTCTGTGCTAAGTCCTATTGAGGATACACAGAAGAACAAAACATGTGCTTATAGATCTTAAAATCTAGGAGACTTAAGATATGTACATTTATAACTACAGTACCTGAATATGGGAAGGAACTGTGATTTTGTCAAGTGGGAAAATATCTATATATGCAATTCCTCCCAAAGAAAATCACAATATGTCTGTAATTTTGTAGATTGGTACTGGGTCAGTGTGAGAGACACAAAGGATAAGAGCATTGTCCAAATCACAAAACCAGTAAGTATGAGAGAGGAATTTGAGCAATCAATAGAAAAGGATTTAATAAACTTATTACGTGCCAAACACTATATTCGGCACTGGGGATACAAATATAAAGAATGAAACAATTTCCACTCTCAAAGAGCATGCTGTCTCAGGGTCCAGCTCTCTATCATACATAATGCCATGAAACTTGTCTAAATAACCTCTATAAAAAAAATAACACAGCCTGATATATTTATATATAGATGTATATACATGAATGTTCAAATGTATGTATAGATGTTTGTGTGTACATGTGTATTATACATATATGGATAACATATGTGTATTTGTGTGTATGTAGGTATGTATGTATGTATTTTCAAGGCACTGACTTGGATTTCAAATGCCAGCTCTGTTGTTTATTTTGTCTCATGGGCAGCCTTAGTTTGTTTATCTACAAAATAAAAGATATAACCTAGGATGATCTCCAGGTGTTAGATGCTATCCTAAAAAACTATTATATAAGGTAAAATATGAAAATGAAATAAAAAATACAATATTATCAGTTCTGGTGAGAGATACTTCTGTCTACAGAGA
This sequence comes from Potorous gilbertii, assembly GCA_028658325.1. Taxonomy (NCBI): domain Eukaryota; kingdom Metazoa; phylum Chordata; class Mammalia; order Diprotodontia; family Potoroidae; genus Potorous; species Potorous gilbertii. The sequence continues at coordinate 177,967,200 of CM053772.1, read as the reverse complement.
ATTGGAAAGGCTTTAGACAGTGATTTAAAAGGCAATCCAGGTAGAAAGGGTCCGAAGCAGGGAATCAGGAACTCCTAATACCCATTCAAGGAACAGCAAGCTTGACTATATTATTTCACACAGGTAAAATCAGTCCATTAATGAGTCCTGAAAAATGCTGTCTTCAGATGAAGATTTAAAAGATGAATATTCCTCATAGATTATACTACCTGCGAAAATAAAAGCCCATTCTTCATATTATTTTTTAAAGAAGCCAGAAATGTTGAAGAAGTAAAAATAAAATCCAGACATCTTAGTGCTCCAACTTCTTGCTTTCAGGAATTTAAAGATATAAAATAGGGCACAAAACCTTGAAGTCTGGTTAAACAAATACACAATGAAGTCATGACTGGTACTGAATTACACCTGAATTTTTTTCTGTTAAACCATAATTGTGATTTTATTCTTTGGTGGAATCAATATGGCTTCTTTTAAGGCAAGGTTCCTAGTCTTATTCTACCTCATTGACCCCTTCGGAATTCTTGTGATGTGTGTGTACCCCTACTCAGAATAATAATTTAAAAGCAGAAAATAAAATATTAATAATATAAGATTATGTAGGAAACAAATTTTATGAAAATGCAGTTATCAAAATACTTTTTTAAAAAATGATTAACATTAAGATTCTCAGTTTTAGGTAGCTTAAAATGAAATTTTGTAATAATTGAGTCACTTTCTGTTTATCATTAACAGATATGAAATGATTTTGTAGGGGGATAATCCATATGACATATTTGTGGTAGAAAATGCCATTAATCTCATAAGGTTTCCACGACATCAAAGGACATAGACGTAGGTCATGAATTGGGCTTTTTATGCCAGAAAAAAATAGTTGTCTAGTAAATTCAATCAATCAAGATATACTGGTTAAGTGCCTATTATGTGGCACTGGGCACTGGATATTTAAAATGAAAATGAATTAGTTCCTGCCTTCAAGGAACATATGAGTGCATATGTATGTATGTACATGTATGTATGTGTATATGCATGCATGTATGTGTATGTGTGTGTATACACACACTCACACAAAATATATGTAAAATAAATGCTAGACAATGGAAGAATCACTAGCACTACAGGTAGAATTTGATCTTAGCTATGAAGGAAACTAAGCTATTTAAATGCTAAAAAGGGAGTGACTGACTTTCCAGTGTCTCCAAGAAGTTTCCTGGTCATCATGTGCTGAGAAACTTACAATTTTCTGTGCTATATTCATAGTATGTTAAGCAAATGAAGCTCATTTATGGGGTCATACATTTTGATTCATCATCTACAATCTTTTTTGAGGATTGTTATTAGCTTTTATCTTCTGTTTCCCTCACTACCTCCACTATTTTCCCCATGTCCAGAAAAGGATAAGGATGATTTATCCTCCTGTTCTCTCTGACAAAAAAAAAAATTCCTAAAGAGATTCATGAGGGAAGTTGAATCTTCAGAAGGTATCTGATTATCGCACTAAATGCACATATGAGCTTTAGCTTATATCATCTTGACATTAATAAGATATGTGTCAAAAATGTAATTAAATATCAAGATATGTTGGATCTTTCCAAATCCTGGTAATTCAAAAACTCATTAATGAAAGGGATGTTAATGTGAACTTGCATGTTAATTCTTTAGGAGAAATAGTTTGTATTTAGTCTCAATCTCCAGAAGAGATCAATTAAGACTCAAAACTTAACAACAGTCTTTGATGGAAAAGAAATTTATTTCTTTCTCTAGGCAATATTTTATAAAAGCTTAGTCTGTAACATAATCTACGTTCTATTGATAATGAAGTAATATTATGAATACAGCTGAATATGTTAACCTTAAGAGAAAAGTTACATGTTGGTATTTTGACTATTTCTCTTTTATCCAAGGAAAGTTCTCTTGATAAATTGAAATGAGTTCAGATTGGATTTACTGGGCATGGAAAATTAAGTTTTAAAGTCTTTGTTGACCTAGAAAATTAACTTCCCCAAGTTTTCCCTGATACATTAACAATCATTGCTGACATCTTCACAAACATTTAATTACTATTAATTGTTTAATGAAAGAGGCACAGTCACCCCTCCTTAATAAAGCATAATCAATCAATAAACATTTAATAAGTGTCTACTGTGTGCCAGGTACTGTGCTAAGCCCTGGGGATTATAAAAAAAACAGTAAGAGACAGTCCCTGCCTTTAAAAAGCTTAGAATTTAAGGGGAGAGACAAAATACAAATATATAAAAACCAAGATAAATACAGGATAAATGGAAAATAATTAGCAGAGGGTAGGTAGTAGAATTAGGAGAGGTTGGGGAAGATTTCCTATAGAAGGTGGAATTTTAGTTAAGACTTAGAGGAAGCTAGGAAGGTCAGTAGCCAGAGCAGAGGATGGAGAGCACTCTAGGTATGGTGGACAAGCCGGGAATGCCTGGAGCCAAGGGATGAAGTGTCATAATAGATGAAGATTGTGTTTAAAAAAAAAAGCAATTAAAACCTTGATAAATGAAAACTTTGAATAATGACAATGCCCTCTCCATATTTTGATTAGATAAATCTAACAAGTATTTATAAAGTACCGAATATATGTTATGGGAGAAACATCTCTTTTGTGATATCATGTGTAGGTAACTCCTGCCAAAATAAATCTACCCTAATGCAAAACTTGTAAAGGTGAAAAAAATAAAAGCTACTTTTTTATTATTATGCATGAGTGTGTGCATGTCACATATGTGTGTGTATCCTTGACCTTCATTATTCACAAATTTCATGTGAATTTTCCTGCTCGCTAAAATTTATTTGAAAGTCAAAATCAATGCTCATGAAAGTTTTGCAGTCATTCATGAACGTGTGCAGAAAGGCAAAAAAACTGAAGTTCCTAACAGTCCAGGTCCTAGCTAATATCACTCTGTCTTTTTATTTCAGCTTTCATACTATAAATGAGTATACTTTTCTCATAGTCTTTTAAATGCCATATTTTGTACTTCTGTGGGCAAAATTGCAGTTTAAAATGACCCCCAAATACAGAGCTGAACTTCTGTCTGGGGTTTCTAAGCATAAGAAGGCAGTGATATGTCTTACAATGAAAATAATTTTGTCAGATAAGCTTCATTTGGACATGAATTATAATGCTTTTGACCATGAATTCCATGTTAATGAATAGACAACACAGAATATCAAGGAAAAAAGAAGCAGAAATTTGCATTAAAATAATTATTCATAAGAACGATATATTAAATAAGTTGTCTTTAAAAGAAACACACAGAACAAAGTTATGGGTTGATCAATTGATGAAAACATGGCTAGAGGCTTGAAGGAATCTAACCATGTATTTTCACTAAATCAGTGTTCATGACAGCTTTGTAGAACATGACTACCACAAATTATGAGAACTAACTCTATATATGTGTGTCTATCTATCTCTCTATCTAATCTATCTATCTACCTACCTAGGTGTATAAAGTATATGGGATCTTCAGAAAGATTAGCATCTCTGGTGTAATGGCTTGCCAAGTCCTTTCCAGGGCTGCTCATCCACCTTCGCTGTCTACCTGTTTCACCTAATCCTCACCTGTGGCTCCAAGAAGTTGCAGCATGTGAACCTTGGTGAACCATCTTGGCAGAAAGATCAAACCAGGTTGTGGGCAAGTTCAAACCTGTTGCTGAGGTGTACCCCAAATATGCAAAAACTTCCCCAAGCAGAATGATGAGATGAGAACAGTTTGCTCCAGTGGCCATGAAAACAACAGAAACAGACATTGTAGAATGCCAAGAGGTTGGTCAAACACGAAAGATACCAAGATCATCAACTGGATCCCAGGTCATGACCAGCCATCTTGATTTTTGTCCTTCCAATGGACTTTGACAGCTCATGATGAGAGAGTGAGGTTGATGACTTTGTACAACTCTGTTTCACCTAAATCCAATTCATACACTAGTCAAAACACTATCCATGATATTGTTGGCCCTCTAAGAAAAGGAAGGACAAAACCAGAAATTGCTAGCTGCGTAATTATAGCTAGATATGCATATGTGTATGTATGTATACATTTATAGATACATATATGTGCTTATATAGTAACATAAGGTTGCCAATGCTTTATCTATTAAGCTATTTTGCCTCTCAGTTATACATACATGTGTTTGTAACATTTATAATTTACACTTGTGTATGCATAAGTCACATAGAAACTACTATTGGGATTAAACAGAAGTTCAGGTACTAAACCTTTGTATCTGTGTCTAGTCCTGCATCTAGTGCATGATGTCCTGGACTGAGTTTATTACTAGGAAAAGTCAACCTCTAATCAGACAAATTAATTTCTACATTCTCATTCTCACTGGCTGCTAACAGACACCAAACTGGTTGTCCCTGTCTGCTGATGGTACTGATTGAGTTATGGTTCATGTTTGACTCTCTCCAAAGAAAGAAGTGAACAAAATATTCAATGTACAATATAAAGCAGATGTAGAACGGTAATTTATCTCTACAAAGAAAGCAATGATCTTCTAAACTACTGGTAAAATTTATGAAGAGATTTCTGGGCTACATATTTACCTTCAGGCTACCATTTTACCTTTCAATAATAGCTTTCAAAGAAACTAAGAGACTGTCATATGCTTGCTAAAATTCAGATACGCATTTTTTCAGAAGTCATTTTTCAGTCATATCTGATTCTTCATGACCCCATTTGTGGTTTTCTTGGCAAAGATACTTGTCATTTTCTTCTTCAGCTCATTGTACATATGAAGAAACTGAGGCAAAAAGTAATTTTTTTTTTTACATCCCCTTAATTAACCAGTTTAGTAAACCAACTCCTTTGTGCAGAATACTAGAAAATTTCTTGGAAAGAGCAAATCGATCCATCGACTACTGACTTTACTAACCATCTGTTATTTCCTAGATCAAAGCACCTTTCTCTGGACACCAATTTTCAGGAGGTGTTTCCCCTGTTGGAATGTAGTCATTGACAGCAGGAAGAATTTTTGCTTTTTCTTAGCAGTGTCTGCCATAAAATAGTTCCTTAATAAACATCTATTGGTTGATATTGATTACTCACTTTGGTATGTGTATTGCCAGTCCTTAGCAGAGTGTCTGGCACTAGTAAATACTTAATAAACACATTTTTATGCATCCATTTATTTGCAGATGAGGAAATTGATTTAGAGGGACCAAAGACTTCTTCAAGGTCACAGAGCAAGATAATGGCAAAGCCAGATTTGGGTTCTCTTGCCTTTTAATCCAGAGCACATCCTGCTTTTTCTAAAGTCAAAAAATAAGTCAAAAAAAAATACTTGAAAAGAAAAATAGGGTGGAAAGAACCATAATGAAAACTATGTAGCCTAACATGTTTCCCTTTTTGCCTTAATTGTCAAGAAACTGGAGCCAAATTCATTGCCCAATTGTAGTAATTAGCTCATCTCAGGTGCCTGATAACATCTGTTCCCTCTGCTCCCTTTAGAGAGTCTTTGTTCTGTTTTTATCCCTAAGTGTCCTATATTGCATTATGTTTAATCTTGTAAGCCACCTCAAATCCTTTTGAAAATAGGGTAAGAATGCTAAATCAATCAATCTATCGAGGAGAAAATGGACAAATAAATGACAGGACGCAAAAATAAATAAGGGCAACGATGTCTTAGCTTAAAGATAGGATAGTCAATCAGAATAAGGAAAAATCAAGATTCTCATTTAACTTAAGAATGCAATTCTTCATATTTTCAATTCCTTTGGGAATGGGGTGGAGTGTTTGCAGATTTTTTTTTGTTCTGGTATTTTTTGTTTTTGGAATTTTGTGAAGTCTTAAATTTCAGGTTAAAACATACCTAATACGTTCCTTCCTTCAATTTCACCTGTATATGTCATTTCCTTTTTTGGCCTCATATATCTTTTTTTGTACATAATTGCTTAATGTCATTTCCTACCCCTCTCCCCCAATTTCCACTAATGCAATATGCCACTTTTGGCAGGTAAGCACTGCAATGGATAGAGTGCCAGACCTGATATCAAGAAGACCTGAGTTCAAATTCTGCCTCACAAACTTACTAGCTGTGTGATCTTGAGCAACTTATTTGACCCTGTTTGCCTCGGTTTCCTCATTTGCAAATGAGCTGGAGAAGGATGTGGTAAATGACTGCAGTATGACTGCCAAAACAATCAAACAAACCAAACTGAATCCTGAAGAATTAACATGACTTAATAACAACTTCCCATTAGACAGTTCTCTGAGTGAAAGCATTGTGGTTTGCTTTTCCACATACTCCATATAGAATTTAGGACTCTGCCATTTAGTGGGTGCTTAATGAATGCTAGTTGGTTGATTGATTATGAGTGAGCTAGATATTTAATACAGGGGTCATTATTTCTCTTTTTAAAAGTATTTAATGAACAATATCAAAGGTGCCTATAGGTATTTCTAGGCCATGAAATCAACAAACATTTGTTAAGTATTAACCTTGTTCCCAGGTACAATAAGTACTAAGTGCTGGAGATTGTGTAAGAAATGCACAAAATTTGTGTACTGTGAATTTAGGGGAACTGTCTTATCTCTCCTTTCCAACATTTTACAGGAGCCTTACAAATCATAGAAATCAATCCTGACTGGTGGACATTTAATGAGGAGGTGGACTTTAGCTCCCCCTGCTGAGAACTAGACTTGATCATGAGATTCAGTCACTTCTAGTAATCTGGACAAGTGATTCCATTCACCCAGACCACTCTGGTTAGTTTTCTCCTTCATGAACTGGGTCACCTTAAACTCTAATGGAGGGGTACAAAGACAGGAACTCCTCTCCCCAGGGAAAAGACACACCCAGACCGAATTCTGTTTATACCCTAGACAAGAAGCTTTCAGAAGAACAGGTTCTGTCCTCTATGTCTCTAGTAGATAGATTAACAGATATCTATATCTATCTAGATACATATCTATATCTATCTGTCTGTCTCTCTATCTAGCTATATCCATATCCATATATCCATCTCTATATCTAGCTATATCTTGGGGAATTCCTCAGCTCAGAGGTGGACATTACTAGAAAGTAATTTCTCCCACCTAGGTCCCTTTGAATGGAAGTCTGTGAATCAAGAGGCACAACTAGAAGATAAAGAATTTGATGAGCGTTGGCTAATAGGCAATTGTCTGGTGGCAAACAGCTCTGCTGAACAAAGGGAGATAAGTGCATATATACCATTTACATTGCTTTAGGTTAGGTGGGAAAAGGAACCAATCAGGGGAAACCCATTCTACCCCTTTTCTTATTTGGAAGTTTAGTAAAAAGAACCAGATGTAGGATAATTTAACCTTGAATCAGCCTTGATTTTTCCCCAAGATCACGTCATTCTCAGTAAGTGTTAACCTGTGGTTAATCTCATCAGACCATCTTGGTGGGACCTAAGGTTTATAATTAAGAGCAACAGAATTTCTAGGGCGGACTTGAACTCTAAGTGGAGGCTTCCCTTGAGATCTATTCAGCACAACTCTGCAAGTTCCATTTCTTTGACTTGTTAAAGTCCATCTTGAAGGACATGACTGATGGATGAGATTAGCCCTAACCCTTCAGGAATAGACTCTTCAGTCTTGCATGGGACCCCATTACACTAGGAAATTTCCCTCTTGTTCATAGCCTTTGACCATTTATCAATTGAACAATGGTTCTTATTTTTATAGATTTGGTTCAGTTCATTATATGTTTGAGAAATGAGATCTTTATAAAAAAAGTTATATATATGCAACATATATGTTATATATATATATATATATATATATATATATATATATACATGTATGTGTATCTGTGTATGTGCCTGTGTGTATATACAGGTTCTGTCCTCTTTGTCTAGAATCTAGGATTATACATTGTAATATGAATGATGGCATAATCAAAAAGGTAAATAAGAGAAATACAGAAAATGGAAGTTGGCCTTATAGAGCAAAATTCTAGCAGGATAGGGGCACCCAGAGATGCCCCCTTAGATGGTGAAATTTGTAGTCAATCTTGAAAGAAACAAAAGGTTCCAAGAGTGGTAGAGGAAAGAGGGACATAACATTCCAAGCACAGGACACAGACAGGGGAATATTTTAAGTGAAAAATATCAATTTGACTGGATTGGAAAGGAAGTAGAAGGGAACTGAGTATGAGAAGACTGGAGTGGTAGGAAGGGGCCAAGTTGTGAAGAGTTTTCAATATCAGAGATTTATACTGACTCTATGAGTATTAGGGAGCTGAGAGAAAGTATTATACTATTATATTAACAACCAATTATTAAATTGGGATCCAGGCTTTCCTCCTCAATTTCCTCATTTTTGTTGATTTTTACTTGCTGAAAGAATTTAAGGGTCTCCTTGGTCATCTTTAGATGACAAGAGAAATCATGGACCATTAATTTATTATTTAGCTAGTCTAATTAATAAATTGATTATTAATTACTGGGAAAAGAAAGAAAAGTCACTTTATCTCCTATGCAGACCATGGATCAAACTGAAGAGATTCATGAGGTAGCTGACCAATTAGAAGTCTGTTATAGTAGTGCAGGCATGAGATGATGAGGGCCTAAGTGGTGATATGCAGGAAATGGAGAAAACCTGTGTGCTGTGAGTTTAGGGGAATCATCTTGTTTCTGCCTTCCAATACTTAGAAATAAACTTAGAGATCAAAGAAATGGAACCTTGTAGGGTTGTATAAATTAGACACTCTCAAGTCTGTCTTCTGTTCTGATTCTATCTCTAAGGTCTCCATGAACTTGGACTTCAGGTGCCATATAACTGTGATGAGATAAATTAGAAATCTCTGACTCCACTGAGATAAACTTCCCATCCCACCCTGAACAGACCAGATCTTGAGGGACACCACCATCACCTAAAATCCTCTGCCTATTGCTCAACTTCCCAAGTAAGGAAAGTGACAGAATAGCCTCACCTGATGGCATCATGTTGCCACCTACAACACTTTGTTCTACAGAATTACAGTCATCTGGTAACTGCCCATCTGCTGATGCTGATTAAATGCTGTATCCTCTAGCCTTGACTTTTGATTTATTGATCTCCAGTCAAAAGTACCTAACTGCAAGGAATTCCTCTCCTGGATGATTCCAGGCCCTCTATCTTGAAAAAAGGGGATGTACAGAAAGATTATGAGAAATGTTGTGAGGACCTGACAATGGATTGAATGTATGGGGTACCTGAAAGGGAGTAGTTGAGAATAGAAGTTTGAGAGCTTAAATAACTGGGTGGAAGTGCCCTTGCCTTTAATAGAAATAGCTAAGTTGAGAGAAAGGGAGTGTTTGGGAGGAAAGATGAATTCACCTTTGGAAATAGTGAGTTTAAGATGCCTACAAATTTTACATGAGTGTGTATGTGTGTGTGTATTTATAGTTTACATGGATATATAGATCCTAAGGTCATATATGCATGTATGTGAAATATACACATATGCATATGTATTTGTATATATATACATGTAGTCAGTAGTCAATAAACAATTATTAAGTACTTTTTATTTGCCAGGCACTATACTAAGCACTAGGGATACAAATAAGAAGAAAGAAAGGCCCTGCCTTCAATAAACTAACAATCTGATGTGGAGATTTTAGAGCGATCATGGAGAAGCTAAAGGGAGGGAAGCACCAGAAGGCACATTTCTATGGCTGCACAATGTTTTGTGGAGTTGAAACCAAGCAGAAAAGTTGGTGGTAAATAAAAAGAGGACTGGAAAATTCTGAAGCTTCTCCAAGGGGAGCTATTTTTGGATCCATCCCTCAGTCCTCTAACCATAGAGAAAAGGGAACTAAGGATACTGAGAAGGTTTTGAGTACTAAAGCTGCTCATTATATGCATTTGTGTGTGTGTGCATATATATGTATATATATATATATATATATATATATATATATATATATATATATTAGTTATACATATATATATATACACATGCATATGAAAATATAGACATACATATTCATGCTTCTTTTGATTCTTATATTAGAAAGTCAAATTTTCTTCTCAGCTCTGGTCTTTGCATCAAGGATATTTGAAAGTCCTTTGTTTCACTGCAAGTCCATTTTTCCCTGAAGTATAATACTCAGTTTTGCTGGGTAGGTGATTCGTGGTTTTAATCCTAGCTCCTCTGACCTACAGAATTTCACATTCCAGAACCTCTAATCCCTTAATGTAGAACCTGCTAAATTTAGTATTATCCTGGCTGTATTTCCACAATACTTGAATTGTTTCTTTCTGGCTGATTGCAATATTTTCTTCTTGACCTGGAAACTGGAATTTGTTCACAATTTTCCTTGGACTTTTTCTTTGGGAATCTCTTTCAGGAGATGATTGGTGGATTCTTTCCATTTCAATTTTACCCACTGGTTCTAGAATATCAAGGCAGTTTTCTTTGATAATTTCTGGAAAGATGATATCTAGGTTATTATTTTTTTTTTTGATCATGGCTTTTAGGTAGTTCAATAATTTTTAAATTATCTCTCCTGGATTTATTTTCCAGGTCACTTGTTTTTCCAATGAAAATCTATTGTTTCCTTCTTTTGGTTTTGTTTTTTTAATTTCTTGATTTCTCATAAAGTCATTAGTTTACATTTTGCTCCATTCTAATTTTTAAGGAGTTATTTTCTTCAGTGAGCTTTTGGACCTCCTTTCCCATTTGGCCAGTTCTGTTTTCTAAGGCATTCTGCTCCTCATTGGCTTTATGGACCTCTTTTGCCATTTGGGTTAGTCTATTTTTTAAGATGTTATTTTCTTCAGTATTTTTTGTGTCTCCTTGAGCAAGTTGTTGACTTACTTTTCAAGATTTTCTTGCATCTCTCTCATTTCTCTTCCGAATTTTTCCTCTGCTTCTCTTATGTGATTTTCAAAATTCTTTCTGACCTCTTCCATGGCCTGTAACCACAATACATATTTCTCTTGGAGACTTTAGATGTAGGAGCTTTGACTTAGTTATCTTCTTCTGAGTGTACGTATTCGTCTTCCTTGTCACCAAAGTAATATTCAACAGTGTGATTTTTCCCCACTGCTTGCTCACTTCACCAGTCAATTATTTGACTTTTAGCCCTTTGTTAAGGTAGGATTCTGCTTCTAGTGTGGAAGGTGTACTATCCCAAGCTTCAGGGGTTTTGTGCAGTTGTTTTCAGATATATTTTTAGGGACTTGTACATTTTCAGTTCTTCCAAGGTTGTATGATCAAAGAAGAGTTGTATACTCCTCTCTTGGTCTATATTCTGGTCTGTGAGTGACCACAAGCACTCTTTTCTGCCTTGAACCTATGAGGAAGATTCCCTCTCCCCCACTGCCACAAGTCCTCCATGACAGTACTCCTCTGAAGATTCAAATATAGGCAAAGTAATAGCGTGCTATCTCAGTGCTAACAAAGATACCTCTGTAATCTCCTTCTGATCAGTTGTTCAATCCCTTTACCATCTGTGGACTGCTGCCACTACCACTACTGCTTCAGTCACTCCCAAGGCCTACTTCTGGTTTGCTGGGGCTGACCTGGCTTATGCTGCACTGTTCTCCTCTCTCACCTAGGTCCTTCAGACCTTTCCTACTGACCTTCTAAGTTGTCTTTGGCATTTATGGGCTAAATCTGGAAACCACTACTGCTGCCAGTGATTCAGTCCCCTGAGCCCTGCTTCAGATTTGCTGGGGCACAGTCTCTGCAGGTGATGTTTGCACTGGATTGTGCTCCTCTCTCAGCTTAGTGCAACAGACCTATCCTGGCAAACTTCCAGGTTGTCTTAGTCTGGAAAGTTTATTTTACTGTCATTTTGTGGGCTCTGATGCTCTAGAATTTGCTCAGAGTCATTACAAGTATTTGGAGGGGTTTGAGGGACTTGTTCAGGCAAATCCCTGCTTTTACTCCCCCATCTTGGCTGTACCCAACCCACCCCAGATTCCCTTTCTAACTAATTGATTTTTGGCTCTGTCACCTCTGTGCTTTTGAAAGACTGCAAGCAAACCCAGCATCCTCTAAATTCCACACCATGGGGCAAAGCTCCAGCCA
>CM053772.1:177940133-177955088 GCA_028658325.1 Potorous gilbertii | reverse complement strand
GTATATGTCGAACCTATACAGAATTGTATGCTGTCATGGGGAGGGAGGGGGGTAGGGAGGGAAGGTGTGGGGGTATAAAATCTTAATTTTAAGGAAGTGATTGTAGAACATTTATAAATAAATAAAATAAATTTAAAAAAAATTCTGTGATGCAGATTAAAACACTTGAATTCAAAAGACCTGGGAATCTTGACTCCAAAATTTACTAGCTGTATGTCCTTAAACCTATTACTTAAACTTTTGTTGTCTCACTTTCTTCATTATAAAATAAGTCAGTTGAAATCATTAACCACTAGAATCCCTTCACCCCAAATTTACAGTTCTACTACACTTGAGTTCTTAACTGTCTTCCATGACTTACACAAAACATTTTCCAATACATTAATTTTTAGGACTTAGCAGACTTGAGCTTCGTCTAAATGCGAGGATTAAGTGTACCTCTTTCCAAAATAGAAGAAATGTGGACTGCCCCCCCAAAATATGAAATAATAGGCCATAACATACATAACACATAACCTGAATCAAATCAGAGGCCCTGAGAATACCAATACACCTATTCTTCATCCCTGCTCCTGAATTGACTCATCCAGCCAACAGCTGTTCTAGATACAGAGTGGGCAAGGGAATTTCGCACCACCTGGGCTTCTCTCATTCCTGATCCAACAATCTGCTTCTCATTAAGTTAAAAGATGGGGAATACTATAGTGACTCATGATCAGAGAGGAGAAGGGGTGGGTATCATCACCTCAGGAAAACTGCAGATCCTAATAGGAAAGAAAAAATAGATCCAAAGGATACGTTAAAAAGAAGAAAAAAAAATAATTGAATAAGAGACCATGAAAAGGAATCATTTGTATTGTCACAGTCTGCTGAAACTGACTCAGAAATCTGTAAGGTGATAGAAAACTGAAAGTTCATCTGTACATGCAGATCAGTTAAAGTCTGCCTTTTCTGTTACCTTAGCCGGTTAGACTGCATAGCAGTTTAATTTTTGAGAGAAGAGGAAGTGTTAGAGAAAACCACAATGAGAAAGCAACTTAAGACAAATCTGCCTCTGCTCTCTTATCTCCTTCTAGCCTTTATATTGTTTTTTTTTTTTTAAATCTGCCTCTTCTAATATCGAAAGTTAAAGAGACTAAGATGTCTTCTACACAAAACATTGTGCACTACTCTAAAGTCCCTAGAGAGGGCTTGCAGAGACACTTTTCAATAAATACTCAGATGGTTCTGGGAAATAGCAGGGCTGTTCAAAACAGTCTAGGAAGAAGCCATTTTATTTTTTGATTTTTAGCTGTTTTTCTCCCAAAATAAACATCATTCAGTAAATTGTCTTTAAGGACATAAAATTGACTTTGCCACTTCCCTATGCTTTTTGTTTGTTACAGGAGATCTTTGTGTGTGTGTGTGTGTGTGTGTGTGTGTGTGTGATACACTCTTCTGAAATTCCGGTGAAGTCTATGGAACCCTTCTCAGAATGTTAAATAGATAATGTATAAAATAACATATTTAGCATTGCACATTAAATAGAAATAAAAATGTAATTTCAACATTCAAGTTCACAGAATCCTGGAAATCCATCCACAGATTTCTTGGGATCATTGGCCCCCAAGTTGATAAAACCCTTGTTCAAAATAGCAGATCATTGTCCCAACCACAGCAGGTTAAATGACTTCTTATAAATTCCTCCAGTTCAATAAACATTAAGTAAGCTCTGTGAACAAAGGTAGAGACTGGTGGTTCAGTGGTAGAATTCTCTCCTACCTGTCCTTCAAGGCTTGGTTACTAGGCAATGACACTGTATTCATTGGAAAAGGCAATGTAGTACAATGGAAAGAGTACTTGCTCTTTAATCAAAAGACCTAGCTTCAAAGCCTACCTCTATACTGCCAGATTGAGCATGGTAATTCACAATATTCCCCGAGCCTCAGTTTCCTCATCAGTAAAATGAAAGGGGTAGGTTGGATGGCTAGACCAGGTGCTCTAGATCTATGATCCCATGAAATCAGCTCCTATAAATAAGGGCATTGGGAAAGATTACAATCTAGATAAAACACTGTACCTTCTCATGGAGTTGTTTTTAGCCTAATAGAGATATGTGACACACAAATAATCATAGTATAGAACAACGATAACTGGATAAGAAAGGTACAAGCAAAGTGCTAATATGAACTCTAAAGGGGTAAAATACTATTACCAACTGAGGGAGGTAAGGGCCAGAGAAAGATTCCTACAGGAGACAACATTTGATATACACTTCCAACTGTAAATAGGGATTTAGTATGAAAGAGTATTAGAGTTTTCTTTTGTCCTCTATTCCCCAAATTCCCCATTCATATAGCAGATAGCATAGCTTCCTATTTCAATGAGACTATAGAGGCCCTTTTGTATGAGATCACTCAATTCACCATCTTCAATTCTGCAAAACTTTTTAATGACTTTTCACCCACTCTCTCTTCCTTTCATCTGCTCACAGAAGTTACTGCTTTTCCAAATTAAGGCTAACTCCATGACAAGGATCCTTGATTCAATTTTGTCCCACCTCCTTCCATGCCATAGACTGAACAGCAATTCTGTCTTTTGATTTCAATAAAACTCCCTCTTGACTAGGTCTTTCCCTATTTGACTTGATACATGTTTCAATTCTTCTAGTCCTAAAAAAAAATCTTACCTTAACCCTTCTACCTTATCCTGTCATCTTCCCATCTCTCTATACTTTTCAACTTCTAAATTTATTGAAAAGATAATCTTTTCTAGAAAACTTCTACCTTCTCACTAGCTACTTTGTGCTTGACTCCTTCCAATATTGCTTCTACTCCACCATTCTACTGACTACTCCATAAATATTAACAATAAGTTGCCAAATACAATAAATTTTTTTAAAAGTTCAGCTTCATTTATCTTTCTTCAGGTTTTGACAGCTATTTAGAATTGCATGATTTTTTTCATTCCTTAGCTTCAGAAATACCATACCTTTCTGGTTCTTCTACCAAATTGATATCTACTTATCGACATTATCTTTTACCTTCTCATTCTCAGGTGCGGGCTCTAACCAGCCAAGTCCCAGTCTTAACAGTGCTTCAGCCCCTACTTTCAAGTCCTGAAGTGTGGCTTCAGAACAAAGCCATCAGGGTGGGGTCCTTGGGGGAACATGGCACCTCTCCCCACCCACCATAGGCAACTCCATCCCCTGGGTCCCAAACTGTCCCAGGAGAATGCTGCAAAAAAAGCCCACTCAGTGCCTTGCTGTGCAGTCCCCATCCTGCTCCAGGGTTGAATTCCCAGCTCTTTATCTAATCAATTACCTTTCTCTTCAGTAAGAGTACTGAAATCTTGACCCTGGCAAATGTACTTCACATATTATCCACAATCATACACAATTATAAATGCTGAGTGTTTGAAAATAGAAACTTCCCTAAATGATAGAGTGGGGAAAAATACAAGGATAATAAACTTCACCTATGCTGCTGAGCAACCATATTTAAAATCACATTCCCCAAAGTAAAATAGAGTCAAGTATAACCCCAAATTTTATAAACCTTCTCTTACCTTGAACAACCCTTGTTTCTTCGAGGCATGCACACTAAATTTCCCAAGTGTCTCTCAAATTCCCTGAGTTTATTCCAAAATAGTTCACAAGCTAAATAAGTTCTTTTAAAATTATATAACTAAAACTGAAATGTAACAGTTGTTTCACTGTCTCACACCAGCATAACATTTACATCAATCATGGTAATGTTTTAATAACTCAATATATGGACTTTTGCATTACTGATTAATTGCCTTAGGACACACTACAGTGGACCAGGGGAAAAAGCAATTGATACAAACTGAGAAGAATTGTAGACATAGATCTGCTACCAACTATTCATGTAGGGAAGTCATAAAACCTAACCTTTTGTTTCTTTGCAAGGAGAGAGTTAAACTGGATGAGTTACTGTAAGATCTCTTTCAGGTATAAAATTTTATGAGTTTCAGTATCTTTGACCAAAACAACTCCTGCAAAGCTGGGGAGCTAAGAGAAAGAGAGTTAGAAGGTGGGGAGTGGAAGGAATTAGTTCATTAAAAGGAAGAGCCAAATTATACGTAATGAGAGTTTGGCTGATTCCCATATGACCTCAGATGGCATCTTTCTATGCTGGAGATCCTACTTCTGAAAGAGTCATAATGACATGAAATAAAAGGCTTGGAGAGACTATGTAACATTCATGGGCATTCTGATTCTGGTTGGTGAACCGTGTAGAGAAGAGGAGGCTTCTTTAATTGTCTGTGGAGGCATTCACAAAAGCTTGTCAATTTCAGGCACTTACTTCCTCTGCCTCAGTACTCTCAGACTCATTAGATAGCTTCACTAATAGTGTACAGTGAGAAACCATGCTGGAAGGAAACAGACCTTGCAGCCTTCTTCCCATGAGAAGGTCTTAGTCATTCATCGGTTTATTCTTTTCTATCCTAAGTGAAGGCAGACTAGTACCCAAAATCTTGTGAGTTTCTAAAGGTTCAAAGAGCACCTCAGCTTCCTGGTGTTCCACAGTAATTAGAATGCTTTGGTATCCTGGAATTTAGGACCAGCTTTTGCAGTCAGATCAGCATCAATGGCCTGAAACCACCACCTTATGTACTTAAGTCAAAGAAACTGAGACATCTTTTGGACATTTTAAGACTCACAAAATTGTGGAGTCTTCATACTCCATTCACCAAAAATGGACAAAAAAGCAACAGAGGTACAGGGAAAAGGTCTTTCATAGGGTCAAATGATCTTCAAGGGAAGAAGGTCCTGAAGCACCTCTTCTTATAGCATGGTCTCTCATTGAATAATGTAAGTGAAAGAGTGAACTAGTGAAATCTAGAACACTAAGACAAAGAGGAAGTGATTAAAACTTTTTGAATTCCTCCACAGCCAATCAGAGCCTTCTCTTAACTCCACGTTTAATTGATGAGAAGTAGTACCAGAATGCTCCACAGTCTCTCCAACATATTTCCATTACATACCTTCCTTACATCTTTCATGTATGAAGATGGCATCTGAGGTACTCTTTGCACATGAGTTCGAGCCCAATTAAAGTACTCAGTCAGAGAATGTGTAGATAGATAAGCAGGTAAACTAAAATGGGAGTTCGAGACTTTACAACATCTTACTTACTGGTTACCCGTTTATATATGCCACTGAAGTAATATGTAGTATTAGAATAGGAATTGTAAATATGAGTTTATTACTATAGGAAGCTACATACCAATATAGTTCAGCACCTTCTCTACAACATATAGCTTTATTGAGTTACTTCAAAGACCATAAGGTTAAATGATTTGCTCAGGGTGACCCCACTAGTATCTATCAGAGAAAAGACTTGAATCCAGGCCTTCCTGGTTATAAATTGCCTATGCACTTATTTGGTATCACTGAATGGAGGTGGAGATGGTAAATCATACAATAACAGATAGAGAATACTGGGTCTGGAATCAGGAAGACCTGAGTTCAATTCCAGACTCAGAAACTTGATAGAGCTGTGTGGCCCTGGGCAACAACTTCACTTTACTCCAGTTTCCTTGACTAAAAATGGGGATGAAAATAGTACCTCTCTCACAGCTATCAAATAAACATCAAATGAGATAGAATTTGCACAAAGTAGGTGTTTTATATATATATATATGTATATATATATATACATATATATACATATACATATACGTATATATATATATATATACATATATATCTGTGTGTGTTGATTCCCTCCCCTTCCTATATATTGCCTCTCAGTCTATACAACTTCTAAATAATGGCATAATTAGTAATTGTTAAAGAAACATTTATGAAATATCTATTACATTCTAAGAATTCAGCTAGGCAATGAGGGACATATAAAATTGAGATGACATAGTTCCTACCTTCATAGAGTTTTCATTCTACTGAGGCCATGGGGTGGAGGTAAGATAGGAGAAAAATACAAACACATAGCTTTATTATATCATGTTACAATGTAAGTACATTCAAAAAGTGCAAAATAAAGTGCTATGTAGGATCTCTTAAGGGAGAAAGATATTCTCTCCCTCTTCAACAAATAGGAGAAGGAAGGACATTCCAGGCTACAGGATCAGTATAATGAACATATAGGGAAAGAACATAATACTTATTCCAGAGAAGAAAGAGTCGAATTCAGCTGAATTGTAGAGTATGTTAAGGGAGCAATATAAGAGGTCAAAAGTAGATAGCAAAACTAATATTCTTTTCTCAGTCCTGTTTTGTTCTTTACCTCTCTATTGCCTTTGACTATCCTATAATGACTACCCTTTCCTCACTGTTTTTGTGATACTGCTCTCTTCTGGATGGCCTCCTACCTCTCAGACGACACCTTCTTAGTCTCCTTTGATAACGAATCATGTCTCCTAACTATAAAATTCATGAGTTCTCCAAGACTTTAACATTTGTCCTCCTTTTCCTCCCTGATTCCTCTCTCTCTTTCCCTCTTTCTTTCTTTCTTTTTTCTCTCTGCCTCTATCTTGTTCTCTGTCTGCCTTTCTGTCTCTCCAATCCCCTCACTCCATGTCTTCCCTAGTAATTTCATCAGTCACCAAGGGTATACTTATCATCCCCATACAGATTATTCACAGATATCTATATCCAGTTTCAGGCTCCCCTCTGACCTTTGGTGATCTGAATGACATAATGCTTGCCTTCCAGCTTATGTCAGTCAGTGTCATTCTTGTATCCTTATTGCTTGACCAAGCTACTCTACCCTAGAACTGCACTAGGTTCCATCCATTCCCTGCCACAACCACAGAAGCATCCTGATTTCTTTGTCTATATCTTCTTTGCTTTCTCTGAACTTGCGAAGGAATCCTTTAGAAATGAGGTAGCCCAAGAAAGGGGAGATCTGGGAGCAATAAACTCATGACATCAAAGTAAATGAAATGGTTTTGTAGTTTTTCAAATCTATTCCCAAAGCATTTTATTGCTTTATCTATTCCAGCACCATGAATTTGATCACTTAATTATAAAGTAATGTTCTTATAACAGGTACAATAAGGGGAAGAGAAAAGGCAGTTTAAGTGTAGTGCTTACTCAGAACTTTAAGATGACAATTAAAGTGAATGACTTGTCATTGATCATTGCAAATCTGAAGTTGCTCAAGCCCTCCTGTTGTCATATTAACAGAGGGAGGAAATATAGCTCTTGTTTTCAGAAAGATCACTCCTCTTCCTTTAACCTTTTGTATTTATGATCCTACATTGAACTTGTAAAATGACAAGGATCAGAAATTAAACTGGAAATGAGTCTTTTTCCCCTATTTCCCTCTTGAAAAAGGAAGGATGGCCATATTTCAAAATACATTCACTGCTTTTGCACATACTGTAATAAAATCTGTTTTGACACATAATTGATACGCAGTCACAAAATAAACTTTTCAGACTGGGAAGAAAATGTTCTCTTCTCATTCTAATAAAATGTTCTCCTTTCTTCGATATACATTTCCCCATAGCTAATGTTAGCCTATCTGTTTTGTGTGACAATAGCTATATCTATTCATGGCCAATCAATCTCTATATATAGGAATACAATAATTTTAGTGAGGGTGGTATCTACTCAAATACTTCAAAATGGAATCTTGTGGTTTATTTTCTAATGCAGACTTTGAAAATAAATAGCAGATTTAAACAGTTCTGTAACACAGTCATTTTAATCCCTTTTTCATTTTCTCATTGAACATTTTCCTGAAAATTTATGACTGAATATAATTAAATAGAGATGATTGAATTTCTTTTTGTAATGAACCTTAGAATTCCTGGGTAGACATTCCAAATAGCCCAACATTTTTTTTGTGCAGTTCAGTGGTGAAAGCAGTTTTCACACCTGCCACATTTTTTAAAGGTGACAGCAGCCAGAAATAGTGCCTATTTCTGTATATCTTGGGCTTCCTTCCTTTGTTCTCTCATCCAGCAGAGGAAGGCTGGCAAAGCCTGGAAAGGATCACTACTCTGTTAACTCTTTTTCTTTCAAAAGAGTTTATTATAAAGGAAGGGGCAGTTCCTATTCTTTCTAACTATGGAAGAATCCACAAAGCTATGACAGACATAATATTTATTAGTGATGGGAAGGACCTTATAGATCATTCACAGAATGAGGAGGTTGGACTAGAGGAACTCTAAGAGACTTTCCCTTACAGTTGAGGAAACAGGTTTAATAAAGATTAAGTCAGAGTTAAAAGAAGGTGAACCCCAATGTAAGGCAAGAGATGGTAACTTTTTGTCTATCTGCTATAGAGGAGCTCAAGTCCTTAGCCAAAATGAGTCACATTGGCTCTTAGTACCACAGATACAGAACCGTAAAGGCCCACAGAAAACATGTGATCCAATTCTCTCATTGTACAAGTGAGGAAACTATACCATGAAGGCTAAGCGACTTGACATGGGTCATATGTATATTAGGCACTGAAGGCAGGATTTGATTTTATCTCACACTATGATTGGTTATACTATCATCAATGATTTGAAGATAAGAATAACATGGTAAGATGAGAAAGGACAGAAAACATTTTGCTGATTTTGAAACAAAGGGAAAGGATGAATTGTTCAAACCAGAGATTGGTGAAAATGATGTTAAGTTCTGGCAAGATTTTAGATTGTGTCATGAAAGAAAAGATTTATGCACATTTATAATAGATCACATTTTTGATAAAACTACTAGACTAGCTCAAGTGAGTTCTATCAACACAGGAATTGATTACAGGACTTAGATATGGAGGGGATTTTAGAGACTGTCTAGTCAAATTGAGTGTATTGGCTAGTCTTACCTTGTGAACAAAATAGAAAGTAATGGATTAGATGAAAGTACAGTTAAGCAGATTGTGAAATGATGGAATAGGTCTCCCCAAATAGTGGTTGGTGGATTGATCTCAACTTGAAATGAAGTGGTTAGTCCTGAGACATAGTCATCTACCATTAGTTGATTATTTTTATTTTTATTAATGAATAAGATCATCCCATAGATGCCATGCCTACCAAATCTGCAAATGGCCAAAAGGAGGAGGGATAGCTAATGAATGACAGGCATGAACCACAACCATCCCCACAGGCTAGAATGGGAGGCCTATTCTAATAACATGACATTTAATTGAGCCGAAAGTGAAGTCCTACATTTGAGATCAAAAAATCAATTTCATAAGTACAATGATTGGGGGAACATCTCTAGCTATGTATAGCAAACATCCAGGAGTTTTGGGCTACAATCTCATATGTGTAAAAAATGTGACATGGGTAACAAATATGAAAAAGAAAACTCAAACTATGTCTGTTAAGGATGTGAAGTGTTACTTGCAATGTACTCTGTCCTGGTCACAAAATATCTGGTGTATCGATTTCAGTTTGGAGCCTACACTTACAGATAGGTAGTGTTCATCTAAAACATGTCCTAAGGACAGCTCAAAGTGACTAAAATACTGCCACAATGTCATATAAGGATCAGTTGAAGGAAATGGAGAAGTTTAGCCTTGAGAAAAGAAGATTTGATGGAGTCATAAGAATCACCTTCAGGAATACAAGTATACAGCAAAGGGATTAAACTTGTTTTGCTTTGCCTCAAAGGGCAAAAGTAGGAATAATAGGTAGAAATTGCCGAAAGGAAGATTTGGGCTCAATTTAATGAAAAGCTTTCTAACAACCTCTACTAGTCAAAGTGGAATATGCTGCCTCAGGAGATAGTGAGTTCCTCATTACGGAGTTTTCAGTGAGAGATAGACAACTATTTGTCAAAGATAAGATGAAGGGAATTCTTGTTCTTGTACTCTTGAGACTAGAGAACTTCTGAACAGAGTCCTAAGTACAGATTCCAACCCTTAGGACCAGTGTAAAGAAGGGACTTAGAGGAGACCTCTCAACTTCACAAGAACCCTTAAGGGGAAAAGACCTTGGAATATTTTGTTGGAGAAAGACAGTGCCGGAGAAACCCTGAGGTTACTGTTGGAGAGGCCACTTATGGGAGATGGAAGAAAATGAGCCAGGAAAAGGAAAAGGTCTCCCTTGGCACAGAATAGCCTCAGGGCCTCATGTTAAATAGCATAGATCGAACTTTCATTTTAATTTATTTTGGGCATGAAGTTTATTAATTTATTTTCAGTCTTAGTCATAATAGGGAAGGAGAAGACTGTCTCAGAGAGTTTGACCTAAACTTGTCCAAAGGAAAGTATGATAGATATTTGCTGGTTGGTAAGAACACATGTGGTGCATTGAGCCAGCCTAAGAACCCTGGCAAAGGAGAGTGAAAAGTAACAGAACTATCTCTCTCTCTCTCTCTCTCTGTCTCTCTTTCTCTCTCTCTCTCTCACCCCCCTTGTGTGTGTGCGTGTGTGTGTGTGTGTGTGTGTGTTTGTGTTCTCAGGAACCGGGGTTCAGAGACAGGCAGGAGAATGGAGGTGGTCACATCATGGTTGTGACTTGGGGTTCATGGATGATCATAAGACTCATGATGACCACAGAAAAGTACAATGCATACTCCCCAGATACCTGATACCCCAGTTACTCTCCCCTACCTAAAAGTATGTCATCAACTGAATTAAGGGGAGATTAATAAAAGCCACTGAAAATTTTCTTGATGCTTTTAATATTTTATCCTTGAGCTGGGAGTTTCAAAATTTGACTATGTTATTCCTATGATTTTCCTCACAGGATCTCTTTTAGGTAGTGATCAGTGGATTTTTTTTTATTTCTACTTCCTCCCCCTACAACCTTGTTCTAATGCTTCAGGACAATTTTCTCCAATTATTTCTTGTATTATTGTTTTAAGATTCTTTTTTTGGTCATACCTTTCAGGTTGTTTGGTTATTTTTATATTTTCTTTTCTTGATCTACTCTCTAAATTTATTGCTTTTCTTGTATTTCATTTTCTCTTCTATTTTTTCATTATTCATATTTTGGTTAATTATTTCTTGGTTCTTATAATTTCACTGGCTTCACTTTCCCCAATTCTAGTTTTCAAAGTGTCATTTTCTTCTTTAAGATTCCAGATTTTCTTTTCTAATTGGTTGACTTTCCTTTCATAACTCTTTTTTTCTTGGATTATTGTTATGTTTTCTTTAGTTTTTTCCTCTAACTCTGGCATTTGGCTTTTAAATTCTTTTTAAAGATCTTCCAAGAATTTGTCTAAGAATTTTGGACAAGTGACCATTTGACATTACTTTTTAGGGGTTTCTTCACTTCAACATCCTCCTCTGAAGATGAAGCCTGGTCATTTCTATTTCCATGATAGCTTTCTGTGGCTTCTCCTTATCCTGTGCACTTTTTGTGGTAATAACTTAAGTTTTGTAATCATCTCTAGCCCTGGGATGTAGGAAATGGTACTTCTTACCCCAGATCTTCAGTTCTCCTCTCTAGGTTGGAACCAAAGCTAAACCTACAACGCACAGGCAAGGACTTTCTGCCCCATTGCTTCTGCACTCACCAAGGCTATGTTGGATCCTTCTTGCCCCATGCTCTATGCGGCAGAGCTGGGTTTGAAGTTCCTCATCCGCAAAGGTTCCCTCAGTCTTCCTGGGCTCAGACCAAACTCCCCTCTTTATCTTGGGGTTAAAGTTCTGACTGGGTGAAATGGCAATCAAATAAGGATTCTTTGCTGTTTTGTTTTACTGTAAGTGCCTCTGACTGAATAATGAGATTGGGGAGGATCTTTGATTGATGGGCCTGATCATTGTGAGAAACTTGGTTAGGGGTGTTGTTTTGCAGGAAGGTTCCAAGTATCTTTTCTTTTTTCTATTGAGGCACTGAGTGAGAGGGTTATGCCCTCTGGCTATAAAAACTGTATAAATCCTCTGAGGGTGAGTTTCTACTTCAGGTTAACTGACTGGAAGTGTTTGTTTGGCTAGATGAGGACTGTGAAAAGCTACTTTAAGGAGCACTAACCCCCGCTTTGAGTACCCAGATGTTGTGCTTCCCTCTCTGGTAACTGGTCAGACAACTGTGCGTATCTGTTGAATTATGGTCAGACACAGGAAGCTGTGTCTGTTGATTCCTTTGGGTTCAAGGTGTTGACTCCCCTGAATTAGGTGAATGATATACGAGCTTGATTAACATGATTGTTAACCCCCCAAAAGTTACCTTTCCTTATATGAATGCAGATCTAAGAACCTGTGATAGCAGTGCCCCCAATTATGTAGGGATGCTTACAGATACAGCCTCCCAAATGAAGTAACCCCAAGGCTTGCTGGCTGTTATTTAAGCTGCTTAGAGCTTGCTTTTAAAATGGACCCTAACTTGGAGGTGTTTATTCTTGTCAGAGACTCAACATCATCCTGGGATTTTTCTTTCAGTCTTCTCAAATTGTCCCAGGAAAACCCAGGTTGTACTCCTCTTCTTATTTATCTCCATCCAAACTTTGTTCACCCTAAGGTGTTATTTTAATTCTTTTGCTGGGGAAAATCTTGAGAATTTAGAATTTCCTGACCTACTCAGCCATCTTCCCAGAATCCTCTCTTCACATTCCTCACAATGACCTCTTAATCATCAAACCCAATATCCTTTTCTTAGTCCTTATCTTCTGCAGATTGTGACAAAACAAATTATAAGTATGCAATAGTAAAATATTTTGTCCCAAAAAATCAATACAAAAACATATAATGTTTTGTGCAAGGGAAAAGAAGAGAGAATACTTGTGGTAGGAGTGGTTTTAGAGGCCAGTTAATCCCACAGCCTAATAGTATACAGAAGGAAACTGAGGTTGAGATAGATTTAATCATCTGAGTGCCCTTCTTGCTACTTTCTCAGACTTGGTATTACAGTATTTCTTTGGTGCTCCCTTCCCTCTATGATCATTCCTATCCAACTTCTTCCAGTAGTGTTTCTTCTTATTCCTATATCCTTTAAGCCATTCCTCAGAACTCTTTTCTTCATTTAGTTTTCTTTTATTTCTAGATCCCCTCCTTTATTAGTCAGTTACCACCATGGTTTCTACCAGAAATCTCCATGTTGATTCATACTAAATTTATATTTAGAGACCCGGTCTTTCTTGAATTATGTATTTACTCAGAGTCTCATAAGGCACACAAATCCTCTCCCAAACACTAAGCACTGAAACAAAACCTTACTTCAGAGTATATATATATATATATATATATATGTACACGTATATATATGTGTGTATATATATGTATACACTTTTCAGAGCTGGAGGGTACCATGACTGTTGTAACCCAGTGCCTCATTAACAGCTAACAAAAGGTTAACAGCTAACAAATGGGCCCTCTTACAAAACAAGCCTCCCCTAATCAAGCTTCCCTTAATGGACTCCACCTGAGGCGTATTAATAGGTGGGGAAGATCTTTAACTTCCACTATTACATCAATAAGAACAGCAAAAATTATATCTCTTTATAATTGCATAACAATAAAAAAACCAACTTTTTAATTCCATCTGATTGTTCCCAGACTGGTCTAAATATAGTTGAGACTTGAAAAGAGAAATAGTCTTATATTTACTTTACATTTACCTTTAAAAATTTTTCATCTTTACTATATGTAAAGCACTACATTTTTCAAAGATATGTCATGGCTATTCATTTTTAGTAGAAAATACTTCATACCTCTGTTTTCCCTCTCCCTCAAAGACTGAGTCATTTTCCCATATCAGATAAAAGATTAACTTGGCTGGCCTGAGCCAGGCCCAGGTGGTGCCTCCTGCTTGTCTCATGCCCATATTGCCTCACACCTGCTGAATGTTACTTCATTCTGCTTGTCATAATAGTCCCATAATGGCATTACTAATAATAGTACTGTCCCAGGTGGACACATGAAGTCAAAGTCTGTATTCCAAATTGATACCATTTGTCTTTGATTGGCTAAAGACATTGCCCTGATTTAAGACCAAGATCTAGTAAAATGTGGTAGAGCAAAACAGTAACTTTCCTTGGAATAGCACGTCCTCCGAAGGTTTCTGTATCAAAATACAAGACCTGGAAAGAAGATAATCTATACCAAGGTAAGTGAATAGCTTTCTTTTGTGATTTCATCCATGGCTGTCTAGTTGTTTCGAAGTGAGCTTTTTTCCCCCTAAGGAAAAAGCTTGTAGAGATGAAATACAATAATGAAACTTCAGTGAATCCTGGGATAGAGAAAAAAATAAAACTGGCAGAAAAGCACAACAACCATTTCAATCTAGCACATATATTATATGCTAAAAAGATCATTTGGCTCTAAAAAGCCATATAAGACTAGGGTGAGCTGGGGATCTGATCCCAGCAATAAACTAAGAATATTAGAGCTGGAAAAGGCCATAGAGATGAGATCATCTAGTCTAACACACTCAGTGTACAGAGAAGGGATTTTACTTCTGGAAAAAGGTAAATTATTTGTGAGACCGTGAATGTCATTATTTTAAAATCATCTTTATAGTTATTTATGGTTATTTATACAATTATAAGGGGAAAAAAGTACTATACCTGGACAATTATCGTGTTCACACACACACACATACACACACACACACACACACACACACACACACACACACACACACTGTAGCCCCAATTTAAAAAAATGATTATGTGGTTTTACTGGGCTACAAAAGCTTAAAGCTGAGTATAACTGTAATAGTGTTACCATTAGTTCCACAAAGAAAACTGTTAACTATTGATTGTTTTGAAAAATAGTTCCTGCTAAGATTCACATTTCTCAACCCATTCAGAGGAGAAAAGACAAACTTATGATCCCCAAATTACAGGGATGAGGGCAGGGCTCGAAATAATGGAGTTTGGATTCAATAAGACACATTCAAACCCAATCTCTGATACTTAGCTATGTGACAGTGCTCCAGTCACTTGCCTATTCTAAGTCTCAAAGCAGTAGTAACCACTTGGCAAGGCTGTTGTGATGCTCACTAATCTACACAAAGCAATTTCATAGTCTAAAATGGTATAAATGTCAGTTTTATTATTGTGATAGTGATGATGTCAATGATACAGAATGGTCTGTTATA
>CM053772.1:177910076-177939633 GCA_028658325.1 Potorous gilbertii | reverse complement strand
GAAGGGTAGGGGGAGGTCCTGTTTACCTGGGACCTATCACAGTGTTAATGGGATTAAATTACCAATCTAGATTTGGAGGTTATTTTGGAAACAAAAGCATTTCCTCATTCATGTGTATGGAAATAGAACTGGGGTTTGAGACAAACCACTTTGTAAAACTCTTAATTTTTTTTTTTAAGCCTTCTGTTGGCTTCTGTTCAAAATACTCCCAAGGTAAAAACAAAATAAAAGTAAAAAGCCAGAAAAGTGAGTGAGTTAAAGTAGTTAATTGACTCGACTTATGGAACTGCTGCTGGTCAACTAGGGTCAAACTCAGGGCACAAAACAGGATGTGTTAATGAGTTCTCCCAGATTGGGAATACAACTATCCCAGGGAGACAGTGTTACATCACCATCTTCCTTCTTTAGAGACTAACACAGTGAAAGTAGAGTGGAGAGGGTACTTTTCAAGCTATAAAGAGAGACCTTACACCTCTCCAGAGGGAGGGCAATTTAAGACAAAGGAATATATAAGGTTTTAATTAGACTGATTAAGGAAGTACCTAATTAAAAGCTTAGTGCAAATAAGTTACTTGCCAAATCCTGTTGTCTCTCTGACAACTGGAGAGAGTCAGACTGAGAATGGGCTCAAAATTTAGCAGATTGATAGACTTTGAAAGATTGAAATCACTTTGGAGAACAGTACTTTAGGGGTTCTTCAACTGGGATCTGAGAACAACCACTTTTTGACAACTATATTTCAATATAATTAATTTCTTATGTATTCCTATAGATCTTATTCATGAATTTAAAAACATTCTTTAAAGGGTTCATAGACTTTACTAGACTGCCAAAGAGGTCTATGATATATACAAAAGGTGACTATCTATTCTAGACTGAATCCTTTTTCTTTTCACATTGAGAAACAGAAAAGATGGTTAAGCAATTGAAGACTTAGTCCTATATTAATAGAAGATCCTTCTAGTATGCTTATTTCTACAATACGCTTCCTACTATATCACTGTACATCCAGTAAGCGGGCAGAAGTTTAAAAAACAAATTATAAAATATCTTAATAAGCATACAGTACTTTAAATCCTCCAAATGCAAATTTTCACATTTATCTATTTCATTTAACTATATTATTTGATTCACAATATTTGAATAACATAATTTGTATAAATAAGCAATCTGACTAGATTACACTGTTAGGCCTTGATCTTCTCTCACTCATACTTTCCTGTTGACATGGTCTCTATATCATATGAGTTCTATAGGTAGAGTCACCGGGTGATGGTAATGGTAAATTTTGTCAAAAATACTAATAAAATAATATGATAATGATAGTTAAAATTCATAGAGTATTTCAGCAGAGTGCCTACAGCACTTAGTACAGTGCCTCATACATAGGGTCAGGTTCTGAAATAAATCAAAGCTATAACTTGAGGAAACAAGCATCTTTAATTGCGATAACATGGCGGCAGACCTGCCACCTTAGGAGATGCACAGTGTATTGAAATGGACCGAGTTAATAAGTCACAGGCAAATGTCAATTAGGAATTTTGAGAGTGTCATTTATTAGCCAGGCTGGTGGCTGCCTCATGTAGAGACCCAAGGGAGACAGCCCCGAACTGAGGTGGGTGAGCGCATTTTAAGCATTTTGGAGCTACTTGGTACAGCCTTGTGGTTTCCACAACAAATAGAGTTCTGACAGAACAAGAGGGGGACTTGCTGCTAGGTAAGAGCCCCCAAAACAGAGGATGTTGTCAGGGTGTTACTAGGCACAGGACCCATAACAGAAAACAAGTGCCAGTAGAGGTAACCAATCAGGAAAGGGGGGCAGTCAGCAGAAAGTGGTTACCTGGCAATTTTTGGTCTAACATTAGGGGGGCACTGGTGGTTCCCATGCAAATGGACTAAACAAGAAATGACTGTTAACAATTTGTCAGATATTTCACATTCAAACAAAAAACCTGTTACTAGGCAGATTATCCAACCCTGCCCAGTAACCTAACAGATATCTCTCAGCCTAGGGGCCCAGGGAGGAATAATGTCCATTTTACTATTTTCTCAACCAAAAAAAAAAACAAACCCATGAACCCTAGTGCCTCATTAGAAATTATTCTAATAATTAGAAATTAACAAAAGATGTCTGAGGCATATTAAGATTTTTAAGTCTTCCCCCCACCCACCATTAATCTTACCGTTAGGTGAGCAAAGACAATGATAAGCTAAAGAGCAGAGATGGTGAACCAGAATGGTAATGTGCCTCTAAATCATGCTTATGAAGAACAGTTGAAGTTTACCAGTTTAAGGTTGCTAATGAGGTCCAGCTGAAGTACTGAATTTGTTCAACTTAGAGAAAACTTAAAGAGGTATGGCAACTATCTAAGTATTTGAGGATTGGATTTCCTCCATTTTTTCTCACCACATAAAATGAAGAGTAATGGACAAGTGTTGCAAAAATGTTCCTCCCCACTCCCTTCTTAACCTATAATAACTATAACATCAGTTACATCTAACCACCTAATATTAGTTTTCATAAAAAAGATCTTTACTTTAAAGACATAGCAAAAACTAAAGTAAAACATTCCCCTCAATACCTCAGGGAAACATTCCCATATCAACTCTGTCTCTGAAGAAATAGATTCAGAATAAATGCAGTTTTGACATTTCTGTTGTTTCTAGCGAGTTTATGTACAAATATGGTATCCCTGCTGGATGGCAGCTCATCTCAGGTACTATTGAAACTCAGTCCTATGGATATCAAGGCTGAACTGGCTGTATGATGCAGCATGGATTCAAATCCTGGATGCCTGAAGCTTGGGTGGCACACTCTGTTGATCTATCAAGCTCAAAAATTCACAGGCTCCAAGAAATTCATATATAAAGACTCTGTTAGGAGAGAGCAAAACCAAAAGATGTAGTGAAGTCAGTGTTTTATTGAGCTCTCTCTACCACAATTTTAAAAAATATTATGACTGAACTCTGAATATTTCACAGTGAATCATTTTTTCAACCTAGGACAGCTTAGTAGGACAGAAAGAGTGGCCTACACACTTTGGAGTGAGAGCTGGCTGAAAGCACATCCTAGCATGATACATGAGAAATGAAGAAATTACAAAACAAAACCAAAAGAATGTAAAAAACAGAAGATTTGTAAAAAAACTGACCTGGAAAACAGTTCCAGGAGAGACAATTTTAAAATTATGAGATTACCAGAAAATCCTGATCAAAAAATAGCCTAGACATCATCTTTCATGAAATTATCAAGGAAAACTGCCCCGATATTCTAGAACCAGAGGGTAAAATAAATGTTGAAAGAATCCACTGATCACCATCTGAAAGGGATCAGAAAAGAAAACCTCCTAGGAATATTGTAGCCAAAATCCAGAGTTCCCAGGGAAAGGAGAAAATATTGCAAGCAGTCCGAAATAAACAATTCAAGAATTGTGGAAATACAATCAGGATAACACAAGATCTAGCAGCTTCTACATTAAGAGATTGAAGGGCATGGAATATGATATTCCAGAAATCAAAGGAACTAGCATTAAAACCAAGAATCATCTATTCAACAAACCTGAGTATAATACTTCAGGGGGAAAAAATAGTCATTCAATGAAATAGAAGACTTTCAAGCATTCTTGATGAAAAGGCCAGAACTGAATAGAAAAATTTGACTTTCAAACACAAGAATCAAGAGAAGCATGAAAAGGTAAACAAGGAAGAAAAATCATAAGGGACTTACTAAAATTGAACTGTT
This sequence comes from Potorous gilbertii, assembly GCA_028658325.1. Lineage (NCBI taxonomy): Eukaryota > Metazoa > Chordata > Mammalia > Diprotodontia > Potoroidae > Potorous > Potorous gilbertii. The sequence goes on along the minus strand of CM053772.1, from coordinate 177,935,891 downwards.
TCCATTCCTACATGGAAAATAATATTTGTAATTCTTGAGACTTTTCTCAGTTTTTGTGTAATTGGAGGGATTATAACTCTTGAAACTTTTCTCAATATTCAATATTTGGGTAGTTGGGGGATTATACATACACATATATATGTAGATATAGATATGTGTGTGTGTGTGTGTGTGTGTGTGTGTGTGTGTGTGTACAAGGGGCACAGGGTGAGTTGAATAGAAAGGGATGATATCTAAAAAATGAAATTAATGGATGAGAGAAGAATATATTGGAAGAAGAAATAGAGATATGGAATGGGACAAATTATCTTTCAAAAAGAAGCAAGAGAAAGCTTTTTCAATGGAGGGGAAAGGTGAAGCTTCCTCTCATCACATTTGACTTAAAGATGGAATAACATGCACACTCCATTTGAGTATGACAATTTATCTTACCCTACAGTAAGGTAGAAGAGAAAGGGATAAGTGGAGTATGGAGCAGGTGGGAGAAGGGAGGGCAAATGAGAGGAGGGAGTAATTAGAAGTAAACACTTTAGGGGAGAGACAAGGTCAAAAGAGTAAATGAGGGGCAGGATAAAATGGAGGGAAATATAGTTAGTCTTTTACAGCATGACTACTGAAGAAGTCTTTTGCAAAAATGCACATATATAGCCTATATTGAATTGCTTGCCTTCTCAGTAGGGATGGGTGAGGAGAGAGGAAGGGAGAGAAGTTGGAACTCAAAGTTCTAGGAATGAATATTGAGAAATGCTTTTGTATGCAATGGGGAAATAAGAAATACAGGTAATGAGGTATAGAAATCTATTTTGCCCTAAAAGAAAAGAGAGAAGATGGAGATAAGGGAAGGGAGGGATGTGATAGAAGGGAGGGCAGGTTGGGGGAAGGAGTAATCAGAATGCAAGATGTTTTGGGGTGGGGGAAGAGGAGAGATGGAGAGAAAATTTGGAACTCAATCCTGTGGTAATGAAGGTTGAAAATTAAAAATAAATTAATTAATTAAAATTTTAAAAAACTCATAAGACACAACAAGAAGATTAAATTGTTTATATAGTTAAATGGAAAAATGATACATGTATCTCCTAAGAACTTTATCAATATTAGGGTAGTTAGAAGACATTTATTTAGATAAAAGAAAGGGTTATGAGTCAATTTTGCTGAAATGAGCTCAAAACAATGAAATGGTGAAAAAAAAAGGATGAACTGCAAGAAGAGGGAAGTGAGAGGAAGAATGTGGAAATTAATTCCCATAAAAGAAACACTCAAGAAAGAGTTTTTACAATAGCAAGGAGGAGATGAGGAAGGATAGGACAAAATTTGAACCTTACCCTCATCTAAACTGGTTCAAGGATGGAGGAATGTGAGTGTCAGTGTGTGTTTATGTGTGTGTATATTTATATATGTGTATGCACACATACATGTATGTGTATATATATATATATATATACACACACCATTGTTCATAAAAATTCATCTTACCCAACGGACAGATAACAGACATAAAAGCTGAAAGAAAATGAGAGTCATGTGATAAGAGTAAGGAAAGATTAAGGGAGTCAATGGTCAGAAAAAAAGAATTTTGCGAAATGGACATGGGTAGAAAGAAAGATAAGATTAAGTAGAATAAAATAGAATGGAGAAAAAAGAGTTAGCAATCATAATCATAAATGTGCATGTGAATAAAAAGAACATGCCCATAAAATGGAAGAATATAACAGAATAGAAAAGAAACCAGAATTCAAGAATATATGGTTTTCAAGAGATATATTCAAAAGGGAAAAAAACACACAGAGTTAAAATAAGGGGCAGGAGCAGAATCTATTTTACTTAAACTACATGTAAAAATGCAGGAGTAGCATTCATGATCTCACACAAAACAAAAGCAAAAGCAGACCCAATTAAAAGTTAATTAAATTGAAAGATTTAGATTATATTATTTGGATTAGATCAAAAGAGATATTCAGGAAAACTATATTTTTTTAAAGTTACCATAGAAAATGAATTAATATCAATAATAGTCAAATATTACAAGAGGAAATTACAAGAGGAATTATATGAATTAGAAGAGGAAATAGAAAAAAACTACGTTAGAGAGATTTTAATTTATTCTTCTGAGTCATGGATGTATCCAATAATAAAATAAGTAAAAAAGAAGTTAAGGAGATGAACAGTTTTAGAAAAATTAGATAAGATAGACCTTTGAAGAACACAGAATAGGAACAGAATGAGATATATATCTATTTTTCAGCTGTGCATAGCAGAATCACCAATATTAACCATTTATTGGGGTATAAAGACCCCTAAAAAGCAGAAAATCAGACACGTTAAATGTACTATTAACAGACCATAATACCATAAAATCATATTTAATAAAGAATCTTGGAAGCACATAGTAAAATTATTCGAAAACTAAATATTCTAAAATGGAAGAATGATTAGGCCAAAGAACAAGTCATCAAAAGGAAAATTTTGTTAATGATGATAAAAAAAAAGAACTAGTTTTAAGAAAATAATACAATAAAATAGAAAAACCATTGGCTAATCTAATTTTTTTTAAAAAGAATCAAACCAAAGCCAAATTACTACTACTAAAAATTAAAAGCACGTACACACAACCAATGAAGATGAAGTTTAAGAAATCATTAGAAGCCATTTCACACAAATGTTTGCCAATATAATTAATAATATAAAACAAATGGATAAGTAGTTATAAAAATGTAAATTTCCCAGATTAACAGAAGAGAAAATGGCATTCTGAAGTAACCCTGTCTTAGAAAAAGTAATTAAATCAAGCATAATTGTACTCTTTAAGAAAAAACCCAGAAGAGATGGATTTGAAAGTGAATTCTGATAAATGTTTAAAAAAAAACAAATTTTTCTTATTCAATATAAACTATTTGAAAAAATAGAAAAGAAGTTCTATCAAATTCTTTCTATGATATAAACATGACTTGAAACCTAAACCATTGAGAGCAAAAATGGAAAAATAAAAATATAGACCAATTTTTCTAAGAAATATTAATGCAAAAATTTAAAATAAAATAGCACAGAAATTACATAAAATTAACAAGTCTTTGCCCAAATAAAGCCAATAAACCCAAATTAGAAGAAAATCAGTTCATGTAAGTTTTTCCATGTTTTCATAAAAATGTCCCCTTCATAATTTCTTACAGGACAATGATATTCCATTGTATTCCTATACCAGAACTTGTTCAACCATTCCCTAATTGATCGATATTCTCTCAATTTCCAATTCTTTGCCACCACAAAAAGATCCACTATACAGAGTTTTGTAGGTATGGGTCTTTTTACATTTTCTTTGACCTCATTGTGGTTTAGATCTAGCAATGTTATTTCTAAATTTAAGGGCATTCAGAGCTTAATAGCCCTTTACACATACTTGTAAATTGTTCTCCAGAATTTTTGTACTATTTCACAGAATGAACAAAAATGCATTAATGTATCTATTTTACCATAATCTCTCCAGTGTTAGTCATTTATCTTTTCTATAATCTTAGTCAATCAGAAGAACGTGAAATATTACCTTAGAGTTGTTGCAATTTGTATTTCCTCCAATTATTAAGGACTTAGAACATTTTTCATATAATTATTGGTAGCTTTTATTTCTTCTTTTGACAACTGCTTATTCATATTCTTTGATAAATGGAAATTGAGGGAATACCTATAAATTGTGGAATAGCTGAACAAGTTTTAATATAGGAATATGATGGAATATCATTGTGCTGTAAGAAATTATGAAGGGGACGTTTTTATGAATACATAGGAAGATTTATATGAACTGATGCAAAATAAAGTGACAAGAACAAGGAGAACAATTTACATGATAATAGGAATATTTTAAAAGTAAATCAACTGTCAGACTTAGTAATCTTGGTTAATACAATAATCCACCAAAACTCCAAATGACTCATAATATAAAATTCTACTCACATTCAGATAAAGAATATATAAACTCAGAGTGCAGTTTATTTTTCTGTTTATTGTTTGATTATTGTGGTGGTTGACATTGTTATTGTGGTGGTGGTGGTGGTGGTGGTTCCTGAGAACATGGCTAATGTGGAAATATACTTTGCATTAATTAACATGTATAATGAGTATTGTATTTTTGCTTTCTCCATGGGTAAAGAGGAGGGGAAAGGAAGAAGAGAATTTAAAACTGAAAACAAAAATAATTTAAGAAAAAATAAGACTCACACATGTATATGTAAATGAATACATTATTCCTACCCACCCATTTAATTATAGTGGAAAAAATTCACTTTTCAATGGATCTGTGACTACTCTCTCTGACAGTGCAGAACACCTCTACACCTTCTCATCTTGTTTAATTTTTGTTCATGTTTTGAGAAAATCATTCAAGGTAATATCCAACAAACCTAATGCATATCTTCCTTTGTTCTTTGAATATTTTATGTGTATCACCATAGTAACTGAACTGTCCATATGTAATCTTTCACTCTTGATACAAGAAAAGCATACCTTATTTCCTAGTAATTCATATCATTTGTATTGTTTTTTATTCTCTCTCATATTCATCATTTCTGGTGTCAAGCTTCAGACTATATAAGTATATTATGTTTCTATTCATTGTTCTTTAGACCACTTGAAATTTTGATTTATTGTGAGTCACACACATATAGCATATATACCAGATGAATAGTGATGTTAAAATCACTTTGATGTCATTGAGCATATTGGTATATTTGAAAACACTACACAACTTCATAAATATATTGATGCATGATATCCTCTTCTTGTTCAGTGATGGGTCTAAATAACTACCAATCTGTGTCATATCTTAACCAAGATATGTTTCACGATCAACTGCTACCTCAACTCTGTGGTGAGACCTCTGTAATAGGCGATTTTCATACAAATTACTTTCCCAATGTACATGATTGTGTTGATCTCTTTCAAACCCATATAGATTCCATTGAAGCGTCTTTGTGATGTAATTAAATTACTGAATCATGTCATCTGAAAATTGAAAATATTTAGATAATTTCATTATCAAGGATCAATTCTTTTCTATTAAGATCCTTCACAGAATATTTTCCAAGATAGCTGTCAACATCATGAACAGTCATAAAACAAATTAAAAGATAACTTATTAATGAAGTTGTTTTGATTATTGAGAATCAGCTTACCTTTTCTATAGCTATATTACATTTTTAATTTACTTAACTTTAAATGAAAATTCTTTGAAATGAGAGGGTTGGATGATGACATCTATTGTTTATATCTATGATCTTGTTTTAAGAAATTTTAAGAAAATTTTTGGACTTCATGGCACAATTGCTTGCCTATTTTAATTCTATACTTTATGCTTGGCAGTAAACTTTTAAAGATTGACATTTTTATAATTCTTATTTTCTTTATCTTTGGAAAATTCCATTACAGGAAGCCTTGATTTTCTTTTTTTTTTTTATAACATTATAAATGAGGATAAGGACAAGATTTTATCTTTCTTTTTTCTTATTTTGTTCTTCCAGTATCTCACATAGTTTATATTGTAATAAAGATATGTTATTTTTTCCTTCCTGTAAATTAACTAGAAAGAAGGTAAATGGATAACGTGCAAGTAAATATGTATGTATATACATATGGATTATGTAAACTTGTCTTTCCTTTAAAGTAAATATTATATAAAATTATATAAAATATAAAATAATAATAAATATAAATATAAAATAAATATAAAATATATTTATATAAAATATAAATATAAAATAAAAATAATAAAATATATAAAATGTATATAAAAAATATAAAATATAAAATAAAATATAAAATATGAGAATATTATAGAATTTATAGAATAAAAAATTATAGAATATAAGGAGGAGGTCTTTGAGATTATCTTGTTCAGCCTTAAAGCATATAAAAAATTTGATAAAAGCACCTCAGGTTTTTGTAAAAGAACTGAGACCTACCTGCTTTTACTCCATCATCAGAGTTCTTTTTACTATATCAAGACTTATTTTATTCCAAAGTTAATATTGCTTTGACACTTTAAATTTTATGTTGCTATTTATATCTCTCCTATAGCCCAATGTATGTTTTAATTATAAAGCTAAAATAATACTAATCTAAGGGTACATTAGTAAGATTAATCTCTTGACGATTGACTATTATCTATTCATTCTCATTCATTGTTCTCTTTTTTGTTTTGTTTTTAATAGCTGTCCTTTTCTGATTCATGTTAATCTGGAGGTCCACAACCATCATTACAGATCTTTCTATCCAATTTAAACATGACCATATTTATTAAACATAATTCATTTGGATCATTTGATTTTCACTTAGTTTCTTTCTGAATGAAATGTTTCAGGCTACTCACAATTCCTCCACTGGAGCTTTTGAGGCCTTTTTCTATCCAATCTTATATAACAAGGAAGAAAATCAAAAATAGGACCCAGTTTGATACCAACATCAACAAAGCATTTTTTTATACATCCACATCTTGGCAGCGAACTATTAAAATAACCTTTGAGTTTGACCTGCCAACAAGCTTGCACCCACTTTACAGGATTATAGTCTAGACTATGCTTTGCTAGTTGATTTCTAAGTATTTTATGCAAACTATAAGAAAAAAAAGCCTTGCTTAAACCAAGTTACAATATATCTGCATCTGCCAGGACTGTCACTTTATGTAAACTCAGAATTTATTCATTCTCCATCACTGTCATATCAAAAAGAAAAGAAGAAAAGAAAACAGACAAAAACACATTTAGAAAAAAGCATTCCTATTTTTAAAATAATTATATGTATCTCTTTCATCAGAAGTGGAAAATATAAGCGCAGATGTCCCTGAATGTTTTTCATGATTTCTGTATCTGCTTTTGCCATAAATATATTAAAAGTCAATGTTTTTGTCTTACTTTGGAAACAATGTTTAATAAAATATAACATTTGCATTTGATTAGAATTTTCAAAGAAATAAAATAATACAGTTTACAGCAGATATGGTAGGTTAAGATTTGCATTTGGATCAAGCTTTTCTATGTATTTTGTTTTTTTATATTTTTTCTTAATGATATGTTAATATGTTTCCTCATTTGGAAAACTGAAATGAGGATATCTGGCAACCATCTATCTCAAAGGGGTATGATAAAATGCAAAATCTTAATTGTTACTTTATAAAAATCTACTGCTGTTTGAAAACATGTTCATGCATTTTTTTTCCTGTTTGGCCTGACTCATACTTGTGGTTGGACTAAAATATTTGCCCATCCGGAATGACTTAAGGAATGCCATAAAGTCTTTCTACACTGGTGTGAAAATCCCAGTGTCTCCCAATAGCGTGCTCTCCATCCTTTCAGCAGTCTAGCCATTAGCTTCATCTGCTCCCTCCTCACATCACCATTTCAATCTCCTTGAACTCAGACAGTGGGTCCTTGTCTTGACAGGTAATCTTTTACACTATTATTGCAAGAACCAGTTCTCCACATAACTTCCCAGCCATCCCTGCAATATGTTGCCTCAGGTGTACCCTACCTCCTTTTGAGTTCCCCTTGATGTCTTGTCTTCTTACCAGAATGTAGGCTTTTTGAAGGCAGAGGCTGCCTTGACAACTTGTATTTGTCTTCCCAGTGCTTAGCACAGTGCATGAAACATAGAAAGCATAAATATTAATAAATATTCTGTGTGTGTGTCTCTTTTTCTACGTATCTTTCTGTCTGTCTCTCCATGTCTCTCTCTCTCAGTCTCTCTCTGTCACTCTCCCTCTCTTTATTTTTCCTTCTCTGTGTCTGTCTCTTTTTCTCTCTTTCTCTCTCTCTGAAATGGAATGGAACATGGCTAGCACATGAGACCCCTGCTGGAAAAGGATAACATGCAAGAGTGGGAACTTCATCTCCTTATCTTGCTTTCCTAACTCCACATTCAACTTGCCACTTAGAGTTCATCTAATCTAAAACTGTCATTTAATAGAAAAGGAACCTGAGGCTGAGAGATGCCATGAATCATAAACTTTGAATTTTAAAGGATCTTGGAATTCATCTAGTCCAAATCTCTCATTTTACAAACGAGACATAGAGAGACAGAAGCACTTCTCCTGCGTCATTTGGGGAGTTAGTGATTGAACATTAAATCAAACCCAGGCTATCTGATGCCAAGGTCTTTCTCACTGGATGGGGCTCTCACTCTAACTTCTCACTTATACCTCCTGGTTCCCACTTTTTTCAACGTTCCTTGGTATGCTGACCCCACTTTAGCCAACTCTCTGGTTGAGCATTGTCTCAAATTCTGATCACTCACACCTTCTAATTCTGGTTTTGTCACCAGACAGTAGCAAGGGGAAAGCTGAGAGCACTGAAAGTTGGAAGTACTGGAAAGGAGAGATATATGTGTGTATGTGTGTACATGTGTGTATGTGTGCTTAAAAATCTAAAATATTTAATGTGCTGTGCTTTCCAAATATCCCATTTTATCTTCAAAACAACTGTTAGGTAAATGTTACTATGATACCCATTTTACACTTAAAAAACTGACACAGACATAAGTTAAGTGACTCACCCAGGGCCACACGTCTAGTAAGTATCTCAGGCCGGATAGGAACTCAATTCTTCCTGATTTCAGGTCTAGCACTCAATCTACTCCATCACCCAGACATCTCTGAGGAAGAGGCTCAGGCACCATCCTGAAGAATTAAACAGAAGAGAACTCAGGAAATATTATATTCCAAAATGAGAATAATGGCTATGTAATAGATCTATCTATAGGAAACTGGAGAAATTACTGGAACATGGAGAATTTTACAACTGTGGATTTTCTGAAGTAGGACAGGGTAGACCTATGATTTCATCAGTCTAAGAAATTCCCAGCACCAACTCAAAATGTCAATTCCCATTTAATTCATCATATTGGAGAACTTTCTGTAATTACTAGGAGGGTTAGAGACTTTCCTTTGGTCCACAGTTTGTTATGTATTAGAGATAGAACGTGAACCCAACCTCACTTCAGAGTCGACCTCTATTGGTTGACATCTACCTGATGTGTGATGGTAGATTAGATGAATATGTGTCATGCCCAGGCAAGAGAAGTCTGCCAAGAATGAAATTCATTTTCAAAAGAATGGACAGGGTTGGAAGACTCAGGCATGTACAGTATGCATATATAGTAGCAATAAGTCAATTCTAGAGAATTCAACTAATATAGGAAGGGTGAAGCCGTCTACATATTTGTCCTATTTCCCTTTATTTCTCTCATCCAATTAGTGTATCACATCATTACTATTTAGAAGGTTGCTGTACTCCCTTCTAGGCCTTAACTAGTAAGACAAGAGATAACCCAATCCTCAAAGCTTTCTTTAGGCCTCAAGAAATATTAACAGGCACTGAGTTCTTAGACATGAACTAGTCTTTGTCCTGGTGTATCTTGCCTCCTAGTTTAACAAATTGGCTACCATATTAACTCATCCTGAAAATCCAGTAATTTTCCCTTAAAATATAGCACGGCAAAAGGAAACTATAGAATTTAAAAAGGAGGTAAAATGTGCATGTAAATCACATTACTAAAAATATGCAATGTTTACTCAGAACTATTTCTCCTGTTTTTATTTATTCAGTTCAACTTAAAGAATAACAAAATAACTAAATGAATAAAACATATTAAGACATTCCAATTCATTCCAAATGGGATTCTACCCACTCCTTCAAAATGTTTTATTATATACATGGTAAATTTTTAAATGTTTATATTTAAAATCAATGTTATATGCTCCTCTAGAGTGTTTTAGTTTTATAAAATATTATGATTATTTTATTTAACCAAGAACTCTATCATCATGACATACTGAACCCTTTGTGTGTTTGTTCTTCATTGCCGAAGACCATGACATCAGAGAAATGATGACATGACTTGCTCTTGACTTCGTTTTGAGTGAGGGGGGGCTGTACAAGGTCACCAGCCTCACTTCTCCTCCAGAGTTATGTGAATCCAGTGACCATCTATTCATCAGGATGACTGGAGATGACCCAGGATGAGGCAATTAGGGTTAAGTGACTTGACCATGGCCACACAGTAAGTGTCGTGTCTGAGGTGAGATTTGAACTCAGGTCCTCCTGGCTCCTGCTCTATCCACTGCACCACCCAGCTGCCCACTAAACCCTTTGTAAACTAACTGCCAAATTTGATGGTCTTTTCTCCATCCTGTTTCATCTTTACTTCTCAGCTACCTTTTATATTCTGGAGGATATCTCTTCCTCAGTACTTTCTCTTTTTTGTGACAATAGTTTCTCCTGGTTATTCTCTTACCTGTTTGCTTCTCCTCAGTATATTTTGATGGGTTCTCATCCATATCTTGCCTCCTATTAGAGTTCCTCAAGTCTCAAATTAAGGTTTCTCTCTACATTTCCTCTTTCTTAGTAACCTCCCTGGCTCTCATGGGCTTCACTAGTATTTGTACTCAGATGATTTGCAGGTCCAAATCGAGTCTCTCCTCAGAGTTTTTAACACATTTTCAGTTAATAATTGGTCTTTTAAAATTGGATGTCCCAGAGACATCTGAAATCAGCATGGACAAAACTTAATTCATTAACTCTCCCCCCAAAACTCTCCCCTCTTCAAAATTTATCTATTTCTATTAAAGCCATAATCATCTTTATGGTGTCCTAGGCTTATAAACTTGTGTTATGTTATATTCCTCACTCTCCTTTACTGTACATCATCAGTCTGTTCCCAAATCTTGTCATTTCTCTCTTTATAACATACAAATCCTTCTTTCCATTAACATAACTACCACCCCAGTCCATATACTTAGCCCTATTTAGATCATTTAAAGAGCCTCATAACTCATCTGCCTGACTTCCAAAAAGCTCTGTACTCCATTTTCCTCTATACAACTGCTACCACAGTGATATTCCTAAGAGCTGATCTGACCATGTGATAACTCCTACTCTATCAACTCTTAACAGCACTCATTGTTTCTATGATAACATAAAAAATCCTTCTGTTTAGCTTTTCAATCCCTTTACAACGTGAATCTAAACCATCTATTCAGCCTTTTCTCTGTTCCTCACACAGGACACTCCATCTTCTGTCACTATGACTTTACACTGGTTGTCTAATGCCTAGAATAGACTTCCTGCTTATATCCTTTTCATAGAATCACTCCTGAATTATTTTGTATTTAACTACTTTAATCATATGATATATATGTATGTATGTATGTGTATACACACACACATATATATCCACTGAACCACTTACCTGCATATATAACTATCTGCTAATATACATTCATTCTCATAGGGGAGATTGTACACACACAGACCCACACCCACACACACAAACACACACACACACACGCATATGCAGCTAAGTGGCTCAGTGTATAGAGCTCTGAATCTGCAGTCAGCAAGACCTAAGTTCAAATCTAGCCTCAGATACTTACAAACTGTATGACCCTGGGTAAGTCACTAAATCTCAGGTTGCCTCCATTTCTTTGGCAGTAAATTGGGGGTGATAATAGCACAGACTTTCCATGGTTGTTGCGAGACAGAAATGAGATATTTTTGAAACACTTAGCACAGTCCATGGTACACAATAAGGGATTAATAAATGCTTATCCCCTTCCTTTATATGTACTTGTTGTTTCTGCCATTTGAATGTGAGACCCATTTGGATCCTCTTTTGTTTCTCCAAGATTTAATATGAATTCCTCTGTTTGACATTCAAAACTCTTCATAAACTGACTGCCTTCTATCGTTCTAGACTTTCCCTACCTTACTTATTTACCGCCATGGTCTCTGAGATCCAAAGACTTTTTGCTCTTCCTTGTACAAGATACTCTACTATTTGACTCTCGGTGTTTCTACTGGCTATCTCGTATACTGGGAACTCTCTCCCTCCTTATCTCTAGCTCCTAACTTCCCTGCTTCCTGTAGGTCCAATCTAAAATTCCACCTTCTACAAGAACCTCTTTTTATACACATATACACACGTTTTTATGTATGTATGTGTATACAGAGAAAAAGAGAGAGAGAGAGAGAGATTATACCTAATTGTTTTCATATTGACTTCGCCATAAGACAGTATTTTGAGAGTATGCTTAGTATTTTGGTTATCTTTGTACTACTTATGTTTAGCACAGTGCCTAACCCATAGTAGGCATTTAATAAACTTTTATTGACTGATATATTATATCATCATGGTTTAATGAAGTGCCTGGTACTTGAATATTTATTGATTGACTGATTTAGCTGACTTCATATTAGATATATTGTAGCATAATGCTCACACAACACAAAAAAAGTAAATTTTTTTGATTCTCAAATTAGAAATAAATCACAATAATTTTTATCAAAATTTCCTTTAATTAGTAGGTACTCAACCCTAGGAGTAAAACAAAATGAAACAAAAATGGGTAAGGGGAGGCATGAGAAGGGAATGAGAATTGTCTTATAAATATCCCATAGCAATAGTTATACAATTAAAAGAAATAGTCTGCCAGTGGATAATGAAAGTAATGTGGTATAGATTGATCTTAGGAAGAACTAAGTGCTTTTGGTGGTTATAGTAGACAACTACAAACTAATGGAAGGGTCAAGCTCTAAACTTCCTTCTTTCCAGTCTTTTTATACATTGAAAGGGTTAATTGAAAATATAGAATCCATAGAAAAACTGCAAAATACAAGTTCAACACTGCTTTTGGAAGATAGGTAGATAGATACATAGATAGATATAGGTATAGACAGATATGTTGGTTATATACATGCATATATACATATATACATCAATGTATGTATATATGTGTGTATGTGCATGTATGTATATAGCTATATTATATGTATGTATGTGTATATATTTTCTTTTGCTAATTAGAAGTCTAAACACTTGTTCCTATATGAATTTAGAATATCAGCACTAGTTCAACTTTTTTCCCATACCATACCATGTTTATTACTTATGTAAATTTAGTTAATTACTCACTAACTACGTTATCTTATTTATTGCATTTCAATTAGTATCTTTTTAATAGTCCCTAGGGCTTTAATTAACTCACTAGAACAAGAGGTGTCTCGTTAAATGTAAATTAAATAGAATTAAGTAGACAATAGATTGCAAGTGGTAGATTTACTGCTAATGGTATAGGAGAATAGTTACTAGAAGATCTAAATGTGTTTCATACCATCTGCCTCAATCTTGAGGCAGAGTGAAATTTATATTTCCTTCAGAATTATTTTTAATGCAGAGATCCAAACAGGTATGAGCATGGTAGTAACCACCCTAACAACCCTCCCCATCTCAGTAGATAATTAAACATAACATAGAGCTGTGATGTGTCTTTTCAGTATTCCAAAATAAAATAAAAATAAAACCATCTAATTCAATCTAGAGCAAATAGTTTGTGGTTATAAAAATAGTTCATAATCACTGATTTATTTTGCTTCCTAACAACTGAGATCTCCCCTCAGTACTCCCTAGTGACCTAACAAGGAAATTAATTATCAGGGCACCACTGCCATGAACATATCATGACTGTGGGCAGTTTGAATGTCAATAGTCTGACACCAAAGCCCCGCTTTGCTATCACAAATGATTTTGTTGTAACTATTTTGGCTCTCAGAGGTAAAATAGTGATGGAACATATATAGAAATATATATATACTTTCATTTACTAGCTAGCTTTATTCCTTATAAAAGCATTGTGTGAGCCTTCCTTGATCCTATTTGTCTTATAAGAGTGATACTTATTGTCACTAGATACTATAGTAGAAAAAGATGGACTTGTTTCTGTAACAATTGTCCACAATTTAGTTTGTAGCCTTGACTATAGCAAAAGGGAAATACTTTAAAATACATCATTCCAATGTTATAGTTTTCATTTAATTTACATCATGTATTAGAAAATTGATTTCACAAAACCATCACAACCATTGAAGACATTCATTAGATCATAAAACAAATTAAATTATTTTCTTTTAATTTACAAACTAAAACTAAAATAATGAATCTTTCCAGGGAAAGTAGGTTTAGAGCTATGATTTTATCTTTGTGTTGAACTTCCAGTATGGAAAAGCCAAATCTGAATGGAGGTCAGTCATTCTTCCACAATTTGTAATCTTAGATCTTTGCCTGGGAGCACTGAGCTCGTCTCAATGACATGACTTGTCCATGGTCAGGTAGCCAGAATGAATTAGAAGTCATATTTGAGCCCAATTCTTTCTCTTTCTTCACTTTAATCTGCATTTTAGAGTCACTGATGAAATTTTCCTGAAGTTTTAGCCTGACAATGTCAGCTCCTTACTTAATAAACTTCTTGGCTCTAAACTTTCTGTTTGGCATTTCAAGCTCTTCACAATCTGACCCTTTCCTGCATTTTCAGTGTGCTCTGGCTATTGTTTCATCCAGCCTTGCCACTGTACTTTTTCTCACACAAGATCCTTCAACTCCTGTTTCTGTGCCTCTCTGATACCTGTCCCCATGCCTGGAAACATCCTCCTGGAGCCTCCCTCATCATCATCATCATCCCTTATATAATGATTTGAGCTCTGCAGAGAAATTTAAAAAATATTAATTTTATTCTTACAATAACTCCAAGAAGTATTAATTACTACTATTCAAGTACTTTTTCTACTGTATCCACTAGTGACCTAGAATGCACTCCCTATTACCTCGGTATTTTCATTCCTTGGTTTCTTTTCACATTGAGATTGAATTGAATTTATATGAAACTTTTACTTACCCCTATTTGTTAACATCCTCCATCCTCAAACAGCATTCTATTCATTTTGTCTATATGCTTTACATGATACTATGAATAACAAGCTACCCAATGAACAAACTAAACCCACCACTATTTATAGAACACTCTAAGGTTTGCAAAGTGCTTTCCTCATCTGAACCTCACAACAACAACGTAAGCCATTACAATCATTCTCATTTCATAAAGGAGGAAATTGATCCAGAAATAGGCTAAGTGATTTGTGTAGGAGCAGAGAACTTATGTCTGAGGCAGAATTCAAATTCAGACCTTGACTCCAAGTCAAGTACTCAAGTCATTGTATATCATTGTGTATCAAGTCAAGTATAACCTCACTGAACATAGAAATGCAAGGCAGATTAAAGGAAAAGTTGTCAAATCCCTCATAGATACAAGAAATCTGAGAGTCACGTAAGTGAATTGATTTTCACAAGGTCACATAACTAGGAAGTGACCAAGTTAAGACTTAAATCCATGTCTGTTGACTTACAACCCTGAGTTCCTTTCAAAGTAGCATGTATCTTACCTGAAATTGATGGGAACTGCAAAGCTCATTTTGTCCCAATTTGAGGTGAGTTATTAACTTGGCAGATTATGAGATTATAATCCTAAACCATTTAGGAGAATTTTAAGACTAATGTATTAGAGTGTAAGCTCCTTGATAACAGGCAGTATTTAATGGTTTTTTTTTCTTTGAATCCCAAGGATTAAGCAAAATGTCTGGCACCTAGTAAGTTCTAAAAAAACAAAAAATCCTTGCTGGTTGTTTAACTTATTGTTTCTGACTCCTTGGTTGACCTTTCCTATGTGACATGACCTCTCAATGGAATTAACATGGTGATGAAAATATTTAAAAACAAGGCAAATAAAAATGATTATTATAAGATAAGCCCAATTTCAAATTATTCCACTTCCTTGTATATATTTTCATAATGCACTGGCAATATATATATATATATATATATAGTCATATATGTGTTTACTTCATTCTTGGTTGTTCCATAGGAATAAGCTATGGTTATAACTACAAACCACATTTCTAAAGTGGTTAGCCCAATTTAAATTTTTAAATCCCTGAATGACACAGTAAAATAGACAAGATGGATTTGATATTTAAAGGACTTAAAATGCAAAGAACTGAATGAATAGCTATGACTCTAATGGCTTTATTAAATATCTCCATCTTATAATGGAAAGAACACTATACTTGGAATTTGGGGATTTAGGGTTTGGAAATGACATGTAAATTTCAAAAAGACATCAACAAACTATAGCACTCATTTATATTGAAAATACATAAAACTATAGGTAGAAATTAGCCTATACTTGACATATTCCAACATAGCTACATAATACCAAGATGTAGATTTCTTGTCAAGTGGAAAGACTAGAAGTTTTCCCACTATGATTCAGATAAAACAAAGATGTTGTCTCCACTATTATTTGACATGCTTCTAACAATACTAGATGTAATAATAAAATAATGGCAAGAAGAAAAAGAAATTGGTGGAATCAATGCAAGGAAAATGTTCTTTTTTTGTAGAGGACATAATGTCTTACAGAAACTTAGGGACTTAATAAAAAGTCAACTAAAGCAATACTAAGTACTTCAGTAAAATAGCAGGATACGAAGTAAGCCTAGAGAAATAACATTTCTGAATTTAATTAAAATCCAAGAGGAAATAAAAGAAAGAAAAATTCCATTACAAATAAACTAAAAAATTCAAGAAATATTTGGGCGTTAATCTACTAGAGATACAGACAGGATTCAAATAAGAAATAACTAAACTACTCTTTTACAGAAAGAGTAGGAGATTTAAAAAATTGAAGAGATAGAGTTAATTTGACAAATTAAGCTTCACCAATAAAAAAGATATTATCTAAATTGTTAGAAACATTTAGTGCTACATCAGTCTAAAGCACCAAGAGGCAATTTTATAGAATTACACAAAATCATAACAAAATACATTTATGAGAACAAAAGAGCTAGAATCTCAGGAGAAATAATAAAAAGGAAGGGGTCTTGTACGACCACATCTCAAATTATGTTACAAAGTGTTAATCATAAAATGAATATATGAATTTCTTTTGAGAAGTGACAGCCTTTGGGCTTTAATACAATGATTTCGTTATTATTTGCACAATTTGTCATAGCGTTCAATAAAAAAGTGTGAGATAATTTGTATTTATAATTGGATTTCTCCATTTTACTTATAAAGACTATACAGATAACTCCTAAAAAGCATCCATATAATGTATATTTATCTTTTTTTTATATGCAGAGACAATCCATTCTTTTTCTGATAGCTATAGAAATTTTTTCTATTTTTACTACTACTCCTCCTAAGTAATGCCTCCCATTTCCCCTTAAGGTTAGATAGCCCTTCACTGTCTAAGACCCACTGATAACTTCAGAATCACTTTTAATTCTTCACTTTTAGATACCATCATATTTAACCAATTGCCAGTTCTCTTGAATCTACCTGCACAACATCCCTTTAGATTCACAAACTCTTGGAAAGGAGGAAGCATTTCGTCGTCTCCTGAGCACTTGCACAGTGCCTGGCACAAAGTATTCACTTGATAAATTCTAGTTGACAGATGAACATCTCTTACATTTTCTTCCTGCTCCCTTACCACCCAGTCAAGACTTCATCACTTCTTATCTAGGGTATTGTGATACCTTCAAACTGTCATCCCTGCCTTCTCTCTTCTTGCTCTGATTCCCTTATCCTATACCTGTCAGGGTAAGCTTCACAAGCTACATCTCTGCCCAGACTTCTCCTCTGCTCAAAAATCAGCAGTGATGGTCAATAAAGGGGTAAGGTAAGGCGCTAGAATTCTGCCAGTGCAAACTTAGAAACACTAGGACTTCAGATGACATTCTATCAATGGCACGGTTGGATTACTTATGATGTGGTAATGAATGTAAAATTAGAAACTTTTTTTTTAATGTTGACGAGAAAGAGTTTTATCCAGTGGAATAAGTTTAAATTCAAAGCCCTCATGCAAAATATTCTAGAAAGTCCTCTTCTCATTCCTACTATCCATTTTATTGCTTCTTCTATGTATTCTTCAAGGAGTTAATTTTCAATTTCCCAATCACTTGTGAAAGATGACTCATAGTTAGAGATTTTAACTTTTTGTAGTGTCATGGATCCCTTTGGCAGACTGAAGAAACCTATGGACCCTCTTCCCAAAACAATTTTTTTAATTATATAAAAATATTTCACATTATAATAGAATCCAATTATGTAGAAACAGAGAGGTGTTTTTTTTTCCATGCAAATTCTCTGAAATATATCCAGGAAATATCCATGAACCCTAGGCTAAGTAGGTCTGGGGTTTAAAGAATAATTATAGTTACATATAATTATAATTTTCATTTTATTTATTTGTGTTACTTAGAATCATGTTAAAATCATGAAAGCTAGGTTATGCATGTTATCAGGATGACCTGAGTTCACATCTGACTTCAGACCCTTACTAGCTAAGGGAATCTAGGCAAATCACTTAGCCTCTGTCTGCCTCAGTTTCCTTAACTATAAAATAGATAGCAACTGCATCATAATATTGTGGTGAGAATCAAATTAGATAATGTTTGTAAAGTGCTTAGCACAGTACCTGGCATAGTAAGTATTATATAGATATTAGCTATTATTAGTATATTACAAAATTATTTCAATTTTATTGTGCTATTGATTAAAACAATGTTTTGTTTTGTGTAGCAAAGTTTTCTATAAGAACAACTAATATTGAAATTAGCTCACATCACTTGTAATCATTTGTAACATAAAATTCTCTCAGTGTGTGCCTGTTTCTCTGTTCAGAATCATCTTAGTAGCTTAAAAAGGAAAATGCATACTGAGGAGATGATGCACAACTGGAGAATTGAATTCTACCTAATCATTAGTTTGTTTATTTGAAACCAAGCTCGAGTAATGACCCTTGAAGATGTTACCAATTATCTGAAACTGCAGTAAACAGATTTTCCTATGAAAATGTTCCATGATAAAATGAGTATTTTAC
Source organism: Potorous gilbertii (assembly GCA_028658325.1). Classification (NCBI taxonomy): domain Eukaryota; kingdom Metazoa; phylum Chordata; class Mammalia; order Diprotodontia; family Potoroidae; genus Potorous; species Potorous gilbertii. Next base: position 177,917,140 of record CM053772.1, on the reverse strand, counting down.
TAATATTTTTATGGCATGTATTGGATCTTTGAATTTTGAATGTTATGAGTGCCAGCATAAGTCAGTGACTTCCAAACTTTTGGTGACTTTAGAAACTTTTCAAGAAAAATAATTGTTTGAGGAATGATTTTATTGCTCACATTTATTAAACTCTTATGATGAATGGGGATGAGTGTCAAACTTGCTTCTTGGAAGAAGATATGCTCCTTGGGGGCAAGAACTATTTTCCTTTTGTTTTTATATTGCCATCGAACACAGTGTTTTGTATATAATGAATGTTTAATAAATACTTTCTGAACAAATAAAGGAATGGTACCTATTGAGAATATAGATGTCTTTACTGTCCAAAGGGTTCTTAGAACCATAATCTTTCAGAATCAAGAAATGAATAAAAGAAAATTATAAGGGTCTTATAATTCTATCCTAAATGATTTTAGAGACCTCTAAAACTACATCAATTAATGTGTTTTGCATATAATGCTAAACCAGTTAAATTTTCTCAGTGTTACAGAGACTATGTGAAGATGACACTTCCCCCCCTGGCCTACTCATGTTTATTTCATAAGATTCCTCTTCATACTCTCTTAAGTTGCAGTCAAACCACTTGCTATTCCATGAATTTAAATCTCCAAAGTGTAACTCCTGGACTAGAACTCATTTTGCCCTTACATCCATTTCCTGGGATCTCTAGCTTCATTCAAGACTGTTCATGTGCTACTTATCTGTGGGAAACCTTTTCTAATCCCTCTACTTCTTAGGATTCTCTGTCTCCACAAGTTATTTAGACCTTACTTATCTGAATGAATGTCTTATTCCTTTAGTTTAATGTAATCTCCTTGAGGGCAAAGCAATATATTTTTTGTTTGTTTCAGTCATTTCATCTTGTGGACCTAGAATACAATCTAACAGATAGCCAGTGCTTTAACAAGACCTTGTTGAATTGAATTGGACAGAATAGAGTGTCATGTATTTTCACAGATATCCTTCTCTGTCTAAAGTATATATCTACATCTATTTAGCTAGAATATGTGATTTTGTTTTGCTATTGATCTCTATGGATGCAACAAAGGACAAAGGTCATGATTCCACAAAGCATTTCCTCAGATAATTGCTCAATTTTCATAGCTCTTAAGCAGCCACTGGTGAATAGTTGGGTTATATTCCCTTAGGCTGTTCGTCATAGATGTTTGCCAACTCATCCATTTTAAAATGACCTGAAAAGAAGCCTGACTAAATTGGAAGCTATCAAAACTGCCATAGTTTCTCTATGAGTGAAACAGACCAAAGACAATTCTTTAGCATTCAAGTCCATACCATGCATAAAAAAAGTGATAATCTTCAAAAACAGACAATTTGTCTTAGTAAATGGATATGTGTCTGCAGAACCTGATAGCATGCCAGTGACACTAGGCAGTCTGATCGCAACACTGAGATTCAGCTTTTCAGAAAAGTGTTAGAAAGCATTAACAGGGCAGGAATCCCAATCTGTTAGAGCAGACTCTTCCCCATAACTGATCCCTGGAATAGATGTCAGTACAACTCTTTTTGTCTATAGTGGTAGTATTTACACAGGATCTCCCCTAGCTTGCTCTGACTGCAAAACGTACCTAAAATAGATATGCAGAACTTTAGATGAGAAAGAATTGTTATACTACAAAATTAATTGAAAAACAATCTCTTTGTGCCCTGGAAAGTTAGTTGTTTGGAGTTCTGTAGCTCTAATGTGCTAAGATAAGATATGTTCACTAGTCAACCAGTAAGACCAGGAAAATTGTTTTTAATGCCTTTAAATAAATCCATTAGTCACTTTAATTAAGGAATGACTGAGTAACAAAATCAATAAAAAATGTCTTTGGTAACCTCTTTTAAGAGTCCAAATTATGAAATATAGCTCTAGTTTGGAAATCGTTACATGATGAAAATTAGTATAACATTTCATCATCACTGTGGGACAAATTGTCAACTGGCTGGCTTACTAAGCCACTGTCAAAACAGGAGGGTAGTGTTCCATAAGACTGTCTTTTTGTTATTGTTTTGCTTTGTTTTGTTTTTATTGTTTAGAGTAGGATAGAAAGCCTATTTAGTCATGGAAACTGAAAAAAAAATTATCTTCAATGTCAGACAGATTGAAATCTAACAACCTGACAAACATGCCCATTTGTTGATTTCAACAAACTGACTTTCCCACTTGGATTAACATGGTAAAACTTCTCTGTGAATGCAGCCCTACGGCATTTATATAAGCAAGCTATGTTTTACTATCTGGGTGAAATGATTGTCACTAAGAGTTCTGATTATTTAAAAATGAAGTCTGTTGTCCCTGAGATTTCTAGCCAAAATGAGTTGAGATATCAGCTCCTAATGGAAAGACAATGGTCCCATTAAATTATGTTCCTTTCTCTGACTTAGTAAGTTGAGGTGGGAATTTTTATGAAAACCTGTTAATTGTAGTTCAATACAAAACTCTCTAAGCTGTACTCATATTTATTTGCATAACATGAGTGAATGGGTGTATTCTTTAAATATAGGTAAAGGTATCAATAGTATAGTTCAGAATGAGAATCTGGCTCACCTGATTTATTTTATTGAGTTTTATTCTATAAAAGTGTTAAGAAAAAAATCTACATTATGTCAAAGACACTAGTTATATATGGTTTCTATTTCTTTACCTTCAGTTTAGGATTCAAGTTCCATGATTTACTGAATCTTCTCTGGGGTTGAAATTTTAAAAAATCAGCATATTAGAGCGGTATTTTTCTTGACAGCTGATTAAATACCAGTCAGAAATTATGTTGGTAGACCTGCATAATGCAGAAGAATTATCCATTAGCATTAATGCTGCCCTCTAAAAGTAAGTCTTTCAATGAAATGTTCACCTTCAATGTTCATAATTCGGGCAAGAGAAAATCACTAACTTTCAAATTAAATTTAACCTTTCAGAGTATGAATTATTTACACAACAATTTTCTTTCTACCTGAGTATTTAGAATAGGTGGTCCTATGCTTTGAATTTCATGACCATGAATAATTACAAATAGGAACATAAAGCTTCAGCATTCTAGTTTGTTAAATTGTTCATATGTGTTTTGTTGTTGTTTTAGTTTAGTAATATGATTTTTAAAACCCCTATTTCCCTAATTGTTTTTTATTATTGAGGTCAGCTGCTCTATAGAAATAAATATTTTTCATGTAGACTGAAAGTTTGATTTTTCTTTGAAATTTTAATATTGATTTTTGAAGTGACAAAAAAAGAGTTGTCAAAGTATTGTGATATTCAGAAAGATAATTTGAATTTAATTGGCTTTATATTCCTGATAGTTGTCAAGTTACATTTTAATAAATCTCCAATATAAAGTTTAAAATTGTAGAAAGATTTGAATGTTTGTAAAGAGAAAATTTCACTTTTACAGGTAGGAATTTTAACAGGTGTTGATTGTAACAAGTCTTTTGAAATTCAACAAGTCTACCTTTCCAAGTTGAGCCATAGCAAAGGACCTCTGTTTCAGAATAAATTTGATCAGCACACCCTGGCCTTGACTGATCACCGGATTTTGAATGTCTAATAGGCAAAACCAGTTCTGTAGAAGCAGGGATCTAGGCCTTCTTATTTATTGTGCTCTAGAGAGCTTGGTATATTAAAAAGACTGTGGATTAGCTAGGCATTACTGCCCTAAAGAACCATAAGAAATCTTGTTTCCCAGGAGAAACTCTTGTCCTACTTCATTTTCCATCTCAGTATAATGTAAATATTACTTATTAGGAATAAGAATGTCCTAACTTTGCCTACTTATGTGTTTTCCTCATTTGTTTTCCCACTTTGTACTATCTTATTTATCTATTTTATCAACACATTATGAAAGACTCCGTGATCACTTAGGTTAGCTTGGTGAAGACTTGCCAATGGCACTTGTTATCTTGTCTACAATTTGTTTCTTCCTTTACAATGATTAAAATAAAGAATGCCTTCATTAAGCAAGAAACTGTGGAGAATACCAACAAATGTTTATAAAGTTCTGAGCATAGTTTGATTCATGATGCTAAAGTTTAAGTTGGACCCAGTCTAAAGGGAAGTCAGGTCTGAAGGGCAGTTCTGAAATGAACAAGCTCCTGTACACAAAGTAGTTTAGCTGTTTCCCAAGCCTTTTAGCAAAACATCTATCACATAAAGGGTACACCATTCATGTACCTATTCCAAGTTCTAGCCTAGGTCTACAATTGTCAAGATCCCCAAGACAGCCTTCCTTACGTCTATATCTACAAAGATCCAAAGTTGTCCCTTCCCCCAAACAAAGAGCTAGGTACAAAAACATATAGCCATCACAATCTTCTTAGGGGGACAAATCAATTATATAGATGATTTGTGGGCAAATTACATGAATAATTGCTGACTTAGAAATGTCAATTTTCAACTGTAGAGGAAGTGCCCACTCTCATAAAGCCATGGATTCATCATAGACATGGTCCTAGTCAATTTGGCTGAAATAAACGGATAAAATTTTCAGTTCAGTTTTACTCACCATCTTAATTAATACCAACTGCATGTTGCCTTTAAAGTGAAGAAAGTATGATGAGCATTGATTATAATGATACTGAAATAGCCAGTTTGGCCACTAAGGAATTTGTATACTTGTGTAAGTATTTAATTTTTTTAAATGTATAAGATCAATTTTGTAATAAAGTCCTACTTTGATGCTTCATCACAGGATGGAGGCAACACCACATTCTTAATCTATTCACCAAGCATTTATTAAACATCTAACTATATATGTTCTTTGCTATATACCGCATGATATAAACAAATGAGATAATATATTATTGTTGTTCACTTGTTTGGTCATGTCTGACTCTATGACATGATCTGGGTTTTTTTTTGGTAAAAATACTGGAGTGACTTGCCATTTCCTTCTCCAGCTCATTTTACAGATGATGTAAACAGAGTTATGCAACTTGGTTGTTAATACTGAGGCTGAATTTGAATTTAGGTCTCTCAGACTCCAGCCCCAGTGCTCTACTAACAGTACCACCAGCAGGTCTTTGCAGGCAAAAAGGGCTTTAAGCATGGGATTTGTCCCAAACTGTCTGCCAGTCAGCTAAGAACCTGCCTAGATAATACAGAGCTTTAGAATAGCATCTCTACTTCCAGAGAATCTCGTAAACAAAGTGATGAACATTTTTGCCAAAGCAACTCATGAAACCATATGAGATAGTATAATAGCAACCAAATATAAGAAATCACAGATCCTTTGAAAATCTAAAATCTGGCACAGCCACTTAAATTATTTATATTTATTTTCTACTGAATGGATTTAAAATGGTAAATAACTTAAAACAAATTAGATGGTTTCCAATTTGTGAAAGACAGTTGTTATGAAAGGATCAATGGAAAAGACAGGCGTTAGGTAATCTAAGGTATAAAATTTCAATGAAAAAGCATTTTTAAATTTAAGAAATAGAAGTAAGAAAAGGGGCCTAATAAGTTAACTTTAGAATATTTAACATCAAGGAAAAATACAGATTTTTTTTTTAAATTGGGTAAAAGAAAAAAATTTGCATTATATAAGCAGCATAGCTCAGTGGAAAGGGAGCTGGACTCAAGCCAAGAAGGAGATTCCAGTTCTGCCCCTGAAAAGTATTGCCAGTATGTCTCTTGATAAGTCCACATGTGGATGTAAATTTCAGAGAGAGTTTGAATAGGTGGACACTTTTCTTTACCAGGAAATCTGGTCGGTATCTTTAACCCTCTCGATGGTAAAGGCAACATGAAATAAAGGACAAATCCTTGGGTTTAGAGTCAGGAAGATCCTGGTTTAAACTTTTCCCCCAACACTTATAGATGTGTGACCTTGACAAGTTACTTAACCTCTGGGTACCTTGGTTCTCTCCTCTGTAAAACTAGAGGATTGGACCCGATGGCTTCTAAGGCCCTTTCTATCTCTTGATAATCATCCTAGATATAATAGTTTAAATTAGAATTTCAGTAAAATGAACTGCTGCTACTGCATCTGGTGGTGGCCACAGTGGTGGCAGTGATGATGGTGAGAGGGGAGTGGTTGAAACAGTTAAGGAAAATGGCCTTGGAGTTTGGAAGATCTGAGTTCGAGTTCATCATTTTCTAACTAGGTGATTTGAGGCAAGTCATTTCACTTTTCTGAATCTCATTTTCATATTACATATTTTTGTAACATAAAAATCATAAGATTTGTTTTATCACTATGTTATGAGAATAAACTGAGATCTGAGTATGTCATTTCCTCCCCACCTATACACTATACTGACTTCTTACTACCTCTAAGACCAAACAAATAAATTCCTCTTTGGCATTTAAAATTCTTTACAGTCAAGCCCCTTCCTATTTGCCTGTCTTCTTAATCATAATTTCTCTCCCCACATTAAACATTCCAGCCACACTGGCTTGCAGTGCTCTATGTTTTGGCCCTATACTTGGCAATGAAGGTGCTCTGCGTTTCAAATGCTATCCTTCCACTCCAGTCACTAGTTTCCTTCAAAATCCAGCTCATAGTCAAATATGTCTACAGTAGATATGTTAAATTTACTGCCAAATGTTACTTGCAAAACTCTCTAGTGTGACTGAACTAGATTAAAATGTAATTGGAAAATGCCTAACAAAATAGACAAAAATCTAATACAACATAGATAATGATAATTTGTAGTTTTCTAAGTCAATATATTTCCCACAAGGATGTTTCTATTTGCATTTGACACTACTAATCTAAGGGAAACCTTTCCTGATCTTACCAACTATGAAGGCTTTTCCTCCCCAAACTACCTTGCATCTATTTTGTATATTTAGGATCTCCAAGTAAGAGTCTAAGCTCCCTGAGGGCAGGAAATATTTCACTTTTATTTTTGACTCCATAGTGCTTGGCATAATCTGTGACAAATAGTAGGCATTTAACAAATTCTTGTTAATTGGTACAATCTACAAATTCCATTAACTTATTTATAAAATCATAATGCTCCTTTACTTTAAGATTGTAGCCATATTATTAAAGGAAAGTTCTTTTGGTTGATACAATCTGTGATTTCATAAGTGTGAATACTTC
>CM053772.1:177894197-177909576 GCA_028658325.1 Potorous gilbertii | reverse complement strand
CTGTTTTAAAAATGGAGCTCATGTCAGTGGAACTAAGCTTTGATAAATAATTAAGAAAGAAACACTCCTGAAATAGGTATAAATAAATATATGACATAAATATGCTCTTTTTGAATGAAAGGTTTTTAACTTATTTCTTTTATTTTAAATGGAAGACAAACTGATGTTTATATCTAGTAAATATGAAAATGAAACAAAAACTTAAAGAATTCTGGACTCTCATGTGTGTCTTCAGCAATCACTAAAGAGATTAGACCAATATTTTATGAAATGAGAGACTTCTCTTAAGTCATAGAAGAGTAAGCATATATACATGTTTATATCTATAGTATAATATATATGTCCATATATATACATATATATATATATATATATATATATATATATATATATATATAGAGAGAGAGAGAGAGAGAGAGAGAGAGAGAGAGAGAGAGACACACACACATTCAAAATGGCAAATTCATTTCTTAAGGAAAAACAAGCAATGGAAGTCATCTTTTCTTCTTGTCTCACTGAATGTTAGTTGGAAGACAGCATTTTGTAGAACAGATACCCAGAGAACCAAGTTCTATTCCCAGTTTTCACCACTGACCCAGTGAGGAGATGCTGAAGGAACGGCACTATATATTTCCACCTTCACCTTCTTTATAGGTAATGTGAAATGTATAGGTCTTGCACTCTCTTTTTTTCACAAAGATACTGTGTAGATGACAGAACCAATATGTGGAAGGCACTTTGAAGTACTTAAAAGAAATATATTTTAGTGAAAATAGAGAGACTTTCAAACTCAAGGCATGGGATGAGCTCCTCTCATAGTTAAATTGTGGCAAAGAACCAGCCAGTTGGTTTTTACAAACACACAGCAGGTGTCCCATTTCTAGACCTTCAGTAGCAATACTACAAAATCTGCTCTGGTCCCTGTTGCTTTCTTTGTGAGCCCAAACCTCTTGGTGACAGTAAATACTGTTTGACAGAGGGTCCTGCAGGGAAGTTTCATGATCTTTGACTTGTGTATGCTAAACTTTGTCTCTGATAATCTTTCATGGACTGACTTTTTAGGTTAACTATTATAACCCTGACTTTCCACTGTAAACATAAATATTCTCTATTCAGTGACATTCTGAATAAGTGAAATGTTTTGCTTACATGTGATGGAAAAACCAAGAAGAGAATGTTTCTGTTTTAGTAGGGTAAGGAGAGTAAGGGAAAACTTAAAAATGATGAGTAAAATGACCCCATTTTTGAGCAAAAATAAAAATGTGTTGGAAAATGGTTGTGAGGTGTGAGTGTGTGTATGTGTGTATGTGTGCATGTGTGTGTGAAAATTATTAGTACTAAAGAGTTTAGTAATAAGGGAATACTGCCTTTTATTATGAATTCTTTCTTGACTATTACTGCCCCAAGATAATACTGCCTTCCTTTTCAAAATAACTTCGTATTTCCACACATATAGTATTTACACACACACACACACACACACACACATACATAACACGCACACACATACACACACACACACACACACACACACATACATAACACGCACACACATACACACACACACACACACACACACACACCACATTCACTTATCCCTAAACATAAGGACAGGAAATGTTTCATTTTTTGTCTTTGACTAAGGTATTTAAGAAATATATGTGGACTGGGTCAACCCTAGTGAAAATTCACTAATCATAGGAGAAATAACAGTTTATAACTGAATAAAGTACCATCAGCTTTACTCACAAGAAAGTTGTTGATGTTACTTCACTAGAAAGGTTATTGAGGAGGTTCTAGAAGCAGATTTTTTCTTTCGCTGTACCTGATAATGTTGGGAAAACTTTTTCACCTTGCTTATGAACTTTCGAGAAAGTATTCTGAGGCTTACTAAAGATTGTGCCAATTGGAGAATAGCTGTAAATGAGAAATTGTTGGCAGTCAGTCATCTGTGGTTGTGAAAACAGCAGCCATCATATTTATGAAACACCTAGATTTAATGAACCTGTGGATGAGTTTTGTGAGGCAGCTGTTTCTTTGTCAACTGACAAAAAGCATGAGATCTTAAAAAGAAGTAAATGCCACATGTCACAGGGCATGGTACAGAAAGAAAAAAGCATCTTCTTCCACCAGGTTACGTTAAAGGCAAATCCATTTAGATCAGCTTCATTTTTGTAAGACATTGTGATAAACTGGGCATTTAGTCTTTGTATTATATTTGCAATCTACAGTTTAATATTTGGCAGAACTTTCAAGTCATTCATAGTTCTTGTAGCTTTCATTAGTTATCTATTACATATGATAACTAGTTGGCATAATATGGATCCATAGTATGGAATTCTTTGTAAATAAGCAGATCTGTGATGGATGTGCCTAAGGAGAGGCATGCCCCTTTTGTTTAGGTATAGAATTCTAAGAATGAAAAGATGTAGCTAGAAATCTTCAGCATAAAGGCCCCTCCGCAGCAGATCTTATACTCCTGTTTTGGGGTATTTTCCAATGAGTAATACGGATATAATCAGAATATAATATCAGCAATAGGGATATAATTCATGCCCTTACCTACTTTCCAAGCTATTTCTTTTTCCAAATTGGCATAAAAACATGTGAAAGGCAATGAGTACAGAGAGATGAATCAAACTGTCTATAAATCTACTTTGACTGGAGCATCTGAGATCACCTTAAATCAGACTGTTTTTGCTTTCTTTATGATTTTAGAGGCTGTATTATCACAAAGTTTAAAAGAAAGGGGCAGGTGAGGGGAAATCAGTAGTTTAATAGAGCACTTTGCATGTATTCCTTCTATGATCTTGTGCCTTCATACCTTTAAATAATTTTTATGATCATAAATAATTTTTAACCACTAAACAACATAGGATCTGGGAGGGAGAGGATGTAGACCTTTTTAGCAAAATAAACTCCTTTCTTAGAACTGAAACCCAGAGGCATGACTAGCAGTTCTAGTGCCTAGGTCAAACAGCATTAAATATGACCTCAAGTTATAATTCATGATGACAAAAATACAAAAAAAAATTTAGACAAATGCATTTTAACCAAGTGGGAATGATGTAAGAAAGTAGCTCACTTCCTACTTAAATTAATTACAGCCTTTCTAATTAGGAACTTAATTTAATTGTTCTGATGCAACTATTGGAAACATCACATATCTGTGCCTTCTAAATTTTAATACCCTGGTCAAAGCCCTAGTTACTCCTTAGTTATGTTTTTACTGGGCCCTTAATTCTTGTCAGTCATCTCAAAATGAACTTGTTTCCCACAATTCAATTCAACAAGCACCCATTACACACCTTTTATATGCTAGGGTTGAAGATACAATTACAAGTCTTACACATTTGCAAAAAGGAGTAAAAACAACATTACAAAAATAAATAAATGCAAATTATATACACAAAACAACTTCAGAAATTTTGTGGAGGGGTAGGGGACATTAACAACTAGGAGCACTTAAGGATTGGCTTTAACAAAAACAAACAAGAAAAAACAATTCAGTGCAAATTCCTCACTATAAAAGAAAATGCACATCCAACAATTTTTTTTTCTAAAATGAGTGGATGAAAATGAGTAAGACACAGGCAACTTTTTCTTTGACAACTCTATTTTCTTTGCCAATGAGGTCAGCTCTTGGGAAAGAGTGATTATTCTTTCTAATAATATTCCCTAATTATTTAGGCATTATAAAGAAGCAATAGCACAAAATTCCCTCAAAACATTCCCCCCACGTGAACCAACTGCTGAAGTTTAAAAACAAATATCTCAGAGGACCTTTTTAAACTTGGTTCTCTCTGCTTTGGCAATCAGTAATGGTTCTAACTGTACTGTGTGCAATAAAGACAGAAAACAGCTGACCAAATTTAAGAGAAGGATGAATAAGAACTACAAACTCTTTGCTTTTTTCTGTATTTTAGAAAGACTCGCTACTACAAAGTTTAAAAGGAATCATAGTGAAGGATATCTTCAAAAAGGAAAAAAAGAAAATGAAACCTATGCAAGTTTTAATCATTCCATAACTTGAATGGATAGGAAAATTGGAAACACTTCCTAAAACTTAATTTTTACCTATTTATTTAGTGCCTGTTCCTGAGACTCTTTAGGTGATACGGAGTAGTGTATAGCAGGTATTTTAAAGAGAAATCCTCATATTTCATAATCTGTTCTTATTATTTTCTTCTCTGTGCTTTTTTGTTTTCTTTTCAAGTATGTTAGGTATTGATTGGATTTGCCTTCAGAATTTACTTAAGGAAAATTCACTGAATAAATAACTAACGATCACAATTAATGGGGAGAATACTAGGTAAAGGGACATCCTTCTATATTATGGAAGTCTATAAACACTATGAGAGTCCTTATGGGGAAGGTATTGCACAGAGATAGGGTTATGAATGCCCTGAACTTTAAAATTTGGGTGTGCCCATAAAAGCACCATCTCTGAACAATAAGTTTCTTAGGTACATATCTGGTAAAGCTATCATTTCTGTAAGGTATCTTTTACATTATGCTTAACCAATACAAATTAAGTATTAGGGACTAGGAAGAGAAATTGGGTTGGTGATTTCATTGGCGTAGTGCAATTTTTTTCTCTGTCAATTCAAGTTGGCATATTCTCTGCAACTTGAGCCAATATCATAAGAATATCATTAGTACCTAAACAGATTTACTTATTTAATTTCAGACTAAAGGTAGTAAGAGCTTGAATTAGTACTTTGGCTTCATGAGTGGGGAGAATTGCACACATATGAGATTTGTGAAGGAGGAAACACCAAGATTTCGCTGAAGATTGATTTTATCAGGTAAGCAAGAATAAAAAATTGAGGGTAACACCAATGTTTTAAACCTGCATGACTGAGAGCACGTGGTGCCTTTGATGATAACAGAGAAGTTCAGAAGGAGGAGGGTTTTGATGAGTACCATTTTGGACAAGTTGACTTTGTATTGCCTACAGAATATCCAGTATTCCTTTGTGTAATATGAATGAAGATCTATTAAAGGGTAATGAAAAGGAACAGTGAAAGGAGAAGCAAGGGAGAGCACAGCTGAGAAAATCGGAGATAAGAAAATATGTAGCAGGAAGTGATCAACTGTGTCAGATACTGTTAAGAGGTCAAGAGGACTAAGGCTGAAGCCAACCTGTGGAGAGTTTAAAGGAAAGCGGGAGATGAATTATAAATTACTGCCGAAAGGTACCTCAAGCTTTCTCATCCAACTCTTTTTGTTGGATGGATGAGGGGAATGAAGTTCAGGGAAGTTTTGTCTCACCTAAAGTCTAAAAAATAAAAGAACTGGAATGGAAATTCAGGTGCTTTGAATTTGTATTCACTTCTTCCATTGCACCAGAATATGATGGTGTATGGATTTTTAAATAAACCTCCCGAAAATAAAATAATAAAATTCCAATATTTAATAATTTCCATTATGATACTATCCACTTCAATAATATCTTTAGCCAAACATTATCCATTCTTCCACCCAGTAAATCTCTGTCTCTCATGTTACAATTGAAATATTTATCTTCTGTCTCTCAGTGCGGATGAATAGCTAATCTTTATGTTACCATACAAGTAAAAAAATAAAAGTAAATTTGGGCATTATCCATATTTTATGGACCTCCATTGCATATATATAAAAAAAGAATATACTAAGATTAATGGGAGTACTATCAGTTGCCTGCCCAATAAATTTTAAATTTTCAAAGATTTTAAATTGTTGACTTTACCGAAAGGCTCCTACATTGCTAAATAAACACCAATAAAAATTAAGTTCATGTAGTAAAGACAGCAGAAACCATCTTTTCTAATGGGGTAAGCAAGTCAGCAGTCTTTGAAATCTTATTCATCCTCTCAGACCCAGGGGAGGTGCAGGTAATTGAAAATGAACACAATAATACACTAATTTCTAATAGCTCAGCAATGTGTATACAAGGAAACATTGAAACTATAGTTAAATAATTACTGTACACTGCTTAGTGAGCATAAACAACCTGGCAATGCTTGTGGTTATAAAGATTTTTTATTATCTTGCCCTACTATGAAATAAAGGATAATTTTAAATAGGGATTTTATATAATTTTATACAATTAAAGGAAAATGTACAATAAAAATTATGAATAACTTTTTAATATACATTTGCCTACTTTAATACAAATTAATCCAATCAATTTTAGTTTGTGACAAAGGCACCTATTTTTCACATGTTGAAAATGACAGTTTAGCCCAGAAAATACCTCTGTTTATAAGTTACTATTAATTGGAAACCACACAGCCAATCACAAATGGCCTGAGAACCAAGTAGCTACTGTGACATTCTAAAATGATAACACAAGCTAATTTCACTAAGTTGGTGCGTGCATGTCTGTGTATATTTCTTAGACCCCTCTGGTTCTTTTAAGATTTTACTGATAAAGATTTTATTAGAATCTAAATTGAGTATGTCTTAAGACAACCTACATTATAACCTTATCTTTAGAAAGTTAAGGGTTGAAAATATTTGAGAGTCATGTTGAGGTAAACAAGCCAGAAAAAACCGTGAGATCAAAAGTGACACTGAGGCAAAAGAGAAAGGACTGAAGATAGGAGGAAAGGATTTATAGAGGGAACAAAAAAAAAAGAACAGACAATGCAGGAAATCCCCTGATTAGGGAAGCATGAAAGGTCATAAGATCTTAACAATGTCTCATCAGCCAGGCTGAAACACAAAAGGATGAAAACGTGGGCAAAGTTCTAAGACTATGGGAATGAAATATTGGAAATGTTGTGCTGGTAACTTTAAAAACCATATTTCCCGAGGGTGAACTATACACACAATACACTTTTATATTTAGTTTGTTTCCTTAACATTTTCTCTATTACCTTCTTACATCTAGAAAATCATCAATTAAAAAAAATCAAATTCTGATTTGTAACTTTTGCTGATATTGAGGATGTAAATAAATGATCACAACAAAAATTTCACAACTGGCCTGAACTAGTGTGTGCGGTTGTGATAGGTCATCAGAGCTGAATTGGAATTGAGGTCATGATGAGCCTTGTTTGGGGGGTTTCAGTAAATGACACTGCAGAATATAGAAAAATGCAGAAGTGAATAGCAGTTGATTAATAATTTATTTTAAAAGAATGAATAAGTGAATTAATTCAATACAATAAACATGCATCAAATAGAATTGCTTAAGCTCAGACATATAAAGGAAAAGGAAGTAGAAATGATAATTATATAGTATAGGCACTGAAAGAAAGGTTTTCAGTGACAGTTGTGACATGGATATGCCTGCCAGAATGCCTTACACAATGATTTTTTTCTATAAAAAAGATATTTTTTTTATCTTCCACAAATAAATCATAGATACTAATAATATTACATAGAGCCTGAATTACATAATATTTAAAACAATCTTTCTGAAGTAAGATATCAAAGCACATTTGAAATGATGGAATGTGTAAATGAAAATATCAAAACAAAAGGAATATTTTCAGGAGATCTTTTCTTATATGTATTTTAACTGAAATGATTACTGCAATCTAGTTATAAACAGAATTGATAGCATGGTATAAAACGGTATCAAGAGATATCCTTTGCACAAAGAAGGCAGTCTGGGGAAGAACATTGAAACAGGATGCATTTCAGGTTCTTCCATTAATAAGCTCTGGGAGCTATTCATTTCATTTTTTCTGGACCTCAGTTTCCTCATCTTTAAAATAAGGTTATTAGACAAGGTGGACTTTAAGGTTGTTTCCAGATCTAAAATTCAAATCCATACTGGAAGGTTGTTTTTTTTTTGTTTGTCTGTTTATTTATTTGTTTTATTTTGTTTTTCCTGTGAAAGCAAATGCATATAGGGCAATGAAATAATAACTCTAAAGCAACAACAGCAAAAAGCAAATAAAAACAAAAAGGCTAAATAAGATACACCTTTTGTTTAATGGGTATACAGGGGAAAAAAATAAAAAATTTACATTTGTCATTCTAAGTTGTCTGGATCAAGAAGACAGCTTATTAACCAAAAGAGAAAAATTTTTTCAGCCTTTCATTTTGAGGTAGAAATTTAAAAGTGATGCAAGATTATATTTCCTTTCATGTTTTAGCAGACATCAATAATGTTACATTAAACGTATTTAATGATATTAGTATGTGAAGAGAATGATCCCCTATATGTCATTTGCTCATCATTATTATATGGAATATATATGAATGTATGTATGTATGTATGCATGTATATGTAGCAGCTAAAAATACTTACCACCTGTTGTATGTGTGTCTGCTTTTCATTCCTGAAGGACTGCATTGTTTAGATTTTTCTACCGTGTGCTGCAAGTGTCAATATTGATTTCACCAAAAGTAATAAAAGACTCTGTCAAAATAAAATTAAAACCTAAGGCCCTTTACTTTGCTGAAGGGGATCAGATTTAATAACCATCATCCTCTTACCAGAACGGCTGTGAAATTTCATTAACACTGCATGCTAGTCATCTAGGTTTACAATTACTATGCAATGTTAATATGAAGCGATGGGCAGGTGCAATCCTGATCTCTATGACTTGTACAATTTTGTGCAGAGGTACGTCTTTGGGTTCAATGGAAACTCTGTTTGAATGAAGTAAAAATGATGGCAAACAGAACATTAATGCTGAAGCTATCCCACAACAGAGAACGAGGATGATACATTTCTATTCTCTATTATCAATATGTTGTCATCCATGAAGATACTTCATTATTGTAGATCTTCAACCAGAAGCTGTGACCTTTTACAAGGAATATTGTAGAGTGGATTCTGGCCCATGTACAGTTGTTAAATTAGAAGAATTATGAGGTTCTTTACACTTAAGGAAGTCTATGATTTTATTATAATAAGTTCAAGATGCAGGATGGTGCAGAAAATAAAGAGCTGGCCTCAAAATCAAGAAACTCTAAGCTTAAGTACCATCTCTCAATACTGTCTGATCTTGGACAAGTCATTTAGACTTAATTTGACTCAAGGAACTCTCCAATAATTTAAATTACAGAATAGGAACTGATTTGTATTGGAGAGAGAGATCTCTGTCTCTTCCCTAACTGTGAGGCATTCATTCGACAAATATTTTCTTAGAAGGCTATGTGGAACCCAACTTCTGAAAGGCACATATGTATAGTTACTATTTCATTTTCGAAAATTGTTAAAAGACCTACAGCATATGAAGGAGTGATTTAAAACAATTTGTACTTAATTTGCTTTGCTATATGTAAAATTTGCTCCTGAAAACTTGTGATGGAACCATACAGTTCATCAGAAACCACCTACTGGACTTGCATTGCTTTATTAACTTGATTCAATCAATAAGGTTGATATAAAAACTAAATACATCATTGGACTACCTTGTGAATGCACTTGGAAGACCAATATGTCTTTGTTGGAAAAAATATAACAGGTTGATAATTATAGTTTGATAATAAAAGAGTGAGATCTTGAGCATACATAGAATTTAGGAAAGTCACTTTCAAGAAATTAATGGGAAAAATTGCATGACCCTATGTGTAGAAAATCTAAAAGGAAAGATGGTTGTAGCTATGAGGAAGGCTCTCAGGAAGGAAATTCTGCTAATTCAAGAAAAAATTATCTTGAAAAATAAAATAAGAATAGATGAATAGACTACTCTGTGGCTACAAGTATATCACCCAAGAGAATCTCTGATATTCTGCTGCTAGATCAATCAATAAGTGCCAGGGACCATGCTAAGTACAGGGATACAAAAGGGCCAAAAGATAGTCTTTGACCTAAAAACAGAGACTTATACAATTTAATGGGGTGGACAAAATGAAAACAAACACATAAAAAACAAATTACATACAGGATAAATAGGAAATAATTAGTGGAGGCAAGGCTCTAGAATTAAGAAAGACTGAGAAAGATGCAACCAACACAATATCATTACAGATAGGATTATCTGGAGAACATCATCATTCAAAGAGAGGTAACATTTAATTTCACCTATGCAATTAATCTCAGTTACGACAGTTGCCTCACATGATTACCATAAGCTTATAAATTTTCTTTTTCACCTGATAATTTCAGAATTTGGCTAGAATATTCCCTGATGTTTTCAATTTGGGACCTCTTTTAGGAGGTGATCAGTGGATTCTTTCGATGATTACACTCTACTTGTAGGACCTTAGGCCAATTTTCTTTGATGATTTCTTGGAAGGTGCTTTTAACACTATTTTTTTCATCATGACATTCAGGTAGGACAGTAATTTTAAAATTATCTCTCCTGGATCTCTTTTCCAGGTCTGTTGTGTTTACGATGAGGTATTTTGCATTTTATCTATTTTTTTTTCATTCTTTTGCTTTTGTTTGACTGATTCTTGATGTCTCGTAGATTCATTAATTTCTGCATGCCCAATTCTAATTTTTAATGAATTGTTTTCTTCAGTTAGATTTTGCATCTTTTTTTCCATTTGGCCCATTTTACTTTTTAAGGAGTTCTCTTCAGTGACTTTAGTGCTTCCTTTTCCTTTTGGCCTATTCTGCTCCTCGAGGAGTTGTTTTCTTCAGTTTACCTTCCTGGCTTAAGAGTGATTATCAATAGTAACTGGTGCTGTTTCCCTCCCAGCCTGATGTCTTTCCTTTCCTTTGTCTTGTTAAAGGGATCATCCCCTAGCTACTTCTTAAACAGGCCTATTCAAAAAATGGGCATTACCTCACATTAAGTGAGTACCTGAGTAGACCTGGCCTAAAGAGGCCAAGGTTTCCCATTGCATCCTGCGTCATCTCCAGTCATCCTAATGAATATCTGGTCACTGGAGTCACATGGCTCTGGAAGAGAAGTGAGGCTGGTGACCTGCACAGCCCTCCCTCACTCAAAACAAAATCAAGTGCAAGTCATGTCCTCATTTCTCTGATGGCATGGTCTTCTTTGATAAAGAAGGATGAACATAAAATTATCTTCAGTGTACTTTTTCACATTTGGCTAATTATATTTTAAAGACTTGTTTTTTATAGTTGGTTTTTGTCCTTCCTTTTCCAAGCTATTGACTATCTTTCATGCCTCCCAATTTTTCTCCTACCTCTCTTATTTGACTTTCAAAATCCTCCTTGAGCTCTTCTAAGAAGACTTTTTGGGCTTGACACCAGTTCATATTCCCTTTTGAGATTTTGGATGTGGGTATATTGGCAATGCTGTCCTCTTCTGAATTTGTGTTTTGAGCTTCCTTGTCCCTATAAGTACGAATCTAAACTCATTGTTCATTTCTGCTTTTTGTTCACAGTGTTTGCCTATTTCCTGGCTTATAAAGTTGAACTCCCTGGATGGAGCACAAGAGACACTGCCTCAAGCTTCTTGTGCTGGGGCCCAGGGATCTGGTCACTTGCTTTGTGTACTGGGATCTCAGGTACTGGCAGCTGGAGGTTGTAGGAGTCTGGCAGCTTACCTGAAGCTGAACTGTGGTCAGCAATACTGAAGATTTTGGTGTAGGGGTGGGGAATTTGACCCCCAGAGAATGCCTGCTAACCTAGGCTCCTTTAAAGTACTGGAAGAAATAGCTGCTGAAGGATCTTTGCCTTACTGGATCTGTGCCTCCTGGAGTTGTGCTGAAGCATGTGAGGTTTGGTTACTTCATGAAGCCTGCCTGCCCCCAGGATATGTGGTAATTTTCCTAGCTGGAGTCTACTGGTTCCCCTGCCTGTGCCAAGGCATTTGGGGGGTCTGGGTGTTGACATTAGGCTGCTCCACCACCCTGAGGATCAGGATCTCCCTCTGATTTGCTGAGGTGTGGCTTGCCTCTGACTTACTGGGATGCCTGCAGTCCTGTACTGCTCGCCTTCTACCAGAGTGAGAGTGACCTTTCTGATTAATCCCCCATGCTTCCTGGGTCATAAGACTACGGCACCCCATCTTTCTTCTGGTTCAGATGTTCTAGAAATATTCCTGGGGTGATATTTTCTGGATTTTTGTAGATCAATAAGAGACAATGGGATCAACTTACTTCTTACTCTGTCATCTTGGTTCAAGTCATAAAGTTTCCATTTTTTACTTATCTTTCAAGGAATCACAGAATCATGCAATAGTAGATTTAGAATGCATCAGTTAGCAAATCAAAAGGAAATTTTGCTATGACATATACGAGCATTTATTGTTCAGCTTCTGAAACTTCAAATGAAGTTCACACTTTAGCTATGCTCTTTTTGATAGAGAAACAATAGTTTGTTTTAAAAAATCTTCTTATATTATCCACCTTGCCCCTGTTTATTGTTTTCTTTCCATTTCCATCCTTAAATGTTCTAAGGATGACTTTCCTTAGTTGAGTCTCTTGCCAAACTTTTTAAAAACTGTATTTCTCCTCCATTGTTTCTGTTTTATGAGGTGACACAACTTATAGTTTCTCGTTATCCTTTTTCATAAAATTTTATTATAATGTTTATTTTCTAAATTGCTATTGCTCTTGACTGCCATTTCTCTCTATTTGTCAACAAATCAACATTGGCGAAGGTATTTGTAGGCTCATTTGTTATCCTTAAAACAACAGATTTAGACTGGTTAAACTTCTGTATGAAATTATTATAGTCTGTATTTATGTCCTTTATTACATCCATACACCATTTTTCATCATCAATAACTTGTTTGAATCAGTCAGGTGGAGCTGTTTCAGTTGTTTGCCATATTATTCATCATTAGTATTTCTTCTAACATTGTACTAATTTTGTTCTATTACTCATCATTCTCAGCTATTCCTATTTTTGAAGGTGTCACCACATAGTAAAGTATTTAATGGCTTAATTTGGAGAGGTTAAATGACTTCTTAGAATTTCTTTGTTTCTTTATTAACTGCCACAGGTGTTGGAGCTTCAACTGAAATTATGTTTATGGTAGTCTTTTGCAAAGATTTTTCAGGTATCCTGCACCATAAGGTAACCAATTGTCTCATGAAATGATTTTGTCTTTGAGTATAAAATCAAAAAAACTCTACCAGTTCCTTTATCTGACAAGGAGAAAATATTAATAATGCTTCTCTTTATTTTCAGCCTTATTATTTTATCAGACTTCATTTCTAGGAAGAATGTCAAATTCCCGGTACAAATAAATTCCTCTAGTAATTTGCATACTTACTGGACATTGGACAAGGATTGTGTATGTTAAATGTCACTAGTTAAGTTAAAATTGATCAATATTCTTAAAGTTATTTTTTTTTATTCTAAGCAGTATCTATTACCCTTTCTTATCTGTCAGACATCATCTCTCAAAAAAAAACCCACAAAGAAACAAAAAAAGACATATATGAAGAAAGGCCTTGTTTTTCATTTGTTTTTGTTTTGTGGACTGCCAAGACCAAAGAATTCATCACAGAGCTACTGTTCTAATTGTGACAAGCATCTCTGATCTTGCCAGGGTTTGGCATTGGAAAGTAGAATCAGTCTTTTGCTAGAACTGTTTATAAATCTTTTCCCATATTTAGGCTTTTTGATACATAGCTGTTGGGAGTATGGTCTTCCATCTCTATGCCATGATGAAGTGGTGAAGTAGATCCTTATGGAAAATGCCTTTATGTTTTTATTTTTCTTCTTAGCATAATGTCATGAGCCTCATCTCATTCTATATTTTCATCCAATCAGATATATGATTAACCTAGGTGGCTGGGGTCTAAATAGCTCTATGGAATAGCCACAGTGGAAAGTTTCAGAGTTATAGCAGAACAGTATTAAGATATAGAGGGTTACCGGATTATTGACCTGACATGTGAAAGGAGAATGTTCCCTAGACCACTTGATATTTAGTCTGGGGAATATAATTCCCCTCAATTTCCATCATGTCCTTGACAGGATCTATGTAAATTACCCTAGAGTTTCACTTAAAGAACTTTGTAAGGGAAGCATAAAATTGACAACCTGGCATTCCACAGCCATGCCCAGATATCTGTCCTTATAAACAAGAAAATGAAAAAAGATAATAGGTTAATAAGTGTAAAAGGAGCAACACAAACAATTAAAGCTGTAGAAGTTCAGAGGAAGGGAAGAGCAGCATGGAGCTGTGTGACTAAGGAACCTTAAGGTGAAGGCGAAAAATTATTTGAGCTTAATAGTTTATAAGGAGAGGGATAACTGGCATATCATCTCCATTATGAAAGAAAAAAGATTGTTTTTCTTTTTATTTGATAGCTCCCAGCTCACCTGAAGAAATTTCATTCTTTTTTCGCTAGACTCCTTGGATATGTTTACAAAATGGAATTTTTTAACATACATCTCAGGGAATAATTTTATTTTTTAAAGCACTTATTTCTATTTAAATTACTTTTGCTGAGTAGTAAACTTTTTTTTAAGTGCGTGTAAAAACTCACCAAAAGTGGAATAAATTATCCCTCTCCCTTTCATTTCTTCTGTGTTAGATACAATTGCACCATCAAGAATATTAATCTCTATTTACCAAAAATTCGTTATCTGAGAAATGAGAAAATAAGGCCATGGTACAGAATACCACAAATATTAACCCTTCATTATGTGTAGTATTCTGCAGTGTGAAACATCCCAAAACTTAGCATCGCTTAAGGCACTGGTTTTCAAATTTTGTATCATGATGCCACCTTTTTAGGAAAGCCATTTCACTTTTCATAAAGTATTCTATGAGAATAATTTTCTCAGCTCATCTTTATTACAATAAATTTTAGATTTATTATGTTTTACAACAAAAATATGATAAATATAGATTTATTATTATGTACAGTGAGGGAGCTCTTGAATCAGTGAGTTTGTGAAGTTTGAGTATTGTGTGATGAACAAATCTTAAACTATAAAAATAAAATAACATACCTATTTGACTCATATGGATTTACATGCTTCAAATTTATATAGTGATAACCATAACTCTTATTAATGTCATAAATGGCTTATTCTTTAATTACAAATTTTCTCAAGCTGTGGTATCATTCTTTGATGACAGGCACAGGGACTAAAGAATGAATCTATGAGTACTGGCATTTCCTCTACAACTTATAGTCTAATAGACTGGCATAGGATACTTAGAGATTATGAAATTTACCAAAGGCCACACAAGCAGGTTTTGTAAAGGGCAATACTTGAACTCAGGACTTCTTGACTTCAAGGCCAACTTTCTAACCCCTACATAACATTGTCTGTACTATTGACGTTATTGGTACTCAAGATGGTATAAATTGTAATAATTTTTTTTATCATGTTGTTACATAAACTCAAGTGTTCTCTATACACCAATGTTTGAAGTCCAATAATACTTTAAAGTTCAAGTTTTTATTTTAACATACTGCCACAGGACAAATCTATTAAACATTCTTGTTCAAATGGAATAAGACCAAATATATCAAATTTATCAATAACAGCTAGACTTCTTATTCAATCATATTTGGAAATATGCAAAGGGGGGAAGGGAAT
>CM053772.1:177876511-177893697 GCA_028658325.1 Potorous gilbertii | reverse complement strand
AAATGATGATACTCAACTGAGATATTCTTGTTAGGTAAAGCATTCTATGCACTTTTCCCCCTGTGTTTTCTCCCATATTGTGCTAAGAAAGATTTTTCTGATTTAGACCCAAGACGTTTATTTGCTCAATGTTGAGATACGGCAAAAAGTTACAGCTTTTTCTGAGAAAAGTCTCAAAGGCAAATCAGATTTTCTGCTCTGTGGTATTTATCTTTGCAGGCCTTGTATGGGATACTTCGATAGGTAGAAAGAAAAGATATTCTAAAAAGTGATATCCTTTGTGGAAATGTCATGAATAAGGATGGGAAAGGAATGCTACTCTAAACATTTTGAGTTCGTGTAAACCTTCCACATTTTTAATACCCCAAAATAACAATCTCTGGCAGGGTTAGGGAAACTATGACCTCTGGATCATGGGACTCTTGCCTCTTATCTATAATCGGACTGTGATTAAACAAATGAAAACTAAATTTATTTATAATGGTTACATTTATCTTTGTGGAGCCCTCAGAGAGGCTTCCTACATTTCTGAATTTTAAGAAATGATGCTTAGAATCTCCTGGCACAGAGGACAACAGAAAAATTCGTTTTCTGTGAGCTTCTTGAAGGGAGGGACAATTTCATATTCATCTTTGTATTTCTAGAACTTAACATTGAGTACCAGACACTTATTGAGAATATTTTTTCGATTGTTTGATTTAATTCATTGATAGAAATACTTCTAGTATTTGTGACTAAAAGCAAAACAAGGTGACATACTAAATAAAAAAGAGTGTACATTTATTGAATCAAGTATTATTTTTGAAAAAGTGAGATACTTCCTAAGCTTTTACAGTTGATTGAACAGATATTTACTATGTGCCTACCATATGTGGGGGGAAAAAGATTGTTAATACTGAGGATATGATATACAGATGAAACATGAGATGGCATCTACCCTCACGGAACTTATAACCTAGAAGGAAGGATGTGATACATACAGAAATATTCATGATAGGATACAAGTTAGGAAGTTAAAAGCATATAGATGGAAAGTTATGTAAGAAAACATGAGGGAAAATACATCATTGGTTAGGGAATCAGAAAGGTTTCATTGGAGCAGGTACTACTGGAAGTTCTCCCAAAAGAAAATATAAGATTCCAATAGTTAGTGAGAGGGTAGGAATACATTCCATACTTGGTAGTTTTCCATGTAAATTATGGTGGCAAGATAATATAGAATAACTAGGGAACAGCTTGACTAGAATGTAGAGTATATAATGGGAAATGATCTGAAATAAGACTGAAAAGATAGAACAGATACTGTGGAGTATCTAAACTATAGGTAGTTGTACTCAAATGTGTGTGTGTGTGTGTGTGTGTGTGTGTGTGTGTGTGTGTGTGTGTGTGTAACAGCAAGCAAAATGGAATCTTTTGCTGTTCTTCCAGATTGAGTTTTAACCAATCAGACATGCAAGTGGGCTCTAACCAATCAGATACGTATATGTGGGCTCTAGTCAATCAGATATTGAGTAGAACTGTATATAAAGAGAGCTGGTTTTTAGAAAGCAGACCTGAAGAGAGCCAGCCCCAAAGAGGTGAGCCAGTGTTGAGAGCCAAGAGGAGATCTGGGAGCAGAATGGAGACCTCTGATGTCAGAGACTTGCTGAAGGAAACTTTGAACTTTGAAAATGAATAGAGCTCTAAGGCAGAAACCTGCCCAGAGGAAGGAGGCTTAGTTTAAGCCCCTTTTGAGAGCTGTTAAAGTGAACTGAGCTGTTATCATAAAGCCTCTGCACTTTGGAGGTTAATTGAGATGACAATTCTGGTGGTGTGTGTAAATATTGTTGCTGTCCTGTTGAGCTTTGTTTCCCCAGAGGCAGAAACTGTGGGCAGGAAACTTGGAGTGGGGCAGTCCCCATGAGCTGAGACATGGAGCAGCAGCAGAGAGCTGCCTATGATTGAATCCAGGTGGGAGTTGGGAGTGGTCAGCCCACAGAGGAAGAGCCATGGGACTTGGAAGTCAACCTCAAGTTAAGATGGAAGAGGACTTTACTTGGACACTTGGAATTGATTAAGGAGATTGTTCTTACTGTGACCAAGTGGTGGATAGTGTGCTAGTTTGAAAAAGGACTTTACTTGATGGAATACTTGGTATTGATTAAGGATGTTGTTATTGTTATTTTATATACATATAAATATGATATGTTTTACTTAATGATGTTGCTATGAATGTTATGCTTTATTGAACAATGTTTAGTTTGTTGCTGAAGAGAGAGTTCATCATATCATTTGATTAGACCCTTGAAATCATTCACAGCAACAGTTCTCAGGTATGCTTCTGTGATTGGCAATACAATGTATTTGCATGTGTGTGCATGTGTGTGCGTGTGTTCAATCATTTTTCAGTTGTGTCTGAATACTTGGCAAAGATACTGGAGTGGTTTGCCATTTTCTCTCCACTTCATTTTACAGATCAGGAAAACTGAAGTAAAATGGGTTAAGTAACTTGTCCAGGGTCACAAATCTAAAAGATTTCTGAGGTCAGATTTGACATAAGGAAAATGAGTTTTCCTGACTACAGGTACTCTACACTTCATGTTAGGAAGGATTCAATTAAATTAATCAGAAAGGTTAAATGACTTGCATATTGTCACCTAAGTAAATATCGGATGGGATTCAACCTGAAGTCTCTCTGGGTGACAAAACCAGAAGTTCTTCCTGAATGCCCAGTTACCTCTCCATTATAGGGTGACAGAGTGAGAAGAGAGGAGGAATGAAAGATACCATATGAATTTAGAATAGATTATGTTTGGCATTTAATTAGATGGTGGTGAGAGAAAAAGGAAATTATGAATGAGCTTTCAAACCCTAGTGACTGGAAGGATGGTGGTATAAAACACGAGTATGGATGATTAGAGAAAAGAAAAGAAAATTTTGAAGAGAAAGATGACAATTTCATTTTGAACATGCCGAGTTTAAGGTACCAGAAGATGGAGAGTACATACAGGTGGAGAGATCTAGGAGGCAGTTGGAAATGGAGAAGTAGAGTTCAGGGAAGCAAATGTGGATTGATAGTTAAATCAGAGGTTCATCTTTTAGAGATGGTAATTGAAGTCATGAGTGTGGATGAAATTCCCAAGGAAAAGAACAGAGAGGATGCAAAAAAGAGGACATAGGATAGAGTTTTTGGAAAATCACCCAGATTGGGAGAACAAAAAGAGGAAGATGAACCAGAGAAATACATTATATCAGGAAAACAAGGGGAAGGAGAGGAGTGGGGAAGAAATGACCATTACTGTCAAATGTTGCACAATTATCAAAGAGGAATAGGACGAATATCAATATTTCCTGTTGAGTAAATGCTATGTGAGGTACCATATTAGTCACTGTGATAGATACTAATGGGTTTAAGATCTAATCCCTTGTCTTCATGGGTTTGCAAATGTAATCGAAAACATAAATCAAAGATAAATGAAAATTGCTTTTTTTATAATCCCAGAAACTCCCATGAGATGTTACATTTTACTTGTCATTGTAGCAGTATAAGAAAAAATTAAAGAGAATAAATAATCTTCTAATAGAGAATAGATCCAGGTTAATAAATTGTGGTAAAAGACAGAAAAGAGGAAGTCGATTTCCACAGAAGAGAATTTTCTTTACAAAGATGAGCAAGCAGAGCTCAAATCAAACTTTGTGTAATTAAAAATAAATAAATAAAGAGACCAAGGGGATGAGAGAAGAAATAGAATAAACATAGTGAAAGAAAATCATGTTCCAGACTGTGTATGGTGGGAGACAATCCACACAGAATGCTGAGCAGCAGAGAATAGCTGTGTGACTTGTCCTATGTTCATTTGAATCACTAGAGGGCAACATATACTATTGCTTTAACTGCGAAGTATCTCAGTGACATCTTTATGGACAGGTGGGCATTGAGAACAGAGCCCATACTGGCTAAAGTCAGGAGAAATCAGACTATCAAACTGCCTGAATAGTGTTCCAATTTAAGTTTTTTAAAAAAACAACCAACCCACCTGTTGTATGTGCTCTAAAGAAAACTGTGAATGGCTAAATTTTGGGCTTTTCAACCTGATTTCCTATCAGTATATAATGCAGCCAAAGTGTCCCACACATAGCTTATGCCTTAAATCTCCTATTGATTTTAAAACTGATAACTCTGAGAAATGTAGTCCCTCAAGCCTGTGCAACATTCACAGGACAAAAGTGGTTCTTTCTCTGAATTGTTTAAGAATGAGACTAGTTTATCCTTTCAATTGTATTTCAACTGTACCTTCAACTCTTTTATCTGATCTGGCCCTGCAATGGTAGTATCTATTCATTACCGTGTCTTGTGCTCATCTCACGTTGGTAAATAATTAAGGGAAGCCAAAAAAGATAAATTTTTGCACTTAATTTTGCCCTGTTTTTATCTTCTGTGCCGTTCAATTCCTTCCTTAGGATATGTTGAGATCTGTACATAGTCTGGTTTCAGCAGGTCTTTTCACCCATCTTTTTGAGACTGATAAATGTCCTAGCATATATAAATAAACTGCAAATTAATGCCAATATGAAGACTTATTTCTTATTACATAGTTGATGAGAACTGATTTCCCTGTAGAGAAGGAGTTAATCAAGATTTTTAAAGAAAAATACATGTATCAATGCAAAAATCATTCTCTGACAAAATATAATACAAAATATACTCCAAAAAAAGATGTATTTATTTTTACCATTGTTGCCTAATTTTTTGCTCTTGATGAAAATACCAAGAGCGAAAGGAGTATGGGAAAATAGGATGAAGTAAAAGAATAACACCTTAGGCAAACTAATTATTGAATGAATTAATAGATGGCTGGGTGAATAATCAGTATTTTAAAGCTATCACTATGTTAGAAGCACTGGAGGTAAAAGCACATAGTCTCTGCCCTTAAGGATTTTATGTTCTAATGGGGGAAATAATAAATATTTAGGAGTAGGTACCAGGAAAGGGAGTTTTAGTTTGAACATCACAGAATAGTTAGTGGAGCCATGAGGGAATTGATTGGCAAGGCTTTTCCAGTGCAGTGCCAATATTGATTTGATTAAAGTTCCCAGAGGAAGAGATAGAAAGTGGCTGGGGTGGAGGAGATAACAGATGGCAAGAAGATGACTAGGATGGGATATGGAACATGACTGGGACTGGCTAGTTATTTTATGATCTCACCAATCAGGATATTATGGACCCCTGAGAAGTGATTTCCAAGCTGAAACAGTTATATCACCAAGAGTGTGATCTTTGGAGATCTCACAATCCAAAAGCTTCAGAGGAAGTGCATATGGCAAGAAATTAAAGTGTACTATTTTTATCTAAGAAAAGAGCAAGTAATCATTTTTCATAATTTGAAAATTATTCATATTCTATTTTTCTTTGAAGAATGGTAAATATTTGTTTTATAAATGTATAAATAATCAGTTATTGGATGAAACTGGGTATGCCAATTTGTCTGCCACCTCATCTTTGTTCCCCTTGAGGAATTTAAATCACATCCTTCAAATGAAATTTATAGTCATCAATACAGAAAAAGAAGAAATATTGCAGACCTTCCATTCCAACCTGATCATTTTACAGATGAAGAAACCAAGGTCCAAAGAAATTGGTACTTAAGTTTACAGAAGAAATAAATGACAAAGATGGTATTTCTTTGATTCTAGACCCAGTGTTCTATCCATTGTATCTCATCACTCTTTCTATGATATAAAAATGATGACCAAGAATAAATTTATTCAGTTAAAATATTTATTGCCAAAAGTTAACAATATAAATTGTTAAAAAAAATCTCACTTACTTTGTGGAAGTCACTGAAAATAGGAGAAATAAAAGGAAATTGAGAAAAAAGATTCCTCCCATTTAGTTGCTAACTGATAGAAACATTTGGACTCATTATCTTCATGTCTCCTCTGATATTTTACAGTGAAATAGTATTTCAAGCAAAATAAGAAATAGCTTTTTCTTTGTGATGTGGGGAGTGTCAGTTACACTTTATTAGCTGGGTACTAACAACTAACAAGATCCTTTACCGAAATAAAGATAAACTTAAATAATTGGAGAAATATTAATTGCTCATGGACAAGCTAAACAAATATAAAAATGATAATGCTACCTGAATTAATTTACTTAGTTTCACAATAATCAAAACACTAAAAGTTAATTTATAGGATTAGAAAAAAAATAGTAAAATACACCTGGAAGAATAAAAGATCAAGAATCTAAAAGGAAGAAATGAAAAAAAAAAGGTGGAAAAAGAGACCTAGTGGAACCAGATTGCAAAGTATGCTACAAGGCAGTAATAATCACCAAAATAAGTTAGTGCTGGTTAAAACGTAAAGAGGTCAATCAGTGGAAAAGAGTAAGTATATAACATATAGAAAGAATCAAATAAACATAGTAGCATTTAAGCTCCAAATGGATATATTACCTAGTCCTAAAGGAGGATACCTTTAGAAATTTAGAAAGGGAAAGAAGAAAATATATTTCAGACCTTATAGAGAGGATCACAGGAAACAAAGTGAATAATTTTGTTACATAAAAAGGTAAAAAATGTATCAAAATCAACACTGACAAAATTGGAAAAGAAATAGAAAAATAAGGGGAAATATTTATAGCAATTTTCTCTGATACTACTTTAATTTCTATGATATATAAAGAACTGATTCAAATTTATAAAAATAAAAGCCATTTCCCAGTTGAAACATAGTTGAAAGTCAGGAACATGTATCTTCCTAAAGAAGAAATTCATGTTATCCATTAGCCATAAGGGGAAAAAATGCTTCAAATCACTATTTATTAGGGAAATGTAAAATAAAGCAGCTCTGAGGTTTCACACCAAACTTCTTATATTGTCAAAGTTGAAGGGAAAAGAAAATGACAAATATCAGAAGGGCTATTGGAAAATAGAGAAATTTCTATATTGTTGGTTCAGTTGTAAATCAGTTCAGCCATTCTGGAAAGCAATTTAAAACTATGCACTCAAAGCCACAAATTATGCATATTGAAATTATGTGTATATTTGTTTACATCTTATATCCTCTTCTTTCTCCTCCTCCAGGATTATTTAAACTCCTTTAGAGCAGGACCTTTTCTCATTTTTTTCTTTACATCCCTAGAACCTATCTCTGAGCATAACGCATAGTAGGGACTTTGAAATTTCTTGTTGAATTAAAGTAATAACTTCTAACATTTGCATAGCATTGCCCACCCTCACCCCCCACAATTATATTGAGGGTGAAAGTACTACAAAATTAAATTACTTGCCTAACTCAGAGAGCAGTCAAGTTTCTGATACATGATTAAAACCTAGTTTTTTTCTGACTACAATTCCAGGACTATTTAACCTATACCAGAACATTTACCAGGTCAAGAAGTACTCTACTAACAGAGGACAAGTGAAAACAACTGATTGATTTACAAAATTTAGTTAATATTTTAATTCAGTCAATACAGTGAAATCAAAACAATTGAATTCATCAGAAAACTCAAGTCATTTCTCCTATGCCAACATAATAGAAAAAAAATGAATACTGCTTTTGGATTCAGTAGATCTAGTTTCATATCCTACATATTTAATGCCCTACACTTCAGTTTCCTCTTCCAAAAAAAATAAATAGGGAGGTAGAACAGATGGCCTTTTATAAAAGGTCTTTTTAAAAATGAATTTTAGAAAGTGTCTTCCATCCCTAGATATACTGCTTTGAGATGGCTCAATAGAGGTGATTAGATGCAGGCTATTGATTCTTGGTTTTGAAAGAATAAACTCTGGTATGTTTGTAATGACACCTTATTTGTCCATTGTGGTTGGTTGTTGAGACGCAGTTGTTAATTAATTTTTCTGACTAACTGATGGTTAACCCACTCGTGCAAAATAAAAAAAAAAACCCACCCTGATTTGTGACAGTGAAACACCTACTAAGAAACACAACAAACAACGGACATTGATAAGACTCTTAGTTTTTAAAATATCTATTGAGTTTTCTTAGGTATTTCTAAAAATCTAATAATCCACTCTATGAAGAAGACCTTCAATCACTGTGTTAAAACAATTTTAAATGTCACCTCTCTTTTTTAAAGCACATGTTTAAATTATCTCTTTTTTAATCAGGAAGAAAAAAATCTTTAAATTCCATATGAAGTATAAAACTAGGAATTATAGACTCATAGGATCACATAACCAGAGTTGGAAAGAATTATATTGGCCAAGTAGTCAAAACTCCTCATTTTATAAAGGAAGAAATGTAAATTAAGGAAGTATAAATAACCTACTCATGGTCGTACAAGCAGTAAAGGTCACAGACAGGATTCGGACCCATACAGGAATATTGAAAAAAGAAGTCATTTAAAAGGTTTAATAGAAAATACGAGAATCTAATCATGGACAAATTTTAATATCGTTCATTGATTTGTAGTTGGAAAGGGTCTCATAAGACACTTAATTCAATACTCTGAAGAAAACCTCAAAACTTTAAGTTAGTAGAACAGAGTTAGGGTTTGACTTCAAGATTTGAACGCTTGTCCTCTCATCCTCTGACTCCAATTCCATTATACTTGCAACAGGACTATACTCTCTCTACAACTCTGTATCAGTGAGCACCCAGCATACACAGGGGAGCCAAACCAAAAACACAGGTTCTTAGATCTGCATTCATAAAAGGAAAGGCAACTTTTTAGCTGTTAACAATTACTTTAAACAAGCACAGTTATGAGAAAAAATCAAAATCAAAATTTCAGAGAAATAAAAAATCAACAGACAGTGCTTCCAAACTGTCTGACCATAAGCATACATACATCATTACCAGACCGGGAAGTACAGATTTGGGTTTTCAAAGAGAGTAGGCGGGCTTCTTAGCAGCTTCCCAGACTCTCCTCTGGCACTCAAATCTTCCAAAAACCAAGCCCCAAAGCAAAAACTCACCCATCCAGTGCTTCAATAGATAAAACAAAAGGTACTTGGGACCCTCCTATAAAACAACTCGCCTCATCAAGCTTCCCACAATGGGCAGGCCCATCAATGGGTGGGAAAGATCCTCCTCAATCACTTCTTGATTATACTAAAACAAAAACAGCACAAGATCCTATTTTACTTGCCATTACAAACGCTCATAATTGGTAGGGTATTAGCCGAAGTTTTTGGCTAAACATCTCTCCTAGCACACCTGAAAAGCCCATAGCACCTACTGCTTTCCTTATAAAGATTAAAAGTAACTTTTTAAGATGTAAATAGGCAGCTAGGAGGCCCAGTGAGTAGAGTGCCTGCCTAAAGTCAGGAAATATCATCTTGATGAGTTCAAACCCAGCTTCAGAAACTTACTAGTTGTACAACAATGGGCAAATCATTTAACCCTGCTTACCTCAGTTCCTTCCATCTATAAAATGAACTGGAAAAGGAAATGGCAAATCAATTTAGTATCTTTACCAAGAAAACCCCAAATGGGACCATGAAGAGTTGGATCTGACTAAAAATAATTGAACAATAGGATGTAAACAGTATCTGAGAAGCAAAATCTCTTTAAAACTTTATCACTTTATCAAATTAGCTAGCTATTTAGCTTATCAGATTAGTAAGGGAGGGGAATATAAGGTTTTTTAATTATTATTAATAAGGGTGTTCAGGAAAAATATTTTTTCTTTAATTCCCCACAATCCATCACAATGTCTTCACTTAAAAAGTAGGCACTTAAAAAATTTATATTGAGATGTTCAATTGTACTTACTTTGAACAAATGAGCTTTGAATTGCTGGTGCAGCACCTTCCTTTCATTCTTATGGGTAGATATAACTTGCATATTTTTTCAAGTGACTTTTCAAGCTTTGGTTTCTTTGAAGGTTTATGTTCCTATCTTATGGAGCATGCCCTCTGTAGTTTTTGAAACCTACTGCCACTACAGCAAGGGTTCCTTCAGAGTTCAAATTGTCATCTATTCTGAGCTATTGGTATATTTTGTTTAGTTGTAAAAGTTATCATTAGTGACATAAAATCTCTTCACCCAAGTTTCATTTTCAAGGTCAAGTTACATGTTCATAAAATAATTATATGGGATGAAATTTACATCATCCCATTATGACAATTTAAATAAACCACATGCTGGATAAAAGTTAGGTCAAGAGATTTTATGTCATTAAAGATGACTTTTCTCTCCTTGGACTCAATATATAAGCATAGGAAATCTGCATTCTGATTTTTTTTTCCTTTTAATGATGGCTTTTTAAAAGAACTTCATCTCTAGTTTTCTTTCTCTTCACTGTATCTCCTGACTTGGCTGTTATCATTGCCCTTCTGCCTAGGATTTGTTTATGTTATTTTTTTTAAATGATGTCAGCATTTTACAGACTTATGTGAGTCTGATCCAGAACGGGAAGAGTAGACACTCATTTAACTGGATTTATTTGATCTGCTCAGTGCAGCCTTCTCCATTATTAAAACAAAGTTAGTATAAATTTATTCAGCTTCTCCCTTTTGGCATTTTACTTTTCCATTCCTGGGGCACTGTTTTTTGAAGGTTTTTCTGAGTTGTTGTTCATTTAAATTGTGGTTAAAATTATGTGGTTTCTACACAAAATAGAGTTTTAAAATAAAAGTAAGATTTAAAAAAAAATTCTCACAAAACAAAACCTGATATTCCCTTTGGGTATGTATGGCACCACAAAGCCTCTTTAGTGAAGTAGAAACTTGTCCTTATGCCCAGTTCTTCTGAGAGAATGTGTTTTCTTCAAATGGTATTAGTGCATTTTAAATTGGTTTTGAGTCATATTCCATAGTCCTATCTCTTTTTGTACTAAAATATTTATCTTTTCATTTGGAATGAGGATTTGTGATTGAATGTGTATTTTGATGACTTGAAAGGGTAGATGGGGGTGAAGCTGCCAAATGGGAAATGCAAACCTGATAAAAGAAGAAATGAGGAGGGAGGATGAAAGTACAGGAGAGAAACCAAACTATAGCTTGAAATGGATGATAATGTAATACATTTCAACAACAAATTTTATTGATATCTTTTGTTGTTACATTGTCCAAAATTCTCATTGTTTCCTGTCCCTGACTACTTCCCACAGAACCATCCCATGTAATAAATAACTGGGAAAAAAAAATGGAAAATTAGATGAAGTGAAAAATCAACAAAATAGATCAATTTATTTTTTAAAAACTATGATAATATATGCAATATTATTCACCACTGAACTCCCTACCTCTGCAAAAGAGTAAAGGGATGTATCTTCTCATATTTTTTTTCTTTGGAGCCAAGTTTGTTCTTTATACTTTAGCAGCCTTCGTCTTGATAACCATATTCCATTTTAGGACTTCAATCTCACCTCTGAGTCGATGACTTCTGAGATTGTGTCTCTTACCTCACTCTCCCCCCAAAATCCATTTTGGCATTTCCTGCTATCTACTGAACCTCTCCATATGGATATCTTATTATACTTCATATTCTGTATGTCCTAATTCGAATTCTTAATTTTTCTTCTACCATCTGTCCTAACTTATAAGATTCCCGAGTCTTCTGTTGGTGCCACAATCCTCACAGGCTTGTAAACTCAGAGTTCTGTTTGCCTTTTATATCTTTCTTATCCTTCACATTCAGTCAACTGTCAAGTCCTATCAATTCTACTTCCAAAAAGTCTCTTGTGTCTCTCTGATCGTTTCCATTCCCAAAGCCATCATTCTAGCTCAAGGTTTCATTATCTATTATCTTAACTATTGTAATAGGTTCTTAAAGGGTTTCCTTTGCTCTAGTCTCTCTTTTCTTCACTCTATTCCCCACAGAACTGTTCCCAAATTGTCCCAATGCATTACTCATATATTTCCCCACTTCCTCCAGCTTCTCCAAACTCCCATTTTCAAACTACCACAGTCTTTTACTGTGTCCCCTGGAATATTTACTCTATAGGCAACAAATTAGATTTCATTT
This sequence comes from Potorous gilbertii, assembly GCA_028658325.1. Classification (NCBI taxonomy): domain Eukaryota; kingdom Metazoa; phylum Chordata; class Mammalia; order Diprotodontia; family Potoroidae; genus Potorous; species Potorous gilbertii. The sequence continues at coordinate 177,881,775 of CM053772.1, read as the reverse complement.
GAAATTTTTTTCTTTCTTTTTTTGTACTTACTGAAACCTATCTCCTGATTTATGACACATACCCTCTGGTCTCCATTTTCAGCACTAGTTACATATTCACTCACCCCTCCCTCTACCACCACCCATCTTGGGAAACTTGGAATATCCATTGCTACTTTCTGGTTCTCTTCTAACAACATTGCTCAGAAAGATCTCCTTTGAGGGTCATTTAATCTACAACTACCATCCAATCAAAATTCTGGTAACCGTTGTCTACATACCTACAGGACACTCTTTTTCCTCCTTCAATGAGTTCAGAGCATGGCTCACAATCTTTCTCTCCTCCCCAATGCTTGCCCTCATATTAGGGGTCTTCAACACACTTATTAATACTCCCTCAAATAACATAGTCCCTCAATTTCTCGTCTTACTCATTTCCCCGATGTCTACTCCTCCACCCCACCAGGGCTACACATAGAGATAGTTATAACTTTCATTTTGTCATCACCCTCCTTCACCCACGTACATGACTTCTGCAATTCTCCTTATCAGTTCACAAATTATTGTCATTCAACCTCTCCCTTCCAAACCCTATGCTTCATATTCACCAAAAACTTTAATCCTTCCACCCTTGAATTAATTCCTAGGCCATCACCCCTGCACTAGGTACATTCTTTTTCTTTACCCATCTTGACCTCTTGACTAAGCAGTTCAGCTTTATACTGCCCTCTCCTCTTAGGTCCCTTGCCCGTTAGTCTTATCAAAGCTTTTGCCCCTCCAATTTTCAACCTTGAATTACTTTCACCATCTGCTGCCTTTGCTACTCATATGCTGCAGAATGAAGATGGAGAAAATCATGAAGGCATGCTGTTAGTCTATGACATGCTTATGCTACATGATCCCAACTTTACTTGCATTGTACTAAGGCAACCCTTTTAAACCTCCATAATTGACCCATTATCCACTAACCATAGGAGTTTTTCCAAACATTTTGTACTTCCTCAAACTTTCTTTACTTCCTTCACTCTCACCCCTTCAGCCAAGAATCTTGCCTCATATTTCACTGAAAAAATTGACACCATAATCTGAGAAATCCCTCTGTTTCCATGTTACTCATCTCACATTGTTCAGATGTCTTCTGTCACCATTTCCTTCTACCCTTGTTTCACGTGAAGAATGGACCTTTCTTCTTGCCAAGACAAACTCCGCTACATGCATGAGTGGTTCCATTCCATCCCATCTTATCCAGAAATTGCCCCTTCTCTCGTCCCTACTGGCTACTGACTGCCTACAAATCTGCCCATGCCTCTGAAATTCTGAAAGCAAACACATACATACAAAAACAGCAACATAAAAAAATCCCAAATCTCTACTACTTGACCTGTATGTTTCAATTAGCTATTGTCCTAAATCTCTTTTCTCTTTTGGGGCTATACTCCTTGAGAAGATCATCTACAATATATATCCCTCTTTCTTCCCTTTCATTCTTTGCTTAACTCTTTGTTCTAACCCATTACTTGAACTATTTGATTATCTAGCTGCTCTAAATAATAAATATTTTCTAAATTAAAAATAAAATGATAGATGATGAGGAAAGTGCAAAAAAAAGAAGAAGAGTTTTAGGAAGAAAATCTAAGTGTGTGGTATTTGAAGTCAGAGGACATGGGTTTGAAACCTAGCCATGCCACATCCTATCTGGCATTTTGTGTAAGTTACTCTATTTTATGTTCCTCAATTTCTTTGTATATAAGGATGCCAGACTAAAGAACCTCTTAGATACTTTATAGACATAAATGTATGATATTATGTTTTGACTTTTTATTTTTTAAATCTAAGAAACTCAAATTCTTGAGAAAAATCAAATATTACCATGATTATTTATGGGGAATGGTATAAATTGTTCTCTTTTCAGAGAAAGTATAATACTAAAGATACCCTTTGGACTACTGTGGTGATATTTAAAGAAATAAATTGCTTTTTCATAGGCGTTGGCTCACATTTTCTTCATAAATACTAAATATAATTAAATAGCATAGACTTGAGAAAGAACAGTCTCAGAAATGCTATTTTTGTAGTTTTATGACACTTACAAAGAAGATGGCAAAGAAAACCAGACAAGTGGTCATACAAAGAAAAGTTGATCTGGCAAAAATCAGAGGCTGAAGATTTTGAACTCTGCTCTCATTTGAACTGGTCAGAGGAAAGAACAACACACACACACACACACAGAAAGAGAGAGAGAGAGAGAGAGAGAGAGAGAGAGAGAGAGAGAGAGAATTAGGTAAAGAAAGAGGTTAGATGGAAGGGGGAATTAGAGGGAAGATAAATTAAGGGAGAGATTAGTCCCAAGTAAAACAAATTCTAAGGATATGCAAAAAAAAATTTATATCCTTTTTTGAGGTGGCGAAGAATGGGAATCAGAAGGAATGCCCATATACTGGACAGTAGGTGAACAAATTATGGTAGGCAAATGTGATAGAATACTATTGTGCTGAACTTTTATCAGTATAATGACAAATCAGGATACCAGTGGACCCATGATGAAGCATACTTCCTGATGGAGAGGTGAAGGACTCAGAATACAGAATGGAAACTATATACACACACACACACACACACACACACACACACACTCACCTCTTTTGAAACATATGGAATCAATCAAAACAAATTTTCACACTGGTCATTTCCTAAAAATATGTGTGTGTGTGTGTGTGTATGTGGTTGGGGGAATGCTTTTGGAGTGCTAATAAGAAGCCAGATCTTGGGATTGCTAAAACAAAATATTAAAAAGAAAAAAGAAAATGTGATAGTAATAACTCTGGGCTATAAAACAACCAATCCAACCCCAATTCCTGAGGAATCATAATGAGACCTATCCCATCTCCTGATAGAGCAGTGACGAGAGTCAGAAACAGGTTCCACACACTCCCACACTCCCATATACATTCCCACCCCCTACACCCACCATACATATTTTTAAGATGTGGCCAATGAAATATTTTGTTTTGTTTCACTGTATATTCTTGTAACAAAGGTTTTGTTTCTCATGCTTTCTCAAGGAGGAAAGAAGGTTGTTGAGTGTTTGAAAATAAAATGAAATTTAATTAAAATGGTTTCTGGTGTTTTACCATTGTAGGTGATATTTGTATTTCTTTAGTCATATGCTTCTCATCAATGTTACCACATTAAGGAAAAGTCCCTTTATTCCTATGCATTTTTTAACATAAAAGGGTAATGCATTTTGACAAATTTTTTGTTTAATTTATTTTGTTGCTTTCTAATATCAAATCAATCTTGCATTTCTAGAATAAATCCAACTTGTGATAATATTTAATCATATTAATATGCCAATATGTTGTTATAATCTTTGTTAATATTTTATTAAATATTTTGCATTAATATTTGCATTAATATTTCTTAATAATATAAATGTATAGTTTTCTTTTTTGCACTTATCTCTCTCCCTGACTATGGTATTGGAATCATCTTTGTCCCATAAAAATCTAGTAGGATGCCATGTTTCTCTCTTTTTGCATATAAAATTGTGGTTTTTGAAAAAAAAAATAAGGTAGTTTAGCACATCATGACACCCAGCTCAGAATGGTCCGTTTCATTTGCAGGGCAGCTAGTAGCTTTCATTATTGGAGGTACACAGCAGGGACTATTAGATACCATGGCAGAGGAAGATAAGGAAAATAACTTTCATTTCTCTGTTGGAATTTTATGAATTTGAGTGCATTTCCCCAGTGGATTTATAGAGCCTTTACCATTTTTATGCAGTTCATAGAGAAAGAAAAAAGCTGTTGGAGACATGTTCTTGGAAGGGTTACTTTAGCCTGACAATACTATGATATTTGGGAAAGCATTAGAAGAGAATAAGGGGGAAAGCCTAATTACTACAAGTACCAGATTCAATTAACTCTTCAATCAATCAACATACATTTTTGAAAACACCTACTTTGTACTAAACCCTGTTCTTGGTGCTAGGGATTCAAATAAAAACAGTAAAACAATCCCAAACTTCAAGAAACTTATATTCTAATGGAGGAGATAAGCATTTAGAAACATAAAGAAAATAAATACAAAGAGAATAAAAACAAAAATAAAGTTGTTGTTAAATTGTTTCAGTTATGTCCAACTCTTTGTGGCTTCATTGGAGTTTTCTTGGCAAAGATACTGGAAAGATTGCTATTTCCTTTTCCAGAGGAGGAAACTGAGGCAGACAGGGTTCACTCAGCTAGTGTCTGGAGGCTACATTTAAACAGGTCTTCCTGACTTCAGGAATATGAAGTAGTTATATAAGTGCAAAATTGTTCAGGAGGGAGGGCACTAGTAATTAGGAGGAACAGGAAAGGCTTCATGTAGCAGGTAATAGTTCATTACATCTTGAGAGAAGATAAATATTTTCAGAGACAAAGGGGAAGTTGAAGAGAATTCTAGGCATGAGAGATATTCAGTGCAAAAACACAAAAATGGGAGGAGTTTCATTTGTGATGTGGAGAGGACAATAGGCTGAATTACAGAGTCCAAGAAAGGAATTCATGTCAAACAAGGCTGGAAAGACACGCTGGGGCATTTGTGAAGGGTTTTTAAAGCTACACAGAGGACTTTATTTTTAATCTCAGAAGCAACAGGGAGCCCCTGGAAGTGATTGATTAGAGTAGTTACATGGTCAGATCTGTGTTTGAGGAAACTTATTTTGTCAGAAGTGTATAGGATAAACTAGAGTGTTGAGAGATTTGAGGCAGGGGGTCCATTTGGAGGCTTTTGCAATAATCCAGTAGTAGTTGTGGGAGTAGAAAGAATATGTCAAATATGAGAGATGTTGTGAATGTAGAAATGGCAAGATTTGGGAGCTAATTGTATATTGGCGGTGAGAGTGGAAAGATCCAGGATGATGCCAAATTTACAATTCTGTGAGATTAGAATAATGGTGATGTTTTCCATAGAAATAGCAATGTTTGGGAGGTGAGTATGTCTTAGGGGAAAAAAAGTTCTGCTTTGGACATATTGAGCTTGAAATGTTTCCAGCAAGCCCCCTTCAACTTGCGCCATTAAAATATTCAGTAGGTAACCTATGATTTGAGATTAAAAGTCAGGAGAGAAACTCAGATTGTTTATATAGATATTACTCCTTTTCATAGAGAGGTATTATTCAGGTGTCTACATTATAAAACCAAAGATGTATACAATACAAATCCTATGTATATTTGTATATATTATGCATATGATACCATGTTTATTATACATACATATGCAGACATTTGTGTGTATATATATAT
>CM053772.1:177835386-177866477 GCA_028658325.1 Potorous gilbertii | reverse complement strand
GGCTAAATATATAGATTTGGAAATCATCTGAAAGGTTATTATAGGGGGAATATATTATAATATCAAAGAGAGGGAAAATGACTTTATTTTACTGCAAACTAAGGTAGAGTTAAATATTAGGAGAAGAAAAGGACTGTTAGGGGGTTTGTGGACTCTTCTTAATTGCATGTTTTAAAAATTACTCCAAGGAATTGGTTCATCTATGTAACTGCTTCTTCAGTGCCCCAAGGACTCAGAGATACTAACCTTCAGCTTCTCCAACGCTCTGGGTTTTAAAACTTTATGCCTTTACCCTCTAAAGATAACTTTTCTTTAACAACATATTTCTGTAGGTGCTGGGAGGGAACTGACAGATTTGTCAACACCATTCTTTCCTCATGTTGTTTCTGTAATGAGGTGAAGAAATTTGCTTATTTCTGTCATTTGAATAAGGGACAAATCTGTATATGTTTTATTTTTTTCAAGGTTTGTATTTATCCATAATTAGCTTATTTTGTTTTACAATTCTATTATCTGGTCTGTGAATTTGTGATAGGGGCCTTCCTACTGATATTTATCAAAGCTGTTCCATAGACTTACATTAGAAGCACAATGATTCCGCTAATGCAATCTGAAAAACACAATAAAGATTTAGAACAGGGGAGATGAGGAAAAAAGGCAGATGGCACATATGATGTCTCATTTTTTCTGACAAAGATTATAACAAGGACAGAAAATGATACAATGTGAATCCATTGCGGTGACAAAGACTGTAATGAGAATTGGTCTGAACGTAACCTACTGCATTCTCATTATACTTCTCAGATTGTAATCTTCCTGTCCCCCTCTGAGGCTGCTCCTTTCTTGCTCTGACGGGTAAGTCTTCAGACCTTGCTTTAGTTCAACCTGCTTTAAAAATGTTTTCAAGGTGGATGGTCCATTAGGAAAAAAAGTAATAAAATCTGCAACATTGATGCGGGACTCCTAGTTTCTAGAGAGTGGTAAAGAAAGGATATTTCATTTTCTATCCACAAGAACTATATTAGTTAGTGCTTCGGTGAATAGCAAAGTTTCACTAAAACATAGTCTCTTTCCTTCAGGAAAATAAAGCCTTCTTGACAATGATGCGTGTGTATATATGGCATGAAGGCTAAGATCAGAGAGAGTGGCAGAATGGAAAAGAAAGAAGAATGGAAGGTAATTAACTAGAAGGTCAAATTTAGGAAGTCTAAAACAGTCTTAGCAATATTCAAATCTGACTGTGGTCTTCTGCCTCATTTTTTTCCTGTGAAAATATGTCCATTATTTAGTTTGGAAAACATGCAGTATCACAGTGAAGGAATATATATATATATATATATATATATACATATATATATTCAACCTAAAAGAGGAGAGAACGTGAAATCACTTTGAAATATGAATAAATATAATCAGAGTTACCATTTTTTTTGTCTTAAAATGCCTGAGAGGAAATAGTGGAAATGAAGTGTGTTCCCATGGGTAGACTGAAAGTCTGTTAGGCATCATGATACAGGCTGAGTGATACAGTGAAAATTCTCAGAGAGAATATATACTATGAAAAACATTTAGCCATTTAGCAAATTTGGCTAACTCAGTCTAAAGAATCAGTTAATGTACTTTAGAGGTCCATTTAGACAAAACTGGTAATACAGGAAAACCACAAAAATAAAGCCTATAAATTTTTAACACAATTTCTGCCTTTAAATTATTATGAGAACTGGATATGTATGTATGTATGTGTGCATGCATGTACATATATATTTGTATGTATATATGTATGTGTATTCAAATATCATGCGTATATGTACTCATAAATACATATGTGGGTATATAACACATACACATACACACAAACATTCTTCAGTTTAAACTCCCTCATGGATAACATAGTAATAATTCTACCATCTAGTCAAATAATTCCACATAATATTACTCTTTTCCTTTGCATATATGATTGATTTTTCCATCTAGAAAGTCTATTTCTTGAGGCAAGGACCATGTCTTGATTCTTTGGGTATGTGTGATAAACACATAGACGTTAATCAAAGTATATTTGTCGAGTGGAAAGTGAGGTGAAGAAAATCAGGTAGAATAAGTGCAATATTTTAGTGCAGGAGAACTTTTTTGATTTTTATTAGGTATATTGAAAACTGATATTTATGTAGCAACTTACAATAAAAAGTATTTTCCAAATTTTTATCATATTTGGTCTATAGAATGCCATTAGGTCAGATGAGAAAACTGATGCTTAAAGATTGCAAGAAGCATCTGATAGAGTGGATATTTGAACTTAGATTTTCTGACTACAGTATTTTCCTTTTCCTCCTACCAGGTGAAACTCACAGATTTATACTGAGTGCTAGAAAGGGTCTTAGAAGTCATTTAATCAAAACCTCTTTCTTACAGACACATACAAGTATCCTAAAGATTGTCCTATACTTGGTAGGGCAACAATAATCCTAGGATTCCAGGAATGTAAACTTTTTAGAAGAATGAGTCACCAAATTCAGGGGATAGAAAATGAACCATGAAGAATTCCATACCAGCTCTACTGGAATTTAAGGCCTTTGTTAACAAACTGTAATGTTGTAAAAGGCACTAGTGAAGGATTATGAAATACATTTGATGAAACTCATGGTCCTTTCATTCATATTAATGGCAGAAAATGGAGACTACTGATTTTCTTTCCTGGCAAAAAATAAAATCATTGTTAAATTAATGGGAGACAGAGTACTCTAACCTCCTCCCAATCATCTGACAAGCTGACTGCTTTTTGATCAGGGATGATAATGAACCTGGAAGGAGGCAAGGATTTATTTTGAAAGATAAGTAGTCATATATAGTTTTATTAAAACTTTGATTAAAAAAACAAACCACAGATATATACAACATAACTAATTTTCAGTCTGTAATTAAGTGAAAGGGAATGGTTATTGATTCTATTGCATCCAAAAACTGTAAATACATTTTAGTAGACTTTACTTTGCTGTGCTCTCTGTATAGTCACATTACCAGCAGAGCTTTGCACATCTAATTAGTACTTTAATTTATTTTATTGCAGAGAATGAAACAGCCCAGAGAGATCTTTCATAGAAAAGCTGCCAATAAATTTCCCCAAGGAATTTTCCTACCTATGAAGCAAATGTATATAATTTACATAGGAAAATATTCTCATGACAGGATCAAGATTTGGAATCTCTAAGTGTCTACATGTAATGCTGTGGCAAGATTAGTGGCAGACAGTAGACAATGACTGTGAAATAATAATAAAGCAAGCTTTGTTCAGAGACTAAGCATTCTGTTAATATATACCATGTACAGAGATATACATTACACTTATATCTGCCACTGAGTCTTTTTATTGGGTGCTTGTATCTTTCTAACGTATGTTGAATTGCTCCGGGGAGTATTTTTTAAAGATATTCACAATGTGCTACACAGAATAACGAAAAGAATTGTAAAGCAAATAGAGAAATCTTTGCATTATTGTCTATACTTTGGAAATAATGGCAGGGAGGAATCAATACTGATATTAAATGATAATATTAAATATGTTTTTAAAATCATTTACAACATATAAAGATCAAATATGGACTTACGTACACGGCAAGGAAGAATAATTTACAGAAACACAAAATTTCGGAACTTGGAGGAATTTTAAGAGTCTTCTAGTCTAATACTAACCTAAAAACGTTCATGAAACAAGTGGTCCTCCAGTCTTGGCTTGAAGATCCCTAAAGAGGGGGAAGGCCTCACCTCTCATGGTGAATATTATCTTTTGAAATGACTAATTATGAAGAAGTTTTTTCCTGACTTTGAGCTTATATTCACACTTTTGACACGTACCCATTGTTCCTGGTTCTGGTCTCTGAAACTAAATAGGACAAATATTATCTCCTCTTCCATCTAGGTAGCCCTTCGAAAATTAACAAATCAGGCTCCTATTCATACATCTATTGTTCAAGAGAACATGTATATATAATGCATATACAACATTTGTGTGACATGTATGAGACGTGTGTGTGTGTGTGTGTGTGTGTGTGTGTGTGTGTGTGTGTGTGTATATATATAATATTTATATATCCACCTCGATTTCCTGCTCTTTCCTTTCTGTTGTTTTTTCAGTTTATTATACATGCTCAGTGAGGAACTTCCTCTTCAAATATAAATTAGTCTCACCTCTGAAACATTATATTAGAGTTTTCCATCAGGAACTTAGAAATTAAGTGACTTTTCCAGCATCATACAGAGAGCATGTCAGAATCTGAAGGTGAGGCTAGGTCTTCTTCACTTTGAGGTCAGCCCTGCCTTGCTACCTCTCAATATATTGTTACCTAACCTGAAATACTGTGAATTTATTAGGACTGACATTAAGTGAATATATTGAATGAAGTTTGGATCTTTTCTGAGAAATGAAAGCCATGATTGTTCACATATATGTAAGGAATTAAAGCATATTATTAATGACTATGAGATTTTAAATTTTAGTGAAATTCCCTTCTATCATGGAAATGAGTAGGAGGGGATGAAGCATGATACTGTGTTGTAGCTCTGCTACTAGTTTAGCTACATTTTCCTTACCCGCAAAGTGATTGGCTTACACTTGAAGACTCTAAGGTCTGTTACTGGTCTAAAAATCAAAGCTCTAACTAGGGAGGGAAAAATAGGGCTCTGTCTCAGAATATTGAATTTGAAAGGTACTGACAATATTTGTGTTCCTTCAGCAACATAGGAATGTTTATTAAGGCAGAGCTAAGATTGTAGAGCAAGTCAGGAACTCACCTAACCTCTCTTAAATTCCCCAAACAACTTTGAAATAGCTCCTCAAACTGAATTTATAGTGGCAGAATCCCAAAAAAAGGATAACATGAAACAACTTTCCAGTCCAAGACAGCTTAGAAGGTTAACAGGAAACATCTGTCACACTGAGAATAAAACACAGTCCAGAGTAGGTGACCAGGGGCAGCCAGCTAGCCGTAGGTTGTGTCCCAGAAAGCTGACATTAAGGCCCCAACCCATATAAGCCAGCAACAAGGTCCTGAGACCCACAATCTCCATTGTAGGACAGCATCAGGTCATGGTCCAGCCAACCTGTGTAGGCCTTGGGGGGAACTCACTCAACAGCAGAGCCTCCTAGACCTCTCAGCCCACTTGCAGTAATGGGGTTGGACAACTGGTCAGAAGGAGAATATAGGGGACATTTTGTTGGCACTGGGTGCAGGGTTGCATTGCCCAAAGATGCACATCATAGATCTGGCTCACAGTCCCAGGGTGAAGAAAGTGCTAGTACACTACAATGTCTGGCCAGAGAGGAGCAGGGTTCTCGGTCCCAGTTCCAGGCAGAAAAGTGTTATTGTGGCCACTCACTTATCAGAGCACAGGCCAAGAGAGCAGTGACCACAACTCTCCTTAGATATATCACTACAGAAGAACCAAAAACTTGTATGTGCCCAGAATTATCTCTGAAATTAGCAGAATAAAAATCTTGAAACTTAGAACAGTGCCCCTTCCATTAAAGGAGCAGAGCTCAACTTTGACATAAAATGAAAAATTAAAAAAAAATAGGCTAGAAAAATAGAGCAAAAGTAGAAACAAAAACAAGAAAAGATCCAAACCATACTAAGTTATTATGGTGACAAGGAAGATCAAAATGTAAACTTAAAAGAGGAAAATAATGACATAATGACCATATGTGAAGCCTCAAAGAAAAATGTGAATTGGTATCAGACCGAAAAATAGATCCTGGAAGAGATAAAAAAAAATTTTTTTTAATCAAAAAGGTTGAACAAAATGGGAAAAATAAATGAGTGATGAAGGGAATTATGAAAAAAGAGTAAAAATCTTGGTAAAGACAGAACAAAAATGGGGGAAAATATACAAATATTCATTGAAGTAAACAACTCCTTGAAAATTTGCATTGAATTGGACAAATGGAAAAGGACATACAAAAGTTCATTGAAGAAAATAATTCCTTAAAAATAAGAATTGGGCAAGAGAAAGCTAATGACTATGTGAGATATCAAGAACCAGGCAAACAAAATCAAAAGAAAGAAAAAAAAAGAAGAAAATTGTAAAATAGCTCATTGGGAAAACAGCTGACCTGGAAAAGAAATTCAAGAGAAATATGTGGAAAGATGTGGAAAAAAAAGAGCCTAGGTGTCATATTTCAACAAATTATCAAGACAAACTGCCTGATATCCTAGAATTAGGAGTAGAAATCCACTGATCACTTCCGAAAAGAGATCGCAAAATGGAAACTCTTAGGAACATCGTAGCCAAATTCCAGAACTTCCAGGCTAAGGAGAAAATATTGCAAGTACCCGGAAAGAAACAATGCAATTATCTTGAAGCTCTAGTCAGGGATACACAGGATTTAGCAGCTTCTACATTAAAAAAAACAAAACATAGTTATTGGAACAAAATATTCCAGAAGACAAAGGAGCCAGGATTATAAAAAAGAATTACCCCTCCAACAAAACTGAGTATAACCCTCCAGGGGAAAAAATAGATATTTAGCAAAATAGAAGACTTTCAAACATTCCTGATAAAGAGACCAGAGCTAAAAAGAAAATTTTATTTTCAAATATGGTTCAAGAGAAGCATGAATTAGTGTAAAAAAAAAAGAAGAAAAAGAAAGGGAAAACTTAATAGATAATACTTTTCAGGCCCCCAAATTCTTAGTTATTTATTGCTTTAACACTCTTGGGTCCCATGAAGTAATTAACAAAATAATATCAAATAGAATCCTAACTAATTTACATAAGAACTTCATATGTAGACCTAAAGTTACTAATTTAATGACACAAGATTTATTAAGCTCTTACTATATATAATGGAGAGAATTTTGCTAGGTTCAGAAAAGAACTTTTGCTTTGAGTGGGCAGAGATTATAGCTTCTCAGAGCTTCTTAGAGAGTTAGCAACTAATCACAAAACCATGTTGATTATTTTCCTATCTTTTAGTTTCTTCTTGAACATCAAAATAATCAAAGTAGTCCTTAATTTTTAAAAAAAAATGTTTATTGATGGGTTTTGGTTTTTTTAACTGCAAATATTTATAAATTACTCCTCCTTTATGATAAGTCTCTTGAAAAGATGTAAAACAATTAAACAAAACATAACACTATCACCTCACCTGCAAGTGTATGCAATGTTCCACATCTGTGCTATCAACCCAGCCTCTCTATTCTTAACTTTTTTTAAATGAAGAGATAGGTATTTTCTCTTACTGTTTCTCTTTACCATGTTGGGGAAAAGGAGAAAATCAAATTTCTCATAACAAATATACACAGTCAAGCAAAACAAATTTTCTCATTAGTTATATGCAAAAATGTGCTTTTTTCTTTCCCCTAAGTTTTTCACCTCTCTGTCAGGCAAATATTAAATTTCATTATCCATTCTTTGCGATCATGGATGGTCATTGTAGTTCTTATAGTTTCAAAGGTATCTTTGTGGTGCTATTATCATTGTATAAATTGTTCTATTTCTGCTCATTTCTCTTTTTCATCTGTTTATAAAATTATTGATTTTTACGGTAATGATATCATGGTATGAAATTTTCTTTACTACATCAGTTCCAATCATATCTTCTTGATATCATTTATTTCCTAATTTATTATACCACAATAGTGCTCTATCACATTCATTTATTGCAATTTAATCAACCATGTTTCAATTGATGGACATTTTTTTAGTTTCCATTTTTGATACCACAAAAATAATTGTCCTAAATATTTTTGTGGATATGGGATATTTTCCTATTTTATGATGACTTTTGAGTACAGGCTTAGTCGTGGTATATCTGGGTCAAAGGGCATTCATTGTTTAGTAACTTTTTGTTTATGTAAGTAAACAATAAGCATTTATTAAGTACTTACTATATGCCAGACACGGTTCTAAGTCATGGAAATACAAATCAAAAGGAAGACAGACTCTGTCTTAAAGGACTTTGCATTCTAATGGGAGAGGACAACACATAGATGGGTATGGCACAAAAGGATGCTGTAGCAGAAATAAACAAGCAAATAAGTAAGCAATGAACTTGCTGCCAGAACTAAGTGTGGATCTTGGCTAAACCATTCACTTGCTGTTGGGTCTTGGGCAAATTAATTTTGTTTTGCTGTACCTCAGTTTTTCTTTTTTCATTTGCAAAACTGATATAATGATATCTGTACTTGCCTATCTAAGAAAATATTTTGTAAATTGTAAAGCACTAGAGACATATAGAAAAACATCATAAGAAAAATCAAGAAGAGAGGAAAATTTTTGAAGTCTGTGTAATGGAAAATGGTCCAGTTTGACCTAGAGAGATTACAAAATTTTTGAAAGCGCAAAATAAAGCCATATTTTGGTAGGCCTTTTATGAGATGGTAAGGGGGCTGGACCTGATTTTTTGGACAATAAGGATAAGGTTTTTAATCTGTGGAGTAACAAGATCAGATTTGTTCATTAGGCAGGTGCTTTGGCAGCAGTGGATAAAGGAGTTCAGAGAGCAGAGGAGTCAAGTCAAATTCTCTTCCACATGACAGGATGTCCAATGAATTACTGAGGGAAGAGAAATGGCCCAGTTAGGTTAGAAAAGTAGTGCTGAATCCTGATAAGGATAATTACTTTTCATTTAAATTTTTTTAGGAGTGAAGGATAGACAGAAGAATTTGGTTAGAATGTTGGCCCTGAGTTTTACTTGATACAAGTTTCAAAAACTCATGGTACCTCTTTAGGTAATTATGATATCTGAATGTCTGATAACAAAAAAAGTAAGATTATATTTTGTCTTTTAACTAAGTAAAATATGGCAAGAAGAACACCTGTAATGTTCTTCACAAACACTAAAGCTTGAAAGTATTATTAGTAGCAATTAAGAAATTTAACTTATTTCAATAGGATCGTAAATAGTAAGTGCTACAAAACGCACTCCAACTCAGTCAATTTTTTTTACAAACCTAATACAATAACCAGCATTATTTTGGAAATATGCATTGTTTACACTTAAATCTCCTTGTCACCTAAGTAGTACTCAATGTACTCAAAATTACAGTTATTGCTGGAGAAATTGCAGTTAAATATAGGGGGATAGATAAACTATGTTTATCACTGGCATACTACTAAGCACTGTGCATCAGCACATCAAAGTCAGCAAATGTCTTGAAAACAATGGTTTCTGTGACTCAACAGTTCCAACTCTTCTCTTTCCCCACCTAGAATAAAAGCTAGAAATACAATGCTTTAGTCTTTCTTAACCTATTCTATTTCTCTAATAACACAGTAGTAATATAATTAGCATTTATATAGTACTTTAAAGTTTCAAAGCACTTTACCAATATTTCATTTTAGCTCCACAATAATCCTAGGAGGTAAGTACGGCTATTACTCCTTTTTTATAGAAGAAACTGACTCATTTCAGTCATGCCAGATTCTTTGTGACCCTATTTGAGATTTTCTTGGCAAAGATACTGGAGTGGTTAGCCATTTCCTTCTCCAGATGATTTTAAAATAAGGAAACTGAGGAAAGCAAGGTTAAGTGTTTTCCCCAGGGTCACAGAGTTGGTAAGTGTCTGAGGCTGAATTTGAACTTAGGGGTTCTTGCCTCCAGGCCTGGTTTTCTATCCCTTGTGCAACCTAGTTGTTCATTAATTAGCCTGCCAATGTACTCTAGAGAAGAGTTGTGCTGGGAGATAGGAAAGCATTTTGGAAAAAAAGCTAATAGTCTTGAGGGAAGATGATAAATGGGTGGTGGTAGGGAAACTATAGGGGGCTGAATGGTGCAGATAGTGCTAAATATGGTTGGTTTCCTCAGTTGATTATTTTGTTTTGTTTTGTTTTAAGAGATTAATCTGTCAGAAAGGGAAATAAATATTAGGAAAAATCGTGAAATAAGAACAATAGCCATTGGTTTATCTTGTTTAAAAAAAAGATCACTCTCCTTAATTACATTTCTTTACTTGAACCTGGTTTCAATGGGTTCCTGACAATATGCCAAAAATTATATTTGACTTGATTCAGAATATTCTGTCTTGATTATGTATGATAAAGGGAAAAGGGAAACAGAGAACTGCAATCTATAAGTAACTACTAAATCTTTTTAAAATCATGATTCATAGTTTTCTTTCTTGTCAAATCTCTCACCCATACTATTATCAAATAGAAAACTTGACACTGTGCATCAGTGGAAAGAATATAGTTTTGGGAATCAGAAAGGCCAGGTTTGGGTTCTAGTTCCATCTTTATTAACCAGGTGACTTTACTGTGGTCAAGCTGCTAAATATTTTAAGTTTCATTTTCTTCATTAAAAAGCACATGAAAATAGACCAGCAGTATGAGTATATATGCATATTATATATGTATATACATATACTATACTTATATGTATTTACATACATATACAAACTATACAAATATGCATATGAACATATGCATATGTACAAACATACGTATATATGTATATATATACATACATATGTGTGTATATCTATATCTGCAGATATACACGCATAACCAAATACTTCTTTATTTGTAGTACTATATCATGTGTGGAGTGACCCTGGGTTCTTTTGAGGTTGAGTGTAATTCTGAAAGGTCTAACCAAATTAAAAAGACTTGTAATATGGGTCCAATGACAATATACATCTGCCTTCAGAGAACCAACCAAGTTTGGAAAGGCTCATCCCCAGACTGCAGACAACCAAACAATATTATCGACTGGGTCATGAAGGGGTTGTAATTCACACTATTAGAGGCACTGATGAAATCATAGATATGTGCAAACAAGGAAGGATGACTATTAGTGTCAAATATGAAAGAATATCAAGTGATACCTTGTACAAGATTATTTAATCATTTTTTAAATGCATAAGAGATCATATTTTTCCTTTTTGACAATCGAACTGCTCAAATAACTGGCAATTGCGAGCTTTCTACATGTTGACTTTTCTATTAAAACTTCTATTAAATTATTTAAAAATATTTACTTATTTATTTTATTTTATTAATGTTTTCTTCCTCTTTTAGTCATTAAATTGTTCACGAATGAGTTGCCAGCTAATTGGTGCATTAGATAGAGCGCTGCATCTGGAATCAAGAAAGTGTGATTTCAAATCTGGCCTCAGACACAGTTTTGTGACCCAAGGCAAATCATTCAATCTCCAACTGCCACTGCGTTCTCATCTGTAAAATAGGTGTAATAATATCACCTACCTCCTAGGATTTTTGGGAGCACAAAATGAGACAATATTTGTAATTTGCTTTGCAGATCTGGAATAAATATTGAATACTACTATTTATTATTGTTAACTATGAAAGGTGCATTCCCCACATTCTTCCTAAGTTACATGAAAGTTTTGTTTCGTTTTTGTCTGTTTTTGTTTTTTTTTTTCCATTTTCAGCATTCAAGAAGCTTACATTTTAATAAGCCAGTACTATATATTAGTAATAATGTGTTATGTTTCTGTTTCTCACATCAAGGAATTTAAAATGTAGCCTTCAACTTATTGATGAATACTTACTACTGAGACCATCACTCCAATATATTACTAGATTTAAATCCAGTTTTAGATTTAAATCAGGGCGTTCTGATCCATATTTTCATAATTCTTAATAGCAGCCTATGGCAAAGCTTACAATTTGAAGTAGCCAGATTGCTACTGCCTACAGGGGGAAGATGTCCTTCATGTCAATTCAGCTTAGCCATACTAGTTATCTGGGTATAAATTTACATTAACGTCAGAGGAAAGAGCAGAAATGTGTTAAACAGGACACAGGAAGAGTGGCATATGAAAGGCATTTGTAGGACATGGGTTTGTATAAAATTGAGGTGGCAGATATTAAGAAAATAACTGAGTGGGATATTGGTGATAATCTCTAAGATCTCCAAAGCAGCATCAAGGAGGTCACTTAGCTGTTTCAACACAGGAACTTCCAGATTGCTATGACATAGTAGGTAGAGAGAGCTGTCCTCTGAATCAAGAAAAGCTAGGTTTAAGGAGTGCCTTTGACATGTCCTGACTATATGACAGGGGTTGAACAAATCATTTAACTTCCCCTAAACACTATAATTCACATGGTCTTTATATTCTGCATTAAAGTAGTTCTCTCAAGAGTAGTTCCTTGTGCCAATGATACCATGGATCAAAGTAAATCATATTTAAAAGTTTGTAGAAAACTATTTAATCTAAATAGGAGGAGGCATTGAGGAGACATTTTCTAAGGGTATATTTTTTAAAAAGTACACAGCAACTACTTCTTAGCCTTGTATCTAGCTAATGACATGGGGGAAGACAAGAGAAGACCCCAAGTATGAGATTTTGCCTTGGGCCCTGGGCAGGGGCTGGCAGAAGCTGGCTCAGCTTCTTTCGTTGGAGGGCACAGCTATGAGTCCGATGGGCTACCTGGCAACTGTGAACTGGCACTGTTGTGAAGAGGTCATGGCAAAGGAACCATCCATTAGGCCTGGAGCAGGGAACGGCCTGCCCACCATGAAGGGAGCTCGTAGAGGATCCCCCTAGGGAGACCAGAGCTGTGCTGGCACCCCATCCCAGGTATCAGATCCCTCCATTGGGCTGCTCAGGTTGTGGCTGCTGGTACAATGTGGCTGGTCTCCATTTCCTTCCAGAGAGCCATACCCCAAACAGAACTCCCTTAAACAGCATCCTCCCAGAGCAGCAGTCCTCCAACAGATCCTCCATGCAGCTCAGTCTCTTCCCACTCTTTCCTTGGCTCCTTGGCCCAGAAACTGTTTCCTCATTCATTCATCCTCCCACGCTGCCGCTAAAACCTGGGACTCTCACTTTGCAGACCCTGCCCGAGCTGGCTGCCGCCTCCTCCCCTGCTTCTTGGCAGTCAGGAGGATAAAGAGTAGCTGGGACCAGCCTGCCAGCTCCTCTCCGCGGTTGCCCCAGGGGTGGGGTGACTTTCCTCCCTGGCTCCTGCTGGCATCTCCGCTGCTCTCTTCCTCTTCCCTTCTCTTCCTCAGCTTCCTAGTGAGTAAGCATCAGCCTTTTTTGCCATATAACTTCTATTATTGATGCCACAAGGGTCTTGGTTTCTTCTTTAATAATCTGAAGAGAGACAAAACAAATTCCAACTTCTATTCCTTCTTATGAGACAAATGAGCATGATGTTTTCACCAGGTATGTAAGGATTGTCACCTGAGGAAATTATGCTTTCAAGTTCGATACTGTTAAGTCTTTTTAGCATATTTGTTCCTCCCAGAACTAAACATTCTAAAAAATTACATCTTTCAAATTCCGTATCACCTGGAAAATAAATGTTCTTTCACTGCTTCTTTCTACATGATATATGGTTTTATAAATTGACGATGTTGAAAGGCACATTTTTGAAATAACCAATAATTGAGAAAAACCATCAATGAAATTAAATTGGCAGGTGATATGTAGAAGTGTGAAGGAAAATTTAAAGCAGTATGGAGAGTACCTAGGTATAAAAGTCAGCAGACAACCTAAGATAAAACTATTTAGTTAGCGCTTTTAACAAAGTATGCATGCTTGCTCATATGTAGATATGCATAGGTATATACATGTGTGCATGTGTATTATTGTACCTCTCACATTTGCATCATTCAAAATTGATTTTGCTTAAGGAACTAACTCAGATATTGTGAGTTAAGTAATCACAAAACAGAACTTTCTTTACTTGAGGAGACTAATATTTTTGGCACTGATGGTAATGTTTCTCTAAGAATATTCATTTGAGATTTTCCACATGTTTTGTGTTGACATGTTCGATCCTAGCCATGCATTAATATTTAGATGGCAGTATGCTTGAATTTGAACTGTAACTTGTTGTGTATAAGAATGGGTACCAATATATCAGGATGATATTTAGCCTTTAGCTAATCAAAAAAATTTAAATGTTCTAAAAATTCATGCATAGTCACCATTGAGGCAATCATTTTAATCATAAGAATGGATCCTGAATCAAACTAGAAAAGTTAGTTCTTGGACTCAGGAGATATTCCATAGAGGGTTATTTTTAATTACGACTTTTAAAGGAAGATACTGATCCTAGTCAGGAAGATATCATCTTCTTGAGTTCAAATCAAATGATAGTTATCCTGGCCTCTGTGGCACAGCTGTCAAGGCACATGAAAAATCAGAGAATTGCTACTAAAACACCAGGTGAAAGTTTCTTTGTCTAAGAGTTAGAGTTGGAATTTTCACCAGAATTCACATCTGAATCTGATGCTGCTTTCAGAAAAGTTCATGTAATTGTAGGCTTCATTCAAAGAGGCAGAATGTCCATAGGAAAGGTGAAAATAATTTTACTTTTTTTTTGCACTGGTTAGGGCACATATAGAGGAGAGTAGTATATTCAGTTTGATGGAATTTGGAGCTGGAAGAGATATTTGAGATCATCTTGTCCATTGCCCTCCTTTTACAACTGAGAAAACTGAAACCTAGGGCATGAATATACTTGAATATATTCATGCAAGTAGCAAACTTGACAAGGTTGCTCAGCTATTCATAAGCTTCAGGTCCTGTGGTTGTTGTTATTCAGTCATTTTTTCACTTGTGTCTAACTCTTCGTGACTCCATTTGTGGTTTTCTTGACAGTGATCCTGGAGTTATTTGCTATTTTCTTCTCCAGTTCATTTTATAGATGGGGAACTGAGGTAAGTGGGGTTAAGTGACTTGCCAAGGGTCACACATCTAGTAACATATAAGGTCAGATCTGAACTCAAAAAGACTATGTCTTCCTGACTCCAGGCACCACAATCTATCTATTGTGATATCTAGATGTCCCATGGTTTATCCCTAATACCACCTGCTTATTGAAGTAACAAAAAGAAGAGCAAGGCTAATTAAATGTAAGAAATTATAGCAAAATACAGTTATATAGCTTGTACCATACCTGAAAGACTTGATAATAAGGTGTAGCAGATTATTTACTCTTTGTTAGAATTGCTTGAGTAAGACTCTAAACTACAAATCTGTGTTATCTACCTCTTTCTCATCTATATATCTGTCTAACACCTATCTATATCTATTTATCATCTATCAATCTATCTACCTAGGTAAAACTTGTAATAAAAATATTTGACAAGACTATGTGGATGTGACAATATGAAAGTCTATATGCCCATCTTTTAGGTTACAGTTAATAATCAGTCAGTCACTGTAATGTTAATGTAAGGCTAATGGTGGGTGGGTGGAAGAATTAAAGATCTTCCCTGCCCATTAGCCCCAGTACCTTTTGTTAATTTCTATTGAGGCATTGAGTCAGAGGGTCTGGATCTGAAAAGTGTATAAATACTCTGAGGTGAGGTTTTACTTTGGGACTTGCTCATTGGAAGTGTTTATTTGGTCAGACGAGATTGTGAGTAGTTACTAAGGAGCCTCCTGACTTTAAAAACCCAGACATTGGAGCTTCTCTCTCTAGTAACTATGCATATATGTAATGGTCAGACAGTTGGATCTGTCTGTTAATCTGTGATGTATGTATTATTGATGGTCAAACCTGTCTCTTGGTCTTTATTTCTCTGTTTGTATTTTCTCTGAAGTTCAGAGTGCTCACTTTTCCCCTTCAACTGTGTGAATGATGCATGCACTTGATTAAAGTAGATTGTTGACCCCTCAACAGCTGCTATCCTTTTAGAAAAGCAGATGTAAGAACCTAAACAGCAAGTCCTCCTGGGTATGCCGGGGTCGTTGCTGTTACAGTCACTAGCTTAGAGAGGCATGTACCATGATGTACAATTTCTCAACCATCCATGACCTAGGCGCCCTTCTCTCTGGTATTGTCCAGGGGAAATGGTGCCAAACTTGGAGTCAGAGGATCTAATTTCAAATAATTTTGTAGCCTTGAACAATGTTTCATCTCTTTTTATCTCATTTTCCTTATCTATAAAAAGAGTTAAGCAATATATTTTCTCATATTCTTTTCAGACTCCAAATTATGATCCTGTGATGTCCTCTCCTCTACTTGTTCATCTATGTGATTCTGATTTTGTGACTAATAATGGTTGAATGAATTTTATGAATGAAATCTGACTAAACATGTTCAAGTCACTGTGGGAAATACTGAGAGAGATATAAATCAGAGCCCTTGTTCTCAAAGATCTTCTAGTCTTTTAGAGGAGATAAAACATGTACAGAAATAGCTACAATAAACTATATGCCATAGCTAGTACAAAAAAGAGATTCAACTTTCTACTAAAGTTTGTGAGCATGAGGGAAGACTTCATGGAAACTTGAAGGATAGGTAGGATTTCCAGTGGAAAGGAAGGATATTTTAGTCATATGAAGTGACATTAGCAAAGGTATGGTGGTCAAAATGTGACAGCCAATTATAATAGTCAATAAGTTTTTTGTGTTTACTTTGTGCTAGACACTGCCCAAAGTGCTTGTGATAAAAATAAGGAAAAGCAAGAGAGTCTCTAGTTTCAAAGAAGCTTAATTTTGCTTTGTTATTCATGGAATAATAGAGTGACCAAACACAGTACATAAGTTTTCCATTTTCCTTAGACTATTCTGATGTATATTTTGTATCCCTCCATTCAAGATTCAAGAGCCAGGAGAACACTGGACACAGTAACAGCAATATTATATGATGAAGAACTGGCAATAATTTAGGTCTTCTCAATACAATACAATGATCTAGGACAATCCCAAAGGACTCATCATGAAACTTGCTTGCTATCTCTCTCTAGAGAAAGAACTGATATTGTCTAACTATATAGACTGAGCACACTACTCTTCCTTCTATCCTTCCTCCATTTCTTCCTTCCTTCCTTCCTTCCTTCCTTTCTTCCTCCCTCTCTCCCTACCTCCCTTCCTTCCTTCTTTCCTTCTTTCTTTCTTTCTTTCATCAATGCTTTACATGATTATATATGTATAACCCATTTCAGATTGCTTACCATCTTGGAGAGGAATGGCGGAGGGAGGGATAGAATTTGGGATTAAACTTTAAAAAAAAAGTAAGAACTGTGTTAACATGTAATTGAGGTAGAATAAAATATTTTTTAAAATGTAAGTTCCATTTGAGGAGACTGCTTTGTTTTTGGCTTCAGATTTTCTGGGCTCAGCCCAAGGTCTTGAACATTTAGTGCTTAAGAAATTTCTGCTGAATTAAATTCTACTGGATTGAAGTCCTGACTCTGCCATATACTGACTGCATGTCCTTGGGCAAATCACTTTAACCTTTCTAAATTCTCATGTTTTAAATTATAAATAGAGGATATTGCATTATCTCACTCACATGAGTTAGAATCAAATGAAATCATGCACCAAAAATATTTTATAACAGTAAAGTTCCTTACAGAAGTGTTATTGTTTTAAAATATTATACTTTTGCCTTTTATATGATTCAGTTGCCATAAAGGTAATTCTAAGTCTCTGATTGAAAAGGAGAAGCCAAATTTGATGCCATGTAAAAAAGTTTCTCAAAGAAAAGATCACAATATCAATTACTGAAATTAATGAATTTGATTCATGAGCTACAGAAGAAAACTATCACCTACATCATCACTATTATTTTGGTAGTTGGGATAGTTTTAAATATCTGTTATGAACCTAAAGATTGCTTACTATATACAGAGCACTATACTGGACACTGAGGAAAATATAATGTTGAATTGAATTTCATCTGAGTGGAGGTATACAAGAACATGACAAATGGGCAGAAAAAATGATAGGATAGAAATAAAAGTAAGTTCATTAAAGAACTTTACTTCTCTCCCTTCCCATTCCCAGTGCCTTAAAGAAAACTATAGTGAAGAGAAGCTCATTATTATTTGGGAAGAATCAGTGATGCCGTTGCACATTTCATTTGGGTTTTAAAGGACAGTCATTTCTGAAGCATAGAATATTTCATGAGCAAAAACATGAAAATAGGGAAGTGGAAGGTATGTTAGTGAGAAAAATAGTTGAACTTGCCTAAGCATATTGCATGGAAGAAAAAAAGGCAATAAAGCTTTTAAGGTAGAGTGATACCTTTGAAAGGGTCTTTGAATACTATA
The DNA here is from genome assembly GCA_028658325.1 of Potorous gilbertii. Taxonomy (NCBI): domain Eukaryota; kingdom Metazoa; phylum Chordata; class Mammalia; order Diprotodontia; family Potoroidae; genus Potorous; species Potorous gilbertii. Next base: position 177,848,504 of record CM053772.1, on the reverse strand, counting down.
CAAAGAAGTTTGAACTTGCTGCAGCAAACCATAGGGAGCCACTGATGAGTTCTGAATAGCCAAATGACATGACTATCTATTGCAAACTTTTTAAAAAAATATTTGTTATTTTTTTCTTTTTTGCATTCACTTTTAAAAGGTTTTGGGTTTTAAATTCCACCTCTCTCCCTTTTCCCCTCCCCAAGAAAGTATGCAATATGATGTAGGCTATACATGTACAATCATATTAAACACATTTCCACATTAGTCATGTTATGAGACAAGAATCAGAACAAAAGGAAAAACAAACATATGAAAGAGAAAACAGAAAACAACAAAAAAAGAGAAAATAGTTTGCTTTAATCTGCATTCAGACTCCATAGTTCTTTCTCTGGATGTGGATAGTGTTTTTCATCAGGAGTCTTTTGGAATTGTTTCAGATCACTGCATTACTGAGAAGTAACTCTAGCAAACTTAAGATCACTCTACTGATGTCATTTCTCCTTCTCTAGCAATGATATAGAGCATAGATTGGAAGGTGGAAAAAGTGAGGTGAGAAAATCAATTAGAAGCTTTGTATAAGAATCCAAAAAAGTCTATACTTTTTTGGTTAGTAATAGGTTAGTAATAGGAACAGAACAATAAGAAGAAAAAGTATTTTTTTTGTAGAGGTATCATTGATAGGATTTGGAATCTTATAATATAAGAGAATAAGGGGGAAAAGTCAATGCTAATGCAAGTGTTGGACTGGAGGGATCGGGAGAGGGAAAGAGACCAAAGTGACAGTGAAGGAGAAAATAAACTCTGTGACAAGATGAGTGTGAGCCTTCCATGATACATCCAAAGAGAAAGATACCTGTGAGCAGTGAAAGATAGATATACAGAGTTCAGAAAACAGATGAGAGTGAAAGATACAGATTTTGAGACTTATGTTTGTAGATGGAATCACTAAAGGGGAATGGGTGAATAAATTTGCCAAGGGAAATCATATAAAGAGAGAAAAGAAAGGGAATGACAGAATAGCATCTCGGGGACCTCCAATCTGGAGGATTGGAAAGAGAATAATGAGATAGATGAAAGAGACAGGAGGAGAAAAAAAGGGAGTGTAGTTTAAAAGAATGCATATGTTTATGGAGTACTTTAAGGTTCAAAAAGTATTTTGACCATAATTATGGATAACTGAGTGTTTTTCTTTTCATTCAGATGACTTAGTGTTATGTGGATATACCTAGACTTGTACGGTTCATCAACATTATTAACAAAGCCAGGGTAAGTTAAAGAAAAGAATTGCTTCTGGTTTATTACTACTTGAGTTTGTAAGTCATTTGCTAATAAACATACGTATTCACACACACACACACACACACACACACACACACACGCGTGTGCGTGCCCGCGTCTATTAGCCTGAAGAGTTAATATTCCTCCAAAAACATCTATGTTAGTATTAAATAGTCTCTTCCACATAGAAGGTACTGAATGTCTCTTCTTGTCTGATTCCCCAATAATTGTGTGAATCAAAGTAACAAAGTAATAAAACATCACCATCTGAAGTGATAGTTATTCATTTACCTCTGATGGAATAGAAGGGCAGGCAATTCAAAGTGTAAAGTAAAATGTAAACTCATTGAGGGCAGTACTGTGTGTGTGTGTGTGTGTGTGTGTGTGTGTGTGTGTGTGTGCGCGCCCATGTCTCTAGCACACACTCTTTAACATAGCAGGTGTTTAATACAAGTTCAGGTTTGTTGAATTGACATATTAAATAATTCACTGGCAAAACAGCCCCGGTTTTAGTTTAAAAAAAAAATGACCGATGTTGCCATTGTGTATTTTTAAAAGCAAATCTAGTCCAATGTACAGAGGCCTATATTTGTTAACACTCAACTGTCTCCCCACCTCTCCTTATACTGAAAAAAAAAATGTGAAAATTATGCTATTAGTTATGGCACAGGTACAAACTTTGATCTAAACTATGCCCTTAGTTCCATGTACCTCATCTGAGGGAGGAAAATAAAAGTTTCATTTAACTGCCATATTCTCCACACCTAGCCTTAATCGCCATAGATTTATGTACTTACAAGAGTAGTAAATCCCTTTTAGTATTGGTTCACTTTGGAACAGTGAATGACTCTGGACAATTTCAATCTTGTAAAGTAGAACATTCTGCAATGACATGTCAGAACAATCCATGTTCTATCAGAGAAAGCAGTAGATTTATTCCAGTGTTCACTCCGCTTATTCAGAATTGCTGGTCCCCTTTGTCCCATATGTGACAATCAGATGCTGCTGCACATATGTAAATTTAGATCTTCATGAGAGAAAATTTGAAGTTAACTTCCAGATTGTTAGTGGTCTTAATGAGAGTTTTGCTGCCTGCATCTTAAGATCATCACATTGTCACAAAATAAAGTAGGCTCTTTCTAGAATCTGGCAACTCTGACTGAAGATTAATGAACCTCTTGCAAACTGGAACGAAGAAAACTGATCCGTATGCCAGTACACGGACAGGTGTACTGCAGATTTAAATATACTGATATTTATCCAAATTACTTACTGGTAAATTAACTCCTCAAAATTTAACCAGCTGGTTTGGCTTAACAATATTTGGTAATGTTATTTGACTTCTCTTCTACCCTTTCTTATTCCCCTCTATTCCTCCTTGAATTCTCTGTTGATAAATGTATGTGTCTAAAACACTGTCTTTTAAAGCTATAGATAGAAAATTATGACAACAACAACTGTTAACACAGAAAATTTGGACTGCACATTATGAAATGATTTCTTATATAAAGAGATATACATTTTATGGAATCTGGGAGGTTCTGGAATCCACTTTGTCCTTGCCTTCTTCTTTGCACCATTTTCAGCAGTGAATATTCATGTGAAATCTTGATTTGGCTGTAATTTCCATGTAGTCATTGAATTAACTATGGCACAGCAATTCATTCTACTCACTTGACAAATGTGAATTCCTTTATATATGTTATTATGCTAAGGTATTGCATAGAATACATCAACGAAGGGATTATTCTGACCTTCGAAGAGTCTGCAATATAAAGGAACAATAAGAAACACAAAAACTGAAATCAAAACAATAAACATGTAAGTACCTACATTGTTCAAAGCATCGTGTATGTTTTACACTGGGGAAAATAAAAAAATAAAGTTAAACTAAGACTTTTTGCCTGTCTTTAAGAGGCTTACTGCCTAGATATCTTTATAATACACAATGCAACAAGATAATTATACTGAAGATAACAAAATGAAATGTATGTGAGACATAAGGGTAACATTAGTCACTATTCATGGGAGAATGGGTGAGGTTTCCTATAAAAGTGGGCTTTGAAACATGGGTAGGCATTCAACAGTGAAAGACTGGGAAGAATGATAAACAGCTAAAGGGAGGTAAAGAAGGAATTGGTTGGACTAGGAGTTTAAGTAATTAATATAGAAAGTCTATTTAATTATACAAGGATTAATTCTGGAGATGACATGAAGGGGAAGACTGGGGGAAATTCATTCATAATTTATTTTTTAATGGGGAGAATTACCTGAAGTTTATTAGATAATAGCAACAAGAGTATATATGGAAAGAGTGGTAGAAACAGATTTAACAGATCTTGAAAGAGAAAGAAGATGACTGAAAAATGTTGGTAGGGGAATGGTTTGGAAATGGCCAGAGAGCGACATTCTGGTCATTGCTTTTTGCTTCTATTTCCTTAAGATGTAAGTATTATGTGTGTATAGAGGGAAACATATTCTTTTCATTGGTCTTTTGTGAGTGCAACAGGTCATGATACTAGTTCAACTTGAAGTCTGCCTGTCTTCAAAGCCCACCTGGTGGGAGGCAGGATGTGAACATGTGCAAGGGCTAGAGGATGCTTGAAGATTTCCACAGGTTGTTAAATGGAAGAAAAAAGAAAATGGATGCAGAAGTGGAAAGCTGCCCTACAGCACAACTAACTCTTGGAGGCCTTCCCCTCTTCTCTGTCAGGACGCAATGCCTACAGACATTCTCTCAGCTATGATGCTCTACCTGCCAAGCCACAGCTGACAGGCTCCAGTGCTTTTCAGATCCAGTAGTGATCTGCTTTTGCAACCTTGAGGGCCTATAATTTAATCTCTGGACAAATTGCTATTAGTGAATTAACTACCTAGATTTTTAGTAATGGTGATACAGCAACATGGAAAGAGTGGCAAGAGTGAGCTCAAAACTTATTTTTCCTATTACTAATTTACAAAGCTTGGCAAATAAGAACTAACAAGCCATATGCACCAGATGCTCAGAAAGATGTAATTGGGAAAGTGTGTGGTGAAAATGTGATTTTTGTTTCTTGTTACATATTTTATTTTTTAAAGAGGGAAATGCCCTTGTACATTGAGAAACTACATGATTGTTTGGCTGGGCAGGAAGATTCAGAGGCAAAAATAGAGGCTTGTGAGTAGTGGTGAGTAGATGGTTGACATGCATGTATGAGGCCACATGTGCAGCAGTTATAATATGAAGTGAATTGCAAATTATTATGAGAATGATATAAATTTTGATACAAAATTTTATGACTGATTACTTTTCACTGAGTATTTTTTTGAGGTGTTTTGGGCCAGTGACAGAAAAATGACAGAATGAAGACAGGCACTATAATGAATTTTCACAAAAGTAGACCAGGTCATCAGGGCTACTCATTTCTGAAGTTTCTATAGTAATGAAACCATTGTGTCCTCTTTAGTGACACACACAAATAATCACACACTCTTACATATCCTGAATGGAATTTATATAGAGAGGATACATATTCCAAAATTTGACTTTCCTTAATGAGAGTGGTTGTTTTAATCTCTATTTGTTGTATTAATTTTCAGATCTCCTTGGTGGCACATCTCTTGAAGTCCCATTATAGAGCCAAAGGGCAAAATGTCTATGAGGAAAAAGAACATAATATCTGTCTTGGTTGCTTTATATGTCAAGGGGTCTTTTTCTTAATCTCTACTTCTAACTTTACAGCATTTCAATTGAAGAGGCAAATTGTTATGTCTTTCCATCCCTTTTAGGACTTTTAACTGAAGTTCTCATATTTTTGGATTGGTTGAGGGGAAAAAGAGGAATTAGGCTAACTCATGGTCTGCCTTGAAAATAATCATACACCTTATATATATGGCAACCACAATCTTACACATTCCTATAATTGGAAAATACATGTATACATATTCATATATATATACATACATTCACACATATATACATACATATATGTGTATTTAGCTATGGAAAGGTATGCAAGCTTTGTACAGTAAAACAATTTTATATGGGATCAGAACTCATGATGTAATAACTATTTTTGATGTTTCCAAACATATAGAAATATTGAGAAAATGACTGAATTTTTTTCATTTTTCTTCTGAATATTTTACTGTAGTGAAAAATATCTTTAAAATTTATAATTACCCCAACTATTTAAGATTGGAATCTATTTACCAATAGTTAAATGGTCAAAAGAATTGAGCAGATGGTAAAATATTAAGAGAGATATTCTACCGATAACCACTTAAAATGTTCTAAATAGCTAATTTTACTTTCCATTTCATTAATATGGAGTATATTAGACAAATGGAAATTAAAATAACACCAGTATGTCATCTCACACCAATAAGACTAGGACAAAAGGATAAAAGATAGGGGAATTCATTTTTAGATGAGGCTCTAGGAAGATAGTCTCACTAATTCCTAGCAGCTGAAGGTATGAGTTGATTCAACTATTCCAGGGAAAAATTGAAATTATGCAACAAAAATTTCTAAATTGTTTAAACATTGTAATCCAGACATTCCATTACTAGAATTATAACTAAAAGAAGCTACCAATATTAAGGAAAGATCTCCTTGTAAAAAAAAGACTTTAAAAGTATTATTTGTGAAAACAAAAAACTAGAAACAATACACACCAAAGAGTGGAGGAAAAGGTAAACAAACTATAGTATGTGGATATAATAAAAAATACTCTATCACAATAAATGATAATTATGAAGGTTCACAAAACCACATGAAGATATATGAAATGCAACAAAATAAAAAGTAGACTCAAAAGATCAATATATATAATAATGAAAATATAAATTAAAAATCAATAGGCAACACAATTCTGGTCAAATATATGTTTAATATTAGTTCCACACTACTAAAGTGGACAATATATCTTTTCTTTCCATAAAAATTAGCAAACTATTTTTTAGGAAAATTATTATACCTCAGTAGGGTAGGAGTGGTATTGTTTGGTTGATTATTGGAGAATATCTTGTATGTGAAAATAAAATGTATGAAATTTAAAAAAATTCTTCAATTTGTACCACATATTATAACCAAAATATCAACATTTTTGTAGAGACAGGTAATGTTCTGAAAGTGTTCACCAGACTACAAAATAAAAATAAATGTAAATTGCCTGAGTTATTCTACAATTTCTTACCACTTTGAATTTCTACAGAAGGCTGACCTTCTCAGGATAGGGTTCTCTTGTCAAAGATAGAGCCTCTGCTGACTCTTAGAAACAGGGTGGGTTCTACATCCATCATTCCACTCAGGAAAAAAGCAGGCTTTTAGAAATTGGTTTTGAAGTGGACATTATTCCTCCCTGGGCCCCTAGGCTGAGAGATATCTGTTAGGTTACTGGGCAGGGTTGGATAACCTGCTTAGTAACAGGTTTTGTTGGGCCCTGTCAAAATGTTATTCCCCTTTGGGTTGTGAAATATCTAATGAATTGTTAACAGTCATTTCTTGTTTAGTCCATTTGCATGGTAAAAACCTGCCCCCCTAATGTTAGATCCCCATTGCCAGGTAACCACCTTCTGCTGAGCACTCCTCCTTCCTGACAACTACTGTATGTTGAATGACAACCAGTCTTTGATTGGCTACCTCTCCTGGCATCTCTTCTGTTGGGGTCCTTTGCCTAGTAGCACCCTGACAACCACCTTTTGTTTGGGCATTCTTGCCTGGCAGCAAGCCCCGCTCTTGCTCTGTCAGAACTCTGTTTGTTGTGGAAACAGCAAGACTGTACCGACTAGTACAGAAATGCTTAAAATGCACTCACCCACCTCAGTTCGGGGCTGTCTCCTCTGGTTCTCTCCATGAGGCAGTCATCAGCCTGGCTAATAAATCACACTCTCGAAATTCCCAATCAATTTTGCCTGTGACTTATTAACTCTGTCCATTTCAGTTTCTAGAAACATAGCTTACTAGATTTAAGTCTCAAAAAATGTATATTTTGTACAAATTAAAAAACATTTTCATTAATTTAGTTGGGGGATATATAGTAAGTGTACTATCTTTCATACACAAGCATAACGTTACTGAATGCTGTCAGTAGAGCTTTTTTTTCTGACTCATGTTGAAGGGTCTGTGGTAGCCAATCCAGGACTCCTGCCTAGTTAGTTGCCTCTGGTCTTTGGTTCCAGGTTTTGGGGGTGAGGGTATAGTTATTTCCCAGGAATAAGATAAAGTTTAACAGCCCCTATAAATATTAAATCCATGAGCTTGGCACGACTATTACTTTGTTTTAACAACTAAAAAAAGTCAATTACAATTCTTTGACTAAATCCACTTAGCAATATCTAAGTTGAAAGGAAATATGCCTTCCCAGTAAACCAGAACTTTCATTTGGGTATTGGCAGGGTTCCCTTGTTATACTTTGTGATGAAATCAAGATGCTGAAAGAAGGAACATATTCTAAAATAAAAAAAAAAAACTATGTGAGGACATGAGTTATACTGTAAAACATCTCCAAATTTGAGCCTGTCCAGATTTCTTCTGAGATTTGGAAAAGTTTATTTAAAGTATAGTGGATTGTAAATGTGTTTAGTAGATGTGAATTCCACAGAAGTCCTACATGCAATCATTGCTCTACTTGATTATGGTAGAAGATGACCTTAGGTTCTTGGTCACTATGCTAGTAGGGCAAAAACTCTGATAAGTTCTGCTGTTTGTTTTTTTGCACAGACCTGCAAATAAACCACATCTACTGTCTAAGGCATAATTTTAATACAAAGGTTCATTACTGGCAACTTTGCTACTAGTTGATGAATTTCATTACTGTGGCCAAGCTAAAAGAAATAAAAAAAAATAAAACCTTATCCTCAGTCATATAATGATAGAAAAGGGGGTAGAAGAGAACAAGACATATTGTTCTCATATTTTTATAGTTATTTGTATGCTAAATGTCCAATAATCACTGGGATGACAAACAACTATATCCATATTGAACCTTCTCCATTTGAAGGATATATGAAAAAAAGAAGTTAGAAAGTGTAAAGGAAGATCAAAAGCTTGTGGATTGTTTGACAGATCCTTGTTTGTGTAATGTGAATGTGTGTGTGTGTGTGTGTGTGTGTGTTCATCCTTTGTTGCCGAAGAAGACCACGCCATCACAGAAATGATGACATGACTTTGTACTTGACTTTGTTTTGAGTGAGGAAGGGCTGTGCAGGTCACCAGCATCACTTCTCCTCCGGAGTCATCTGAATCCAGTGATCAGACATTCATCAGGATGACTGGAGATGACCCAGGATGAAGCAGTTGGGGTTAAGTGATTTGCCCAAGGTCACATAGCTAGTGAGTATCAAGTGTCTGAGGTGAGATTTGAACTCAGGTCCTCCTGACTCCTGCACTGGTGCTCTATCCACTACACTACCTAGCTGCCCCTGTAATATAAATATGTTCTTCAGGGGTAGGGTTTTGAAAGTCCTGGATATGGCAAGCACTTTTTGTTGTTCAGTCTTTCACCTGTGTCTGACTCTTCATGACCCTATTTCAGTTTTTCTTGGCAAAGATACTGGAATGGTTTGCCATTTCTTTCTCTTGCACATTTTACAGATGAGAAATTTGATGCAAATTGGGTTAAGTGACTTGGCCAGGGTCACACAGCTAGTTAGTGTCTGAGGCCAGATTTGATCTCAGAAAGATGAGTCTCCCTGACTTGAGGCCTGGTGTTCTATGGACTGAGCCACTTAGCTGCCACTGTGGCAAGCACTGGGCAACATCAAAATAAAACTGACAATATCTTATTAGACTAAAAAATATTTTGGCAGTTATTTCTATGTATGCAATGAGGTGATGAAGTAAAGAAGAGATCAAAATAAATAACAAGTAAGAAGAAAAAGTAAAGATGAAAACTTAGTGCTTACTCTTCTGAGCCAACTTTTATACATACTGTTGATTACAAAAAAATTGGAAATAAAGCTAAAGATATTGACTCAGATTTTAACAATCTTTAAGTGACTCTGAATCTCTGATTGAAATTGATGTACAGCAATGATATCAAGAAAGACAAAATAGTTCAGAAACCACTTCATCCAACAATTGTTTCATCTTCTTGCACAGCAGGGAGTTATGTCATCCAAGGACAACACAGATGGCCTTGAGTCAGGAATAGCAGCTCATTTAATCTATCAGCGTCTCTGCAACTCTCAAAGACCATAAATTGGAGAGCAGGATTCACCTGCATTTATACGGTGAGTTCTTCATAAGGAGTTCCTTATACCCAGAGATCCCCCAGCTTAGTTGGCTTATCACTCCTTCTGAAAAAAAATTACTCAGTGGCCCCTTAGGAGTCTACTTTCTTTAACCCTTTAAATTTTGTTTTATGAAATTTGCATTAGTTTAAAAATATACAAATATTTTTTAAATGATGCATCTTAAATTTAGTAGTTTATTGTAAATTTGTTTTTTCTTGCATTGAAATTTTGATGATGCAATACTGTGTCATACAACTGTATAGTATTGTATTATAAACAAGTCATTACACATACATATTCTTAACACAATGCACTCTTGCCTTCCAACACTTGCTTGTTAAGACCTGTCCATGGACTTGACCATTGAACCATTATAACTAGCATTTTATGTGCTTATTTAGATAATAATGTAATCACCATGACTTTAACTCTGTTATACAACAGATGAAACATGTATGAATGGTTTTTCAAATTTTTTTCTCTTTTCTTCTTTCCTTATGCTTCTGCTTTCCCCCTTATTTGTATTCAACGCCCTCTCAATTGCACCCAAGGCTATTATCTTCCCCTTATGGTTTCAGCATCCAAAAGGGGCAGTTTCACCCACTTTGGGAACCTATGCTTATACCAATGAAATTACAGATTCATTGCACAAAGAAAGAATATATAATCATATTCAAAATAATAGAGTAAATGAAAGATTGTGAATACCATCTAGAAAACAGCAAAAAAACCAAAAGAGGATATCAAATAACTTCAAAATGAATTAAATCATTTATATGTGGATATACTCTTATCATTGATCACAAGAAAGTTACCACATTCAAAGTCCAACAACTATGCGTTGCATTGTATGAGCAAGCAAGAATGACTCTGTAGAAAAAGAAGTCAGACAGAATATCTACTTGATATGTTTGGTTCTGAGTAAATACAAAACACATATAGAGCAAACTGGTATTGGAATATTGACAAGTGAAAGGCACAAAGAGATACATTTTCAGGAGTTAAAAGATAGAAAATGTCATAGACAGCACTGTTTCCTCAGTTGGTCTGTGATCTGATCAGTGTGACTGGCTACTCCCTCCATTTGCCCAAATTATAACCAACTCATGACTCTTCAGTTGGTTTTAGTAGAAAGATTGCTAGATTTGGAGTTAGAGAATTTTGTATTTAAATCTAGGCTTGCCCAATTGTGTGACCTTGGGGATATCACTTACCATGTCTGAGTCAATTCATAAGAGAATTGAAAAATATGAGGGGCATAATGTAATTGTACTAAAGCAGAAGTTTCAAGCACACAGTTCACAGAATGCAGTCTGAAATATTTCTAGGGATAGCATGAACCAGATTAGGTTGTTGTTATCATTGCTGTGTTCATCCTTCATTTTCGAAGAAGAACATGACATCAGAGAAATGATGACATGACTTAAACTTGACTTTGTTTTGAGTGAGAGAGAGCTGTGCCAGATCATGAGCCCAAGTTTCTTCTCCTGTGCCATCTGGATCTAGTGACCAAATACCAGGATGATTGGAGATGGCCCAAAAAGCAATGGGAGACCTTGGTCTTTTTAGGTTAGGCTTGTTCACATATTCACTGAGAGAGACATAACTACTCACTGAGTGAGTAAGTCTCTTAAAGAAGTAGTCAGAGAATGGTCCTTTTAATGAGGAAAAGAAAACTCATAACAAAATCTAACGGGGAGAGAAAGAGAAAGTTATTATTGATAATTACTCTAAGCCAGCTGTTAACTGGAGTTTGGGCAGCAGACTTATTGTTGTCCTACTTATGGACTTCAAAGTGCACTGGGTTTAAGGTTTTGGGAAGGACAAGAAGTGAAAGAAAGAAGGAAGGAAGAAAGGAAGGAAGGAAGGAAGGGGAGAAAGAAACAGGATGGAGAGGATGAGCTGGGTTACTCAGCTAGCTAGGTCCCAACTCAGCCAGCTTCGTCTACTCACAAGTTATGTTCATCTTTTGTTTTTGAAGAAGACCATGGCATTAGAGAGCAAATCAGATTAAAGTATAATTTTGAGACATTTTAAAAAAATATAATAAAACATAGATAATGTTAACATGTGATTTTTTAAAGTTAATATTTGGCCTACAGGGATCCTTATGTACAGTTTAGTGACCCCTGCTCTATTTCAGTTTGACACCACTGGACTAAATCACTTCTGAATTCTCCCCAGGACCAAATCTCTGACTTGTGATTTTTAGCTTCTCTAATTATCACCTACTTTTTAAAATAAAATTTCTATAGAAGAGCTAACTCATATGCTGCAGTCCTTCCAATTGGTATTTTAATATGATGTGGATACCAGTGCAACATTGGAAGAATCCATTTGTTACACTATGCTCTCACTAAATGACCATTCACCTTCTTTTCTGTCTATTTAATGTTCTTTGGTGATGATTTTTGTACCACGGCAGGGTAATTCATCATTAATAATATATGGTAGCTTTCTTTTTTAAATTTATTTTTTAAAATCAATTAATTTATTTGTTTTCAGTTTTCTACAATCACTTTGATGTATCTTAGACTTTTCCCCCTCCCTCCCTCACCTTACTGCTTGCCCTGCCTGAGATGTCATGCAATCTTATTTAAGTTCTACACATACATTCTCATTGAATACCTTTTCACTTTAGTCCTGTTGCATAGAAGAATTAAAATAAATGGGTGAAACCATGAAAACAAAACAAAACATAACAAAAGAGAAAATGATCTGCTTCATTCTGTAATCCAGTTCCATAGTTCTTTCTCTGGATGTGGATGGGATTTTGCCTCCATTGGGAATTTTTTAGGTCTTTGCCATGCTGTGAAGGGCTCTTCTACCAGAAAAATTCCTCGCACATTGTGGTTGTTACTGTGTACAAAGTTCTCCTGGTTCTGCTCACTTCACTCAGCATCGGTTCACATAAACCTTTCCAGGTTTTTCTGAAGTTCTCCTGTTCATCATTTCTTATAGCGTGATAGTATTTCATTATATTCATATACCACAACTTCTTCAGCCATACCCCAAATTGATGAGTATCCTCTCAATTTCCAGTTCTTGGCCATGTGGTAGCTTTCTTGTACTCACTTTAAATCTCTGACTTGTCTTTTGGGTTCCCTATAGTTTTGATTCCTCTTTGGTCATGAAGGACAAAACAACAATAGCCTGAGATTTATGTAATGAATCACCATGGATGCATAGGCCTTTCTCTTTTGAGTGTCTTTGAATCCTATGGAGAAAGCTTTGTGCTGCCTGAGGACTTGAAGTACTAAGTATCATCCATAAATACACTCATTTGGAAAAGTTCACAATCTATAGGAAATTCCTCTTCCATTCAACGTTTTTGTGAGACATCTTTTATGATAATGTTGTTACCCTTATTTATGTCTTACTAATATTGATTTGCAGAATATATAAGAAGAATTTCATTCTTGTGAGGGCATTCATTAAAGAATATTTAAGTCCTTATCCTATATGGGAGACATCTTTGAGGTTATGCTTTGCTATACCAGATAAACGTTTTGGGGAAAATAATAAACATAGGCGGTTGTTTATTCAATTGTGCTAATATAAAGGTATTTGTCAATAACTATCCCCTAGGCTGTATTAAATTTCAAAACTTCCATAATTTCATTGATGATGTCAAAATATAC
>CM053772.1:177818089-177834886 GCA_028658325.1 Potorous gilbertii | reverse complement strand
GTGTATGGGATAACCTATGGGCCAACCACCAACGGGATTCAGGTTGAGGCTCCTCCCACCTAGTGTCCTGATTTTTCTAATGAATTAAATCATCTAAACACTTACTACGATAGATTCTATACCTTTAAAATGATAATAACTGTTCTCATTTGTTAAATTTTCTATGGAATGTAAGAACATGATACAGTCAACCATTCATTAAATGCCTATTATGTGTCAGCCAAGCTGGAGATACAAAGAAAAGCAGAACGAGTCCATTATCTCAAGGAGCTCACAGTTGTGTCTCATGTTTGTCTGTCCTTTGTCTCCCCTACACCTGACTTCAGTTCATAATCATGATAGTAGCATGTATTCTACACCAGGTACTGAGCACGTTATAAATATTTTCTCATTTGATACACAAAACAATCCTGGGAAGTAGCTGCTGTTACTATCTCCATTTTACAGAGGAGGAAAGATGCAAGCAGACTTTAAGTGACTTACCCAGGGTCTCACAGGTAGTATGTATCTGAAGATGAATTTGAACCCAAGTCATACCAACTTCCAGCCCAGTACTATATCCACGGGGTCAAAATGCTAATTCAATTCAATTCAAGGCAAGGAATTATATCATTATATAAGATTCACCTATTAAATATTTAATTAGTATCTATAGTGGGGAAGACATTATGGCTAACACAGAATGAAACAAGACATAGTCCTAACCTTTAAGAAGCTTGTATTCTAGAAAGGGAGGGGGTGTTAAAAATTTGCCAAAAAACCCTAAAATTCAAGGTGATACACAATAAAATCTATGCTAACAATCAAAACAAAGCATTACTATAGAATAGTTTTAAATAACATTAACAAATCCCTATGATTATGTTTGAAAAATGCTATAGAAATAAATCATATTAATCTGACATGGCATCATTTATATAATGAATGTACTACTGCTAATGTTATTTTTAAAATGTATTGCTTACAGTTTATGACAATGAATAAAACTTAAAAACTTTCCAGACTCATTCAAATCTAATTTGGATTTTAATAAAATCTGAATTGTATTCCTTTATCCCATAATTTAATCCTGTGTGCTATACTGTAGAAGCTTGTTTCAAAATATTATTTTATAATAGCTTCATTTTGAATGACTGGCATAAAGTAAGAAACACCTCCAAAATTATTTATCAGATGTTAGTTTGTCCATGTCTATGTGCATTAAAAGTAAGATACTGGCACATTCTATTGGAGGCTGTGGATTTCTCAAACTTCACTTTAAACTTCATATGTATGAAGGAAATGTAGTACCAAAGAAAATACGCAGCATTTGGAGTTGGAAGAATTAGGGTCAAATCCAGAACATCTAGATGATAGCCCAGTGGGGTAAAGTTGACTTGGTGATGTGGTAGTTCTAGTCACAGAGCCAGGAAAATCTGATTTCAAATCAACTCAGAAAAGATGTAGCTCTGTGACCTTCGGTAGTTCTCTTAATGTCTATCTACCTCAGTTTACTTATCTGTAAAACGGTATAATAATAGTGTATACTTCACAGGATTTTTGTGAGGTTCAAAGGGAAAAAACCATGTAAAATGCCTTGCAAAACTTACAGCTATACATAAATGCTAACTAATAATAAGAAATTCTGATCTTTCCTACTAACTCATTGTGGCTTACCAAGACTTCATTTTTTTTACATCTGTAAAATGAAGTGGTTTTACTAGATGGCCTCCAAGATCCTTTTAAACATCTACTCTAGCTAAATAAAGCCCTACATGACTTATATCATGAAATACTATTTGTAATGTTGATGATACACCATTGTTCAAAATAGAAACACTTAAATGGTCACTCATAACATCAACCACATAGAAGAAAAGTAAGAGAATCATCTCTATATTTGTTAAGTGAGTGGATGTTTATTCAGATCATGCTTCCTTGTTAAAATGGGGAAAAGTAGGGAAGAGATCATCCAACTGCTGATGGAGTTACCAAGATGCTACAAAACATGATTTAAAGGCAGGTGAAATCCATTTGCCAATTTCAGGGATAATGGTATCAATGATGGAAGGGAATAAGAATTTACATAATGCCTACTATGTGCCAGGCAGTGGGTTAAGTGATTTTTACAAATATTATTTCATTTTGTCCTTATGTAACTCCATGAGGTAGGCACTCTTTTTGTCTCTATTTTATAGTTGAGGAAACTGAGACAGAGAGTAATTATGTGACTTGCCAAGTGTCACACAGCTGGTAAATCACATTTGAACTCAGGTCTTCCTGGCTCTATCCATTCCCAGCCTTTCCTTAGGTCTGTGATATTTAACGTTTTCATCAGTGACTTAGATGAAGGCACAGATGAAATACTTTTAAAATTTGTAGATGGTACTAATCTGGAAAAGAGAGATACCATGTTGGATGATACAATCATGACTGAAAAAAAATCTCAAAAAACTAAAAGACTAGACCCTATGATATAAGCTAAAGCACAAGCAATTAAAAATATGTTAAGTACCTACTATGTGCTATGAACTAGACACTAAAAGACATGAAGTAAAAAAATCTCCTATTATCCAAGAATGTTAGCTGGAAGAGACAATATATTAAATATGAAAATATACAAAATACATATAAAGTGATTTTAGAGGAACAGCATTGGTAGCTATGTTATCAAGAAAAACCTGATTAACTGAATATGAGAACAGCAGGGAAAGCTGTTTGGCTAGAATATTATCTACATGGAGAAGAGTGATTTGAAACAAAACAGGAAAGGTAGAATGGATCCGGATTCTGAAGGACTTTAAATGGCAAACAGAACTGGTATTCAATCCTGGAAGTAATAGGGAGTGACTGGAATTTACTGAGTTGGGGTCATTGCACTTTAGGAAAATCAGTTTGGCAGCTGTGTGAAGGATTAGATTGGAGAGACTTGAGGCAGAAAAGCCAATTAGGAGAACTGATAAGGACCAGAAAATGAGCAGTGGTTATATGAGCAGAGAGAGGGGGATGCATAAAAGAGCTCTTACGGAGGTAGAAATGACAAGGTTTGGCAATTGAGAGGATATCTGGAGAGTGATAATGGTGAAGTCTTACTCTTGGGTACAATAAATGAACTTCACAAGTACAAAATGGGAGAGGCATGGCTAGACAGCAATTTATGTCAAAATGATCTGTGGATTTTAGTGGCCTGGGAGATCAATATGAGTCAGCAATGTAATATAGCAGTCAGGAAAGTGAACTTGATCTCAGGCTACATTAAGATATGTAGTCTCAAGGAATAAGGAGAGAGAACTGCTCTATTCAGCCCTGAACAACCCATATTTGGGGTACTCTGTCCAGTATCAAGTACCATATTTTAGAAAAGATAAAGGAAAACTGATATTGATCAATATCTTGTGAGGCAGAGATCTCAAACACACTTTCCAGTGCCAGAGTACTCCTGAACCATATAAAATAGTAATTAGGAATTTTAAAAAAATTAAATAAAAATACAATAAAATAGGTAACATTACATTTTAAAACAAAGTCAAAATGCTGCCCACAGGGTTCTTTATGTATGGATTAATGGCCTCACTTCTCTCTATTGGTAGCACTGTGATAGCTTATGATACTCTAGGACCAAATAAAGTGGCTCACAGATGGGAAAACAGACTTCTTAAATAGACCTTTTTCAGTAGTGATAAAATGCTCTGGATTATTAGGCTTGTGTGATACCATTTTTATATACAAGACTACTTGAGTTTCCCAGTCTGGCTCTTGAGAGCCGGTCAGCTGTTCCTCAGGTAGAACACAGAGCATGTGCAATCCTATGTGCTGGCATGTCCCATTTGTATAAGATGGCTCTCTTCTTTTTAATCCTTGAGTAAATAACCTCTCTGTAAGGTCACAGACAGAAGCTCAGATCTTCATTTGATAGTCACCTAAAGCATAACAAAATTTATATTATTGTATGTGTTGCAGATGTGACTAACCACTTTGTGTTCCATGAATTAGATGAAATAAATAGTAAAGAAAACTGAATTCTTGGTGAGTAACTTAACTAAATACTTCTTTAGTACAAAAGAGTCAGGGCAGGGTTGAAAGTTGCCCAGTGCATACTAAAATAATAGAATCAGACTTCCAAGGTTGGAAGGGACTTTAGAAGATGCCCCGTCCAACCTATGCTTGAACAGGATTCCCTTCTACAATATTTCTGACAAATGGTCATCCAATGTCTGCTTGAAGACCTCCAAAGTAGGGAAACTTATTGCCTCCGAATCATTTTATTTCAGCGAGGCAACTAGGTAGTTCAATGCACAGAGTGTTGAATTTTGAATCAGGAAGACCTGAATTCAAATCCTGCCTCAGGTATTTATTTACTAGCAATGTGACCCTGAGCATATCACTTAAATTCTCTTAACAACCACGTCTTCATCTCCACAATAGGAATAATAATAGTTTCTACATCACAAATTTACTGTGAGGATCAAATGAGAATACACACAGAAACCCACACAAATACATATGTGTGTATATGTATGTATGTGTATGTATATATGTGTGTGTGTTTCGCTTTGTAAACTAGCTATTCACTTTTGGATAACTTTGCTTATTAACATCTTTTTTTCATACTAAAGGGTAAATTTGCTTCATTTGTAGCTTCTACAAATTCACTCTATGGAGCTATAGAGACTCCCTAACAAAAATAGAGTTTCACATAGTAGACTGTGACATAATACCACCAAAGCATATTCATTGAACTTGTCTGGGTTCAAGCAACATTCAAGTTATATGAGTGAAGTGGCTACACCAGGTCACGCATCCATAGAAAATAGAGTAATAGTTCAATACTAGGTTTTTCAACCTAGAATGTGAAAGGAGCCAAAAGCAAAAAGCAAAACAAAAAAAAACCCAAGAAGCTGTTCACATATGCTTTAGCAAAGTAGTCAGCAATAGTGAAATAGAATGATCCAAGAGCAAAGGTAGAACCACTAACAACAGACCAAGTCCAAGGACTAAAAATCTAGCATTGGAAATTGTAAAGCAAAGATCTGACCTTGGACAATGACTTTGCTGTGATTTGTTAAGATTAAAAGCTCCAATTACTGTAGCTTTTAAGCAAGACTACATTGTATCCACCTGATGTTTCAAACAATCCATTCCTGTGGAAAGCAGCATATCACTTCTCTCTAAAATAGAAAACAACAAGGTTAAGAATGGTGATAGACACATTCTGTGAAGCACCAGTGGCATGACTTTTATACATTCTCCTTGAAAGGCAAATGGTTCCTCCTATTTTATGAAAACAAAATGATTACAATGAAATAAAAATTACAGTGAATACCCACCAGGATTATCTAGAAAAAAGAATATGAACAAGAAAGATCATTCTCTATCTTACTCACTTTCCATACCTGATACCCATTAATCCTGAACTAAATGACCATTGATGGTGTTTTTTGAGAGGTGACAAAGACTTCAAAGTGCAAAAGAATAGCTACTACCAGTCTACTGCTGTACAGACATCACCTATGTAAGGTGATTCTAACTACCATTATTTCATGATAACACAGCTGATATATTATAATCAAAATCAACCATAAAGTCATAAACTCCACTTATTGCTGAAAATCTGTTAAATATATATATACACATATACATATGTATGTTTCCTAAAGATAACAATATATTTTCTCATCAATATCCATTGTTACATTAGCATAGATTGGTTTATGAAATTTGATGAACCAAACCTGTAAATTTACATCCGGGAAGTGAGTGGAATTGATTAGCTTCCAGAGAAGAAGATAAGCACAGTGGTCAAGTAGGTGTCTATTATAACCAGATATAGACATGAAGGAATTGAGATGAGGAGGGAGAAAAAATCTGAGGAGGTAGCAAAGGTATATTCTCCCTATCTTTCAATTTTGTCTAGGGCTGACTTTTATCCAATCATAAAAGATTCCTGGGATTGGAATACTTTCAAAATTAATTATGTTCAACTGAATGATCTTCAGCCTAAGTAAGGGGATAATAGTTTATTATTTGGGATACCAGATAGAGGATTCTGACTATGTGATAGTCAGGAAAGTATGTCATTTACATCTTCTTAAAATCAAAATTAATAGTCAGATTCAGTAAATGATGTAAATAAATGTATGTCATGTAAATAAATGGTATGTAGAACTTCAGCTAGAACACATACTTAATAACTGGTTTAGTAATAAATATGCTAACAAAAACCAATTTACTCATATATAATATGAAAAGAATACAATTAACTAAAAATAAATACTACTCCCCTCTACTTTAGCATTTGCCAGGGCACCAACATTGTGTCAGAAAGCTGTCCCATAGGGCAGTGGGAATTCTGCCAAACCTCAGGAAAACTAAAACCCCATAGCTGAGCTCTTTGTGTCTCAAATGATGAGGAAATCATGCCAATAGAATAAGCCTGGTCTTCTGGATCAATTTAATCTTAATGACTAACTTTTTTACTAAATACAATTTTTCATTTACATCACGGAGTAACCAGGACAATTGTAGAACACTAATTAAAATCCTGTCATACAATAGAAAAGATGGCAAAAAAGTTGCTTTCATCATAATTCCTCAGCCATACTGAAAACTGAAATGAATAAATATACCAAACATGCAGTAAAGTTGTATAAACACAAGAGAAGTCAGAAATATTTCCAAATAATATGAAGAGTTCCACATAAATGGTGCAGTTAGGCTAATTGAAACTAGGATTCATCCTAATAATCCCCAATACAACAGGCATAGCCAATGTAAAGAATCTGATATAGATTTGTTTTAAGCTGCTGATTTGGTGGCCCCTACTCAGTCCTTTAGAAGCAACAAGTCAGTCTTAAACTTTCATTCTCCGTAAGAGATAGAAATTGTTGGTCTTGCATGTGCCAGAAATTGGGTGAAAGTGTAGCAACAATAGGGGAAAGGCATATGTGGCCACATAGAATTCTCTTGAAAGGAAAAGTCATCTGTGCCTGAAAGGCATTTTAATGATTCAGGAACTCTCTTTTCTCCATTCTTTCAGTAGTATTTATAGAGAATAGAAATCGGATGTGACACATAACCACACCTCCAATAAAGCTTTGAAGTCCGTGTAGGAAAAACAACATACATATGTGCAACCTTAGGAGAGGGGAAAATAAAACAACAAAGAGATGAAAAGTTATTGGAAATAGAGAAACAGATAAAAGACAAAATGACCTCAATATGCTTAGTAGAAGCCTAACTCCAAAGTAAATAAGCCAATAACAAGACTCTTAAAGATAGAAGGAAAAACAAGCAAGATTGTGTTAAAGTCTAAAACACAATTACATTTGTTGATCTTGAAGAAAGAAAACAAAAAAAAACAAAGAATGAACAAAAGGGAAAAATTGTGAATTTCCTGAAGATGATGGAAAAACAGCAAAACACTCTGGGAAAAAAGTGAGGAAAAACTTCAGTTTTTTTCCACTTAGTATTTTTTTCAAATTACTTACAAAGAGAATTTTTAACATTTATTTTCTAACATTTTGAGTTCCAAACTTTTCTCCCTCTGTCCCTCCTGCCTCTCCAAAAGAGAAATGTGATATGGGTTATACATGTACAACCATGTTAAACATATTTCCAAATCAGTCATGTTGTAAAAGAAGAATCAGAACAAAAAGGAAAAGTTATATAAAAGAAAAAACAAAACCAAACAAAGTGAAAAATAGTATGCTTCATTCTTCATCCAGACTCCATAATTCTCTCTCTGGAAATTTTTCTATGATGAATATTTTGGAAATGTCTTGGATCATTGTATTGCTAAAAAGAGATGAAGTTTATCATAGTTGATTGTTACATGATGTAGCTGTTACAACATGCAGCCTTCTCCTGGTTCTGCTCTCTTCACACTTAAAAGATAGGGAAAAGAATAAGAAGATGAATATGAACCTATAAAAAGTAAAAAAACAAAATCCTCACCTAATATACAAAGAATTTAAAAAAAACTAAAGGAAGTAAGGATATGGTGAGAACAACAAATGGAAGGAAGAAAGGAAGGAAGGAAGAAAACAGATGAATGAGGGAGATGAGATTTTTTTATTTTGAAGTTGTCTTCTAAGAGGAATATGGGGAATAAAAACAGAACAAGAGAGAAGACTTCAGAAGGCCTAGATGAGGATATAAATTAAAAATGGAGAAATTTAATGAACACTATTTTAACAAATATATCATGAAATAATATTACCTGTTAAGAGTTTTGGATTTGGGAAGAGGAAAGGAGGTATTTGAACCACATTTTAATATTGACATAGAAATGAATGCATTTTCAAAAGAGAATTGAGCATGTTAAGTAAATCTGAGGAAGTAGGGATGAGGCAAACAATGAATGTATAGCATAATGGGGGAGATTAGACTGTGGGAATGGATTAGGACCAAATTAATATAAGTGTAACTATTCAAAGACAGAGATGATTAGATAAAAATGTAAAAGAAAATAAGTAATATAATAGTAACCATAATAGACAATATTCATATAGCACTTTACAGGTTGCAAAACATTGCTAGTTTTATCTTACAGAAGAAAATTAAACCTAATAATCATAACCTTAAATTTTATTTACAACCAAATATAATGAAAAAGAATGAAAAAGAAAAAAAAAACACCCACAATTGTCTATTCATAAGAAATATAATATAAATTAAGGACAAGGAGAACCTGAAATAAAATTTGGTCCAAATCTGGCAATTTCAAAAATTTGATGTTATGATTACCCTATCAAAAAAGCATGAACAAAAATTTGGTGTTAAGAGGAATAAGTAGGGTAGAGATATTATACTAAAAAGATGTTGTACAATAAAATAATATAATAAAAATATTTTCATACCAAATAACAACGTGTCTAAATTCATAAAGGAAAATCTGACTTATTTTTAAGACACCGGTCGTAATTGTGGACATTGATCTTCCACTATCAGAAGTAGACAAATTCAATAAGAACATAATGTGGTAGAAAATAAAGAACTGGACACCATAAGAACTTGGATTTAAGGATTCAAGGTGTCTTTTAAAAGAGAACATTAATATTCTTTAAAGAATATACATTTATCTGAATGACATAGAATCTTTAATAAAAAAGGTCATATTCTAGGCCATAAAGAAACGATCATACAAAAATCCACAAATACTAAATAAATGCAATTTTAAAAGACTAAAAAACTGTAGAGTCAAATAAAGAGTTAATAATGGCATCCTGAATAATCACAGTAAACCATAGAAACAGCATAAAGGAAAATGACGATGATGATGTAGTATGCTATCATTTTTGGAATACAGTCCAAGTTGTTTTAAGAAGAAAAATTATACTTCTGAAAAATATACTTAAATCAAATGAAAAGAAAGAATTAATGGAGAATACAATTTTTAAAGCTAGTAAACCAACAAATTAAGAAACTCAGAGCAAAGAAGAATAAATCTTGGAAATTGGTGAAGAAATAATAGACAACAGAAAGAATTACAATTTCACAGAAAAGATCAAACTGAACGATGGTTCTTTGAAATTATAAGTAAAATCAATCAATGTTTGGGTTATCCAACAAAAAAGAAAGGAAAATAAAATAACTAAAGTTAAAAAAGGAACATAATGAATTCCCAACCAAAAATAATCATCAAAATGTACTACACAATTTATATTTGCAGAAGCAAGAATTTAAGGGAAATAATAACTTACAATAATAGTAAATACTCATATTACCAAATATCACAAACAACCCAGTTTCAAGAAGTATAATTTGGAAAGCAAAAATGGAAAATAAAGAAGAAACATTGGTCTACCTAAATTTACTAATAACATATGTAGTGTGCTACTAATACACCTATACTACCAAAAACATTCTCCATAATTGAGAAAGTATTGCCCCATTTCCATACAAGTTTAGGATGATTTCTTAAGGGATACTCTTTTGTGTTGAGTGTTGAGTATGAGGGGGTAAAAGTGACCCCTGATTGGCTGAGATCTCTGAGCCTACAATGCTATATAGCTAGGTAAAGTGAAAGAGACTTCTTTGGATTTACCTAGACAAGCATAGAGGGAGTTTTAAAGGCAAGCATGGACTTTTGAATATCAGATAGGAGATCTCTGAATGAGTCTAAGTGTGTAAATCAGCCACCATGTGTTTGTATTCCACTGCTTGCATCCTTAGACACTACTAATAGCAGTGACCTGACACATGCCAATCCCCAGGAGATAAATATCTGTCTTTATTTGATATAAGATCTTATATATTTATTTGCCTACTCTAATCCATATAGCTTCATTGATTTCTGCTTACTCTGGATTTTTTAAGTCATTTGTAATTGTCTTTTGTATAAAGAGTATTTGGTGTCTTGTAATAAACTCCTTGGTCCTTTTTTAAAGTGATCAGGGAAAGTGATGTTTAATGAATCCTATGTCTAGACTACCAATATTTGAGGTGTGGCAGAAAGATATAATTCTAGCCCCTTGCCTCTCTTGTAGACAAGTGATGAAAGGGTATAAGGCCAGCCATTGCCCTCTTCTTATTGATCACAAAAGAAAAAATATAGTCTCTCTTGGAGATAATATTGACCAGATATGAAAAGTCAGATCTGTATACACATATGGATATAGTTGTCATTATCTATCTATCTATCTATCTATCTATCTATCTATCTATCTGTCTGTCTGTCTGCCTGTCTCTATATATCTCTATGTCACATGCAGACCACCATATAAGTAAATATATGGATAATGTATTAATTGTATATTTGTAGATATGCATACATATATGCACAAAAGTGTGCACATACAGATATATCACATATATGTACAAAAGAACATTCTACCATGCTTCTCTCATAAGACCTATGTTGACCAAATTGATATTCAAATAAGGGAAGATTAAAGCAGAGAAAAGAATTATAGATAAATATCATTAATAAATATTCATGTAAAATATTAAAATAAAATTCCAACAAAATATTATCAAAATGTATTCACTAAAATGACTTTATTACATTATATACAGATATTTAGTGTCATATAGATATATCTTTTGTGAATAAAATTAGAGGGGTAGCTATTATTCTTTATTACTCAGAGTAAAAAGAAATTATTGGCTTAACTGAGATAAACCATACAAAACACTGGGGAAATATTTTAATTTCTATGAAAGTCATCTATTCTTGCTAGGCAGAAATTTAGTTACAAATATTATTGTAACTCTTAAGAATAATGTGGAACACTAGATTTGAGTTCAAAGACCTACGTTCTAGTCCCAGTCCTGCCCTTAATGAGCTTTAAGACTTTTCAGCAAGTCTTTTAACCTCTAATGGCCTTGAATTTCCTCATTCATAAAATGAATGAGTTGAATTTTATGGTTTCTAAGGTCCTTTCAGTATTCATAACTACCATTAAAGTGCTAATTTGAAAATTAGTTTATTATGGAATGGTCATTTCCAGATGAACTGAGATGGAAATAGATTCTTGATATTCCCCTGCTTTGGGAAATTTATTCAAGTAAAAGTGGGAAAGAAGGAAAGAAAGAAAGAAAGAAAGAAAGAAAGAAAGAAAGAAAGAAAGAAAGAAAGAAAGAAAGAAAGAAAGAAAGAAAGGAAGGAAGGAAGGAAGGAAGGAAGGAAGGAAGGGAAAGGAAGAAAGAAATAAAAGAAGGAAAAAAGAGAGAGAGAAAGAAACAGCATCATAAATTTAGTAGAAGGGACTAGAAATTTCATTTGAAATTTCGTGATCAAAATACATTTACTGTTAAGAGAACCACTTTGTAGAGACCCTATTCAGTTTTCTACAATTTGTCTAGATTCATTTGCCAGCTATTGCTAACCTTCTGCTATTGTTTTCCATAAGGACTGCTTTACCCATAGATCAGAAGTAAAGGATCGAATGGATAAACAACAGAGCAGTAAAGTGCTCACTTCAGGGTTGCAGCCAATCTAATTAATTTTTCATTCAGTTCTGATGTATTAGAGACCGATCAATTTGGGATTATGTTTACAGAGTTGTATAAGGAGGAGACCGGGTCCTCATTTGTCGTCTAGGCTGTCCAAATTAGTCAGTTAAATGATCCCAGAGGATATCATAAAGGATATGAATGGTTCTTGTAAGTACCTTTTCTTTTAATTACAGACCAAGCTGTCAACACTTCCTACAGATCTTGACCTCAATGACTGAAGGACAAAGTCCTGAAGTCACAAATGAGGGGCTCTTTTACATCTTGGACCTCTTTGGTTTGGGGTTTTCACTTAGTTAATGTGTCTTTGGTGAGTTGTTTTAGTATATATAGCCATATACTCTAGCAGTTAATAGCCTCAGATTCTGAGAGTTTGATGAGACTTTAACATGTTCTTGAATTAAATCTTTGCCTGAAACATAGGCAAAAAAGCCTGAAACATAAATCTTGTATGCAGTATTCTCGCAAGGGCTCACATAGCTTCTACTTAAATACCATCAATGATGAGAAACTCATCAGTTTAGAATGGACCAAATTCTATTTTTGGACAGTTCTCATTCTTAACAAGTTAAATTCAAGTAAAATGTATTTAGCCCTATGACTTTCACCCATTGGTGGTTGTACCCCAATAACCAATCCACTCTTTAAAATAGTAATCATGTCCTCATTAAGTCTCCTATTCTCCATGATGAATGTACTCAAATGTTTCAGCCTATTGCAAGAGATTGTCCCTTCTGTATATTAACAATCTCCTGATCAAAAATTTGCAGAAAAAAAGCTAATTTTTGTCAGAAAAAAAGATAAAATCCACTTGTGAAAAAACACAACCTGTCAGATCAAAAGTGAAGAAAGAGATGGGATCATATCTTTATGATCATAAGTCATATAGAGAACTGTGAAGGAATTAAAAAGACCTTTTTAGCTGAAACAATGACTAGTTGTCACTAGTTCTCTGTCTGCCTTAGTTTATTCAACTGTAAAATGAAACAAATAATAGCACCTACTTCTCAGAGTTATTCTGAAGTTCACCTGAGAGTGTTTAGCGCTGTGCCTGACACATAATGGACACTCAGTAAATGCCTATTTCCTTCCTTCCTCGGCAACTTCTATTGGTTTGTACTTCTCCCATCTATAACCAAAACAAAGCAAAACAAGACCTATTTCACTTTTTCTTGATAGCTCTGCAATATTTGAAGATAAGAGTAATGTCTCCACTTAGTTTTCTATTCCCTCTATATAGTTTAAAGCCTATGGTATACAGTTTTTTCTCCAGAATCAAAGATCTACATCTTGAAGATACCACAGATATTACAACATCCAACCATTTCATTTTACAAAGCAAGATTCGAGACCCAGAACAATCAAGTTTTTTGTACAAGGTCACACCATAAGTGACAAAATCAGGGTTCAAATTCAGGTCCTGTGAATTCAAGTTCAACCTTCTTTCCTCTGTACCACATTAGTCCTCAAATAACCTATAGATGTATTATTATTGCTGGTAGTAGTAGCAGCAAAAATGACGGTACTGATTTGAATAATGCTTAAAGATTAAGAAAGTGTTTTCCTCAAAACAATGCCGAGAAATATACACTATTATGCGCAGTCTATGGATAGAAACATTGGCACTCAGAGAAGTTAAATAATTTAACTAATATAAAATAGCTAAATTCTTTGAACCAGGACTTCATTCACTTCTTATATCTCTCAGACCAATGCTCTTTCCGCATCCTCTACCATACTGACTATTCTCCTCCATCATGGACAAGATTGTCATACATTGTGGCATCTCAAAGAGATGGAGGCAGTGAAAAAAATGGATTTGAAGTCAAAGAATCTGCGTGACTTTTTGGCAAGTTTTATCTCCTTTTATCTTCACAACAACCCTGGGAGGTAGGTACAACTATTATGTCCATTTCACAGCTAATAAAATTGGGGCGAAGAAAGATTAGATGACTTTCCCAAAGTCACAGAGCTAGTAAGTGTCTGAAGCTAGATCTGAACTCAAGTCTTCCTCATTCTAAGCCTCCATCCACCATGTCCCCAGGGGTCTCTCAGGCGCCTTTCAGTTTCAAATTCTTAAAACCTGAGTTTTGTTACTAGTTATATATTTGTGTGACAGATCTGAACTTCAGAAGTATTGAGGCCACAAATTGCAAAGGTAAGTGAGGCAATGAGACACCCCAGATTTCCTAAGCCTACCAATGTACTCTGGGTCTCCTGCAGGCTAATAAATGGGCAAAAGGTAAAGGAAAATATGCAAGGTAGAGGCAGGGTGAAGCGCACACATACCTTCGGAGTTTGTGGCCTCAATATATTGTGAAGATTTCTGGTTGACTGTTAAAAATTGCTTAAAATAAAGGGGACTTCTTAACAATAAGTGCGATAAAAGGATGAGACAGATATCTATTGTTAGTAGAAATCAATCAGTGAGTTCAAAATACAGATGAAATGCTTAAGTTCCAATTTTCTGGCCTTGAAAGTGACCAGAATTTTGACTAGATGTGCAATGACTCAGGTAAGCAGCATAGAAGGTGGTTGCACCAACCTGCGGTAAAAAAGAAAAAAAAGTGCTGTAATACACATCTATAATTAGTTCACAAAATGCTGTCACAATGAAAAGGGGAGGGGATGTTGTAAGTGGAATGGCAAAGAAGCAGTATAAGTATCTATTAAGGGTCCATTATGTGCTAGGCAATGAGCTAAGTAGTTTACAAACAATATTTTATTCGACCCTCATAACAACCCTAAGAGGTAGGTGCTATCTTTATCTCCATTTTACAGTTGATGAAACTGAGGCTTGTGCAAGATTACACAGCTACTAGCAAATGTCTGAGACTAGATTTGAACTCGGGTCCTCTTGACTCCAGGACCAGCGACCTCTCTATTGCTCCATGCATCTGGGCAAAGTGGTGGACTGTCCTTCCTCCATTCCACACATGTACCTGAAACTATATTTCTTTTGCATCTCTTCCCCTTTAAGCAAAATATAAAATTGACCTCTTGTGGCTGCTGAAGTTAAAGAGTTTTGAAGTTTAAAAAAGGGGTATTGATGGAGTACTTATGGACAAAGGACCTCTTACCCAGTGTAAATATAGATATATATAGATATATATACACATACACATACATATATGTGTATTGTGTATGTATGTTTATGAATACACATATACATAATATATACATATATACATATGCATACTTGCATACACATGCATACACACAGATAGATAGATAGACGGATAGATGGACAGATAGATGGATAGATAGATAGATAGATGATAGATTGATAGAAAACATTTTTCTTTTTCAGTAACTATATAACCACATTCTCTTACCCTTTAGGAATAAACAGAATCAGTAGTCTTACATGAATGGAGAACCAACGACCACCCCACCTTTTATATACATGAAAAATCTATTTAAACTATCTACTCAAACCAGAGAAATGTTTCTGAAGCCACAAAAATGGTCATTTAATCAAGTGTCCTATATTGAGAAGGGATACATTGCTAAATCATTTCCTGAACACGCAAGCAAGAATCTGACCAGTTGAAATACTTTATTCCTGTATCCCTGCCAATGCACATATACATACAAATACATATATATAAACACATATATATGCATGAGTATGTATATGCACATGTGTATATATTTATATATGTGTGTGTATATTTATATGTGTGTATATATTTATATGTTTGTATATATTTATATGTGTGTATATGTACATACATATATATATACATATATACCCATAATGTGCATAGCAATATATGTATACAGATGTGTGTGTGTGTGTGTGTGTGTGTATTTTACTACCCAAGAAAATAAATATGGTCTGATGGTTTGAGCTGTGGAGAGTGACTGCATCACTTTCATGTAGGATTTAAGGATCTGAAAGGGTTGCTTAACCACTAAGCCTTCAAAGTTCTCTGGGGCACCCAATATTGTATTTACTTTTTTGACAGAGACAGTGAAGCGTAGATGCAGAAGAATAAGGAAGCCACGTGTACCCATCTTCACTGAATAACAGATCTGGCATGCCTCCACATGCACACCAGTGGCAGAAAGAGGATACATCCCTTTAAGCTATGATCCTAAAAATGAGACATATCTGCTTCTTCAAAGAAATTCTAGGATTCTTTTCCTTTTCACTGATTCACTGCCAGACATTGAGCAAGTATCTTAACTTCTATGTTTTTCAGTTTCTCCATCTGCAGAAACAGAGATAATAACAGGTGTTTTCAGTTCTCCTTGAAATCCACAGACAGAAGATGTTGTATAAGTATAGGGTAGGAACTGAAAATTTGTGAGTAAATACAGTGTTTGTCTGCATGTGTGTGGTGCTTGTAGTCAAGAGGCCACAGCAATTATAAGACCTGAAAAGCTATCTTTGTCTTTCATATTTTATTCTCTAAAACTGGTGTGTCAGGAAGGAGGGACAGATTATCTACTGACCTGGTACAAGGTCAAGCATTCAAGAAGAAACAAACACTTGGTACCATTGTTCTGGTGCTATGGGGTATTTTCTCCCACAGAAAATGGTTCAAAAGAAGCTCAGGCTAAGAAAGAGAAAACAAATCTAAGATCCTTTTGTTTGTCTTATCTAGATTTTTGGGCTGTGTCTCTATGGTTCTTCAACAACTTGTTGAAAAATGAAATAAAGAAAAGAAAATATACTCATCATTTTGATAACATCAAATAATCCTGTTATTCTGAGCTTTTAAGAAAAAGTAAATTTATTGAACTACAGTGAAACTTGGCAAATCAAAGATCAATAAATAGGAAAGTAATGGTAACCAGTGAGAAAAGACCAGGCAAAATACTAATAAGGTAATAAGGTTCAGCAATAAATATAAT
>CM053772.1:177797411-177817589 GCA_028658325.1 Potorous gilbertii | reverse complement strand
TCAACAGATGCAAGACAGCCTAAAAAGAGGAGATAAATAAATCTATGCCTCATTAAGAAAAAGTCTTCTGGAGCTTTGATATCTAATTTTTTGAATGACTCATCTGGCTAAGTTACTGTACAGTGGTTTCTAATTTAAGTTATGCTATTTTGCTTCATAGAAATAACCTACTGAAACAAAACTGACTATTACCATGGAACTCCCCACTAAAATATTTTTCATATATTATCTGCTAGAAATTCAATGATTTATAACTTCTAGCATTAGAAAATGTGAATTGAGACAAGAAAATGTTGGGAGATGCTGGCATAAAAGGTGGGCAAAGGTGTAATAATACCTTTAGAAACATACCACGTAACAAGGAAATTTTTCCCAAATTTAGCACGTATCAAGTCATCAAAAGAGAAATTGAGAGACCCTCCCATAATATAATTCTTACAGAAAATTTAGCATGTATCAAGTCAGTAAAAGAGAAATTGAGAGACCCTCCCATAAAATAATTCTTATAGAAAAAAATTAACTGAAAACCAACTCATCATCCAATCATTCCTTGTACTCCCATCACTAGAAATTCCCTGTTCCACAGTTGCCTTAGCCTGAGGCAGTCTGGAAGCCATTGCTGGACAGTGACTCTCAAAGTAAGCACATTGGCAAAGATCTCTGAGGAACCTGATTTCAAGGCAGGTCAAGACCAGTGAACCACACCTAGATTAACAGTGGAAAAAGGAAACAAACCTGAGAGAGAAACCTGTGGATGAGAGAAGGACTCAGAAGTGAGGTGTGGGTTACAGTTACTTAGCTCTGTTCATGTAGCTAGTAAACAGGTAGCTAGTAAAAGGAGTGACAGAATGGTGGTGGGGAAGGTATTTGTGATTTCCCCTCAACTGTTCACAGAAAATTCTCCTGTGACCATCCTTCTGAAATTAGTCCAGGGATGAACGAAAGATGGTCAAATAGAGCAGGGCAGAGCCCAGGAGAATGAGATAGGGAAAAGAGAATAGTGGTCTTTAGAAGGATCTCTGCAGGGGTACCATAACAGGTATTTCCATCTTTTGAGGGCCAGAGACCTTGTCCAAACCCCGTGAGTGAGAATACAAAGAATAGTGGGCAGAGTTAGGTGTAGGGGCACACCAGTGCTGAGCTTTTAGACAGAAAATATTCGATGGTAAGAAACACATTTACTGCAAGAACACCACAAAGAAATTGGCAGAAAGATCCATAAGGAGATATGCTAGCTACAAGTTATGAACAATTAAAGAAGAGAGCCCTTTTTCAGTGAATAAATGTTTTATGACAAGCACATTGAATTAATATTCCCCAAAGGAAAATGAAAGCATTACAACATAAATGCTACAAAGCCTCTTGATAAAATTTTGACAATGAAATAACTTCAGGAACCTTCAGAATGGTTCAAAAGAATATACAAAGTAAGTAAAAATATAAAAGAAATAAGAATAAAACTGTAATAAATAACTATTAAAGATGAAATAAGTCTAAAAAGAGAGTAGATGATTTAGAAAAAAGAAAATCTATTGAAAACACCAAATTCTCTATAAAAGTCATAAAACTGGATACAAAAATGTAAAGGAAGGAAATTAATTTTACCATGTTAAAAAAATAGTTCAAAAGAATGCATAAGAATTACACAACAAAATTCTCTAAGGTTGGTTGAATCCACAGATTATCAATAGAGATAACTTTAAGTTATGAAGAAATATCAACTGAACTTTAGAAGTATAATATTAAATTCATTTTTGTAGGGGGAGGAAACCATTCATCTGGTGGACATCAGAATAGCAGGTGATTACTTCTTTTTACAAAGAAAAGGAAAATGTGGTATGATATTCTAAATAGCAAAGATCTGAAAATAACATTCTATGAGTTATAGATCAAAGAGAAAAATGGGACATGCAGCAAAAAAGAAGAATTCCTTAAAAGAATTTAGATGAAAGCAGGATATTCCATGTGCAAACCAATCAACCTAAGGAATGCTAACAAAAATCTTTAAGTATCAATAGACGATTAATAGTTCAAATATTTGTTTTCCTGTGACTAGAGCAAAACTTTTTCCCTTTAAAACCTATTTTTCAAAATGGGTATGTCATTGTCTCAGAGACACTGAGAAAAATAAATGAAAATCAGTGGGCTAAAAACTTCATGCATACCTACCTATATATATATATGTATACACACATATATAATATACACATATACATACATACATACACACGTATATGTGTACAGATATACAGATACATGCAACGACAAGGATAATTGAAGGAAGAAATAAATTATTTTCTTAAGGATTAAATGTTCCATTCCATCATTAACTAATCATGATGGAATAATAGATGGATTCTTCTCAGGTAGGGAGCTGAAAGAGAAAGATATGAGGGCTTAGAAAAGAACTGATCAGGACCTGAGGCAAAGGGGAGATTTTCAGTCTTGGACTTTGTCTTCTCCAGTCTAAAAATCCTTAATTCCTTTAACCACTTGTCATTCAGGGAGACTCATAGACAAATTATTCTAATCACACACTTTTTATCATCTTAACATCTAAACAATGTAAATCTTCTTTTAAAACAAAGAGAGATGAATTCCCAAAGCAACACTGGTTTAGAATACAAGTTCATGGATAAAGCATTCTGGAAGAAGGTGACCAATGAATGCGAGCAGAAGAAAAAAGCATTGAATGGGAAAGAAAGTCTACTGAAAGTCTGGTGGGAGACCCAACTAAACCACATCATTCCAACAGCATTGATAGCTAAAGCACAGCATGACTAGGACAATAAATGATGTGAAATGAAGACTTGTTTTTTTAAACCAATCTATCCCACTAATTGATGACAGTGGAATTACTGCATTGGAATTTTAACATGTCAGTACTAAATGTACTGTATGAGGAAGTGGAAATGCTACTTAAAAACATGGAGTCAGGAAAAGTTGTTAGAATTGAACAGATGCATGCAATAAAAATCTATTCTGGAGGTAACCCAGTTTAAAAAAAAACCTTCAAGAATGATCTTTCAAGACATTAAAAAGTGGAAAAATTTCATATAAATGGAAATAACATGAATGGTTTAATTAACAGGAAAAAATAACTGAGGAGAGCTCTACAACTAATTACTCACATTCTTACTTGCTCATCACTCGAAACCAGTTGTGAGAATGACCTAAATATAAAATGAAAAACTATATATTTAGTTACATTTTGACTAAAGGATCCTGATGCATTTATTTTGTTTTTTTTTTAAATTGCTACAACAAAAGAAATGACAAGAAAACATGGTCTTTAAAGCAGAAGTTCCTAATCTTTTGTTTGTGTCGTAGACCCCTGGACAATGTGGTGAAGTCTAGAGGTCCATTGTCAGAATCATTTATAAATGCATAAAATAAAATTTGTGACATTACAGAAGAACTCAATTATACTGAGTCAACTAAAAATATTTTTAAGTTCATGGACCCCTTGTCTTAAAGGTTCTCCTCCAACAAAATGCTATTATCTTACAAGATTCTCTGACAGTGGGCAACACAAAATTACTTCATTCCACCATGCTCTGAGTATTAGTAGTTGTAGAGAACCTTGAGGGGTTTGAAAGAGCCCCTGATCAAGAGTTCCCCTCCTCCAAGGAAGAAGAGTAGCTGGCTTGAGAAGTTAAGTGATATACTGTTCTTAGGTGCTTGTCCTTGAATTCGTGTGTTGAAGTTCCAGGAATCAGGGTTCCTGCTATACAGGATAACATTCCGATAGAGAGGCCTTGAAGCCTCCCTTTCTACTTATCACCATCTGCTCTGTTTCATGCTTTAATCACCACCTTTATGGTTTTTTACTATTTAAGAATCCCGATTCCCTGAATTATTGGCTCAGTATGTCCAGAATAAACTTAGCTTGTTCAGACAGCTGTATACCGCCTGTCTTTTCATCCTCACTCTGTGAGCCCATAACCGCCCCGGACCTGCTGGACTGTGTTGGCCACAGCAAGTAGTAAAGAAGGTATTAAATATATACCTTAACATATTTACTAATGTCTCTAGAGGATGTCTTTAGCAAAGACTAAATGGAAGAATGATTCTTATAGCTAGAATCCCAATAAAAGAACTTATCTTTATGCAGACTATTTCAAGCAGTGAAACACTATAGGATCTTTTTCATGAGGTTCAAAGTTACTCAAAAGAGAGACTGTTTCTTCAGTCGTAAATCTACTGAGACTGTAAGGTCATATTACTTTTGTTTTTAAATAACAAAAAAAAGTCATTACATTGCCTAAAACCAACTTGAAAGAGATCTACAAAGCAATTCACATAGGAAAAAAAACTGTGGATGGAGTAAGTATTTTATTAATATCATGGTATGACAACATATGGAAAATTCTTTGAGTTGGTTCATTAGCATACATATGATACATACATACACACATGTATAATCACTCATGGGCCATGAGATAGTTCCAGAATTGAGTAGGAGGAAAACAGGCTCTATTTTATTTGAAATGTAAAGCTTTTAATCAACCCTGGCTTTTAGCTTTTCCTAAAGGCCACCTTTTTAAAACAAATATTCTCCTGGTGATATTATATAGCCACAAATACTGGAACCCCAAAGTCTAATAAATTTCAGATTATCCGAAAGAGATTGGTAAAATATGTGGTGGCTACAAATAGACTGTGGGATATAGTTAATGATGACTCATGGATCAGAACTGTTTATAAAACCATCATTAAGAATGTGTATCACCTCAAAGAAAAGTGATGGAAGATGGATCATTTCAGTGATGCTCAGGCATCCACAGTATATTAAAATGACTAAGAGAGAGGACTACTATGTTCAATAAATCCTTTGTGGAAGATTTATGGAAGGATATGGAAAAAATCACATTAGATTACAATGACAGAAAGAAATCTGTGCTACAGTAGTGTTCACATCAATTTAATCATAGATCCATCAAGGAAAGATGGAAAATAAGAAAGGGAGAGTGTGGTTTGTCACAAAAGAGCAACAGATTTGTGTGGGTCTTGGTTCCATCACCAGCCAATTTTGTGTCTCTGGACAAATTGCTTCATCTCATCAGCTTTAGTTTTTTTTTCCCCCTAAAAAATGACTAATTGTTCTACAGGAAACTTTGAGTTGCAATTTTCATGTTTTCTGAATGTTTTTGTGTCACAGAAATCTGGACTGACAGAGGGCTAGTTGAACTTATGAAATTGTCTCATAAACAGTGAAAAATAATAATTATCAATTTTATAATATTTTCAAGTGAAAAGACACTTTATATTTGTTATCTCATTGAGTTCTTCCCCAAATCCTAACAAATGTGCTAGGTGCTTAACTACATTAAAACTATGGGTCAGGCATTTTTTCTAAAAGTATATATACTTATAGATACATATGCATAGATACATATATAATATACTAAGTATACCAAATTTTTTATATAATTATTTGTCATATTTCTGTGTTTTCTTTGACATCATTTTTTTTTAAAAAAAGATTAGGCTATTTAGTCTCCATCTCAGTTTCTTTTTTCAATGCTCTGTAAATAATAATCCTTATTGTGTTGTGGTTAGTAAAGAAATGTGATTTATGATTTTTTGTGTTTGTTTATGAAGTTTTCATGTTACATCTTAGAGTCAATTTGTGTGGTGTTACCATTCATATCTGGGAAGTAAGTATACTCATTTTTATTGCCATTCAGTATAGTTTATAAGATTTTACATCAGACTTTTCTGTTAGATATTAAGTTAAGTTGAGGTCCTTGAGTTTTTACTTCAAGTCTTTAACTTCCATCTTGTTTTTTTTGTTGTTGCATCATGTAGATCTGAAAGGTTATATTGAAGTCTTTATTTTATTATGGTTTTTAGGGAGTTAGATGCTTTTAAAATTGTCTCTCTTTGACCAAATTTGAAGGTCTTTTTTCATGGGAATGATTTTCATTTTCTTATAGTTTTTTAAGCTCTTAATTTTATTCTATGTACCAGGCATGAATGGATCATACAAGGATTCCTGGAGCTGGCAGATTTCCTTTGGTGTTAGGGGATAAAAACAAAAATTTATTATTCACTTTGACTATTTCTATGTCTTACCTCTTCCAACTAGGTGAAGAAGACTGGTATAATTAGTGCACCTAATTTACCTTTTTGCTAATAATATATGCAAGTATAGACACTGACATTTTTTCAGGTACATTTCATAGTTTATTTTTGTAAAATAACATTTTTTGACATGTTCTGTTGCTCATATCACCATAGTATCCCATTTATCTTCCCCCATCCCTTTCCAGAAAGTCTCCCTGTATGACAAGTAGAATTTTTTCAGAGGAAAAAGAGAAAGAAAAAGTCAGCACAACTGATTGATAAATTGAAAAAGTATGAAAAAAATAGAAAAAAGCAGTATAGGCTTCAAAGTCATGAAAACCTGACTCAGATCTTATTTCTGAAACAATGATTCTGTGACCCTGAGAAAGCTACTTCATCTCCCAGTGCTTGAAGCAAACTCTCCAAGATTATAATTTGCAGAGAAATAAAAGATCTTCACCGATAGGTTTTCCTCACCTGGATGTTGTCTATACTAATAAAATCTCAGTGGCAGTTTCCGTCTCTGAGGCACTTGGTATATATTATCAGGTTTACACTTACCAATCCCTACCCTAAAGGCACTTTGCCTACTTCATCATATTTCCACTGTCCAATGGATAAAGTAAGCATCATTTATCCACTGATAAATCTGTTGAATGTTAATGCGATCCTAAGAAGTCTGTTAAACTTTGCTTTTATACCTGTTTTCTCTGACCTTTAAGTAAAAGAGTTCTTAGAAGTCATCTAGATCTTATACAGATGAGGGAAACTGAGGGTCAGAAGTGTTAAATGATTTTCCCAAGGTTACACAGACACTAAGTAGTAGAGCCAAGATGATTCCAGGTCCACAGATTACAAATTCAGTGTGCCTTCTACTGTACAATAACACTAGAAAACCTTAGATACAAATATAGAAATATAGATGTTGGAGAACTCAAGAGCACTAATAAATCTCTGGGAACAACTGAATAGTTAAGGGCCTTACTAATAAAGACTGACCTCAGTAGTGCAGATTTTTCATCATATAAGCAAGACTGATGTAGCCTCAAAGTGCTTTGCTGCCGACTTTAGCCTATAATTTTCACAATGGTGCAGGTATTTGTATTGGCATAGAGAAAGCTAGTGCAAGATAAGAAAAAAAATACCTTACAAGAAGAGTATGCCCTTCAACTGCGAGAACTGGGGGGAATGAAATGCATCCTCTGAGTATTGATGATCTATCTGAAATTTAGCCAGTTATAATTCATCTCTGCAATGATATATCTTTCAAGAAATCTCACCAGAATAGATACGAGTTTTATGTGGGATTTGGTTTTACTTTTTAGAGGAATGGGAGTAATTCTTAGCATATAACTATTCATTTAAAGAGTATTAGCTGCTAAATACACAGGAAAACCTAATCACCTCTCTGCTGTGCCTTGGAATTAGCACCACAAACTTCTATTCCAGATTCTTTGAAATTTTGTATTTGTTACATATTTCATCCCCTCCATTACCTTATGTGTCAAATTGATTTTTAATTTTTAATAAGCCATACTATTCTATGATTCACAACCATATGCATATAGACATCATTAAAGAAGTTTTTTACTTTTCTGAAGGAAATCCATTGTATTCTTTACTTCTAGGACGAAATCATAATCCGTTTGTATTATCTGATCAATCTCTCTCTC
Organism: Potorous gilbertii; assembly: GCA_028658325.1. NCBI lineage: Eukaryota > Metazoa > Chordata > Mammalia > Diprotodontia > Potoroidae > Potorous > Potorous gilbertii. Next base: position 177,809,847 of record CM053772.1, on the reverse strand, counting down.
TCTCTCTCTCTCTCTCATCTATCCTGCTTTGATAATCTCTATAGATTGTCTATCTAATTATGCATCATCATTTGGAAAAATGAGCACTCTTAATCTGTTTTGTGGAGGGATAAGCCAAATTGTTGTGAGTGGTTGTTGCAAAGATTTTTCTTCCCAGCTTACTGTTTATCTTCTACAAAGATTTGTTTGTGCAAAAAAAATCCTCACTCATAAATTTTGTAATATAATTAAAAATCTTGCATAATTTTGATGTATAGATAGGTGATAATTTGTTCAAAGAGTAATTTTAGGGAGACATTTTTCTCTACCACATGAAGTTCCTTTCTTAAAAAAAATAGTCAACAGACAAGCAGAGTGGAATTTTTTTAGTCAATTGTGTGATGGTAAAGATATCATCCACTGTGAAATATCACATCTAAAAGTCTGCCTATTCCCAACTAATACCTTTATCAAAGATGACCTTGATATGTGTGTTGATGACTGTTATAAAAATACTATATGTAAAGGAGAAATAAGGTTGTTGATATTCTTACTTGCTTTTTCTAGTTTGAATAATGTCTCCAGTTTTCCAGGCCATTTTCTTCCTCTCCAGATACCTTGTAACTGTCTACTCAGTTGCGTTGGCTCTAGAGTAAACTTTCTGGTTTAATTTGGAGGATATAATTGAGTTTTTCATAGGCATTCTTTTTCTTTTCAACTGATATAACAGATGTTTGTTCCAAAGCTACTGTAATTTTTGCAGTAGTCTTTTAATAAATATCATTCATACTGCAATATGAGATGACCAAATGCCCCATAAAATGATGTTTCTTTTTGCCCATGAGCAGATTAAAAAAAAGAAATCAACACAGCTCTGCTGTGTCATTTATTTATCTCTTCAAGGGGAATCTTTGTTCCATCTGTCCATTTAGTTTTAAGTTCCTTCTGGTTTTGTTTGTTATGAAAATGTCAAAATGAAACAATTCAGTATCTCTAGTAGTAAGTTTATTTGTTGGACACTGGGCAAGAAGTTCATGCTTATAGTACTAACATTGAAATTAAATTATCTAAGTGACCTAAAAATGGTAGGATTCAAGTTTCCTTGACTCTATTTTCCAAGATTCTGCCACCTTTACCTTAGAACCAGAATGGTGCCTGATATAATAAAGTACTATTTTGTATAAAGTCAACATGATTAATCACCAAGGAGACATCTTCCTCTGTGAAGATTTTTACACTTAGGTTAGCACCAGAAAGTAAACTTGGCCTATTGCTGGAACTATATTCAAAGCCTTTTGAATATAGTGAAGAATGCCAGAACTTGGGCTTCTCTGACATAGCATTTGAGAACTCAGAGTCACATCTACACCACCATGAGGCACTAGAGCAGAACTTTGTGGAGGTTGAGGACATACGAGCTTAATATAAAGTTGTTAGACAATGTTTTCTTTCTTCCTAACTCCTAAATACGTCTAATTGTAAGTATCATATGGACAAAGGGGATGAAAGGATATAAGAGGATCTTAAGTGGGCAGAACATTGGTCTTAATCTATTAAAAAATTGAATATTGATACGTAGGAATAACAAATATACTTGAGATATATAAGATGGAGGGGGCTTGAACAGATAGAAATTGTTTAGGGAAAAGATCTGGGGGGATTAGCATACTTCAAGCGCAATATAAATTAGAAGTGGGTGATGAGGCAGCCAAAAAACTAATGCAAGCCTGGGCTGTAATTAAGAAGAGTATATTTTCCAGTAATAAGGAAACGATAGTCTCATTGGACGCCACTTTTATCATAACTCATTTGGAGTATTCTGTTCAATTCTGGGCACCATGTTGCAAGAAGGATATTGCCTAGCTACAAAGTGTCTAGAAGAAGGGAAAACAATATGATTTCCATGCTATATGTGAACTGGTTGAAGAAACTGGTCATAAATTTGGAACCGTGCCCAAAGGATTATAAAACTATGTATACTCTTTGATCCAGCAATACCACTACTAGGTCTGTATCCCAAAGAGATCACAAAAAAGGGAAAAGGATCCATATGTACAAAAATGTTTAAAGCAGTTCTTTTTGTAGTGGCAAAGAATTGGAAATTTGAGGGGATGATCATCAATTGGGGAATGGCTGAACAAGTTGCGGTGTATGAATCTGATGGAATACTATTGTTCCACAAGAAATGATGACCAGCAGCCTTCAGAAAAACTTGAAAAGATTTACATAACTGATGCTGAGTGAAGTGAACAGAACCAGGAGAACATTGCACTCAGTAACAGAAACATTGGTGATGGCTGCAGTGCAATGATCTAAGAAAATTCCAAAAGATGAATGTGGAAAAAGTTATCCACATCCAGAGAAAGAACTATGTAGTCTGAATACAGACTGAAGCATACGATTTTCTGCTTTTTTGTTTTTTTCTTTCTCATGTTTTTTCCCTTTTGTTCTGATACTTCTTTTAAAACATGATGAATGTAAAAATACGTTTAATATGATCATACATGATTAGCAGCAGGCAACCTAGCATACCTAGGATGACCTGCTAGCACAGGTTTTTAGATCTACTTTACTAGGAAAGATAGCTGTTTAAGGGTGTATTGCCAAGGCAATATTCACAGCACCGACAGTGACTATGAATATGCTGGTGTAGTGCTGAATCACAAAGTATAACAGACTCTCCATATAGCAGGCAGAAGAAAAACATTTATTCAGACACCAGAGCTGAATCCCAACACCAGAAAGCCAAATCCCTCAGAGTAACAAAGAAATCCATCATAGTACCCAAGAAGTCTATACACGTTATCAGACTTTCCCACAAATGGGCTCCCCTAAGCAAAATGCACTTCTCTCACTCACAGCTGGCTGTCTGCTTTCTCTGTCCTTCCTAGCTCTGACTAGTCTGACCAACTTCCTCTCAGCTCTGCCTCCAGCTTCACATCTTCCTATTCCAGCCTTCTTGCTCTACATGCTTAGCAAGTTCCTCCAACCATATGTGACTTAGGCTTTCATGTGATTTAAACAGGTCACATGGGCCTATTGATGGATGGAAAAGAACTTCAAAATTAAGCCAAAATACATTAACAATACAAAGGAATCAACAAACTTCTTAAACTACATTCACTAGTTTAGGGGAAAAGGCAGCACCCTGAACTTCAGAGAAAATATAAACAGAGGAAATACAGAGAAAATATAAGCAGAGAAACAAATATCAACAGACAGGGCTCCACTGCTGAATCAAATCAGTATTGTTATACACTTTACATACAAGTCTGTATTGAGAGAGACTTTATATCTGGGCAATTGTGGGGTCTGAGTATATGACTACTCAGATTCTTGACCAGGGAATCACAAGGTCCTTCTCATAAGTGGGACCCCATAGCAAAATAGCAACTCGGAGTATATATACCTTTCTCAGAGCCAGAAGGCATCACAACCCTCATGGCTCAGGGTCTAATTAGAAATTATCAAAAGGTGTGACAGCCTTCCTATAAGCAAACCTCCCTTAAGCAAACTTCCCTTAATGGGCTCTACATGAACCCTATTAATGGGCAGGGAAGATCTTAAATTCCATTAGCATTACAGTATGTATAGCCTATATCAGATTGCATGCCACCTTGGAGGGGGTGGAATTTGGAACTCAAAATCTTATAAAAGTGAAAGTTGAAAACTAAAAATAAATTTAAAAAAAGAACAAAAAACTGAGTTTTTTATCCTCGTGAGTAGAAAACTAAATGGGAACATGGCTGTTGTCTTCAAATGTTTGAAGGGCTTTTCTGTGGAGGACTGATTAGACTTGTTTTTTGCCACAGAAAGAACTTGGAACAATAGGTATAAATTGTGAAGAAGCAAAGTTAGGCTCAATGTCAGAAAAGAAAAACTTTCTAATGATCAAATATATCCAAAATTAGGCTACTACAAGTGGTTTTCAGTTCCTCCCACTGGTATGTCCTGAAGCAGAGTTGGATAGCAATTTGTCAGGTATGTTGGAATGAATATTTCTTTTATGTAGGATTGAATGAGATGGTTGCTAAGGTCCCTTGTAGTTCCTGAGTTTTGTAATTTCATGAAAAAGATTTGTTGGTGCTATGTTTATATTATTTAAGTAGACTGAGCATAGATTTCATTCTCATGCTCATTATTTCACATTTACTTAAGCCAGGCATGTTAGAAATAATTGCAACTTTTCTTAAACTGCTTTGCTAATAATATACCTTAGCATCAATCTGCTCCATGCTTATCAGACACCAATGGTAACTAAATCTTAATGAGTCAGTGTATTCTTACAAAACTGTCAGTGATGTTGTATACTGGGCTGGAGGTGAAGACCATAGTACCTCAGTAAAAATCTCCCAAATCCAATCAATCACCAGTGGGAATGTGCATAAGTGTAAAAGGCACAGAACCACCTCTATGGGGCCATACCTCTCTTTTTCTTGAGCTTTTTATTTCTTTTCTCATTCTTGATATGGTGCCATCATTCTGACTGCTCCCGAGCCTTGGAACAGTTTCCAAGTCCACATCTGCCAAATAAAACTGCCACTTTCCTTGTTGCTGAACAATCACTTGTAAAAGTCTATTCTGATTCCCTAAAGTCGATTTGCCAGTATTCTAATTCTTCTCTACCATACCACACTCTACCACAACAAGTATCCAAGTCAAGGAAACTGAGAAGCTTATAGATGGACTCTAGTTTGAGTTAAATTGACAGAAGAAATTATGTGGATCTGGGGGAAGAAGCATCAGAGAAAATTGAAGTCAGAGAAGAGAACGGGTTAGTTTATAAGGGTTTCAATCCACTTCTGCCCAAATCTCTGATATTATGTGATTTTATGCAGTTTTTTTTTTTGGTTCTTGAAGGTTCAGCATAGTAATTTATAAACCTCAAATGATATTTGGTTTAATATCATAATGTTCTGAACTACATGATAATAGGATATAATATCTGTGGCAATGGATAGCTTTCACTTTGTTTTACATCTGTGGAATCAATTTCAGCAAAACCCAGGTTGCGCTTGTTCTGTCACCACTATTTCCAGACAATATCACTGAATGGGAAATTGAAACTAGGAACTGGAAAACTTTTCTAACTCAATACAAAGACAAGTGATGTCTGTTTTTGCCTGGCCTTAGCACTCTGTCTCATGCACCTGCAACTCTGGACTCACATAGTCATAACATAGATTAGCTATGAAGGTCTATGCTTAGACATTATTCATTTCTAATAACTAATCCCTAGAATTTTATTTATACACCTTTCCTTTTCCAAAATAGCTAAGCTATTCTCTATATTTTCTCTCTCCTGCTTTTTATCTAGTTATCTATAACCTTCCTCTCTTTTTCTTTTCCTCTCAGTTTGTCAGGAAGATTTCTCCCCTTTTTTCCTCCCCTTCAACTACTCCTGTGTATTGTTATTTTCAGAATTTAATTTCTTGTTCTCTTTTTCAAAATACTTCTCTTCCTTTCTTCATTATCTATCCTTTATTTCTGTCTAGATGCTCATTTTGACTCATAATCCCTATAATTATTTATAATTTATAATTCTCTCCTTTCTCTGTATTCTTTGTGCAATCCAAGCTTCCAAGGTGTCCATTCTAGCCTCTCCCTTTTAGATACTGTATGCCATTGCCTTGTAGGGCATGTATGCCCCATTGATTACTGTGCTACAATCCCAGAACTATGACAATTATTGTAGGTATCCAGGAGAACACGGTCCCATGATAGGGCTCTTGTCCTGCTGTGCCCCTGATGATGCTGCCCTTCCCTGATTAAGCCCTTACTCTGGTTATCTTTGATGTCACCTTTGCCTCACATTCTCCTCCCTGTGTCCATGCTTTCCCACTCCTCCAGGTTACAATTGTCCCCAGGAGTTTCAACTACCTCTCTCCCAATATAGGACAAGTATGTTTGTATTTTTTTCTAAATTTTCCAGAAATTAATATTTCACTTTTTAAATTACATATAAAAACAATTTTAAACATTCATTTTCGAAAATGTTGAGTTCCAAATTCTCTCCACCTCCATCACTGAGAATTAATTTGACATAGGTTATACATGTACGGTCATGCAAAACATATTTCTATGTTAGTTGTGTTGTGAAAGAAAGCCCAAACAAAAACCTGGAAGAAAAAATATAGCATACTTTAATCTTTATGAAGATTACATCAGTTCTTCCTTTGGAAGTGGATAGCATGTTTCATTATAAGTTCTTTGGAATTGTCTTGGATCATTTTACTGCTGAGAATGACTCAGTCCACTAGGACCATGCCAGAAAACTGAAGTGCTTTCATTTGAACTGTCTTCAGAAGATTCTGAAGATCACCTGGCAGGATAAGGTACCAGACACTGAGGTACTTACTTGAACTAAACTGCCAAGCATTCAAACCATGCTTCAGAGAGCACAACTCAGATGGACTGGCCACGTTGTTAGAATGCAAAATGTATGCTTGCCAAAAAAGACTATTTTATGGAGAATTTGGATGGAACATAAGAAGTGATGCAAAGACACTCTCAAGGTCCCTCTCAGGAACATTGGATTTGATTGTGTGACTCGGGAGACACTTATACAGGACCTCTCAGCATGGCATGCTCACATCAGAAAGGGTGCTGTGCTCTATGAGCAAAGCAGAATTGAGACGGTACAAAGTAAACAATAGTATGTGCCAATTTGGAGTATCCAACCCAAATGTTCACACAGACTATGCCTGATCTGTGGTAGAGCATTCTAAGCTCGTATTGGTCTGATCAGCCACAGCTGGACACATTGAAACTAGAGTTTATCATGGTGATGTCATTTCAGTTCTATTCGAGAATGAAGGACAGCAACCAACCATTGTACAATATTGCTGTTGCTGTGAAAAATACACTTTATTTTGTAGCAGTTAGTGTAGGTCTTTCTAGGTTTTTCTGAAAGTGCAATTTGTCACTTCTATTTTTAAAAAATATATCATTTATTTTTCAGTTTTCAACATTCACTTGCACAGGAATTTGAATTCTAAATTTTGTCCCCAACTCTGCCCATTTCTTACTTCAGGGCATCATGCATCCCCTCCCACCTCTTCCCTCAGTCTATCCTCCCTTCTCCTGTCTCCCTCATTTCTGTTTTCTTATAGGTAGGGCAAAACAGATTTTTATACCCCATTGCCTGTACATCTTATTTCTCAATTGTATGTGAAAACAATTTTTAACATTTATTTTTAAAGCTTTGAGTTCTATTTTATCTCCCTTCCTCTCATGTGTAGCCATGTAAAACACATAGAAGTCATGTTGCTAAAGACTAACCACATTTATCTGGGTCCCGTGCTCTATTTATTCCATTCTCTACCTTGACCTGTCCCTCTACAATAGTGTTTGCTTCTGATTATTTCTTTCCCCAATTTGCAGTCCCTTCTATTATCTTCCCTCTGCTAGCTCCTTACCTCCTTTCAGCAGTTTGAAATAGATTTCCACACCCAATTGAGTGTGTGTTATTCCTCCTTTAAGTCAAATCCCATGAAAGTAAGGGTCACTTATTCTCTTTCAACTCCCTCCTTTTCCCCTCCATTGTAAAAGCTTTTTCTTGCCTCTTTTATGTGATATGATTTGCTACATTCCATCTCTATCCTTCTCTTTCTTCTAGTACATTCCACTCAACAGTAAATTTTATTTTTTAGGTATTCTTCCCTCATATTCATCTCACTCTGTGCACTCTATCTATCCATCTGTCTATCTATCCACACCTACACAAATGCACACATACATATATATATATATATATATATATATATACATATACATATATACTCATACACATATATAATACACACACATATGTTTATATAAATATGCATATTCCTTCCAACTTCCCTAATACTGAAAAAAAGTCTTATGAGTTAAAAATATCATCTTTCCATGCAGGAATGTAAACAGTTCAATTTTAATGGTTACTTCTGACTTCTCTTTCATGTTTACCTTTTTTTAATGTTTCTCTTGATTCTTGTATTTGAAAGTCCAATTTTCTATTCAGCTCTGTTCTTTTTAACAAGAATTCTTGGAAGTCCCCTATTTCATTGAAATTCCATTTTTTCCCCCTGAAGTGTTATACTCAGTTTTGCTGGGTAGGCGATTCTTAGTTTTAATCCTAGCTCCTTTGATCTCTGGAATATCGTATTCCAAGCCCTCTGATCTCTTAGTGTAGAAGCTGCTAAATTCTATGTTATCCTGATTATATTTCAATAATACTTGAATTTTTTTTTCTTTCTGGCTGCTTGTAATATTTTCTCCTTGACCTGGGAACTCTGGAATTTGGCTACAATATTCCCAGGATTTTTCCTTTGGGGTCTCTTTCAGGAGGTGATCAGTAGATTCTTTCCATTTCTATTTTACCATCTGGTTCTAGAATATCAGGCTTCCTACTCACCCAGGTGAGAGACCTTTCCCCCTGACCTTTGAAACTATCTTTGGTGTTTGTGGGTTGAGAAATCTGGAAACTGCAGCAGCTGACAATGCCCTGAGGTCTGCTCCAGTCAGGTCTGTGCTGGTGTGGCCCACACTGGGTTGCACTTCACCCTGAGCTCAGTGTTATCTTGGGCTGGAAATTGGTTTCATTCTGTTATTTTCTGGCTTCTATTGCTTAAGAATTTCTTTAGAGTCATTTTTACAGGTATTTTAAGGGCTTTTTAGGGAGAGCTCTAGCAGGTCATTGCTTCTATTCTGCCTTCTTGTTGCGACCTTCTCATGATTTGTCACTTCTTATAGCACAGTAGTATTTCATTGCAAGTAGTAACCTGCTTAGCCATTCCCCAATTAATGGGCATCCCTTCAATGTCCAAATCTTTGCCCAGCAACAAAAAGAGTTTCTATATTTTAGCACATTTTTCTACCCCACCTTTTAACATCTCTTTGGGGTACAGACCTAGTAGTGGTATTGCTTTGTCAAAGGGCATATCCAATTTTATAATCACCCAGTTCCACATTGGCCTCTAGAATGGTTGGATCAGTTTACAACTCCACCAATAGTGCATTAGTAAATAGACTTTTCAATAACCAAATCCCCATGCGTCATCCAGTGTAACATCCTTATCCCTCTTCCCCAACCATCTCTCATCATTCATGGGAGGAATTCATTAGTGGGAACCCCTTCCAGTACTAAAGTAAGGCCTCTTTCCCACAATCCAGCTCCCTTAAATATATTATAAACAGGCTCCCTTAATCAAAATCACAATCAATTTCTCTCAGTCACACTAATCCTCAGCTTGCTTTTCTCTCTTTTCCTCCGTTCTGAGTGCTCTGACCATTTTTTCTCTTAGCTGTCCTCTAGATCCACCTCTCCCTGTGCTACTCTTTCCTGTTCCATGTGACTTAGACTCATGTGACTCAGGTTTCCATGTGACCCAGGCAGGTCACATGGGCCTATTAATGGATGAAAAGATCTTCCCATTAAGAAGTAATATTATGTTAACAATAAGCAAAAATGCATTATCCGTGCTGCAGGGTGTCACCAATTTCTGTCCATAATGCCCCCAGTCTGCCTCTGTCCTCATGTGTACATTTAGAATGAAATTCTTTAACCTCTTTGCTATCACTCTATTTCAGTTACGGTCCTTACTTTCTGAATTTATTCAGCCTTCCTGCATTTCTTTTCTTTGGGGTATCTGAGAAGCAAAATAATTGCTACAGTTTTGTTTTCTTTTCAAAAAAATGTTTCATGCTTTTCTTTATTATTGAGCATACTTTTTCACATATTTAAACTCATCTTTGCAAGGTGAGTCCCTCTGGACTGCATGATGAGCTAAATTTTTCTGTGAAACATCCTATTCTACTCCTTACTATATTTTCTAGTGGGTGCAGAACAGTCTCATGCTATTTGAATTTCTTTTCCTTTCCGTTATGATGCTGTTAGATAGTGCAGTGGATAAAATACCAGGCCTAGAGGCAGGAAGATCTGAGTTCAAATCCAACTTCAGGCATTTATTAACTATGTGATTTTGGGCAATTGACTTCACCTCGCTTTGCCTCAGTCTCTTCATCTGTAAAATAGGTACAATAATTTCACCTACCTCATCATGTTGTAGTGAGAATCAAATGAGATAATATTTGTACAATATCACTTAATACAGTGCCTAGCACATAGGAAGCACCATGTAAATGATGCTATTACTGTTAATTATTAATGTTGCTATTATTTGGAGGACTTTCTCTGATTGCTTGCAAAGCATGTTTCTGAATTGAATTGTTAAATTTAATCACTATATGTCTTGGAACTTGCAGCCTTGGGTTATTTTCCAGAGGTGATCTGTGAATTCTTTTAATTGAAATTACATGTTCTACGTTCCAAAGTTCTCGGCTGTCTTCTATTATTTCATTTATCATGGTGTTAAGTTTTTTAGGGGTTTTTGTCATTTCGTGGTTCTCTGAAAGAAATAGGATGCTTAGGTTGTCTTTATACATCCAATCTTCAAGATCACTATGTTTTGCTTCCAAAATAAATTTAATTTAAATTAAGTTAATAAATTAATTTAAAAATAATATCAGTGTTATTGTCTTTTTACTTGTCCTTATTTCTGTGTATTTGCATTTCAATACATTGTTCCATATTTTGTTGCTTTGGTGACACTTGCTCTTGAAAATTCCAATTTTTCTCTTCTGTCTTTTATTTCTGCTATGTAGGATATTAATTCTATTCTCATAATTCTCATTTCTCATTCAAACTACTCCAGAACAGTGTATTGTATTGTGTTTCCATGTACTCTTTAAATTCCAGAATGCCCTCTATTTCTACAAGAGTTAGATCATTTTCCTCTGTTTTGCAATATTTATTCATAGATGCTTGAACTTATTTATTAAACCCTGGAGGCAACATTTCTTTCTGTTGTTACTGTTTTTTTCCTGCTGATTTACCTTTGTATTCAAAGTTTTTGAGGTGATAAATAGAGTTATAGACCTGGGATCAGGATGACTCATCTTGCCGAGTTCAAGTCTAGTTTCAGATATTTACTGTATGATCCTGTGCAAGTCACTTGACCTCTGTTTGCCACAGTTTCCTCACCCATAACTATGGGGATAATACTAATGCCTACTTCTCAGTGTTGTTGTGAGGATTAAATATGATAGCATTTGTAAAGTATTTAGCACAGTGCCTGCTATGTAAGAGATACTATATAAATGCTAGCTTTTTTTTTCATAATCTGAGAAGATAGTCTCTATTTATTTGGCATATTATGGCTGTCATGATGACAATCACATTTGGTTCAGCCTGGCAGTCAATAAGCACTTATTTCAACCATGGAAGGAGATTTGATTTATACACCAACGTCAACGCTGAACGTGGAGGATTGTTTATATCACAGTCTATATTTTTAAGGAATGTTTGGATGAATAGTAATACACTCACACAGCAACAAAAGTTTTGCAAATTACTTGCTTCATGTGTACACATTAGAGCAAGTATTCTTACTCCCATTCTACAGATAAGGAAACTGAGGCTCAGAAAAGTCAAGTCACAGCCTATATCCACACAACTAGTAGATGTTGAAGCTTAAATGTGAAACCAGGTCTTCCTTTACACTGTGCCAAATTCCTTCTTTTTTTGCAGATTTGTCAAATGAATGAAAGCTGGAGGGATACATACTATTATAATGTGTAATAGACTGATAATTTAAAAGTGGTAGGGTTTGATAGAATAAAGGACTAAACCTAAATATTAATTCTTGCTTTTAAATTTAAAAAAAATCTATTCCTTAATGTAATGATAATTTAAATGGGAAGATCCTTCTCATTTATTAATAGGCCCATGTTACCTGCTTAAATCACGTAGAAGCCTAAGTCACATGTGGTTGGAGAAGCTTGCTGAATGGGTGGAACAGGAAGGGTAGAACAGAGCTGAAAGGATGTTGATCAGGCTAGTTAGATTTGGGAAGGATACAGGGTAGCAGGAACAGCTACACTCATGAGTGTTTGTTTGTTTGTGGGAAGACACCAGCAGGGAGTCAGGGGGGAAGGCTTGGAAAAGCCTTTGTTTCCAGTAGTGGTAATGTGTATTGACTTCTTGGTTACTATGTTGGATTTGGCTTTCTGATGTTGGGATTTGGTTCCCTGGTGTCTGAATAAATGTTTTTCTTCTACCTTCTATATGGAGAGCCTGTTATACTTTACAATTCAGGACTATGCTGGCATATTCATAGATGCCCTTGGAGCTGTGAATATTGCCTGGGCAATACACCTAATTACAAGATGGAGGGGAGTCACCTTAGTTACATTTTATGTGAAGAAAATTGATTTTGCTATTCTTGCTATTTTTATCATTTTTTAAATATATGATCATTCAGGTCTTATTTACATTTCCTCCTCCTACTTATTTTCCCTGTCATTCACTTTCTGAATCCCTCCCCTCTGATTTTGATTTCTTTTGGGTCTAGATCTCAAAGTATCTCAGCCACCATTCATGCTCAGCAATTCATGGTTCACCAGCCTAGATGTC
>CM053772.1:177780701-177796911 GCA_028658325.1 Potorous gilbertii | reverse complement strand
CTCAATAGGAGATTTCATATCAAACTGTATCAAAAAAATTAGATGCCCATTGTGAGCTCCCTCTTTTCTCTAGGTCTATACTTCAAATCCCCTCAATTTTACCTTCTTTCCTTCCTCCATTGCTTTAGGTTCTGAAATGGGAATGATCTTTCTCCTTGTCAACCCTGTCAACCCCTTTACTTGTTGCTGAGAACCCTATTCCCTCCCACCTCCTCTAGAAGCTTGCCTTTTTGAGTTACTTCTCCCTGATTTCAGTCTCTTGATAATCTCCCAGTTCTTTCTCTGCTATGCACAAACATGCCTTGGTCTCCTGTATCCTCAAAAAAATTCATTTGACTTTGACATTCCCTCAAAGTAACATCCTGAATTTCTTTCTTTTCTTTTCAAGTTCCTAGAAAAAGTCATTTTTGCCCTCCTCTCTACTTTGTCACCTCCTAATCTTCCTTCAGTCCTTGAATTCTGACTTAACCACACCACCACTTGAAATACTTTCTCCCAGGGCAGCAATGTCTGTATGAGTGGAGAAAAGGAAATCAATTTGGTAGGTGTCAATATAAAAATCATAAGATTTAGGAAATGAATGTATATGGAAGTGAAAGTAAGGGATGTATCAAAGATGACTCTTAGAGACCAGGAGCAATACAGAAATTTACAATGAGAATATGTTTGGGGGGAAAATATAAGTTCCATACTGAGTCCCATGAGACCTCAAGATGGATGTATCTAGCAGGCACTTGGTGATGTAGAATTGGAGCTCAGTTAAGATACGATGGATATAGATAGATAAATAGATACTAGATCTAAGATGTGTGTGTGTGTGTGTGTGTGTGTGTGTGTGTGTGTGTGTACATACAGATAGATAGATGCTAGGTCAGCCATTTAGAAATAATGGAATTGAGGGAAGTTCATATATTCAACAAGTGAGTGTTTAAAGCCAGGGCAGTTCTCTGCTCTTGATGGCTCAGGTTGGCACTGTGCCTCACAAATATTGAGTTAGCCCATAAAGAGAAACATTTGGTAGTAAGACTCAGTAATCATAACTTTCCTTTCTAAGATATATCCTGGATGTTGTCTGCAACCATGGTTCAGTTTCTGACCTGATTTACTTGCTAATGACCTTGCCTATTAATCATCCATTTCTGGGCTGCATTCTGTTCCTAGAATTTGTTTCTGACTGTGCTATGTGTCTTGTACATGCTGGTTTGTTTGATTTGGTAATGAGTCCTTTCCTATATTCTTTATGCTGCATGCTTGGTCCAATCTTATTCAGATTTCCTGGTATCAACTCCCAGGTCACCTCTCTAATCCTTGTCCAGTAGTCCTGCTGTCAGTAACCAGCCCTGACACCTGTATCCTGGACCAAACCACTGACCTCATTCTTGAATATCCTTCTATTTTCTCTATACCTTCTGACCCAGCCTTTATGGCTCCCACCCAAATGATGAAGGCTCTTAGGGAACTCTTTAAAATTCCATCTAAACCCAGCATATCTTAGGTAGAGGAAAGTCAAGAAAGAAAAGGACAATGCGGTGGAGATGAGATCTTCCTGTGTTCACATAAGACATTTCGTTGGTAGCACTGATATACTGAGATTGCTTTAGCTACGAATTCTGGGGTCAAAGTCAGTGACAAGACAAGAGATTATCTGGGAGTATGGCTGGCATCTGGCATTTTGTGACATCACATTATGTTTTTCCATCCTTAAATTGCTTAGCAAATATTTTACAACGCTTAATATAAATTGTTACTCATTACACTCTGCTGTAATTTTTCATTTGTCTTGGAATCTAAATTACCAAGAAAGTTATTAACCAAGCATGGATTTTTTTTTTTTGCTACATCCTGTATCTTCTTGTTTAGACAGAATGCTAGTATTCTTTCTGAATTTTCACAGAATTGTTCCATCACTGACAAAACTCAGTCGACATGCTTTATACGTGAGGGACCTTAAAACCATTCTTCACAATATAAATAACTTTGTAGCCGAAAACCTGCTAATATATGTGTTCTAATTTATAATTTATATCATAACAGGCTTTGACGTCTTAAATGAGAAATTATTGAAAATGAAATATGAAAACTGAAATAAAAATCTGAGCTGCATTAGTTATTAAAAGTTATTTTGTGGCAGCATTTCTGTAGTGGAGGAAGGGAGTCAATCTAACTATGCAATTGGAGATGTAGTTATGTTAAGGAAAAATGATTATCACTTTTTTTTTGTCTTTTGGTGACTTTATCAGTTCATCATTTTAATGATCACATCTGTGTGACTCCTACATCTGCATATCCAGCTCTAATCTTTTACCAGAGCTTCAGGCTCATACCACGGATTGCCAATAGATATTTCAAAATGGATGTCCTAAAGAAATCTCCAATTCAATAGAACTGGAATTCATTATGTTCCTCTTTTCCAGCACTCTTTCAAACGTCCTCCCTTATCCATTCAATTGTCAAATACAGCCATTTCTCCCTCCACAATGTCTCATATGTCTGATATTTTTCTCTATGCTGACAACTACAGCCTTACTTCAAACCTTCATATTACCTTTGGGCTAAATTACAGCATGATTTAATAATTGATCTCCCTGCCTAGTTTCTCCCTACTCCAATTCATTCTCCACACCATGGTCAAAATCATTTACCTTAAGCACAGATCTGATCACATCACTCTCTCCTCAATAAAGTGGTAGCTAGGTAGTACAGTGGATAGAACATTGTACCCATCTTCCTAAGTTCAAATCCAGCCTCAGACTCTTTCTTACTAGCTGTGTGACCTTGGACAAATCACTTAACACCCCCTACCTCAGTTTCCTCATCTGTTAAATGAACTGGAGAAGGCAATGGCAAACCATTCTGGTGTCTTTGCCACAAAAGCCCCATATGGGATCACAGAGAGTCATACATGCCTGAAATGACTCAAATACTCAACAAACTCCAAAGTCTCCCTATTGCTTCTAGAATAGACTATCAAACTCCTCATTTTAGCTTTTAAAGTTTTTCACAACCTTACCTGAACCTACTTTTTCAGCTTCACTGTGCATTACTTTACCCTCATACTCTCTGAATTTATAACCAAGGCATATTCACAGCACCGATGATGACTATGAATATGACAGCTTAGTTCTGGGTCTCAAAGGATAACAGACTCTTAAAAAAAAACCATTTCTTCAGACACCAGAAAGCCACATCACAACACCAGAAGGCCAAATCTGTCACAGTAACTAAGAAGTCAATAAACATTATCACTGCAGGGGACAAAGACTTTCCCAAGTCTTCCCCCACCTATACTAGCCCCACCCCCGCACTGGGTCTTTCCCACAAACACTCACAAGACTAGTTGTGCCTGCCTGTGTCCTCTCTCCTCCACCCTAACTGGCCTCACCAACTTCCTCTCAGTTCTGCTTCATTCTTGCTGTTCCACCCTCCTCCCACCATATCCAGGATGGCCTGCTAACACAGGTTCTTAGATCTTTTCTCAAAGGAAAATAACTTTTGAGGAGTCAACAATCTTCTTTAATCATATATACCAACAGAGAAAATACAAGCAGAGAAATAAACTGTCTGACCATTAGCCATACCTACATCATAGATCAACAGACAGGTCCAACTGTCTGGTCATTACATACACGCATAGTTACCAGAGAGAGAGAGAGACACCAACATCTCAGTTTTCAAAGCCTGGGGTCTCAACGGCTACCCAGAGTCTCATCTGGCACGTGAACCTTCTTCCAAAGAGTAAGTCCCAAAGTAAAATCTTACCTCAGAGTATATATATATATATATTTTCAGAGCTGGAGGGCATCACAACACTCATGACCCAGTGCCTCATTAGAGATTAACAAAAGATGTGTGACTTCCAACAAACAAGCCTCCCTTAATCAAGCTTCCCTTAATGGGCTCCACCTGAGGCCTATTAATGGGTGGGGAAGATCTTTAACTCTCATTAACATTGCTCCAATCCAGTCACACTGAACTGTTTAACTTGCTCCTCCTACATAGTAGGGTATTTCCCATTTTATATTTCTGTGCTTTTGTGCAGGCTGTCCCTTAGACCTAGAAGGTATCCCCTCCTCACTCCAGTTCATACAATCCATCATTTACTTCAAGGTTTAATTCAAATAGTACCTTCTCTAGGAAGTCATTCATCCCCTGGCAGCTGCTAATGACCTCCCTCTCTAAAGTAATTTGTATTGTATTCCTCTTACATACTTACTTGTTGTCTTTCCCATTAGACTGCAAGCTCCTGGAAATTGGGGATTACATCATTCTTTTTAATGATATCCCCAGGACCTAACACATTATTTGGCACAAATGGATACTTAAGAAATATTCATCAATCCCTTAAAATGTTGTCCAACTGCTGATCATATAGTGCTAAAATTTTATTACCTATCCAAATGGTTTGGTATAGGTGCTAGCTGTATAACTTAGTATTATCAAAGTGTGGCTTCAGCACCCATAAGTTTCTAACAAGAATTAATAAAGAAAATTATACATCAAGTGGCAAAAAAACAGAATAAGAAAATTAGCCTAAAAGAGAATCAGACTAGATGATCTGAGTCTTGTTTTCAATGCCTAAGTTAGGAGATAGAAGAAAAGTAGGGAAGAATCAGAAGAAAAGAAAGAGAAAGGAGAGAAATTCTTTGGTTTAGGAAGAAAATTAAAGAGCAGTTGTGGAAACCTGAGGTTATTAAGCATCAAGATAGTTAGATGGCAAAGTGGATCCTGCCATCAGAAAACCTAGTTCAAATATGGCTTCAGACACTTAGCTATATCAATCTGAGTAAGCCATTGCACCCTTGTCTACCTCAGTTTTCCCAGCACCTATCTCACAGGATGACTGTTGAGAATTAAATAAATATTTTGAAAGTACTTAGAATGTCTGGTATATAAAAGGTGCCTAATGAATGCTTGCTTTTTTTCCCCTTCTGCTAGTTTACTGCCTGACTTCTTGCTTCTTTCTCAACCTCTTACTTCTATGGAGTCAGACACATAGACAAGCTCCAAAATGCCTGAGGGATTTTGCCAGCTTTAAGTTACTAAATCTATTAGGCTTTGCTTTACAATATAGATTTTTTTAATGGAACATTATCCATAAAGTTAATTTGTGTGTGTTAAATTTGTCTCTTCATGAAGTTCAAATATGCTAAGTGCCTGGAGAATTAACTTAATTATCTGGGTTTGGGTATAAAATAAGTGATTTCTAACAACCTTAGCATGCTGGTATAGTCCAGGCATAGTCACATTTAGGCTAAAGAATTTTAGGGAGACAGGGGTGATTTGGGAAGGGAGAGGTATGCATATGCTCTACAATAGGCTAAAGCATTGCAAATAGATCACATTCTTGAAGTGTGCTCCTGAGTCTTGTTCAGACTCAAATCTGCCCTGTTTTCTCCAATGTCCCATGAGCAAGTAAGGAAAATACAATGAGTTAGATGTCCTAGACCAATTAGAAACTCAGTACTAAACAGATCCTCATCAATTCAGAACATTCATAGTCTGTGGGTTAAAAGGGGTCTTTCACTTGTTACCATATGCTTCAATAAACTCTGAGAATTTTAACATTAGTATGTTAATGTATTCAGGATCTTCATCCTCCCTCTTGCAGTGCAGACTCCAACACAATCACACTCTCTTTTACTGTGTGTTTCTTGTCTATGTCTTCAAGTAAATACTCCATCAGATATTTAACAATATTTATCTTCAGCAAGTCAACAAACATTTACTACCATCCATTTATAAAGCCCTGCACAAGCCCTAGAGATACAATGAAAGATGAAAACCATCCCTGCCTTCAAGGAGCTCATAGTCTAAAAGGGGAGAAACTGTGTAAACACCAAAATATGAACAGAATATATAAAAGTTAAAATGAGAATGGTCTCAGAGGAAAAGCACTAGTATTAAGGTGTATCAGGAAAGGTTTTCTGCAGAAGACAGAATTTTCCAGAGACTTGAAGGAAGTCAGGGAGTCCAGAAGGTAGTGATGAGGAAGGAAGTGTGTTCCAGGCATGGGGCACAATTAATGAAAATGCTCAGTTAGAACATGGATTATCTTGTATGAAGTAATGGCTAGGATATCAGTGTCATGGGACTGGAAAGGTATATGAACATTTAAAGGGTAGAAAGGGTACTGGTTTTTAAGGGCTTTGGATGGCAAAGAGAAGATTTTATATTTGCTTCTAGAGGTATTAAGGATCCACCAAAGTTAATTGAATGGGAGAGGGGAGTCGGGGCTATGTGACATGGTTATTGTTTTCCTTTTTCTTCTTTGATATCTGGCATCTATCATTGCAGCCTTTGGGGGTCTCTGTGCATCCTCAGTCTGGTCACATGGCCAATTTCTTTTCTATATGTACATGTCTTTGATGATGTCTCATATAGAATCTTATAGACAAGTCATCACTTATAATACCCTGCATCCTTCTTTACCTATCCCATAGATTTTCAGCATATATTTGTACCAAACCTGAGATTTAATTGAAACTGTCTTCCTTGAGAGTCCTCAAATGAGACACTCCACCTCCAGACTCTGAGTGTTTCCAGACTCTGGAAACTTTTTTCACTGGCTGACCTATGTTGCAAGTTCTCTCCCTTCTCATCTCTGCCTCCTGCCATTGTTAGCTTTCTTCAAGTACCAGTTAAAATCCTACTTTCTTTTTTTCACTCTAAATGTTGTTTATTCAACATTTCAGTTTACAAATGAATGTGCACAATTTAGCAGTATCAATGTAGCTGGAGAGCATTGTGCCTTCTGCAAGCAGTGTAATGAGATCCTCCAATGGTACGGTGGAATTTGTGACCCTTTCCAAGATCCCAGCTTTTCTGGCCAGCTGGCCAGCTGAACATCTCTCTGTGTTTGTGCACTGTATTGGTGATCCATTGAGTGTTGAGGTTTAGTATCATAGCTTTATGGAATGGATCAATAATAACAACCTCAAAGCATCTGCAGGTTGAATCTTCCCACGCCCAGTAGGAGTTCAAGACTGTCAGGGCCCCACAGTGGTGGCCAGCATGCTCTTCTGCTACAAACTGAAGGCACTTGACAAACTTCAGCTGACTGACAGCATGATGCACAGGTTTCCCATAAGTTGCCCCCTTGGGAACTGGACAATTTCAATCACCATGCTGAATGTGAATATGGTAGATGACTTAACTTTGCTTGGCCTTGTACCCCAGTCTGTGAGTTTTGTTGGGTTTGGTGGACCAGGGTGCTTAGTGCAGGGAAGACAGTTCAGCACACACACAGGAGGCACTGCATGACATACGATTGAGTGTTTCTTCCTCCATAGCCCCTGGATGTATTTGTAGGCCCCCATCCCCCATTTAGCTTGCCTGATGGCTGCCACTGACAAGAAAGGAAGAATTTATGTTCCCCCAAATCCTACCTTCTACAAAATGTCTATCCTTAGTTCTAGTGACTTCTCTTGGCAGATTATCTTCAATTACTCCACGTGTAGCTTGTCTAGATAAGCTATTACCCTAGATTCATAAACGTTCACATGTTATCTCTCTCATTAGATTGTGAGCCTTTTGAAAACAGGGACTGCCTTTTACTTTTCCTCATACTTTCAGTGTTTAGCACAATGCCTGATATATAGTAGGTCCTTAATAAATGTTTATTGATTGACTACAGGGACCATCTGGTGAGGAACTTCTTTTGCCAGTGCAATCAGTACTTTATCTGCACCTTATAAACTTAATCAGTTGCCTGGAGACACTGAGAGTTTGAATGACAATTAGTGTATGTCAAAGGTAGTATTTGAACCCCTGGGTTTTGGATTCTGAGTTTTCTCCTTTGTCCATTACGCTATGCTACCTTCAATGTGTTATGATTTCATTAATAAGGCAATAGACTTTTCATGTATTAAGTTTTGGTTTCTCATCTCTAAGGATTCTCTCAAAGTGACAGTAGGATTACCATAAACTGTGCTCTTTTCTAGAAAGGGAGGGAATAGGATGACATAATCTCTCTGGCCTCTTCCAGCTGTAGTATTGTTTCTCAGCTTTCTGTATGGTTTTATGAGCAAAAAAAGGACTAGGACATTTTAGTTAATGAATATTGTTAATATATTCATCACATGACAAAAACTTTGCCAAAAATGTATTCCATTCTTTCAAAATGTTCATCTTTCTACTATTAGCACCACTAGAAATAACCTTAAGAGAGAATTAGTAAGCACTGTGCTTCATAAAACAAAGCACAATTTAATACTTTTAGAAGTCAGCAAAGGTCGTTCAGCTCCTTTAAGATTAATTCCTTTTTTTAATCCTCCAATTTCCCCAGATACCATCTAATTGTTTCTTGAAATGACCACAAATATCATCTCAGAGCCAAATGGCATATTACACATCTGTCAAAACTACAATTCATTACCATGTAACTGTGTTTACAAAGCATATCCAAAGCCTTTTGGATTGCTCTGGATACTTCTCTCCATGTTTATTACTTCCTTTAATACTGTTTATTTCCTTTTTAGTCATTTGTATAAATGAGAATGCATTAGGGTGAATAGGATACTTTCGCAGCTGAGATTCTGCTTCCGTCTCAGAGGTTAATATTCACTTCTGTATGAGAAGAAAAGCAAGGTTGAAACAAGGTGCCAGTTGGAAAGATCTGACATAGAAGAACACTGGTCCAGGAATTAGGATATCCCAACTTGAGTCCTTCCTCTGACACTGTTTTATTGAGATTATTTGGAATATTCTTTTCCTCACTTTGGGCCTCAGTCTTAGGTAACTTTAGGGGGTCAGATAAGGCAACTTTAAGGTCCCTTATATCTCTCCACTTCTAAGACTCTCCAACTACCTTAAATAACATCAGTGTGATATTTAAAGTGCTATCCTCTCAATAATGAAGTTATCATATTAGATAGCACTTTAAATATTTCACCGATGTTAGCATATAATAATGAAAAGCAAATGTATGACTCTTTTATCAGTTTCTGAGAGATTCCTACATAGTCTAAAAATTAAGATGCAACCCTAGGTAGTTGGATTAAGGCTACTGTGATGTTAAGATATATATCAAGATATATACTGCTATTATTATAGGATGTCAAAACAATGAGTTGTGCACTTTGGGTTTTGTGGCTCCTTGAAAAAAAATGAGGTTGTAATGGTTATATTTAATTTGCATATCTTTCGTTACCTGCAACCTATATAACCCTACTTGTTTCTGGGTCATAAAAACAAATCAGAAAGGTTTTCTAAGTGCAAAAAACTTGAAAAGTTTGTTATGCAATTAGCTAACATGTAGGTTATTCCAAAGAGGAAATGGAATATTGATAATTTTTTCAATAGATATCTACTAAGTCTTGTGAATAGCGCAAATTGTTGAAAACATCAAATTAATTAAGGAAATAGCCTTGCCTAAAAAAGACTTTTAGTATGATAGAAAGCATGAGAGGATATATACATGTATACATATATAATATGTCCACACACATATTGCATATACATAAATATCTAAAACTATATATACACATGTATATGTATATATTTTCATATCAATTAGAATATATTAAGAAAATGACTGGCAAATGAAATACTGGGAGATCTAATGAAGGAGAGGTCAATTGTAACTGGGGAATCACACCAAATTTTATAGAAAAATTGGTATGCTGATGCTTAAAGGATGGATGGGATATGAAGAAAGAAGGAGGATAGAGACATTCCAAATATGGGCCCCAGGATAAGTAGAAGCTCAAGTATAACTGTAGGGGACATGTAAACATTGGCATCAGTGTAGAGTAGAGGTGTAATATATAGACACATAACATATATCCAAAGAGGCTGCATACTATATAGTACAAGAATGAATGGGACAGTGGGTCAGTTATCGAGGATTGATTACATATACAAGTAAAACACTTCCAATATAAAATGTACCATTGAATAAGGTCTTTGCTTTGGAACATTAATTCTAATGTCTTGAAAGAGTTAATGCAGTTTCTCAAAATATTTTAACTTACTCGCAGAGAACAATTTTTACTCTATATATGACTTACCTAGTTAAATTTCTGAAAGGCCTACATATATTATTTTTTTAATCAGTTTTTAATAGTTATGAATGAAAAAGTGCCAACTACATACTCATTAAAATAGTAATATTTAAATGTATCACATATTAATGACTCTTTTCTTGCTTTAAGTCCCTTATGAGATGAAATATCATGTCCAATAAAAAAATAGATTCAGAAACAGAAATAGGAAAAGAAAAGGTTTACCTTATGTCAAGCCAGGAAGACATCTATGACACAGCACTTGAGCCAAATTTATTTCAAAATCTCATAAAAGACAAATAGTGGGGAAAAAATACACTGCACAATATAATCAGGGAACAATTGGAGATGGCGAGACATATTGCATTTCCCCCCCTAGAGTAATTATCAAAAAGATTTGAAAGTAAAATAAGAATTCTAAATGTAAACCATTGGCTTAATACTGTGATTTTAATCTGAGAGGTTCTGTAATTTGGTTGGAATCAATTTTAGTGGAAATGAATGTAGCATCTGGTTGCATTTATACTGATTTGCCCTTAATGAATGTGACCAGCTGATGATATCAAGAAACACATCTATTGCCCTGATTCTTTCAGATAGAGGTTTTCTATGTTGTGATTTTTTTATTTTTTCCCAACTATATTTGGTACCTAGAGAACTTTAAAAAATCCATCAGTGAAATGATAGCTTTAACTCTTTCATTTCCAAAACAATCTTTACCTCATAATCTTTAAATAAAATAGTAGCTATTTAACATACATTTTATCCTGGAGATGGTAGAGAATGAAATCACATTAAATTACCATGTGATGTTTTTTCCTTAACTTTCCCTTCATTCTTACTGATCTTTGATATATATATGTATGCAAGTCTTCATTATTTTTTAATTTCTATTAAGTATTAATTATTGATAAAGCTTAGACTGTGATATTCAGTTGGAATGAACAGACCGTGGAATTGGACCATCCATAGCAACATGGCATAGTAGAGTGTAAGACTCTACTCAGGAAGAGTCAAGAGGATTTGAGTTTAAATCCTGCTTCACTTACTTACTTGCCATGTGACCTTGGGCAAGTCATTTCACTTCTCCAGTACTGAGTTTCCTCATCTGTAAAGTGAGGATAAGAATATCTGCCTCACAGGGTTATTATGAGAATTAAATAAGATAACATATCTAAAATATTTGGCAACCCCTAAAATACTATGCAAATTATATTGTTATTATAAATATGTGTGTGTATATATATATATATGTGTATATATATATATATATATATATATATACATACATAAATATATATATATATATATATTTTGCATGGGCACTATGGATGGTCAATGATTTTATTCTAGTAGGAAAGCAAAGTGGATTACATCCAATACTTTCTCCTTTATCAGAAGCCCATCTGCTTTATATCAGTATTCTTTCAGTAATACTATATAGTTACAAGTAATAGAATATTAAAGAAATAAAAGTGCCAATTGCCCAAAGTCTGTGAAGAAGTATATTGTGGGAATATGTAGGCTGCAACATATCACCTATCAGGAATTATGCAGAAGAAACTGTGTAAAAGCTAACAGAGAGAGATCTTTCTAGAAAAAGAAGCAATCATATATCAAGAGTTAAACACAAATGATGAACAGTCTGTGTGCTGTAATGACTAAACATAGTCAAGAGACCAAGAGGATGTAATCCAGAATTTTTAGATGAGTCCCATGGAGTATTTTTTGGGAGGATATGGACATGAGTTGCATGGTATGAGAAGACATGGATGAATTGCTTCTTGTACCATTGAAGAGAATGTCCACTTCAAGGAATTCACAGGTTTGTTGTGATATTGATGTAACTTTTGATTAAACTGCCAAAGATGATACACAATGATGAATGAAAATAATTTATTTTCCCTTTTAGAATGTATTTTTGTTTATACATTTTCCATCCCAGGAATTCATCTCTAAGTGCTGAAGTCACAATATGAAAATCTGTCTCAGAGAGAACAAGAGACTTTCTGGCTTCTGCATCCAGTGTGGAACACACTCAAATTCTCCTTGAGAATACTGTCCTCTGAATGTTCCATATTCTTTCTGAATGCTGAATATGATTACTGAAAATGATACAAAGCACCAGCCCCAATTACACTGTTCCCTCTACTACATTTCATAGAGTAAGGTTTTTCTGTTTTGGTTTTGAATAACTTCCTAACAGATAGCTTAAAAAGTAGAGAGACTTAAAAAAGAGAGAGAAATATCATCACAGACAATAATTAGCTCGAAATGGGAACTACCTGACTGTAAATTGGTGAGCATCATTTTGAGGAACATGCCACAATTCATATAATCTGACAATAGATGGATCAACTACAGTTTATGTTTAAGAAAATCCATTGTGAAAAGGAAAATGCTTTGGGAACATTGGATTTATTATTTTCAAAATCTGATCTCAGAGGAACATCTCAGAGAAATGCTAAAGAACTAAGAAGAAGGGGTGGTAAAAAAGTGATCCAATGGTGAGAAGTCTGTTCTGACTGCAAATGAAAGTAAGAACATTGCAAAAAGATCAGCAGGCAGGCTGAAATCATCTCTCCTAGAAATTACTTACCTAAAACTGAAATGTTCAGTCAAGGAGAGCAATTGCTAGATTGAACACACATTCCACACAGAAAGCAAATCAGAAACTTTGGCCGATGGAGCGAGAACCTTTTGCAAGACCTTTTTAATTTGTGGTATATCTTTTTTGTGGTATATTTTTATGATAGAGTCTGAAATAGATTTATTTAATAAGATTTGGGTGATTTTTTTCAGACCACCTGCCAAGTTGTTCTTGTCTAGCTACTTGTTTCCTTTCTATCTCTAGAAACCCACCATGTGTTGCCAAATTTAGTTAAAAACTTAGGAGATAAACTTTTCTTATCAAGTTATTATTAATATTAGTTCAAGTTTATAAATTTTATTATTGCTCAGAGATCATGAAAGACTGACAGATATAGTTACCTGAAGAACTGTTCAATTATCCACTGACTATTGACATTAAGTATCATATTACCTCCAACTCAGGTGAACAGTCATGTAATAATATTGATTATGGATAGTTATACAGATATTGGAGATTTACAAATTGTTTTTACGATTCCATTTCTTCCTCACAGCAATGATAAGATCCATAAATCTAGAGCTGAGAGGGATCTTAAAGGCTGTCTAGTCTAGTACCTCCATTAGGGGAAGCTAAGTGGTCCGGTAAAGAGAACACAAGGCCTGAAGAAACAAAAACCTGAGTTCAAATCAGTTCTCAGATGCTATCTGTGTCACCCCAGGCAAATCACTTAAACCTTGTTTGCCTCCGTTTCCTAATTGGTAAAAAGGAAATACTAATAGCACGTATCTCTCAGGGCTGTGATGTGTATCAAATTAGATAATAACTGTAAATGATTAATGTAGTATCTGGATCATATTATGCATTATATGTATGTTAGATTTTATTATTATTTTATATCTCAGGATATGGAAATCCAGGGAGATTAGATGACTTTCCCCAAGTCCTACAGGTAAAAAACATCAAAAGTAGGATTTAAACTCATCTTTTTAATCTGAAGTCAGTTCTATTTCACTATGTTTACTTGCCTTTCTGGGAGTTTGGTATTATTCAGTACATATTCTTATCTTCATTTTATAAAATAAGGAAATGAATGCTTAGAGAATTTGAGTGATTTACTCATAAGTCTCAGAGCTAGGATGCATGATTTATTACCAGACTTGGACAAGTTATTAAAACTCTCAAGGGCTTAGGTTGCTCATTTATTTTTTTAAAAAGCTGACATAAATGACTTCTAATATCTCTTCTAGCTTGAGATCTAAATTTATGATCGTGTAAGTGTCAAATGCAGGATTTGAACCCAGTGTCTGGTGTTTCCAAATTTATTACTCTATCATGCCATTGATATGTATTAATGGTGAATTTTTTAAATGTTGTAATTCAAACATGATATTATATTAACTAATTTAAGCTCTGGAATACCACCAAACTTCCTTAGAGAAATGTTCAGTAACGTGAAAGAGACTTGCTTGAACTATACACACTGAAAAAAAGTAGCTGCAAATTAATTTTTACCTAGAATATGATATACAACTGGAGATGCAGCACATCAAATTATTCTATCAGTATGCATATAGTGAATAAGCACACAGAGTAGAGAACAGTGAGCTATGTCCAGAATTGAATAGGAGGGGAAGTGATGCAGCTGGATTACTTTGGGGAAACTGTACCCCACTTTCCATGCTTACATGTTGCTTGCTATTCCAGAAACCCACTTTTAAAATGTAAATTGGAGATACTGTCTAAGTGTGAATCTCAGGACACCATCATCTCAGAAGATCATGGGAATGAGCTAGCAGATGACTCAAATCTCAATGGAAAAAATACCTAATGAGTATAAGTAGTATTCAGTAAAATGCCAGTGATGCCATATAAAAAGTAGCATTAAAGATATCAACAAAGATATATTTGCTTAGAGAAGAAGGCAGGCTAAGTATGGAGTGAAAATGAGAGAGTATGTTATTTATATTTACTTTGCATATGCAAAGTATTTTCTTCTCTAATAGAATGGGATTTTTGTCTCTATTCCTAGCTCCTATTGCAGTGTCTAACACAGAGTAGGCACTTAATAAATGCTTATTACTCATAATAGATAAACACCATGAGGGCTACACTGACTTCTACAAAACAGTGAAAGGTCCAACCAATGCTGGTTGTATCCTCCATGGAGAATTTATGGAGAATCACAAACAAAAGTGGCACAGAATGATGAGGGCTGAACAAGTTGGAATATGCACTGGATGAGTCACTATGGAAAAATTGCCCCACAAAATAGATTAAAATTCTACAATGAAAATCATCCACACAATTTTTATGTTGTGGAATTCTCATGCATCAAGCAATTTACATTTTGAAATTAAAATTCCTGTGACTAATAATAAATTTGAGGAGACTTTCTATTGAGGATCTGTGTTTTATATTGGTATGAGAACTGCCCCCCTTCCCCCCACCCATGCATACCATGCAGTCTTGAGAGTTGCCTGAAGTTTAGAGAGGTCATGATTTGTCTGTGATCAATAGCTAGCAAATGTCAGGTTTGAACTCAAGAATTTGAACTCAATCTTAAATGAGAAATGAGACATCATTTGGAAAGTAGAGAAATCTTACATATGGAAACAATATTTATGAAGTTTTTTTAAACTTTGCCCTTTATCTAGTAAGTAGAAGGGAGCAAAAATCGACTTGAAAACTCAAAACTCAATTTCTCTATCTCTCCCAGTTCATATATAGCCTCCAAACACATCATTTCCATGACCCTACATCAGTTTTTATGTTATCTTTGAGTAGAAAATTAAAAATAATTGTATCCTATTTATTTTGAAGCAGACTTGTGAATGTTTGTGTGTGTGCGTGTATATATATATTATGTATAGTATTATTATATTATGTATTTCATCGAATATTATTATATTATATATAGTATTATATATATAAGCTAAGACGTATTGTGTGTTTTTGCCAATTGACCATAAAGACCATCTTTGTTGAATGAATCAGGAAATATACTTCTAGAAAATTTGTAGATGGGGACTTTCAGTTTTGCTTTATTTTTCACACTTAAACCTGTTGGTTTGCTTTTGACTGTTGACGAAATTATGAGATATGTTATTAAAGGGATGAATTTTGGTCTTTCAGGAATGAGTAGAGTGATCACTCTAAGTCAGTGTGCTGCACACACATACACACACAAAATTTTCTTTTTTTTTGACAAGGCTGATAAGAATTATGAGAGATATCACATGTGACTTTTTTGCAAAGAATTTTAAAAAAACATCTTTAAGACAACCAGTCTTTGTGCACAAAATGTAAGTATATGGCCTTGATAATATTTAATTAGGCAAAATCAAAACTAGTTGAATGATTAGAATCGAACAGTCATTGCTAGATCAATTTACAGTGATATCTTCACCAGACTGTCCTAGGGTTCTCTTTTTGGTCATATGATTTGGATGAAGATATAGCTGGCATTCTTATAAAAATATATAGATTATTGTTCAGGTACATGGTGAATAAGATGGTCTTTGAGATCCTTTCAACTCTCTTTCATTCTGAAACTAAGCTGTAGTAAAGTTTCTTAAAGATTCATTCCTTAAATTTTTTTCCTTGAAAATGATTCCAG
>CM053772.1:177759514-177780201 GCA_028658325.1 Potorous gilbertii | reverse complement strand
GAATAAAATGCACACTCATTTTGGTATGAAAACCTATCTTACAATACAGGAAAGTGGGCGAGAAGGAGATAAGCAGGGTGGGGGAGAATGATGGAAGGGAAGGTAATGGGAGGAGGGAGCAATTTGAAGTCAACACTCTTGGGGAGGGCCAGGAGCAAAAGAGGGAATAGAAGCAATGGGGGGCAGGATAGGATTGAGGGCAATATAGTTAACCTTACACAACATGACCATTATGGAAGTCACTTGCAAAACTACACAGATATGGCCTATATTAAATTGCCTGCCTTCCCAAAGGGAATGGGTGGGGAGGGAGGGATGGGGAGAAGTTGGAACTCAAAGTTTTAGGAACAACTGTTGAGTATTGTTCTTGCTACTAGGAAATAAGAAATACAGGTAATGGGGAATAGAAAGTTATCTGGCCCTACAGGACAAAAGAGAAGATGGGGCATGGGAAGGGAAGGATGAAAGAAAAGAGGGCAGATTGGTAATATGGGTAATTGGAATGCTCAGTGTATTGGGGAGGGGAGAGGGGATGAATGGGGAGAAAATTTTGGAACCCAAAATCTTGTGAAAATGAATGTAAAAAGTTAAATAAATAAATTTATAAAAAAAATTTTTAAAAATCCATTGTATGCCAAAATTTAGTTTACCATATGATCAACTTGATGTCAGGCTATAGGAAATAAAAACAAAATTCAACTGAAAGAACAGACAGTTAAGAATATCAAGGAATTCAGTTTAACATAATAAAGAAGTAGGCCTGGAAGTTCCCGATTTCAAACTATATTACAAAGTGGTAATCCTCAAAACAATCTGTTACGGGTTAAGAACAAAGTTGGTAGATCAGTGGAATAGATCAGGTAGATATTGCACTGTAGTAAATGGCCATAATAATTCAGTATTTGGTAAACTCAAAGGACCCCTCACTTGGCACTGCAGTGCATTTGCCTTTCATTGCCAATAATTCATAGGGTTAGAGATTTAGAAATCATCGATCATGTTATTTGATCTAACCCTATATTTTCTAGAGGAGAAAGTAGGGGCTCAAGGAGATTAGGTGACTTGTGCAAGTTTATATAGGTCATGGCAGAGTTCTGATTTGGACCTGACTTCTTTTTTTCTCTTTTAATGCACCAGGTTGCTCTTTGTAAATATTATTGTGTTCTGTGCACAATAAGATTGTAAAGTCCTCTGTATAAAAAGAGTAGCACTTTTTCTGGGGCAAAGAATTAGAAATTGAAGGGTTGCCCTTCAAGTGGGGAATAGCTAAACTAATTGCCATATGTGATTATGATGGAATACTATTGTACTATAGGAAATGATGAGCAGAATGTTCTCAGAAAAACCTGGAAAGACTTAGCGAACTGATGCAAAGTGAAATGTACTGTATACAGAACACAGTAATATTGTAGGATGATCAGCTGTGAATGACTTAGCTGTTTTCAGGAATACAACAATTTGAGACAACTCTAAAAGACTTAACAAAGAATGCTGTCCATCCCCAGGCAAAAAACTGTTGGTGTCTGAAAGCAGACTAAAGCATATATTTGTTTTTACTCTATTTTTCTTGAAGTTTTTCTTGTCTATGTTTTCTTTCACAACAATGACTATTATGGAATGTTTTGCATGACTACACATGCATAATCTACGTTTATTTGTTTGCCTTCTCAGTGGACTGGGGGGATGAGAGGGAGGAAAGCAGAAAATTTGAAATTCAAAGTTTTAAAAATTAATGTTAAAAATTATTTTAAATATAACTGGGGAAAAATAAAATGCTAAATAAAAAGAAAAAATCAACTTTAAAATTAAAAAATAGATTCTAATCTCCTCAAAAATAGTCATTATATTTTTACCTTTCCCACAGTGATTAGAGTAGCATTTTGTACAGATATTGCTCAATCTGATCTTGTCTACCTGAAAACAAAAGAAGTTGCTGAAATTTCACATGTATGAAAAAGCCACTGAACTTTTCTGCCAACAGGGGAAGGAAAAGGATAGCTCATTCTCAAGAGTTAACATTTCAAATCAGTTTTTCTTCCAATTTTGAAGATTTAACTATAGACATCTTTAGCTTCCCAATCCTGCTAGTATAGCAAGATACAACTATTTAAGGGAAAGCAAATTAATGACATTGTTGCATGTCCATGAGAGTATACAATGGAGTGATAATAAGGCTAAAAAGATAGCTGTTTTGCTCATTGACTGAATGCATTCATTTTCCTCACTCCTCAAATGCCAGAAAGTGACTCACCACTTCATAAATTTGTCATATTGCTCATCTCTACTGTGTTGACCATCCTACCGTAGAATCCAGATTGGCAGAGCTATTGTTGGAATCACAAAAGAGTGCACACAATTGTTGTTAAAATGGTCTGACAACATTTAGGCTTTGCTATTCTTTGGCAAAACAATTGTCATTTGATTACCTAATTTACTGCATGCAGTTAGCCAGTATTTGAAATATATTCATTTTGCAGGAACATTGCTCTATTTATGCTATACATGGGAAGTTAAAGGACGTTTGCCAGCTTGAAATGCCTTTTCTGTGATATACCATCCAGCATCCCACTGTTCTTAAATATGTCATTAACCTTCTACCTGGAGTGTTTACTTCCAGAATTTAGAGAAAAGTCACACATGCCCTTATAAGCTTAATGAGGTCAAGGCAGTAATCTTTCTCTGAATTTTTGTAGTTCATTTCTTAAGAGAACAACTGTGTTGTAATTCTAGTCAGTGAACAGCTTGGATTCTTGAAGGAAACAAAGGTTGCTAGAGTTCACTGTCCCAGATGATCAGAGCTAATCCTTTCCTACAGTAAAGAATGTGAAAGTGGATCAGTACAGAGTGGGAAAGTATGCTCTTCTTTTGGAGTTTGATGACCTCCTGAAGTTTCATTTTGAGAACTTAATTCGGCCAAACCTTAAGTCAAATGGTTTTTTCAAAAACTTTCCAAAACACCCAACTGAACATATTATTTTTAATCATATTGGAATTCTACAAACTACAGACACCAAAGTGGTTCATTCTTGAAGAAGTAAATTTAAAAACAATTTAGTGTTTACTTTTACTCTGAGCAAAAACTAGGAATATTTCATTATTTTATTATGGTAACAAAGAGTTTAAAAATTTGTCCACTCAATAAATGTTTATAAAGGAAATAGTAAATCTAATTCAAAAATAAATTTAAATCAATAAGCACTTATTAAATACCTATCATGTGCTGTTGTGCTAGGTGGCAACACTAGCCAATAACTAGGAGTTGTGTAGTGCTTACTCCATTCCAGGCGCTGCATTAAGTGCTTTATAATTATTATTTCATTTGACTTTACAACAACCCTGAAAAGCAGGCATTGTTGTCCTCATTTTACAGATGAGCAAACTGAAGCAAACAGAGGTGCTTCTTCTTCTTTTCATATAAATATATATGCCTACATATAATTTTGCCATAATTACATGTTAAAATAATTGTTAACATTTTTAAGTTTTGAGTTCCACTCTGCCCAAAAGGCTATAAAACTGTGCATACCTTTTGATCCAGGAATATCACTACTAGCTGTGTAACCTAAAGAGATCATAAAAAAAGGGAAAATAACCCACATGTACAAAAATATTTATATCAGTTCTTCTTGTGGTGGCAAAGAATTGGACATTGAGGGGATGCCCAGCACTTGGGAAATGACTGAACAAGTCACTGTATAGGAATATAATGGAATACTATTTTTCCGTAAGAAATGATGAGCAGGTGAAAATAGTTATATGAGCCCATGCTGGGTGAAGTGAGCAAAACCAGGAGAACATTATACATGGTAACAGATACATTGTACAATAGCTAATTGTGTTAGACTTAGATCTTCTCAGCAATGTAATGATGTAAGACAATTCCAAAAGACTCATGATAGAAAATGCTGTCCACATCCAGAGTCTGAATGGAGTCTGAATGCAAATTGAAGCAGATTATTTTCTCCTTCTTTTCTTTCTCATGGTTTTTTCCTTTTGATCTGATTCTTACACAGCATTAC
This sequence comes from Potorous gilbertii, assembly GCA_028658325.1. Classification (NCBI taxonomy): domain Eukaryota; kingdom Metazoa; phylum Chordata; class Mammalia; order Diprotodontia; family Potoroidae; genus Potorous; species Potorous gilbertii. The sequence goes on along the minus strand of CM053772.1, from coordinate 177,776,182 downwards.
TAATGTGGAAATAGGTTCAATATAATTGCATATGTATAGATTATATCAGATTGCTTGCTATCTTGGGGAGGGGAGAGGGAGAAAGAAACTAGAACTCAAAATCTTCTAAAAGAGAATGTTGAGAACTATTGTTGCATATAATTGAAAAAAATCAAATTCTATTAAATGAGGGGAAAAGTTTTGAGTTCCAAATTCTATCCTTCCCTTCCCTCCCCACCCCCTAAATGGTAATCAATCTTCTATATGTTACATATGTTCAATCATGTAAAACATTTCCATATTATCATTTTATGCAAGAATACTAGAGTAAAAGAAAAAGAATGAAAGAAAGTGAAAAATAGCATGCTTCAGTTTGCATTCAAACAACATCCATTCTTTCTCTGGAGGCATATAGTATATTTCATCATTAGCCTTTTGGAATTGTCTTGGATCACTGTATTGCTCAGAATAGCTAAGTCAGTCACAGTTCCTCACTGAAAAATATTGCTACTTCTGTGCACAACATTTTTCCTGGTTCTGTCCATTTCACTTTATAACAATTCATGTAAGTGTTTCCAGAATTTTCCCAAAATCATCCTGCTTGTCATTTCCCATAGTACAATAATATCCCCTTACAGTCATATATCACAGTTTGCTTAGCCATTCTTCAGTTAATGGATGTTCCCTTGATTTTCATTCTTAGCCACCACAAAAAGAACTGCTATAAATGTTTTTGTACAAACTGGTCCTTTCCCCTGCCCTTTTTCTGTATTTGGGATATAGACCTAGCAGTGGTATTACTGTATCAAAGTGTACCAACAGTTTTATAGCCTTTTGGGCATAGTTCCAAATTCCTCTCCAGAATGGTTGGATTACTTCACAACTCCAACAGTATTTTAGTGCCCAGTTTTCCCATACTCCCTCCAATATCCATCATTTTCCTTTCTGGTCAGATTAGCCAGTCTGAGAGGTGTGAAATGTTACCTCAGAGATGCTTTAATTTGCATTACTCTAGTTATCTAGTTTCAAAAAGCTTGGACAGTCTAATTTTTCTCCTATGTAGTTTTCATTTTGAATTTCTTAAAATATGGCCCTGAAAATAAAGGCTTTTTTTCAAGCCTGTTGTGTTTTAAATAGAAATATTTGCTATGACTTTAAACCCAAATCACTTTCATTGAATGGCCAATAATATCCCCGTCAGGAGCTGTGGTTTATTGTTTAGTTTTGATGGCTTAGGATTTGCTGTGTTTGTCCTTCTTTCCTGAAGAGGATCATGACCTCAGGATGATGACATGACCTGCAGTTAACTTTGAATTGAGTGTGAGACAGCTGTGCAAGGTCACCAGCCTTTCTCCTCCAGAGCCGTTTGGGTCCAGTGACCTGATATTTTTCAGGATGACTGGAGATGGTCCAGGATGCAATTTGTGACCTTAGCTTAAGATGAATGTAAATAGCAATTACTTTCCATTCTGGTCAGTAACTCTAAGAGTCTTCCCCTCTCAGATAAACACCTTTAAGAAAGTCATTTGAACCATCTTTTGTCTCAACTCTTACGTAGTCCTTAGTCATTGAATGGTCAGAGTCTGAGATAAACTGAGCCCCAAGAATGACTTTACTTTAGAAAAGCCATCACCAGTCTTCTTGACCTTTGTCTAGTCGGTAGACTTCAATGACTCTGGAGGAGATACTGTGGCTGATAGTTTTGCACAATCCTGTCTCACTTAAATTCAATTCATGGGCAAGTCAAGATATCACTCTTCTGATGCCAACTATGCATTTATATTTGCTTTTTCCATTCCCTGGAATGTTCTCCTTCCATACCTCTTACCTTGGATACTTAGTCCTTTCTAGATTTTTCTGACAGTTTTCTTTTTTTTTTCTTGTTCTACCCCTACCTGTCTGCAGTCTCCTTTGTCTGATACTTCATGATGTCACATCCACTAACTGTCATGGACTCTAAAGTTAGGTCCTTTGTCCTCTTCTCTCTATATACTATTGTATTTGATGGCCTCATCTTCAGGCTCTTAGTTTTTCTGATTTCCTTTAAGTCTCAGTCCAAACTCCCCAGCTGTTAGTGACTTTTTCTCTGAGATTATCTCCTACCTCCACTGAATGAAGCATTTATTCTTACTGTTTGCAAAGAGTTACATTAACCATGAGAGATACAAATGGAAAACTAAGACAGTCCCTGCTCTCAAAAAGCTCACATTCTAAAGTGGCAGACAACACATATGAAAAGTTTCAGCTGCAAATCATATGGAAAGGTCTCATAGTCCTTAGGGTACAGTGGCAAAGCAGATGGCAATGTGTCTTCTTTAATGGTATTTTCACTGATGAAATAATTTCAGTTTCTGATGTTGAAACATGTGAAAGTGCCAAGGACATTTGTGGTATAATCATTCTTATCTGGATCTTCAATAAAAGTAGCTATGACTGTATTACCTGAAGGAGCAGTTGCCAGGCTACATCTCCATAGAGACTGCTTCTCAGGATGGTGGCAAAACACTTGAGTTTTGAGTCCAAGGCTATCTCCATGAGGGTCTGATGGGGCATAATGGTCAAGGTGGTGGTGGAGGTTCAAATAGTCTGGTAATATCTTATATCAAACAATTATTTCTATACCTTCTATTATCTTAGCCATTTGGATCAATATTTGTAGGTAAACATCTCTCAAGTTATAAAAACTGAATACAGAAAGCACCAAGATTATACAAGAATTACATTTCAAAACTTTGTAAATAGCTTGTTTAGAAGTCTGGAATATATTTTTCCCACAGAAAATATTGGGCTTCTAGAGTACTTCACTTAATATAACATAATATTTAGAAAAGGAAAGGATCTTAAAGATTAAAAAACTCATCTATTCACAAGACCAGAGATAGAAATAAATTTAGTGCTTATGTGCTCTCATATCATATCACAGATCTATATCTGGATAGAATGTCAGAGACCATCTTATACCTACCTCTTCATTTTTCAAATAAGTACAGGCAGACTAAAAGAGGTTGTATAACTTTCACAATGTCACACAATTATTAAGGAAGAAGAATGATTCAAACCCAAATCTTGTGTTCTTTATCCCAATAGCAAGTTACTATTGCATTAAAATCTCAGCTGTCATTCTAAAATTTTAAGCTAGGTTCCAGGTTCTCAGAATAAAAGATCATATTATTCAAGAAAGAGGGGGGCACAAAGGAGAGTTGTCTCCTGTTTCCAGCACTCAAGACTAACTAACCCTATGTAAAATCTGTAACAAAATCATTCTCAAAATGATCTGACCTAACTTCCTATTGAATAGCATACCATAATTCCTTAAGAATAGTTTGAAAATGATTTAATAAAATATTATATCCATTTATATTTAATCAATGATATGATAGATGTTTAAGTGGAATCAAGCTGACGCAATATGACAGGTGAAAATTGAGTATAACAACAATTGTGTGCTGAATGGGTATGGTGATTAGGCAATATGTTATGGTGCAGGGTAAGCCTTCCCAGTTGCAATGGTGATGGTCAGTTCAATTACTTAGCTAATGCTGCTGTCTGAATTTTTGTTTGGATTTCACTAGTTAGACCTGCCAATGCTGCTTAATGACTCAAAAAGTCCTGTTTATGATAACCCGGTGAAAATTTGATGATCCCCGCAAATATGCGGGGATCTCACTTTACTGGCACAATAATTACGGGAGCTGTCTTCTACATAGGATTTCATTGCTAACAGTAGATAATGCAGATTTGTTAATTAACAGCGTGAAGCAAAGCCAAGGTTGATGTTCTAATAAACAGGTCATTAACTTTGATAATGACCAATTTGAGAAGATCATTGCTATCACAAACAGTATAACATGAGTTATGAGGACAACAGAATAATGGTAAACTGTAGCCTGTGGTCAGATCTTATAAGGAGATTCTTTTTTGAAACTGTGGGCATTTTCCTAGTCTCATCACTCATATTTTTCACTCTTGATTTATGTACAATGGTAAAATTGCAGAAGTTACATGCGAAGAAACAACTATGAAAAGGGTTAAATTCCTTAACTTAATGGTGAACAATTGGCCTTTCACCTGAAAGTCAAATGGAAAAGTCTCTTTAATGGTAACTATAACATTCCTCTTAATATAAAATTGCTGCTTTGTGGACATGGCATTTCTTTCCCAGGTCGGAGGATGGTTTTACAATGGCAAACAGATTAGAAGCATAACATCACAAAAATGGAAGGGAATTTGAGAACTACCAGTAGAACAACCCAATCAGTGTACGAATGACCTCTATGACATCCTTGGCAAATACTGATCTAGCCTTCTTCTTGAACACTTTTCAGGACAAGGAAAATAAACTATCTAATGGGAGAGGGCATGCTTTTGTTGAACTATTTTAATCATTTGAAAATTAGTCTGCCTCACTGTAACTTCAGCCAATTCACTTTGCAAGCTTGTGCCTTGTGTAGGCATATTGTTTAAGGAAAAAGTTAGGGGGGCATGGGGAGTTAGGAGATGACTCAACCAAGCTTCAGCCTTATATAACCTCTCAAGCTCAGACACCAAGGCTATTGCCATCCAACTGCTGGACACAGCATAAGACCAGAAAATTAGGTCCCCATGTGAGAAAATCAACACCCCATTTTCACTGATGGAGTCACAGTTACTGACAGAGAGGATCTGCAATCTGCTAACCTGTGACTAACAAACTCTTTCACCTTCCTCTCAGACTTCCTAAGATTCACGGTCCAAGGCTATTTAGGCAAAAATTTACATTTCACTGCTATGACTACCTCCTTCCTCATACCCATCATCTTCCACCCTTAACCTTCTGGTATGTTTCATCCATCTGCCCTCCCCTTCTGTTGGACCCCCTGAAACCATGTTCTATTACTTTGGAGGAGGAGACACCCTTTGTATTTGGAGCTCCTCAGCTCACAAAATTTTCATTTTCTTGAACTTAAGGAAATTTGAATCCATCAAAAAGAAAAAAAAACCACTGCTTCCCTGATCACTATCTATATAGCTATTGTATTCCCTCATATTCCCGCCAGCACATAAGGAGGAAGTGGCAGGCTTGTTTTTCTTCACCTTTTCCAGACCTCTGATCTACTCTGCTGCCATCACACAGTACTTTGTCCTCCTTTGGAACATACTCCATTCAGAATGTTATTGCACTAATTAAAAATGTGGTAGCAGATGTTGATTGGGTCCTAGGTCATTTTCTCTCCTTTCTTAAGGAGGTTAGAAACTTGACACGCTCTTTCCACTCCAACTTTTGTTGCTGTATTTGCCATGATGTAGAGTTTCGAAATTCCACGGACCATAATCTCTTACCCTTCCAATTCTATTTCCACCAAACTCTTCCTAAACTTATTTTTCATCTTCATTAGGAGTTCCATTTATTCAACCCTTCTTATTGTGTTCCCAGACCATCCCCTCAGGTCTGGCCTTATTTTTCTCCCATGATAACCCTAACTCTATAGTTAATCAGTTCAACTTTATATTACATGGTACCCTGAATCTCTTATTGTGTCATCCTTTTTATCAGTTATGCCTGAGTGAGATGAGGAGATTGTGAAGACTTTTCATAACGAAAATATGGGGAATATTGAACTTTCTAAATACAATTTCTCTTCCATAAGGCCTCTGTCCTTGGATACCTGAGTTTCAGGTATCCAGGGCTTGTGGAAGGTCAGTTGGTCCCCACCTCCACCAGCTACCAGCTTTCTTTGTGAAAGTGCTATGGGCTGTAGCTGAGACTTGGAAGTTACTCAGATCTCCCCATTGTTTGTTGTACTGTTGCCACATCAACACTACCAGCTCCCACTTCACCTCCTCCCCTCTTTTCTAAAGCCACATCGGCAGTTAAGTTAGATATTAGATGAGGTATTGTGTTGGGATAGGTGAAGATTTCCTGGGGTTTGTCTAGTATTTCATGCTTAGATTGTGAGCCTGCCTCCCAGCCAATGGAGAGGTGGGATAGTGGGGAGGTGGGATTCTCTGCATTAGGGTATAAAAATTGTACTTCAGTTTCTGTAAATTGCCTCCCTTCTCCAGATTCCCCGACCTGGTGGAGGGAACATCCCTTTCTCGAGAATTGTAATAAATCCTTTTCTTTCTGTTCTTATTGAGAAGTCTCTTCATTTATTTAAGATTTTGAGTAAGGGTCTTTTTATCCCCCCCATATGTATATATATACTTTTCATAGCTGGAGGGCATGACCCTCACAAAGCAAGCCTCCTCTAAGCAAACTTCCCTTAATGGGCTCCACCAGAAGTCCATTAATGGGCACTGAAAATCTTTTAACACCCATTAAAGTTACATTAACATTACAAAGGTCTAGAAAGGGAAAGAGTAAAAGGATTGTTGTGCAGCAGTGAGAGCTCAGTTGACTTCAGAGAATATAAAAATTTGCAATTAACATAGCACAATTTTGTGACTTTCTCCAGTAACATTCAGCAGTAACATTTAACTTTGTGACCAGGAATTGAACAATTGAGTAACTGAGGGTTACATGACATTGGTGTTTGGAAGGGCATGTGTGGGATAAAAAGACCCTTACTCAAAATCTTAAATAAATGAAGAAGCTTCTCAATAAGAACAGAAAGAAAAGGATTTATTACAATTCTCGAGAAAGGGACATCCTTCCACCAGGTGGGGGAATCTGGTGGAGGGAGGCAATTTACAGAAACTGAAGTACAATTTTTATACCCTAATGCAGAGAATCCCACCTCCCCACTATCCCACCTCTCCATTGGCTGGGAGGCAGGCTCACAATCTAAGCATGAAATACTAGACAAACCCCAGGAAATCTTCACCTATCCCAACACAATACCTCATCTAATATCTAACTTAACTGCCGATGTGGCTTTAGAAAAGAGGGGAGGAGGTGAAGTGGGAGCTGGTAGTGTTGATGTGGCAACAGTACAACAAACAATGGGGAGATCTGAGTAACTTCCAAGTCTCAGCTACAGCCCATAGCACTTTCACAAAGAAAGCTGGTAGCTGGTGGAGGTGGGGACCAACTGACCTTCCACAAGCCCTGGATACCTGAAACTCAGGTATCCAAGGACAGAGGCCTTATGGAAGAGAAATTGTATTTAGAAAGTTCAATATTCCCCATATTTTCGTTATGAAAAGTCTTCACAATCTCCTCATCTCACTCAGGCATAACTGATAAAAAGGATGACACAATAAGAGATTCAGGGTACCATGTAATATAAAGTTGAACTGATAAACTATAGAGTTAGGGTTATCATGGGAGAAAAATAAGGCCAGACCTGAGGGGATGGTCTGGGAACACAATAAGAAGGGTTGAATAAATGGAACTCCTAATGAAGATGAAAAATAAGTTTAGGAAGAGTTTGGTGGAAATAGAATTGGAAGGGTAAGAGATTATGGTCCGTGGAATTTCAAAACTCTACATCATGGCAAATACAGCAACAAAAGTTGGAGTGGAAAGAGCGTGTCAAGTTTCTAACCTCCTTAAGAAAGGAGAGAAAATGACCTAGGACCCAATCAACATCTGCTACCACATTTTTAATTAGTGCAATAACATTCTGAATGGAGTATGTTCCAAAGGAGGACAAAGTACTGTGTGATGGCAGCAGAGTAGATCACAGGTCTGGAAAAGGTGAAGAAAAACAAGCCTGCCACTTCCTCCTTATGTGCTGGCGGGAATATGGGGGAATACAATAACTATATAGATAGTGATCAGGGAAGCAGTGGTTTTTTTTTCTTTTTGATAGATTCAAATTTCCTTAAGTTCAAGAAAATGAAAATTTTGTGAGCTGAGGAGCTCCAAATACAAAGGGTGTCTCCTCCTCCAAAGTAATAGAACATGGTTTCAGGGGGTCCAACAGAAGGGGAGGGCAGATGGATGAAACATACCAGAAGGTTAAGGGTGGAAGATGATGGGTATGAGGAAGGAGGTAGTCATAGCAGTGAAATGTAAATTTTTGCCTAAATAGCCTTGGACCGTGAATCTTAGGAAGTCTGAGAGGAAGGTGAAAGAGTTTGTTAGTCACAGGTTAGCAGATTGCAGATCCTCTCTGTCAGTAACTGTGACTCCATCAGTGAAAATGGGGTGTTGATTTTCTCACATGGGGACCTAATTTTCTGGTCTTATGCTGTGTCCAGCAGTTGGATGGCAATAGCCTTGGTGTCTGAGCTTGAGAGGTTATATAAGGCTGAAGCTTGGTTGAGTCATCTCCTAACTCCCCATGCCCCCCTAACTTTTTCCTTAAACAATATGCCTACACAAGGCACAAGCTTGCAAAGTGAATTGGCTGAAGTTACAGTGAGGCAGACTAATTTTCAAATGATTAAAATAGTTCAACAAAAGCATGCCCTCTCCCATTAGATAGTTTATTTTCCTTGTCCTGAAAAGTGTTCAAGAAGAAGGCTAGATCAGTATTTGCCAAGGATGTCATAGAGGTCATTCGTACACTGATTGGGTTGTTCTACTGGTAGTTCTCAAATTCCCTTCCATTTTTGTGATGTTATGCTTCTAATCTGTTTGCCATTGTAAAACCATCCTCCGACCTGGGAAAGAAATGCCATGTCCACAAAGCAGCAATTTTATATTAAGAGGAATGTTATAGTTACCATTAAAGAGACTTTTCCATTTGACTTTCAGGTGAAAGGCCAATTGTTCACCATTAAGTTAAGGAATTTAACCCTTTTCATAGTTGTTTCTTCGCATGTAACTTCTGCAATTTTACCATTGTACATAAATCAAGAGTGAAAAATATGAGTGATGAGACTAGGAAAATGCCCACAGTTTCAAAAAAGAATCTCCTTATAAGATCTGACCACAGGCTACAGTTTACCATTATTCTGTTGTCCTCATAACTCATGTTATACTGTTTGTGATAGCAATGATCTTCTCAAATTGGTCATTATCAAAGTTAATGACCTGTTTATTAGAACATCAACCTTGGCTTTGCTTCACGCTGTTAATTAACAAATCTGCATTATCTACTGTTAGCAATGAAATCCTATGTAGAAGACAGCTCCCGTAATTATTGTGCCAGTAAAGTGAGATCCCCGCATATTTGCGGGGATCATCAAATTTTCACCGGGTTATCATAAACAGGACTTTTTGAGTCATTAAGCAGCATTGGCAGGTCTAACTAGTGAAATCCAAACAAAAATTCAGACAGCAGCATTAGCTAAGTAATTGAACTGACCATCACCATTGCAACTGGGAAGGCTTACCCTGCACCATAACATATTGCCTAATCACCATACCCATTCAGCACACAATTGTTGTTATACTCAATTTTCACCTGTCATATTGCGTCAGCTTGATTCCACTTAAACATCTATCATATCATTGATTAAATATAAATGGATATAATATTTTATTAAATCATTTTCAAACTATTCTTAAGGAATTATGGTATGCTATTCAATAGGAAGTTAGGTCAGATCATTTTGAGAATGATTTTGTTACAGATTTTACATAGGGTTAGTTAGTCTTGAGTGCTGGAAACAGGAGACAACTCTCCTTTGTGCCCCCCTCTTTCTTGAATAATATGATCTTTTATTCTGAGAACCTGGAACCTAGCTTAAAATTTTAGAATGACAGCTGAGATTTTAATGCAATAGTAACTTGCTATTGGGATAAAGAACACAAGATTTGGGTTTGAATCATTCTTCTTCCTTAATAATTGTGTGACATTGTGAAAGTTATACAACCTCTTTTAGTCTGCCTGTACTTATTTGAAAAATGAAGAGGTAGGTATAAGATGGTCTCTGACATTCTATCCAGATGTAGATCTGTGATATGATATGAGAGCACATAAGCACTAAATTTATTTCTATCTCTGGTCTTGTGAATAGATGAGTTTTTTAATCTTTAAGATCCTTTCCTTTTCTAAATATTATGTTATATTAAGTGAAGTACTCTAGAAGCCCAATATTTTCTGTGGGAAAAATATATTCTAGACTTCTAAACAAGCTATTTACAAAGTTTTGAAATGTAATTCTTGTATAATCTTGGTGCTTTCTGTATTCAGTTTTTATAACTTGAGAGATGTTTACCTACAAATATTGATCCAAATGGCTAAGATAATAGAAGGTATAGAAATAATTGTTTGATATAAGATATTACCAGACTATTTGAACCTCCACCACCACCTTGACCATTATGCCCCATCAGACCCTCATGGAGATAGCCTTGGACTCAAAACTCAAGTGTTTTGCCACCATCCTGAGAAGCAGTCTCTATGGAGATGTAGCCTGGCAACTGCTCCTTCAGGTAATACAGTCATAGCTACTTTTATTGAAGATCCAGATAAGAATGATTATACCACAAATGTCCTTGGCACTTTCACATGTTTCAACATCAGAAACTGAAATTATTTCATCAGTGAAAATACCATTAAAGAAGACACATTGCCATCTGCTTTGCCACTGTACCCTAAGGACTATGAGACCTTTCCATATGATTTGCAGCTGAAACTTTTCATATGTGTTGTCTGCCACTTTAGAATGTGAGCTTTTTGAGAGCAGGGACTGTCTTAGTTTTCCATTTGTATCTCTCATGGTTAATGTAACTCTTTGCAAACAGTAAGAATAAATGCTTCATTCAGTGGAGGTAGGAGATAATCTCAGAGAAAAAGTCACTAACAGCTGGGGAGTTTGGACTGAGACTTAAAGGAAATCAGAAAAACTAAGAGCCTGAAGATGAGGCCATCAAATACAATAGTATATAGAGAGAAGAGGACAAAGGACCTAACTTTAGAGTCCATGACAGTTAGTGGATGTGACATCATGAAGTATCAGACAAAGGAGACTGCAGACAGGTAGGGGTAGAACAAGAAAAAAAAAAGAAAACTGTCAGAAAAATCTAGAAAGGACTAAGTATCCAAGGTAAGAGGTATGGAAGGAGAACATTCCAGGGAATGGAAAAAGCAAATATAAATGCATAGTTGGCATCAGAAGAGTGATATCTTGACTTGCCCATGAATTGAATTTAAGTGAGACAGGATTGTGCAAAACTATCAGCCACAGTATCTCCTCCAGAGTCATTGAAGTCTACCGACTAGACAAAGGTCAAGAAGACTGGTGATGGCTTTTCTAAAGTAAAGTCATTCTTGGGGCTCAGTTTATCTCAGACTCTGACCATTCAATGACTAAGGACTACGTAAGAGTTGAGACAAAAGATGGTTCAAATGACTTTCTTAAAGGTGTTTATCTGAGAGGGGAAGACTCTTAGAGTTACTGACCAGAATGGAAAGTAATTGCTATTTACATTCATCTTAAGCTAAGGTCACAAATTGCATCCTGGACCATCTCCAGTCATCCTGAAAAATATCAGGTCACTGGACCCAAACGGCTCTGGAGGAGAAAGGCTGGTGACCTTGCACAGCTGTCTCACACTCAATTCAAAGTTAACTGCAGGTCATGTCATCATCCTGAGGTCATGATCCTCTTCAGGAAAGAAGGACAAACACAGCAAATCCTAAGCCATCAAAACTAAACAATAAACCACAGCTCCTGACGGGGATATTATTGGCCATTCAATGAAAGTGATTTGGGTTTAAAGTCATAGCAAATATTTCTATTTAAAACACAACAGGCTTGAAAAAAAGCCTTTATTTTCAGGGCCATATTTTAAGAAATTCAAAATGAAAACTACATAGGAGAAAAATTAGACTGTCCAAGCTTTTTGAAACTAGATAACTAGAGTAATGCAAATTAAAGCATCTCTGAGGTAACATTTCACACCTCTCAGACTGGCTAATCTGACCAGAAAGGAAAATGATGGATATTGGAGGGAGTATGGGAAAACTGGGCACTAAAATACTGTTGGAGTTGTGAAGTAATCCAACCATTCTGGAGAGGAATTTGGAACTATGCCCAAAAGGCTATAAAACTGTTGGTACACTTTGATACAGTAATACCACTGCTAGGTCTATATCCCAAATACAGAAAAAGGGCAGGGGAAAGGACCAGTTTGTACAAAAACATTTATAGCAGTTCTTTTTGTGGTGGCTAAGAATGAAAATCAAGGGAACATCCATTAACTGAAGAATGGCTAAGCAAACTGTGATATATGACTGTAAGGGGATATTATTGTACTATGGGAAATGACAAGCAGGATGATTTTGGGAAAATTCTGGAAACACTTACATGAATTGTTATAAAGTGAAATGGACAGAACCAGGAAAAATGTTGTGCACAGAAGTAGCAATATTTTTCAGTGAGGAACTGTGACTGACTTAGCTATTCTGAGCAATACAGTGATCCAAGACAATTCCAAAAGGCTAATGATGAAATATACTATATGCCTCCAGAGAAAGAATGGATGTTGTTTGAATGCAAACTGAAGCATGCTATTTTTCACTTTCTTTCATTCTTTTTCTTTTACTCTAGTATTCTTGCATAAAATGATAATATGGAAATGTTTTACATGATTGAACATATGTAACATATAGAAGATTGATTACCATTTAGGGGGTGGGGAGGGAAGGGAAGGATAGAATTTGGAACTCAAAACTTTTCCCCTCATTTAATAGAATTTGATTTTTTTCAATTATATGCAACAATAGTTCTCAACATTCTCTTTTAGAAGATTTTGAGTTCTAGTTTCTTTCTCCCTCTCCCCTCCCCAAGATAGCAAGCAATCTGATATAATCTATACATATGCAATTATATTGAACCTATTTCCACATTAGTAATGCTGTGTAAGAATCAGATCAAAAGGAAAAAACCATGAGAAAGAAAAGAAGGAGAAAATAATCTGCTTCAATTTGCATTCAGACTCCATTCAGACTCTGGATGTGGACAGCATTTTCTATCATGAGTCTTTTGGAATTGTCTTACATCATTACATTGCTGAGAAGATCTAAGTCTAACACAATTAGCTATTGTACAATGTATCTGTTACCATGTATAATGTTCTCCTGGTTTTGCTCACTTCACCCAGCATGGGCTCATATAACTATTTTCACCTGCTCATCATTTCTTACGGAAAAATAGTATTCCATTATATTCCTATACAGTGACTTGTTCAGTCATTTCCCAAGTGCTGGGCATCCCCTCAATGTCCAATTCTTTGCCACCACAAGAAGAACTGATATAAATATTTTTGTACATGTGGGTTATTTTCCCTTTTTTTATGATCTCTTTAGGTTACACAGCTAGTAGTGATATTCCTGGATCAAAAGGTATGCACAGTTTTATAGCCTTTTGGGCAGAGTGGAACTCAAAACTTAAAAATGTTAACAATTATTTTAACATGTAATTATGGCAAAATTATATGTAGGCATATATATTTATATGAAAAGAAGAAGAAGCACCTCTGTTTGCTTCAGTTTGCTCATCTGTAAAATGAGGACAACAATGCCTGCTTTTCAGGGTTGTTGTAAAGTCAAATGAAATAATAATTATAAAGCACTTAATGCAGCGCCTGGAATGGAGTAAGCACTACACAACTCCTAGTTATTGGCTAGTGTTGCCACCTAGCACAACAGCACATGATAGGTATTTAATAAGTGCTTATTGATTTAAATTTATTTTTGAATTAGATTTACTATTTCCTTTATAAACATTTATTGAGTGGACAAATTTTTAAACTCTTTGTTACCATAATAAAATAATGAAATATTCCTAGTTTTTGCTCAGAGTAAAAGTAAACACTAAATTGTTTTTAAATTTACTTCTTCAAGAATGAACCACTTTGGTGTCTGTAGTTTGTAGAATTCCAATATGATTAAAAATAATATGTTCAGTTGGGTGTTTTGGAAAGTTTTTGGAAAAACCATTTGACTTAAGGTTTGGCCGAATTAAGTTCTCAAAATGAAACTTCAGGAGGTCATCAAACTCCAAAAGAAGAGCATACTTTCCCACTCTGTACTGATCCACTTTCACATTCTTTACTGTAGGAAAGGATTAGCTCTGATCATCTGGGACAGTGAACTCTAGCAACCTTTGTTTCCTTCAAGAATCCAAGCTGTTCACTGACTAGAATTACAACACAGTTGTTCTCTTAAGAAATGAACTACAAAAATTCAGAGAAAGATTACTGCCTTGACCTCATTAAGCTTATAAGGGCATGTGTGACTTTTCTCTAAATTCTGGAAGTAAACACTCCAGGTAGAAGGTTAATGACATATTTAAGAACAGTGGGATGCTGGATGGTATATCACAGAAAAGGCATTTCAAGCTGGCAAACGTCCTTTAACTTCCCATGTATAGCATAAATAGAGCAATGTTCCTGCAAAATGAATATATTTCAAATACTGGCTAACTGCATGCAGTAAATTAGGTAATCAAATGACAATTGTTTTGCCAAAGAATAGCAAAGCCTAAATGTTGTCAGACCATTTTAACAACAATTGTGTGCACTCTTTTGTGATTCCAACAATAGCTCTGCCAATCTGGATTCTACGGTAGGATGGTCAACACAGTAGAGATGAGCAATATGACAAATTTATGAAGTGGTGAGTCACTTTCTGGCATTTGAGGAGTGAGGAAAATGAATGCATTCAGTCAATGAGCAAAACAGCTATCTTTTTAGCCTTATTATCACTCCATTGTATACTCTCATGGACATGCAACAATGTCATTAATTTGCTTTCCCTTAAATAGTTGTATCTTGCTATACTAGCAGGATTGGGAAGCTAAAGATGTCTATAGTTAAATCTTCAAAATTGGAAGAAAAACTGATTTGAAATGTTAACTCTTGAGAATGAGCTATCCTTTTCCTTCCCCTGTTGGCAGAAAAGTTCAGTGGCTTTTTCATACATGTGAAATTTCAGCAACTTCTTTTGTTTTCAGGTAGACAAGATCAGATTGAGCAATATCTGTACAAAATGCTACTCTAATCACTGTGGGAAAGGTAAAAATATAATGACTATTTTTGAGGAGATTAGAATCTATTTTTTAATTTTAAAGTTGATTTTTTCTTTTTATTTAGCATTTTATTTTTCCCCAGTTATATTTAAAATAATTTTTAACATTAATTTTTAAAACTTTGAATTTCAAATTTTCTGCTTTCCTCCCTCTCATCCCCCCAGTCCACTGAGAAGGCAAACAAATAAACGTAGATTATGCATGTGTAGTCATGCAAAACATTCCATAATAGTCATTGTTGTGAAAGAAAACATAGACAAGAAAAACTTCAAGAAAAATAGAGTAAAAACAAATATATGCTTTAGTCTGCTTTCAGACACCAACAGTTTTTTGCCTGGGGATGGACAGCATTCTTTGTTAAGTCTTTTAGAGTTGTCTCAAATTGTTGTATTCCTGAAAACAGCTAAGTCATTCACAGCTGATCATCCTACAATATTACTGTGTTCTGTATACAGTACATTTCACTTTGCATCAGTTCGCTAAGTCTTTCCAGGTTTTTCTGAGAACATTCTGCTCATCATTTCCTATAGTACAATAGTATTCCATCATAATCACATATGGCAATTAGTTTAGCTATTCCCCACTTGAAGGGCAACCCTTCAATTTCTAATTCTTTGCCCCAGAAAAAGTGCTACTCTTTTTATACAGAGGACTTTACAATCTTATTGTGCACAGAACACAATAATATTTACAAAGAGCAACCTGGTGCATTAAAAGAGAAAAAAAGAAGTCAGGTCCAAATCAGAACTCTGCCATGACCTATATAAACTTGCACAAGTCACCTAATCTCCTTGAGCCCCTACTTTCTCCTCTAGAAAATATAGGGTTAGATCAAATAACATGATCGATGATTTCTAAATCTCTAACCCTATGAATTATTGGCAATGAAAGGCAAATGCACTGCAGTGCCAAGTGAGGGGTCCTTTGAGTTTACCAAATACTGAATTATTATGGCCATTTACTACAGTGCAATATCTACCTGATCTATTCCACTGATCTACCAACTTTGTTCTTAACCCGTAACAGATTGTTTTGAGGATTACCACTTTGTAATATAGTTTGAAATCGGGAACTTCCAGGCCTACTTCTTTATTATGTTAAACTGAATTCCTTGATATTCTTAACTGTCTGTTCTTTCAGTTGAATTTTGTTTTTATTTCCTATAGCCTGACATCAAGTTGATCATATGGTAAACTAAATTTTGGCATACAATGGATTTTTAAAAATTTTTTTTATAAATTTATTTATTTAACTTTTTACATTCATTTTCACAAGATTTTGGGTTCCAAAATTTTCTCCCCATTCATCCCCTCTCCCCTCCCCAATACACTGAGCATTCCAATTACCCATATTACCAATCTGCCCTCTTTTCTTTCATCCTTCCCTTCCCATGCCCCATCTTCTCTTTTGTCCTGTAGGGCCAGATAACTTTCTATTCCCCATTACCTGTATTTCTTATTTCCTAGTAGCAAGAACAATACTCAACAGTTGTTCCTAAAACTTTGAGTTCCAACTTCTCCCCATCCCTCCCTCCCCACCCATTCCCTTTGGGAAGGCAGGCAATTTAATATAGGCCATATCTGTGTAGTTTTGCAAGTGACTTCCATAATGGTCATGTTGTGTAAGGTTAACTATATTGCCCTCAATCCTATCCTGCCCCCCATTGCTTCTATTCCCTCTTTTGCTCCTGGCCCTCCCCAAGAGTGTTGACTTCAAATTGCTCCCTCCTCCCATTACCTTCCCTTCCATCATTCTCCCCCACCCTGCTTATCTCCTTCTCGCCCACTTTCCTGTATTGTAAGATAGGTTTTCATACCAAAATGAGTGTGCATTTTATTC
>CM053772.1:177714804-177759014 GCA_028658325.1 Potorous gilbertii | reverse complement strand
CCACAACTGCTCCTTGTACTTCTTACTCTGAGCAGAAGACCCTTACAATAGGGAATAAGAGAGAAGGTGGTGACAGGAAGTTATGAGAGTTGACTTAAAAGTGCAATGCTCAAGGTTGGAGAGAGCTGGAAGCCAGGTAGCTTCCACTGGTAGCAGTGTTCTTTGTCAGGATGTATTGATAAACTCATTCTTCCTACATAGTAAAGGTCAAGGTTCTTCCTAGTGAAGAGACAACTGATATCAAGGAAAAGATGAATCTTGGGAGTTCAAGTTTGTACTGGGTCCTGTATTCCACAGTGCAGATTGAGATGAGAATACAAATACTGAGTTTCTGTATCTGCATCTGATTACCAAACCTAATGAATTTATGAGCTAAACCTTCAGTTATGGGCACCTTCACAGAGCCATAGTTATGGGGCACTAGACAAGTAATGCATTATAACAAGAATAAAATGTAGATGAAACATTAAAACTTCTATTGAGTTGCTAAGAGTGTATTACTCTTCCACATCTTAGAAGTCCACCAACGTAAAATTGAGCCAAACACGGTTCTAAGAAATGCATATTTGAGTTTGCATGGATTTTATGTTAAACAAAAATAATAGCATGCATCAAGGCATCTTGAGGGAGATACAGGAAGTGGCATGTAGTAGGCAAGTCATAACATTATCACTATCTGAACTACTATCTCTGTTCAGACCCAGATGGATGCAGGAGTCAATTCAGGGTCCTGAATCCACGAGCTCTTGGAAGTGCAGTCTCCCATTCACCCCTCCAAACAGTTCCCTTAGCCCTGCTTTTAATGGAGAAGGGAGGATCTTCCCTACTAATACCAACAAATGATGGCCACTTTTAAGTAGCTAAACTTAACCCTAAAAATGCTTGTGCCTTTAAAATCACTGGTCCTGCTTCCATCCCAGGGTCCACAGTTATAATGATGTTAAAGCTGCCTTTAAGGAACCTTTTCATCTACTTTTCCTTGTACACTAAGGACCATGAGACCTTTCCATTTGACTCATAGCTGAAACCTCTTATATGTGTTGTATCTTATTAGAATGTTAACTCCATGAAATCAGGAATTATCTCATCTTTTCTATTTGTATTTTCAGTGCTTAGCACAGTGTTTCACACATAGTGAGCGCTTGAATTTTTTTCCCTTTCTTCCTTCCTTTATTTTTTCCCTGAATAAGTAAATTTGATTGCCTTTATGGAGAATTGACTCAATTATATCAAGGTCATGTAACCAGAGCTCATGAAAATATAACAGGGTCAAATTGGAGGCAAGGTTTTCCAGTAAAAAGCATAAAGAGGTTACAAGGGGTATACAAGGGGTATAAAGAGTTGCATCTGATTAGGTAAATCCATAGACCCCTCAATAACTAGTCAACTCTACACCAGAGGGAAAAGGTGAGAGATAGAAGGATACTGACTCTGAAAATCACAGTGGGCAAGATTTGCATCTTGAATTTTTTAAAGGTAAGCATCCTAAGGACCTAGTGAAAGTATTTGTGCTTCCTTCTTAATGTAGGGGTTAAGTGTAGTGTGGAAAGATCAGACTTCAGTATCAAGTGATGGCAGAGGTATTTTGGGCTTAGTTTGAAAGGAATAGCTATGCAGTATACTGCCTGCTTTTTAAATCTTTTTCAAGAATACAGAACCTTTAAAAATTAGAAGATCACCAAGTAAGATACTTTTCATGGCTATGATGAGGGGAGAAACGATAATTTGACAAAGAATAAATGCAATCACAGAAGGTAACATATTTTTGTTTACATGAAATAGAAAAGTTTTTGTATTAACAAAGTCAGTGCAACTAAGATAAAATAATAAGGCATTAAAAAAACCCTTTTCATCATGTATTCCTACATTAATGTAGAAACAATGTCAAGGGCCATTCTTGAATAGGTAGGTAGTTAAGGTATATGAGTGAACAGTTCTTGAAAGTAGAATTGCAAACTATAAAAACCTTGTGAAGAAGTGGTCCAAATCACTAATCATAACAGAAATACAAAATGAAACAATTTTGAGGTTTTATCTCATATTCAGAAAATTGGCCAAGATGATAATGTTCAACATTGGAGTGGTTGTGGAAAATAGGCACACTAATATATTATTGATACAGATGTGAATTGGTTGAACTATTCTGAAAACCAATTTAGAATCATGCTAAGAAAGTGACTAAAATGTTATTCTTTAACTCAGAATTCCAATGCATTACATACCTTCCAAAGTATTATAACATATGAAGTAAATTTCCCCAAACTAAACTATTTATAGACAAATGCTGCTTTTATATTTGCAAAGACTTGGAAGCCAAATGGTTGCCTCTCCATTAGGGAATAGCTAAACAAGTAGTGATAGTGAATATAATGGAATGTTATTATACCATAACGACAAATGTGAAAAATACCAAAGAATATAAGAAGATACATAAATTGAAACAAAGTGAAATAATGAAAGGAAAAAATGTGCAATTATTGTAACAACATCTAATGAAGCCATGTTGTATGATCATAGTGATGAAGCTGGATCCCAAAGAAGGAATGATATAATCTAACCTCCTGGCTTTCTTTGAAGAGCTGGGCAGGGGGAGGGGCAGTGGACATAGAACAAAGTATACAACTTCAGACATCATTGATGTATTACTTATTCTCTCCCTTTTTCTTTTTTTATTCATTACAAGGAGGATGATTGCATGAAGGTCACTTAAAAGCAAATATCAATAAAAGAGTTATAAAGTTAATTTTAAAGGAAATGTGATGTCATCTATGTGCTTTAAAAACAATGACTAAGTATGAAGTGTTATAATGATGTGGGATATATATCAGGAGGCTTGAGATACATCCTGGGATCTTGTCCATAAACTCCAAGAGAGCTTCTTTCAAAAAGAATCTACACTGCTAAATCCAATGGCTGTTTCAGTTCTCATTGTTTTTGAACTCTATGCAAGTTTTGGTTTCGTACATGATATCCTCTTTATATGGCTACTGTGACATAGTTCTATCAAGTTCTCCTCCTAGTTTTTTAATCCTTCCTTCTAAATACCCTTCACTTGGATCATTAGCAGTCTATTGCCTCCAAAATTCAGCTGTTCCCCAAGTCTTTTTGCCCTTTGGTCTTTTCTCAATCTACAGTGTTTCCTGTGATATTTTTATAGGTTCAATAATCATTCTTAATAGATGTCTTCACCTAGATGTCTCATTGGTCCCTCCAACTCTACCTTTCTAAAAGAGAAATAATTATCTCTCATTTTTTCTAATCCCCAAACTCTCTTCTCTATTATACTTTCTATTTAGGGCAAATCCATTCTTATAGTTACCTATATTCACACCCTCCAAGAATTCCTTGATTCCTCTGTGTCCATTACACTTGTATCTAATCATATGACGTCTTCTTAATTTTTCCTTCAGGACATTTCTCACATTTCTCTCTCTCTCTCTCTCTCTGTCTCTCTATCTCTCTGACTCTCTCTCTCTCTCTGTCTCTCCTCCATTCTCCCTTCCTCCCTTCCTCAACCCTCTCTTCCCTCACATGAATATCAACATCTTCATCACTTCTCACAAGATTATTTAAATAAGCCCCCTGTTCGTACTTGCTGATTAGAATCTCTCCTTTCCAAACTATCCTTTGTGCAGCTGCCAAAATAAGTCTTAAGGCACAAATTTATCTTGTTTTTCTTCTCCAAATCTCTAGTGACTCACTGTTGCTTTGAACTTGGCATGCCATCTTCCATCTCTAGAATATCTCTAATGCCTAGATTAAAGTTCATCCTCACTTCTGCATCTTGGAATCCTTAACTTATTAAACTCTGACACATCTATAGATACCCTTTCCTGTTTTCTCTAAAAATCATTTCATCTGAAAAGTTGATGATTATTTTAAATTTTCTCTACAGGAGCCAATGAGATCATCAAGCAAAATGATATAGAGGAAGAAGAGAAGGTGTCCAGGATAGTGCATAGGAAGACACTTATGCTTAATAGACCTTGCCTAGAAGAATATCTAGTAAAAACTACCAAGAAAGAGGTCTCCCATTGTTTTCTGGGCTATCTCCAGTCATCCTGATGAATATCTGGTCACTGGATCCAAATGACTCCGGAGCAGAAAGGGAGGCTGGTGAACTTGCATAGACCTCCCTCACTCAAAACAAAGTCAAGTGCAAGTCATGTCATCATTTCTCTGATGGCATGGTCTTCTTTGGCAACAGAGGATGAACACAACAACAATGTATATATAGATAGGTAAATATATATACTACCTCTATGTAATTCGTTTGTCTGGTAATTTATACCCCTGATAACTGATCAGGACTCTGGTCCAGCTGATATGTTCAATGCATAAGTCATTCAAATAGAAAAATATTGGCCTTTATTTTTTAAATTTATTTTTTTAATTTATGACATAAAACAAGTATTTTCATAGCATAGTATGATAAAAAGATAATTCAGTC
The DNA here is from genome assembly GCA_028658325.1 of Potorous gilbertii. Taxonomy (NCBI): domain Eukaryota; kingdom Metazoa; phylum Chordata; class Mammalia; order Diprotodontia; family Potoroidae; genus Potorous; species Potorous gilbertii. The sequence goes on along the minus strand of CM053772.1, from coordinate 177,754,564 downwards.
AGTTCATATTATTCCCTAGCATTCACTCTCCATATCTAGATTCATAGATAAATATATAGATAGATAGCAGTAATGCTGCAGTAAAATATAATTGTGCTGACAGCAAGAATTGTTTCCTTTCTTTCACTTGATTTAAGCATCTAGTACAATGTTTTGTATATAACAAGGACTGAATGAATATTTGTTGAGTGAATGAATCTTCCTGTAGGAAATACACCACGAATTCATATGGGAATCACATAAAACTACTATACAATTGTATATTTGGCAATATTTACATCACTGAGGATGGTTATGAATATCCTGGCATGGTTCTAATTTGCAAAGTATAAAAGACTTTCCATATAGAAGGCAGAAAACATTTATTCAGACACCAGAAAGCCAAATTCCAACACCAGAATGTCAAATCTGTCGTAGCAGACAAGAAGTCAATACACATTAGCACTGTTGGGGACAAAGGCATTCATTCCCAATCTCCATCCCCCAAACCCCCACTAACCCCCATCTAGGATCTTCTCACAAGCAAACACTCAGGAGCCTTGCCTTGCCTGCTAGCCTGTCTCCTCTCTCCTCCACCCCAACCGCTCTCACTCACTTCCTCCAGGTTCTTTTCCATCCTCCCTGTCCCACCATTCAGCTAGCTCCTCCCATCACATGTGACTTAGGCTTCCAGATGATTTAAGCAGGGCACATGGGCCTATTAATGAATGGGAATGATCTTTCATTTTAAACTGCCATTGCAACAATAGAGAGTGAAATATCTTAATTTTTTTAAGGTTGCTGAATGATTTTCATTAGATGTATTGTTCAGTTTTTCTTAAGTCTTGGTACAGACTTAATTTTTATGACTAGATAAATTTATGAATTAAAGATATTTGCATAAATTTTGTATAATCATCATGTACTGGGTGAAAAGAAGAAAATAAATTTGGTCAATCTAACACCACAGAAATTGACAGTAGTAAAAGTCTTTGTTTCTCTCTAGTGGAATGAAAAAAATACATTAATCAAATTTTATCCCCCTTTTCCCATGACCCAGAGATAAACCATTGCTCTAAGAATTATACGAAATGCTGATGAATCCTAAAGATGTGTTTGAGTAATTCTGTTCTTTTAATAGTTTTGAGAATAACTGTTTAAATTAATTATGATTAAATTAATTATAAGTATAAAGTCTTTTCCTTGTAAATTATTGCTCCCTCTAGTAGTATACAGTAGTTAAGCACTAATGATTAAAGGTTTGAAAAAGATATCCTCAATATACTACATGGGTTATTGAAATCAAACTTTCAAGCATTAACTGTTGTTTTTCTATAACAAGATGTTAGGTTTCTCCAGTTTTCTGCCTGACTGACATGGGGGAAAACATTAAAGAGAGCAGCACCCTAAAATAAAATTGCAATGAGTGGCATTTATCTCTATTAAAATCAAAGTTTATATTTCTCTGTCTTTTCATAAAGTATGAAAGAATGGAAAGTATACTTGCCAGAGTATAGTGGATGACACAGAAAAAAGGCTAACAGTAGAATCTTGCACCACAGCAGGTTTGTTCAGAATACATGTAATTGTACCTGTCCCTTCAGGCTGTTACGGAATAATTCTGCATAAACCTGGCATTATAATATTATTTGTCACTTAAATAGTACTTTACATTTGTGAATACGTTGTAGATATTTCATTTGATCTTTATAGTAATCCTATGAGACAGGCTGAATAAGTATTACTATTCCTATTTCAAAGATGAAAATACTGAGTCTTAGAATGGTTAAGTAATTTTCCCAGGGTTATACTTCAAGCAACCTTTGGTACTGGGTTGCTTCTAAGGATGCTGCACAGCTAGGAGGCAATGAATAGAGCACAAAAACTTGTTAGGTAAAAACTGAGTTCAAATCTGACCTCAAACACTAGCTAGCATGTCACTGTGTAAGTCACTTAATCTCTCTCAGCATCAGTTTTCTCATATGTAAAATGCAGAGAATGATGAATTGCACCTAGCTCACAGTGTTATTGTGAGGACCAAATGACATATGTAAATCTTTGCTAATATTGTCATTATCACTGATGACTGTTAATCTTTGGTCTGTATGGGAAGATAGGATATTAGAAACCTTATGACTCATTAAATTGAATTCATTCTAATTAGGCAGGAATTATTAAAAAAAAAACAACAGAAACCTGCCCCAACTTCTTATTTATTTGCCACAAAGTCTAACTAAACTTCATTTAGCAGATTGAAATAACGATGCATCCAAAACGTTGAGCTCATTGAAACCTAATTTAACCAGAAGCCATACCAAAAAAATTAAAGGTGACCTTTCTTGCTTCACAGAGTGCAAAATTAAGAAGAACAGACAAACTCTCAAAAACCATTATTGTTGGGAGCCCATTAAAACAACTCTAAATCAATTTACTTGTCAGGATTTTGGGTTGCTCTGAGGCAGCCTCATTCCGAAATCAACTACCTTTTAATTTCAGAACCTGACTTTGCTATTCAGGATGGTAATTCATTGCTGAGCTCTGAGATTCTGGTCTTCCCTCCCTTCCCATGAAAGGCATAATTGACTGCTTTACTGTTTAATCCCAAAGAAGAATTTTGTGCCTCTTTGTTAGCATTCTCTGTGGTTTCAAAGCAGAGAAGAGATGATTTCAAATAATGAACTTGGGGTCAGCAGAGGTAATCATGTGCCTTGACAGTTTGGGTAACAGTTCTCAATGAACTACCTGGATGTAATTCAGCTGTCTGGTAAATTACATCCCCGATCAACTGATCAGGGCTTTGGTTTAGTTGCTGAGATGTTCAGTGGATAAGTCAATCAAGTAAAAATTATTAGCTTTAGATTTTCAGCCAATTCATATTATTCCCTAGCATTCACTCATCATTTCAAGCAAACTGTCTCATTAGCTGTTCCTTATACACAACTTCCATCCCACACCTACAATCTTCTGCCTCTTCACATTTGCTTATAAAACCCTCACTTCATTCACTACACCATTGAGGTACCATCCCTGCATGAGAACTTTTCTGTTCTCCCTATTTATGCATGCTTTCCCTAGCTTGAAATTTCCTTGTTTAATTATATGTAATACATATATGCAAAACTCTGTATAACTTTTACAGGTATAGAACTGTATACTGGAGATCTCAAAAATCTTAGTGCAGTTTTAGCTTTAATAGCTTAGAACTACACTAAGACTTTTTGGATATTCAGTATCCATATATGCATATATATGTAAATATATTTATATACATAGATGCATTTATACACATATATACTGTGTGTGTGTGTGTGTGTGTGTGTGTGTGTGTGTGTGTGTGTATGTATTCCCCCAATAATGTAAGACTTTTGACTGCTTGTGGGGCTGGTTTTTTCTTTGTATTTTCTACACCTATCATAGCACATTATTATACTTAATAAACATTTAATAAATGTTTGCTGGATTTGAATTTGAAAATCAATATATTGTTGAGTTGTAGAGGGAAACTTGACTCTATATTTTATAGAAAATAAAGGCAAGCTACAGTTTCATGGGTAGAACCTGACATGAGGATAAAAGGACATGGGTTTCCATAACTTCATCATTGAATAACAAACAACTACTCAATTTTTTGGTATTCAGTATTCAAATTTGTCAAAAAGTTTTCAAGTCCATTAACTCCTTACATCTGAGTTGGATTAATGAAGTTGAATTATGAAATGCAGAGTTCTTTGTAGAAGTAACTAACATAGTTCTAGAAATATATATATACACACACATACACACACACACACACGCGCGCACACACACACACACACACACACACACACATATATATATATATATATTCAAAGCTAAACTGATTTTATCTGGATGTTTTAAGTGGAAAACACATAGTCAATTAAAGAATCAGATAGCTAAGAAATAGTCTTTGTAACTTGGTGCCTAAGGATGCTGCTAGATTTGTTCTCTAGACTTTTCCAGGTTCATTCATTCAGAGTTGCTGCTTCTATAGTCATCCTGAAGTTCTATACTTTCAAGAAAGCCTAAGACCAATTACTCGGGAAAGGGAGTTTTAAAAGTGACTAAATATATCAACAAAACTATTTCTCCAGCTGTGATTACCAAGAAACTTAATGTTGTGTAGCAGAACATGGACAAACTTAAGCAAAAAAGTAGGTGGCAGTGATATTAAATATAAATTTGGTGCAAATGCCATATTGGGACTGAACCTGGCTCTTTATAAGGCTACAGCTGCTGAGTTGGTGTCGCCCTATCTTTCGCATGGAATGGTAAAGTCAAATTGATAATTCCTGACTTCTACATGTTCAGCTCCTGTGCTGGTACCAAAGTAATGGTCATGATCCTCCATTTGGGAAAGAGCAGAAAACTTCAAGGAAGCTATGTGTATTGGAGTTGAGGGAAACTTTCATCAGTCAATCAATTAACGATACCTCTATGTTCTAGGAACTATACTAAGCACTTGAGATATAAAACAAGGTAAAAGATAGTCCCTATCCCCAAGAAGCTAGCAATCTAATGGGTGGGAGACAACATGCAAAGAAAAAAATACAAAGCGAAGCATGTACTGGATAAATAGAAAATAATTGACAGAGACAAAACACTGGAATTAAGAGGAGTTGAAGAAGGTGTCCTATAGAAGGTGGGACTTAATGGAAGCCATTGAGGCCAGTATTTAAGGAAGAAGAGTGAGAACATTCTAGGTATGGAGAATAGGCAGAGAGAATACCTAGAATGAAGAAATGAAGTATCTTGTTTGTAAAATACCTGGGAGGCCAGTGTCATTAGCTCAAAGAGTACATGTCAGGGAGTAAGGTGGAAGAGGGCTAGAAACGTGGGAAAGGGCTAGTTTATGAAGAACTTTGAATGCCAAATAAATAATTTTTTATTTAACTCTGGAGTCAATAGGAAGTCATGGGAGTTTATTGAGCAGGGAGATAACATTGGATCTGCACTTTAGTAAAACCTTTATAGTGACTGAATGAAGGATGGATGAAAAAGGCAGATTCACCATTAGGCTATTGAGTAGTCCTGCTGTAAGTTGAGAGGGCCTGCACTAGAGTGGTAGAGGTGACAGAGGAGAGATAGGGTCATATTTGAATGATGTTGCAAAAGTAAAATCATCAGGCCTTGGTAACAGATTAGATAGGTGAAGAGTCCAGGGTGACTCCTAGTTTGTGAATTTTAGGATCTGGAAGGATCTTGTTGCTTACTACAGTGATAGGAAAGGAAGGAGAGAAGGAGGATTTAAAGGGAAAGATAATGAGTTCCATTTTGGATATATTGAGTTTAAATGTTTACTGGACATTCAATTTGAGATGTTTGAAAGGCAGTTGGGGACATGAGATTGGAGGTAAGCAGATAATTTGGGGAAGGAAAGGCAGATTTGAGAATTATCTGCATAGAGATGTTAACTAAATCCATGGTACTTGAGAAGATCACTAAGTGAAGTACAGGAGGAGAAGAAAAGAGGGCTCAGGACAGAAATCTATAGATCATTTATGGTTAGAGGATGCAATCAGGAAGAGGATCCAGGAAAAGAGACTGAGAAGGAACAATCAGACAGGTGGGAAAAAAAGAAAAATAGAGTGGTACCCTAAAACCTTAGACACAAAAAAGTGTTCAGGAGAGACTGCTCAACAGTGTCAAAGGCTGGGGTGAGGAAGGAGAATGTGATTTGAGAAAAAGATGACCACATTTGGTGACTAAGAGAATATGAGGAATTTTGGAGACAGTGGTAAGGAGAGAATGAGAGGAGAGAAAGTGTCATCTATTATAAGCAGCCTTTTTAAGAAATTTAACTACCATGGGCAGAAGAGATATGACAATAGCTAGACATGGAAGGACCAAGCAAGCTTTTCTTTTTTTCAGCATAGGAGAGATATGGGCATATTTCTAGGCTGTAGGAAATGAGCCAGTAGACAGAGAGATTGAAAATAAGTGAAAGAGTGGGGATTCCAAAGTGGGGAAATCTGTTCAGGAGATGAGTGATCACTTGAACAAGGAGGGGGTTAGACTTTACCTGAAGAATATTATCAAGCAGAAGATGGCTTTATTCCTAACATCTTGGACAGTTAAAAAGATCTGAAGGCATACAAGAATGCTATTGGTAAGCCTTGTTTATAGGTCATAATTGGCAAATGTAGTTGCCTCTGAATTCTTCTGGGAATTATGCTTTGGACTTCTAGTCCAGTGACCTTAGTAGATATAACTTTCCTCATGAATTTGAGGACCTGTACAAGACCTTTATAAAGGACTATCCAAGAGTGTTTATTAAAACTCTCTTTGGCCAGAATGACTGGAAGGCTTGGAAGTCCTTAAATGAAACTGCAAGAATTGAGATGGCAGGGGTGATCTCACAGAGGCCAAAATTCAAAACACACTGGAAAGGCTATGAATGACAAAGTTTGCATCTGCCTCTTGCTCAAAGTGAACCTTATTAGTTTTGTCACTGAATCTCTTCAGATATGTAAGCTGTTCCAATCTAATAAGAATGGCTTCCCATCCTTCTGGGGGAGACTTAGGATGCTTTTATGGTAGACTTGGTTGGTGGGTCTCTTTAATCAAGATTGGCACCCTATGTATGTTGCCAAATATGATCAAATTATCAGAATTGTAGAAGGCCTAGAGAGAAAGGCTGTTTACAGGGAAAGACTTTAGAAACCCTCAGGTCAAGTAAGTTCTATCACCAGGAGGGCTCTTGAGCTAGTTAAGGCACTCATCACCTGATTAGGTGTCAGCTACTGTACTAAAAATGAGCAATGCTAAGTAACAGACCAGTTGTGATTTTATTTTTGTTTGATTTTGCCTGAGACCTTCACTTCTTCACTCCTCTCTCACCTAAGGCTCTCTAAGATGATCTCAATGCTTTGCCAATATTGCCTAATCAAAGTGTGTACCTGATCACTTGGTTATCAACTCTGGTGGAAGAACCAACTTTGTGTGATTGTAACAGTGTTAGAATGATTTTATCAAACCCTGTTCCCATTCATGTATCTATATGTGGAACCATTTACTTGTGGTGCTCATGGGCCAGATCTTTGCTAGTTTTTACATGCAGAATAAAAAATATTCACTAACCCTCCTCCAGTAAGAACATAAATATAAGCATTGTTCCAATAGTTTTCAAAAAATTGTATTTTTGTTAGTATAAAATTAGTGGTGCAATTTCATATGATTTAACAGAACTCAGATTTTTTTAATTTGGAAAGAGAACTTGCTCTCTTGTATATGAAATATAACAAAAGGAAATAAGAAGTACCATGTAACTGAAACTAAGATTGCATATACAAATCCCAAACCTTGCATCCTTTCACTCTCTCCCTTACGCCAACACTTGAATTAATGAAAGAACAGAAGCCTTAATATTGACTTTCGTAGACTTTGTCAAGTTGTCACAAGATTAACATTATTTAAATGTAATTTTTATTCTGTGTTTGAATTATACATGGCTTCAATTCATTACCAGCATATGCCCAGTAGTAAGTTTTAAAATCATTTTGCTGCTGTCTTGAATTATTATAAATCAGATGATGCCAAATGTTAATTGATTATTCCATGGTGGTCAATAGGAAGAGAAAACGGATGATCTTAGTTGACTAACAGCAAATAATTTTTATTCCATAGAAGAAGTCCTCAAAGCAACACATAAAAAAGCAGTCTTCAGATCACAGAGTTGTTGTGCAAAGAATAAAAACAAACTTGCTTTTATGTGAGCCTGTAGGATACAAAGCATCTGGAATTATATGTAAATAGGAATGTTGTAAATTATCTTCAGATCATTGATCATATTTTTAAAAGTGTATACACAATAAATACATGTCCATAATACATATAGACAATATATACATGTATCTATATGTCTATGCATGTATATGTGTATACATGTATGTATGTATGCATACACATGTATTTTTAATATATGTATATATATAATTTTTGATAACTTTTCATTGTTTAAATTGATGGACCTTAAGAAATGAAAATGTATTTGTTTTGTCCTATAGTATAGGAAGACATTGAGATATGGATCCACCCAAATGGGCAATTTTTCCCTTTTAAGCAAGTAAGGGAAATTTTTCTATTTCAGAAGATGGAGGAGGAACATTCTGATTTTTGGAATAACAAGAAAATTCTGGATTTTTCTGATCTTATCATTTCCGATGTGGAAACTGCTTTCTGATTTAACGTTGTTTCCAGAGTTAAGCAGCCCTGGACCACTGTCTAAATTGCCACAGAGGGCACTTTCAATAGTGAAATGAAGATTTCTCCTGCACTTTAAGCAGTGCTTGTATCCCGAGGATGTGACAAATTTTTCCCTCCTTGACTGCATTTCGGTTTATTGGAGTGATATGAAGTGTTTTCGTACAATAGGACAAGTTCTTTACCAAAAAGAATATTTATTAATGACTCAGTGAACCAATAAAGTGCCAAGGGTTTATGACATTTTTAGAGCTTAGAGTTAGGCAGAAGAGATTTGGAGCAGTCTTGGTTCCAAAATAGTTAGAGCGGGGGTGTATGTGTATGTGTATGTGTGTGTGTGTGTTAAAAAGATTATTTAGTTTCTATAAAGACACATAAAGATTGCCTGTTGAAATTTGGCTAAGAAAAAACATGTCATGTGCATCGTAAAAATGTCACAAAGTCACTTTCTTATCTTTCTGCTGTTAATAATTTTTAAGGATTTTACAAAACTTTTTGCTGCATTTTTATCTAAACTTGGATTCAGAGGAGGGGGCAATTTGTGAGTTACAGCAAGGACCTAATTATAGTAACAGTCCACTTGAATGTAATTGCCTGGCTCCTTTTTTTGAATTTGTGTTGGTTGAGAAGATATGACTCTTTTGCTACTAACTTTTCAACATAGATACCAAGAGGGTCTTTGGATGATCACATTAGAAAACAATAATAGAAGAGTCTTACAAGAAATGTAGGTGATGAAATTTTCATCATTATCCTTTGCCTTTCTCCTAACCTCCATTGCTTTATCCAAGAGAAAAATGTTCACCAAAGAATCTTTGTTTCTATCCTGTTTTTCCTTCCAAATTGGGGAAAAAGCAAGCAAATACTTACCTTCTTTCTTTCCATTTTCTTTCAATCAATGATAATAGCTAGTGTTTATATAGAACTTTAACTTTTGCAGGTTATTTTACACATATTATTTCATTTTCACGTTACCATGATACTGTGAGGTTGTATTATACATAATTTATAGATGAAGAATCTAAGATTTAGATATATTAAGGGACTTTATTGAGGGCCACACAGTTAAAGTAAATGTCTTAGGCAGAATTTATACTCAGGTCTTTCTGACTCAAATTTCAAACCTCTATACATGATACCACCTAGCTTTCTCCTAAGTTACTTACACTGGATTATAACATAGATATAATAAAAAACACTGAAAAAGAGATATGATTCTAGATTACATTGAGGCAGTTTGTTAATAAACTGGAACAACACAGTGTAGAGACAGTTTTACTCTTCCTTTCAAAAGATCTGGGAATTGAGGTCAGTCCTATAACCGACTACTTGTGGGAACCGGGTCAAATGCTTTTTGACTTTCAGTTTCTTCAGCTCTAACCTGAGGATAAAAAAAGAGATGAAGTATGTAGATAAGAACTATAACCACCTGCCACAAGGCATACCTATTCTTTGATATTTCTTCTTAAGTTAGAAATTAATCAATGTTCAAAGATTTTACTTGGATCTATCAGAAAAATCCTAATGATAGCAATCCCTGATAAAGTTGAACTTGGTAGCCTTGATATGATGCTGTGTGGTATGATTTTAAGGGCATCTATATTGATAAATGCATCACAAATGACCCTTTGTGATCTTTGGATCAAAAGATATTTGAAGAGTTCTTTCCAGAAACATATCAATCCTTCAGATTGTGTGAACTGGAAAAAAAATGATTTTATAGGCAGCAAATAACATGAGAGAAATCACTTCTTGGAAGCTATTCAAATGTGTTCATTATTAGACATTTAGGCATGGAAGTGCTTTACAACGGTATTTATTCAATAGACTTCATGGCTATCTTATGGCAATATTATTCTTTCCCATTCACAGTTGAGGAAATGAAGTCGAGGAACTTGTACAATAAATCTGAGGACAGAAATGTGCTGCCCTCCTCCCCAACTTTTCGTTGGTGTGGTGTATTATGTACCACTCAATAAGTCATTCAGATTGGTAAGAGGTTCATTTTCCATTTGTGGGAAATATATTTTCCTCTTCATTATGAAGGAAAAATTGGGGTCCACCTTTTCTCAGTATGTTACCTTATTTTCTTTTTTTAATGGCATGCATTTCTCAAGTTCCCAATATTCCTTGAATATCCAAACAAGGTAGGCAGTTTATACACTAAACAAATTATAGTAACGAAAGAAACATTATAAATAGTGATTATTTCATGACAGAATGCCAGCCGTGCACCTGGGGCTTTGTAGAACACCTGCTGGAGAGTTCATTTGTGTATTTATGGTCTAAATGAATCTGTTGATTCACCCTTTTCTAGTCTGTCCCTTTGGCATTATGTTGAGTGGGCATTTGGAGTGAGTCATGGAGGGAAGGATATGAATATAACTAAAATGCTATTTTCCTGTTTCCATTTTCAGTCCTTGTTGCCAAATGAATTGTCCAAGTGGAAACAGACAGTTTGCATGACACAGGATGATTACTGGAAAGTCCTTATCATTGCCACAATTTGCTCTGCTGTATGGAATCATTGTTTTCTCATTGGCAAATGAGAAAAATACCAGTCTACTTCAGAGTGGATAGAATTATACCACTTACTTAATTAGGTCACTTACCCAATGGATAGAGGAGACATTTTCAGAGGACACCAATGAATCATTCAATTCAATTTGCTTCAACCAACATTTCTCAAGTAACTTTTACGTGCAAGGCATTACTATGTTAGACCATGGATCATAGAGTTTTATACGACTTTGTATGGCATCTAGAATATCATGAGCATACAGGGCTTGTGATCATTTACTGACACTGATGAATAAGATCTACCTCTAAAGAGCTTCCTTTGGTTTTCCACAGAGCTCTGTTTTATCATCTATAAATACCATTACGCTCTCACTCCAGATAACGTCACATTTAATAGTCACAAGGCATACTTTCTGATTATGTCTGTGGACCATGAAACTACTTAGGAATAATTTCTTGTAAATGAAAATTGGTTAAGACTTAAGAATTTTAGCCATTTCTGCTCAGCTACTTTCTACTCTCTGTTGTATTTGGGAAAAAACAAAATGGAATAAAATCTTTAGCATTTTTACACAACAGTCCAGTATATGTGTGTGAAACCAAAATGAGTTTATTTTATTTGAAAATACTGAAAAGGAAATTCTATTAGCTCTGAAACCATTAGAAAACACTTAGAGGAGTGAAGAATTCAAAGGATACATATTGTGGACTGCATTAAAAACCAGAGTCCATTGAACTTTTGCCAAACCTAAATTAGACTAATTATTCTTATTGATTCTTATTGATATATAAACGACCAGGCCACAAATGAGGAGGAAATGCCTTATAGCTATTTTAGAAGTGAGTACATTTTATAGCCATTAATTAACTTGACACTGTTCTTACTATCCCTGTTTTTTGTTTTATAGGTTGTCATTCAACAGTTTAACTTATCTACTTGGTGCAAGGTGACAAGAAGTGTGTTGCAAAGAATAGACCTGATAATTGGTTCCAGAGTGAGGAAGACCTAGGTTCCAGTCCTGTTTCTGACACATATTACTAGTGCGATGCTGGCTAAGTTACAATTTTTCAATGCAAGTTAAAGAGCAACTTGAATTGCTGAAATGTGTTGGTAGAGGCAGTTTCCTCCCTAGGATTACCTTCATTCTACTGAGATTCCCTCACCTGCCAAATAAAGTCACATGTTTTTCTATGTAGAGGTAGGGTTGCATGGTAGATGGAGTACTAGACTTGGGCTTGGGAAGATCATAGGCTCCTAGATCTGAAGCTACAAAGGACCTTGGGGGTCATTTTTATTTCAGTGTCCTAAGTTCTAGATTCATATGCTGCCTTTGATTCTCCATAGGTCTGTGACCCTGAGAAATTCTCTATGCTTCTCACATAGTTTCTTGGTACTTACCTCCTGAGTTATAGCTGATTTGTGCTCCATACACTGCCAAAATCAAAGGTCCTTTGTGAATACATAAAAGAAAAGGGACTGTGCTTAGACTCTCACGGGACTAAGACAAAAATGAAAAATAATCCCAAAGGGAAAATTGACAGACATCACTTTCTCACTATTCTTTGAGCTCTTTAAGATCTGTAGCATATTATGCTACTTTGCAGTGTCTACAAAGTAGAATTTAAAATGCTAAGTGGCAGCTGAGTCTTCCCATTCATTATTTTCTTGTATCATATCTGTCTTACCAAATTGTTTAGACCCCATGAAACTCCCATTACTCTTTATTGACCATGAATCTCTCCTACAAGGTGTCTGAGCATATAGATGTTCTGTATTCAGCTGACTTGAAAAGTAGAAGATTTTATGATATAGCTTTAATGTGAGTTCTGATTAATTCTTTGCATGACACACAGCGGGTACTTAATAAATGCTGGTAGACTTGCTGACTGAAATAAAGAATAATTAGTCTAAGCTAGAGGCTCTTCCTATGCATTGTTTTCTTGGCTCTGCCCTGTTCAGACCTCCCTTGCCTTTGAACTCATAAATCTAAGGATGGTCTGGAATCTTGGGCAAGCTGATTAATTTTTGGTGTGACCATTTGCACTGCAGAAACTGGCAGATACTACAAAATTGGGCTTGATTTGATGATTTATCTAAACTTAAGAAAGTGATGGAAAAATGTTAATAGTACAGATGAAACTCAAAAGTATGACTTACATACTGAGGCAACCGGTGACACAGTGGTAAGACCGCTGAGCCTGAAGTCAGAAAGACAAATTCAAATCTAGTCTAAAACACTTAATATCTGTATGACCCTGGGTAAGTAATTTAAACTCAGTTTCTGCAATTGTAAAATGGGGAAAATAGTAGCGCCTCCTTCAAAGAATTATTTTTTGGATCAGCGGAATAGTTTCCTTTTTTTAAAAAAATACTTTATTTTCCCCCAATTTCATGTTAAAATAATTTTCAACCTTTTCTCTTTTAAAAAAATTTTGAATTTTAAATTTTATCCCTCACTCCCTTCTGCCCTCACTGAAATGGTAAGCAAACTAATATTGTTTATAGATGTACAATCATAAAAACATTTAGAAATAATTTCTTAAAAAAGCTCAAACAAAAACTTAGCACAGTGCCTGGCACACAGTAAGCAGTATATAAATACTTTCCTTTTATTTGCTAATTCAAAGCACACTGAATCTTCTCCCCAGCCCCATCAGGAGGCAGGAAAGTAGTCCAAAGAGAAATATTCATGAGTTATACCAACATAAAAATATTTGATCATATAGCTATCACATTAAGAAATATGAAGCAATTAAAATGTTTTGTTTTTATTTTTAATCAGGCAAGAGAAATACTCCTTATATCCACTTAGTTTTTATATCTAAAACATTTTTGTCTTTTTTTGTGAATATTGTTTTATATGATTTTCATGCATATATGGAAAGCCCCTTCTTTCTTCATCTCTGAATTATGCATTCCCAGTAAACTTCCCATGTCCCTGTAGAGTGGGACTTATGTAGACCAATTACTACAGACTCTGTAAAGGATTTTTCACCAATACACTTTACTTTTTAATGTCCGTTGTGTATCTTGGGAAAGGGGAAGGAGACAGGTAGTTTTCAATTTTTAGTGAGTACAGACAATTTTTGACTTTTCAAATCAATAGGAAATAGGGAGAACACAGCTAACTGAAATTCATAGCTACTCCTCTGATGCCATTGTATTTAATTTCCTCTTCCAGTAAACTGGAACTACTCTTGGATTGGTTGATTGGATCTGTGAGAAAATCTCTCTTAGTAATGCAGATAAGCAGCTCTTGTGCAACATATAGTCTTTGAACCTTAAAAGATACCTACATTTAAGGTACCACTTTCAAAGTCAAATAAAAATGGGGTCCACTAAACAAGATACAATGATCTCTGGGGGCCACGTATTTACTTGGAAAACCACATATTATTTTTACCTATGTTTTATTGAATTTTTATTTTATTAAAAATTTCCCAGTTACATTTCAATTTTGTTTGACCACACTTGAGAGTATGGTGGGCTGTATGCTGCCTACGTGTTTGACAAGTCTGGTTTTAGGCATGGGAGGTGGATGATGAATCAGTAAAGGATATTGACAAGGAGTGGTCACATAGTTAGGAGTGGAATAAAGAAAAAAGCTGTGTCCTGGTAGCCAAGAGGAAACAGGGTATCCAGGAGGAGGCAGCGATTAACTGTCAAAACCTATGCAGAGACCAGAGGATGAAGATTCAGAAGAGAAACTTGGACACAGCAGTTAAGAGACTGATGGTAGCTTTAGGCAGAACCACTTCAATATAATGGAAATATTAGATGTCAAGTGACTAATTATGAGAGATTGAGAAGTAAATGGTAGGTAAGTAAACAGCTAGAATTTATATCTCTTTCTCAAAGTCTGGCATAGAAAAGGAAGATTGATATAGGTTGATAACTTGAGGGAATGTTAGAGTGAAATGGAAGCTTTTTAGGCATGTGGAAGATCTGGACACGCTCATAGGCAGCAGAGGGCTGACTGGTAAAAGGAGAGAGAATGAAAATTAACAAGAGGAAGGGAATGATCAGAAGGACAAATAAATGCAATAGTATCATGTATTTTTTTCACCTTTCTATCATTTCTGTGACCAACATGATTTAATGTAGTAATCACTTAGGAAGGCCGTCGTAGCCCCCCTTTTTATCATTTTATCAATGATAGCCTTAATACGTGTAGAGATTTTGCTCATGGAGACAGAAATGGAAGGAGCACCTAGCCTAGATAAGTGTGCCTATAAGAAATAGCTTCTGTAGGTGGCACAATTTTTAAAGCACTGGGGGATTAATTCTCAAGTTATCTGAAATGGGGTAAGATACAATTAGTAATGGATCGCAGAATGCATTAGCATCATAAAAGAGCAATCAGGACATCAATATCTCTTAGCTCGTGTGCCCATATTTTTTGTCCTACAAAAAAAACTTTAGAAGAATGATCTATTTGCTTATTGACATAATGATGCAGGTTTTAAAAGTATTAGAAAAAAGTACCTTCCTTAGCACTGACTTTAGGATCCTCTGTTTTGGGGACATTGGCTTTAAGGCTACTTTTCCATATCCTAAATTATTTTTTCCTAAGTATGTCCCCTTCTGCACAGATATCCATCAAGTAAAGGTTGGGTAGTGATTCAATTTCTTTGGCAAATCTTGTCTGTGGAAAATGACCATATGTAATTTATTCTTCAGAAGATGATAAAAAATGTAGACCAAAGCTTTGTCTTTGAAGTCTTTCTAATGACTGAAGTAGTGGAATTGCTGAGTGACAGAGTCTGGTTACCGTTAATGATGACAATAGAACTAAATTATTCTATAGACCTCACTAAAACATACCCCGACTGCCATGAATGCAGTTAACAGCTGATTGCTCAGCGTACACTGACAAGACAGCAGAATCTTCTGTGACCTGTGACTGAGGGATCAGAAAGAAATTAAGAGGAATATCTGAGTGAATGTGATGTGACCTGACTGCTTAGATGTGAAACAATAACATTTGCATTGTATATATTTGAACAGAAATTATGTGAGATAAACCACTCACAAGAAATTCATCCAACCACCTTACTGAAGAGTGACACTTCCTTTCTGGTGAAGAACTGATTGGCCTTGTTTTTGTTTTTTACCGGAGAGAAACATGCATGTATCAAAGATGAATCTACTGCACCCCATACCTGCCACACCAACTTCATATTATTCAAGAATACAGGCAACGTAAAGTCATGTTCAGAAGGCTATACTTGGAATCAAGAATATTTGAGTTCAAGTGCTGCCTCTGATACATACTATTTGTGTGTTCATGGGCAAGTCACCAATCCTCTTTATGTTGCAGAGAACTTTCTGAAGACTGTGATTTACAGATGAATTGCTGTTTGCAGGACTGAAGACAGTTTGCACCCTGAGAATTCTCCTATGCTGAAGACATTACAAATCTTGAATCTATATTCAAGGGAAAACAATATTCAGAATGAAGAGAATTTATCTCTTCCCTTATTAAACACTCATTTATTACTACCCCCTCCCCTAGGCTAATATCATAGACCCTAAGCTCCAGATATGCTTGTGCCCCTTGCTAGATTTTCTTTTATCCAATGTGGAGACTATTTGGGGTTTAAAATTGTGCCATTCAGCATCTGTGCGTGTTTGCATCGTTCTTATTCCCTACTCCAATACTGGTATTTCTTGTTGGGAAGGCACTAGGACCCAGAGCAACACAGCATTCATGCCTTAATCACAGGTGAACTATACCAATTTTGGACTATGTCAAGCCACAATTCCCTTTGTGCTCTCACAAATCCAAGTCTCCTTACTATAAAGACAGATACACCTAGCCAGATATATCCTGCTTCTGGATTCATATCCAACCTTTCAGTTTCCACTCTTAGACTGCTGGAGTTTCACATATGGGCACTCTCTCTCTCTCTCTCTCTCTCTCTCTCTCTCTCTCCCTTAATCTCTTTCTCTGTTTCTCTTCTAAGGAATACAATGATCTAAGACAATTCCAAAAGACATGATCAAAAATACTGTCCATATCCAGAGAAAGAACTATGAAGTCTGAATGCAGATTGAAGCCTACTATTTTCTTTTTCTTTTGTTGTTTTATGTTTTTTTTTCACGGTTTTTTTTTGTTCTGATTCTTCTTTCTCTACATGACTAATGTGGAAATATGTTTATATGATCATATATGTATAGCCTATATCAGTTTGCTTGCCATCTTGGGGAGGGGAAAATAGAAGGAGGGGGGAAATTTAGAACTCAAAATCTTATAAAATTGAATGTTGAAAACTAAAAATAAATAAAGAAAAGATCATGATAGCCATGACCAATCAGTATGAACAACTCTCACCACCATGTGCATTTTCCCTTGCATGTCTCTTCCCATTTCCACTGAGACATTACCCCCAAGTTACTTTACCTCCTCCAGTGTTACTACGAGTAAGATGAGAATGATAATCTTCTTCATACATTTATGATTTAATTGGGCTAGATAGTTGTTCATGTGCTATGATTATTTTTCCCACTTCTTGACTTTTTATGAAGTTCCATGATTAGAAATTGATTATTTTGTGACCTCTGAATTTTTTCTCTCCAGGAATCATCCACTTAAATACCACATCCTATAGCCAAATATTCATAGTGTTACCTCAGGAAATAATATCTGCAGCTTTAATCAACTTTCCTCAGGTCAACAATTAGTTGGCCACTAAGTTAAAAAAAAAAGGAAGGAGGGTCAGGAGTTGGGTGCAAGAGGGAAGAGGAGTGGGAAAGTGAAAATGAAAAGAATTTTCAAAAAGACAAGGAAGAATCACCAAGGACATATGCCAACTGTTTCAAACCTTTGCCCCAGGCTACCTCTGGGCAGACCACTACTATGAAGAAGTCATTCAGGAAAAAAAAAAACAACAACAACCAAACATTGTAGAACACACATCTTTTAATTTCATCATACAAAAACAAAATTAGTTTGCAGTATAAAAAATGCAGATTTAAAATTTAGCTTCACATTCAATCTGAAAGCATGTTATTGTAATTTTGTTATAACATAAATATGTATAAAGAGTTACTATGTTTTTGTGAAAATTTAATTGTCACCTGGTAAATTGATCTCAATTTGTCTGTTCTAATCATTTTGAGACAACAAGCAAAAGAAATAAATCATGGAAAATACTTTGCAGTCTGTAAAGAGCTCTGATAATGTCAGCTAACATTCTTATTATTAATAATATTACTATTCTCTTCCACTAGACTGTGAGCTTTCTGAAAGAAGCTTACAATTTTTGTATTTTATCTGAAGACAACACAGTATTCAAACTTTCAATTCAATTCAACAAACACTTCAATTTAACGAAAAAGTAAGTACTGACGGAAAAACAAATAATAGTATTTATAACATGAAATATATTAGCTAAAGAAGCAATGTTATAGCCTATTGGATAGAGAGTTGGCTCCTGAGCCAAGAATACCCGAGTTCAAATCTAGACTCTTACACACACAGTTGTGTGACTCCGGACAAACCATTTAGCCACTCAGCATTTCCTGCAGGCAACTCTCTACAAGAAAGCATTCCTAGAAAGTTCTGATCTTTATTGGTAGAAAGAGATTGCTCATCCAGTTACTCTCTATGCCAATGATATCACAGATCTATTTCCTAAAACCTTGCTTAAAAATAGTTAACATTTCTTTCATGTGTGCAAAGTACTTCATAGATAGTATCTTATTTGATCATTGCAATAACCTGTGAGTTAAGTACTAATGAAAAAAAAATCAAAAGCCAAAATGCTCCTGCCTTGAAGGAGCTTTTATCATACTGGGGATGCAAGTTCAAAAAGATAAACAAATTCAAAGTATATACAAAGTAATTTAAAAAGAAAATTGTACATATAACTAGGAGTCATCAGGAAAGATTCAGGCATAAATGGGCAAGTGGTCTGAGCTTTGAAGAGGGAGATGAGGACATGGAGGACTACTTATGCAAATGTGGAAAGGTAGGAGATTTCAGGTATGTGATATCAGGTAGCAGTTCAGGTTGCCATTTTGATGAGAATGGAGAATTTATAAAGGAGGAGAAATATAAAATGACTGGAAAGGCAAGTGGAAGCCAGATTGAAGAGAATTTAAATGTAAATCCAAAGATTTTATGTATTATCTTAAATGTCATAAGGAGCAACTGAAGATTTTTGAGTGTCATTGTGACATGTTCAGATCCTTTTTTTTTTCCAGAATTATCACTTTGGAAAACAGGTCTGAGCGTGTGTGTGTGTGTGTGTGTGTGTGTGTGTGTGTGTGTGTGCGTGTGTGTGTGCGCGTGCGTGCGTGTGTGTGTGTGTGTGTGTGTGTATGTGTGTGTAAGCATGCCCATGCATCCATAGTGGGGGATAGGTCAAAGATCTTTCACATAAACTCTGTGAAAAAATGCACAAATATTTAATTCTTAGGACTTAGGGCACTATAGGTCTCATCATCAGGACATTTCTGGAATATGCAATATACAGAAATGTGAGCCTTCTTTTAATGTTTTTCAGAAAAATTCATTTGAAAAAAATTCTATTGAAATAACTGGAAATTGCTTATACAGTCCATAGATTAGAGAAATGAGTTAGAACTACTCAGCTTGAAATTCACTGGAATAATTCAAGAGAATCAGGGCTTTTAAAACTGACATAAATCAATGGAAGTACTAACTCAGGATTATCTATGGGCAAGAAACAATCAATGGGTTTGGAGGAACTGCTCTCTGAAAGCAGATCAGCTAAGACTACAGGAGTAGTTTCTTTGGAAAGTACATTTTGAGTAAAACATTTTTTTGGCCCCATTCTGCTTTTACACTTTAGTAGAAAAGAGAGATAGCAGTTTTTACCCAGGATATCTAGCAAGTACTTATTCCATTTCTGGATTGTAGGTTGTATAAAGTGCAAGGAGTTTTAAAAAATAACACTTGTAAAAGTCTTCTTTCTCATACTCCCCTTACCCCCAAACTCTGAACTCCAACCTTTCTTTAAAATGTTTCTGTATTGAGTGATTTAATAGAATATTGCTTTAAACTGACCTAGTGCTGGTTTACTCCACATAATATAGGAAAGGGCATTAACTTGGGGTGCCTGAAAATCTTTATGCTTTTGGCATTATAAAATTCCCACAGAAGCTGACCTTAGGAGACTAAGCATTACAGATGCTGAAATTATTTCTACATGCTCCTTCCCTCTTCTTTAATTTGATTTTGTCTTATTCCTAATCTCTCTACTTCCTTCTGTGTGTTGTGTGCACTTCTGTGTGCCTATGTATGTGTATGGGGTGGTGCACATCAAGACTAAGAACAAATCTGATATGGTGTACATGTACATGATATAGTATAACTCAGCAAGCATTTATTAAATGGAGATGAGGGAGTGGATTACAGGAACGGAATATTAGCATTTTATATGCACAGAAGTAGAAACTGGTGTGTCAAGTTCGGGAAATATGGTAATCCAAATTGACTGAATTGATCAGATTCATCTTAGTGCCTCCTCCTATAACCTTCACATTCCCTGTGTTGGAGTTCACACAACTCTTTGCCTATACTGCCCTTGCTTTTCTTTGGCTATTGAATTCCCATCCATCCTTCAAAGACCAAGTTAATCAAGTAATCAGTCAATCACAAGTATTTATTAAGAGCTTACTATGTGACAGCCACTTCTCCAAGTTCTGGAAAAGACAAGGAAAAGCAAAATTATTGCCCTATTCTTAAGGGGATCCCATTCTAATAGGAGAGACAACATCTAAATAACTAGTTCCTTCCAGATTGCTATTTAGCAAGTCTTGTCAAATAAGGGATTCTTTTCTGAATAATATATGTTTAAGGTTAATGAAGATTGTTACTTAGTTCAATAATGTCTGATTTTGTTGTCTAGTCTGTGTCATTATATACATTTTAAGTTTTAAATCAGTACCAAGAAGGTTTGATGATTTTTTTTCTATAATATAATTTGAAGTCCAGAGTGCTATTCCTCCTCCATATCTACGTTCAAAATATCACTTTCATTTATATTTCAAATCTGTGGTCTAACTATCTAAAGTATTCTTTTGGTAGTTTGACTTATACTACAGTTATAAATTAGTTTTGGTAGCATTGTCATTTTTATTATATTGATGTGACCCAGTCATGAACAATTTTTTAAGGAACATTTTCTTTATGTTCATCTTTTTTTGCCGAAGAAGACCATGCCACCCAAGAAATGATGACATGACTTGCACCTGACTTTGTTTTGAGTGAGGGAGGGCTGTGCAAAGTCACCAGCCTCACTTCTCCTCCATAGCCATCTCAAGGACAGACAGAGGTAGAGTGATTTGCCCAGGTTTACACAGTTGATAGATGTTTGAGACTGAATTTGAAATCAGGTATTTCTGACCCTAGGTCCAGAAGTCTCCCATTGTGCCAACTAGTTGATAATTTTTAAATTAATATTCACTAAGGAAATTGGTTTGTACTTCTTTTCTTTTCTCCTATCAAGGATTAGGTATTGAGACTGTATTTGTCTCACGAAAAAGATTGTGGCATGATACTTTTTTTGGGTAATTTTTGAGAAAAATTTAAAGAGCATAGGTAGAAATTATCTTTTTAAAATATGATGGATTTTATGACTCCACCTTCTCTAGGGTTTCCTTTATTCCCTCCTTTTGTGGTTACTTTAAAGTTTATTTCATTTCTTTTTTTGAGTTCAGATTATTTAATGTCTTCTTTTGGTTCTGCTAATTTGGATTTTTATAATTTTAAAGGTAATCACCCATTTCTTTTGAATTCTGTGTTTTCTTGAAATACAATTTTGTATAATAGTTTATTTTTTGTTTCTTCTGGGTTTGTTGCAATTTTGCTTCATCAATTTAATATTTTGTTAAACTTATTTTTCTCCCACTTTCATAATCACGTTGGGCAAATAGTTTAGTAATTTTGATAGTCTTTTAGAAGAAACAGCTTTTACCTTTGTGTATAAGTTCCATAGTCTTTTTGTTTTGTAATTATTTGCTCTTCCGATTTTCAATATTTCTTCTATTCTTATCTGCAGCTCATTTGTTTGCTGACCATTTAATTTACAACATTGCATATTATTCAGTTAATTCTTCTTCTCTTTTTCTATTCTATTAACATATATTTTAACCATTGTACTTTTTTCTCTGTCTACTGTTAAATTCCATATTAGAAATTTTAGTTTTTATTTTCATCATTGAATTTTCAAATACTTAATAATAGTTATTCTGATTTGTTGTTTGATCTACTTGCTGATACATTATCATCTCTTTGTCAGTCTTTCTGCTTGTGATCTCTAGGTTGATTACTATAATGTGTAAAATATATTGAATATTTCTGATTTAATAATATTCTTTTGCAATATCTGTGCCAATGCAAGTTATAAATGTGCAACATTGTGTATATTTATTAATGTTCCCATTCAGGAGCTGCCCTAAATATTTGAGTTCTAAATTCTGAAATTCTGTTCAGTTTAATGCTTTGTTTTTATCTTTATTAGATTTGTTTAGTTTTGAGTCAGAAAAGTAAATTTTCTATTGTCATCTTACTATTTCCTTTCATCCTTCTGAGTATGGGATTATCTTAGACTGGGCAAGTTATTTAACCCTGTCTGCCTCTTTCCTCATCTGTAAAACAAGCTGCAGAAGGAAATGGCAAACCATCTCAGTATTGTGGTCAGGAAAATGCCAACTGGACTCATGAAGAATCAGACACAACTTAGCAGCAACAACAGGAGAGGATAATGACCCTCCTGTCCTTTTAACTCTCCCCCTCTTACTGAGAGGACAGCTCTTCCAAGACCTTTTGTTTCAGGAGGGCACCAGTCAGCTGTGTCTTCATTTCTCCTCAGCATGGGCCCTGAACTTTCTTTACCATGCCCTTCCATTAGGAAAACCTAACACTTTCCCCTCCTTTTCATCTTCCTCTTGCATTTTATTTTTATCCGTTAAAAGATTTGCTCCTTGAAGGCAGAGGCTATCTCTTGTGATCATATTTGTATCTCCATTGCTTAGCACACTGACCCATAGTAAATATTTAATAAATCTTGGTTCTTAATTAATTGATTTGCAAATGATGGACTCAAAGAGGGCAAACTATCAGATAATGCTAGTTCAAATGTGAGCTCATACGTTGAGTTGGTGACTGTTATTTGAAGATCAGTCCAGGAAAATTAGCTAATCTCTTACTGTAAGCTCATTCACTAGATGGTAGAATTTTTCTCTGCGTAGCATCCCAGACATAATTAGGAAGAGATGGCTATCTGTGTAAATACATGGAATAATGATGCCAATGAAAATGTCTATTTTTCAAATAATTAAAGATAAATGTTCCTTTTATAACATTTACTTCCCACAGAATCAAACACAAGACCTTGCATGTTTGGTATTTAGGTATAAAACAGAGAAAAGTAAGTCTGTAATGAAATGGAACTGCAAAGTATAGATAGATAGATAGAAAAGAATGGTTGGAAGTCTGAAGTTTACCTTTAAGCATCATTTTCTGTCTTTCCATTTCTCCTATAGAATCATTCCTCCTAGAACTATTCTTATTTCTAGGCCTAGCTTTCCTTAGTCTTGTCTCTACCATTTATTCTAGCCTTCTTGTTTAGTTGTGTTCAATTCTTCATGACCCCATGGGTCATGCTGTCCATGGAGTTTTTGGCAAAGATGCTGTAGAGGTTTACCATTTCCTTCTCCAGTGAATTAATAAGGTAACTAGCTGTTAAGTGAATTCCCCAAAATCATACAGCTAGTAAATGTCTGAAGATGTATTTGAACTCAGGTCTTCTAGGTCCAACACTCTAACTCCTGAACCATCTAGCTACCTCTTGCTCTAGCCTTATTTTGCCTTTTTAAAAAAAAACAGTCAACATTACAGTTAACCAATTCAACAATTCACTATTCTGTACATTTAAATCCCCTGCCAATTCTCAATTCAGTGTCAGCCTCATCTGCCTTTTGTTTCTTCTTCTGAGTTGAGAAATGAGTCTGGAGAAATTCACGTAACACATCTATGGATCCACTTCAAATGCCTATATTTTAACAGTAACTGGATCCTTCCTGTGGCACAGAAAATATTTTATTCACCTATGACTTCCTATCACATTCCCTGTATTGGCTGTTCCAAAGCTTCTTTTTTCCCCTCAAACTTTAAACTCCTCCCTCACCACTGTCCCTTCTTTCTATAGATCATCATATCTCCCATTCTACCAAAATAGACACCATTCATCATGAACCCCCTTAAGATCTTTCTTTGATAACTAAAAATTCCTCTACACCATCACGCATTCTCTTTTTCATTTTCTAAAGTCTCAGAGGATAAAGCAACCTTTCTTACAAATATCAAACCCCTCTACTTATGCCACTGTGCCCACCTCCCCTGGGAGTTTGCTCATCTCGAGTTTCTTCCTTTCCACTGATTTTTTTCCACAGTGATACAAACATGCTGAGGATTCCACCATCCCTGAAAAACAAAATCTTTACTTGACCTTGTCACTGGCCTTGTCATCGACTCATGTTATTATTCAATATCCTCCTTTCTTTCAAATGACAAACTCCTGGAGAGTCATATAAACATACTCTCTCTACTTCCTTAGTGGACTATTCCTTTTTCAACCTCTTGCACTCTGACTTCTGATTCCAAAACTCTGATGACCTCCCTATCTTTAAGGAAAACAGTTATCTCTCAACTGTCAAATCTGAAGACCTTTTCTTTTTAGTCAGCCTTCTTTACCTGTCTGGAGATTTTGATAGCCAACCATTCCATTCTCTAGAATGCATTTTTTAACTTTAGCTTTTGTTACTTCTATCTATGGGTTCTTTTCCAAATTATCTGACATTTCATCTTCCAGCCACTGGTTCACCATCCTCTTTGTTCTTCTTATGCATGAATGTCACAAAGCCCTTCTTCTCCTTCCTGCTCCCATAATCTCTCCCTTAATCTCCTCTACTCTTATGAGATGCACTTATATTTACAAAGATGATTTCCAAATGACTAAATCTAGCCCTAACTCTAATCCGAGGTTCTATACTATATTTCCCAATACCTTCAGCTTTATGTCTTATGTCTCACTGCCATCACAATCGATTTTAAATATTTATTAAACACCCACTGTTTGCAAAGTACTATGCCACAACACTGAAAATAAATCAAAGAAGATGAAAAAGTCATTTCCTTAAAGAGGATTACAATCTCATGCTTAACGTGTCCAAAAGTAAATCATTAATATTTCCTTAGTTCCCCATCCATATTTCAAACTTTCATTTCTGGTGAAGATCCTACAATTTTTCTCATCATTTAGGGGTTGTGCTTAAATTTTTCTTTAACCCCCAACCCACATATCCAATCAGTACCCACTAGGTTTACCTTTTCAAAATCTTTTGTATACATTTCCTTATCTCTACTTATAGTTACCTCTCCAATTATAGTTATAAAGACTATGTTTTCTCTTGTCTAATCTATTGTAATACCTTCTCTATTGGTCTTTCTACCATGAGGCTTTTCGTTTGCCAGATCATCTTCTATACAGCTACCAAATTTTTTAAGACTCAGATTTTAAAATGTCATTCCCCTGTTCAAAAATTTTTGGCATTTACCTATGTTTTGATTAAGGGCTAAACTATAACTCTCATTTTATCCACACAACAATCCTATGAAGTAAATGGT
Organism: Potorous gilbertii; assembly: GCA_028658325.1. Classification (NCBI taxonomy): domain Eukaryota; kingdom Metazoa; phylum Chordata; class Mammalia; order Diprotodontia; family Potoroidae; genus Potorous; species Potorous gilbertii. The sequence continues at coordinate 177,729,185 of CM053772.1, read as the reverse complement.
ATTATTAACTCTATTTACAGATGAGGAAACTGAGGCTGGAAAAAAATTATGACTTGTCCAAGAACACTGCCTGCAAGTGTCTGAGGTTAGATTTTAACTCAGGTCTCCTTGACAGCAAGTCCAGTACTTTATTCACTTCTCCATCTAGCTTCCTTAAGTATCTACTTCTTCTATAGGAATTCAATCCTACTGAATTAAGCATTAGAGGGGATCTCAGCATGAATGATAAATTCCTTACTTTTACAGATCATACAATCTAGTCAGCAATTACAGTGTAGATGGTTGACTCTAGTATAATACAACTCATAATATTTTAACTGAGTACTAAGTTTTAGAATTCACAGGAGAAATAATTTTTATTAATATGGCTGTTTGGAGAGACAAGAAGGATTATTAGGAAAAGTTTTATCATACAAGTGGCATTTGATTTGCCCCTTGAACATTAAAGTTGAATTTTAAAATGTGGCCAAATCTAGGCTGAGGGGTAACTAGTTTGCAAGTCTCTTGAATATCAATAAAAATATCTTCTTGTAGTTCTTAGCACAGAGCTTGAATGTAATAGTTACTGAATGAATATTTGATTGGCTTTGGTATTTCCATTTCATCATTTTCATTTCCATTTCATCCATTTCCATTATATTCTAAGAGAATACTAGCTAAAGAGGTTCAATGAATTAGAAGTGAAATTGTCTGAAGAAGCGTGGATGATTGTGAGTCAGGGGCTAAACTAGATTTGGTTAGATGGAGTCAACATTATTGCTTAGTAAGCAAAAGTTAAATATACTTTTTCTCATTTCTAAAGTTTTTGTTAACACATTTCAATGAATTTGAAGGAGGTTTAGGTGTTAGAAAAACACATCAAGGTGTTCTAGGAGAAGAGGGAATAACCAATTATCACTATCAATTTTTATGCATCAGGGCTATTTGTGAATATTTTGTTTTTTGCCAAGTTCTCAGAGACACAGAATGATGATGCATAATCCATTTATTCTATTGAAAAGTGAGGGGATTGGATTACACATTCTTTAGTATCCCTCTTAACTCTTACATTCTATATTTGAAGGGGCTTTTGAACTCTAATATTCTCCAATTTAGCAGTGACAAGCATGATAGGTATCTATATCCAAGGTAACTAACCTATGCCTTTCATGTATCTGATTGTACGATCTATTTAAATTCATTGAGTACTCTGCTCAAGGTTGTGAGATGGGGTATATTGGGAGTACAGAATGAGTTATAAAGATGATTAAGTTATCCTAAGGATCTACTATCTGTGTGTGTGTGTGTGTGTGTGTGTGTGTGTGTGTGTATGTGTGTGTATGTGTGTGGAATCTTATCAATCTAACTTTTATCTTGGGTGCTCAATAAATCCTTGTTGGTAGGGATGATGTTACTCTCTGAGATGTTTAGTGCTTTACCATTTACAAAGTACTTTCATTTACTTTTTATTGGTTTTGTAACAGATTGTTGAAACCAGGAGGTAGTAGTCTTATACCTAATTTCAGCATATAGTCTTAAGCAACTTGCTTCTCTTATCTAGACCTCAGCTGCCTCTTGGGTTACATGAGTATATTGCTCTAGATGCTACCTAAGTCCTTTCACCTATGATGTTTGTTCTTGTTTTGATGTAGGTCATATCTGTCCTGGCTGTGGCATTTTCTGATTTTCAGAAAAACCTTTTTTATGCTACAGATGCCTAGATTTTCTTTAATTCTGCTTCTTTTTGTCCTTACCTACCATAAATGGATGATGGTTCTTTCTTTTACCTTTGTCTTTGTGACCCATTTACGCTTTCTTTCCTCCACGAGACTGGTAAGTATGGAAGTATTCACATTGATAGCCTTTAATTGTTGCCCATTGTGATAAACTGGACAAACTTCCCCATGTTCTTTGCCCCTTTGTTGACTTCGCCAAAGGTGCTTACTATCTGAACTGAAATGAGGGGTATTTTATAAAAGAATATCCATTCTTTGGTGCAGCAAATATCTATTTATTTTGACTGCTGCTTTTAAGATCATTTGTTAGGCTTAGTAAGGCAAAGATCAATAAGACATAATCCTTAATCTCATTCAGTTTACTAGACTTCTATTCTAATAGTTTATGCCATTGTTGGGCATACTATTTTTATTTGTTCTGTGGCCCTTAGTTCTTCCCCTATAAAATGGAGGTTTTTCCCTTTGAAAAAAGAAGTGAACTCAGTTAGGATCTACTTCAGCTTCCAATTTCCTGATTAGAATTTACTGAGGACTAGAATATTTGTAAAATATTTGGGGCGATGTTTAGTTTGTTGATGGGAAAATATGGGGGAATAAAATTTCTCCAGTAACAACTTTACTATTCTTCTTGGAACAAATTTATGAGGTACTAAATTGTATTACCACAATGCAACATTTGAATATTATATTTTGAATGTATGAAAAAACATTTAAGTACTTATTATATGCAAATATTTTGCTAAACTCAAAAAGACAAATAGAACAATTGTGACAGTTTCATCTCTCAAGATATTCTGACTTCCATTGGAAAAAAATTGAATGAAAGATCACTATTTTTAGTCATGTTCAACACTTTGTGAACTGATTTGGGATTTTCTGGGTAAAGACATTGGAGTCGTTTGTCATTTTCTTCTTCAGTTCATGTTACAGATGAGGAAACTGAGGAAAACAGGGATAAATGACTTGTCCAGGGTAACACAGTTAGTAAATGTCTGAGGCCAGATTTGAACTCTTAAAGATGAGTTTTCCCATCTTCAGGTATGACACTTCATTCACTGTGCTGCCTAACTGAATGAAAGACAAACATGAGTAAATGAACATTATCATGCTTATTTGTTGGCTACCAAAAGCTATTGATTCTCCAGAGCAAAACAAGACCTTAAAGACTCTCTACTAAAAAGATATCTCCTATGTTCATGCCCAATTATGCCAGTTACCTTGAAAGATATAGCAGAAGCAATCTTCCTCAATGACTGTCTTATTATTAATATCAAACAAGATAAAATTTAAGTCTAACTGCTTATGAACATTTCTTAGCATGATCACAGAGAAGTTGTGGAGAAGCTTTAATAGAAAGTATGAGTTGAAAAGAGATTTGTTAGACATAGACCATCCAAATGCTGATTCTCTGATTTGTGAAGGATGTTATGCTAATATTACTAAGTCCTGTAACTTTACAGAGCCTCCTAAATGGGATACATAGTAAGTCAAGAACTTTTTGGTTCATAGCCTACTTTGTCATTCTTTTCTGAAATGTAATGCCCATTACTGAACAAAATGTTCCAGATGTAGTTGTACTAGGTCAGAGTATGGCATTCTCATTTAACTTCCTTTAAAAAGCTTTGTCATAGATATTTTATTTGTTTTAACATTGCATAAATTTTCCAGATAATCCTCCCCAAAGAGACATCATGTATTAGAAAACACATTTTTAAAGAAAAAAGAGAAAAGGACAAAATATAATTACTGAAATTGATCAATGAAAAAAATCGGAATGTTCCTTCCATACTTCTGCAAAGAAGAGGAAGTGTTTTTCTTACACCTCTGCTTGATTTTTTTGAGGGTGGGATGGGAAACATTTACTTCTATCTGTTTTGCAGTTATTGATCTCTCCATTCACACTGTTGTAGATAGTGTGCATATTGTTTTCCTACTTCACTGCCTATCTCACTTTATATAAATTCATGAAAGTCTTTCCATGCATCTCTGTGTCATCAGATTTGTCATTTTCTTCAGCACAGTAAAATTCTGTGACATTCACGTACCACAATTTTTTTGAGTTATTCCTCCAGTTAATAGCAATCGATCTGCTCTCCATCTAGTTCCTTGGGTCATCATCTAATGGCGAAAGCTCTGAGTGAAATGTTATATACATCTTAGACACTTTATTTGCATAATTCCAAATTGCTTTAACAAATTAATTGCGCTGATTCACAGCTCCACCAACAATCCATGAGTGTGTCTACCTCCCCACAAATCTGCCAACACTGACTATTCCAAGCTTTTGTTATTTTAGAGGGGTAAAGAAGAAATCAAGACCAGGAAGCATAGAATAGGTAGAATGGGTCAAAAGACAAATTTTGGCTAGGCTGAAGACCCTATATCTTAGGTAGTTTTTTTTACCTAAACTAATAGATAAATATAAATCAAGAGGGTGGGCTTGATGTCTCAGGCCTCTTCCAACTCTTACATTTTGTGAATCTATGAGGAGGCTTGCTACTTTATAGGGGAAATAATATAGAATAAGACCTGGGTCTGCCAATTATTTGGAAAATTGTTAATTCTTTGTGCCTTATTTCTTTTCCTATAAGTAAAATGATGGAGATGAACTGTGTGAAAGCTAAGGCCTATTCTAATTCTAACAATATCTTACTGACTGAATTCAATTTTGCTTTAATTAAGGTAAATGGACTAAACGATGACATGAAGTCACTTTTGTCTATATGATTCTATGAAAAAAGCTAACAATGTTCCCTGGAAACAGGGTAGTCTACAATTAGGAGAATATAGTTCAATATGTCACTAACCCTTAGCCTATCCTTGGGAGGTCAATCGATTGCAAGTAACTTGAGTTTTTCTTCGCATGAAGGTAAACTTTTAAAAAGAGAGGATAAATGGATTTTTAACAGACTCCTAGTGAGTCATTGACAGCCTTGAGACTTTGCCAGCCAAGTGTTCTGCCTCGTCCATAAAGTCTTTGTCACATATCTTCCCATGAGCTCCTTGATTTAGTTTATTATAGGTTACAAGGTTGATTTCCTCTAGCAAAAATCTGAACAAAGCTGATTTCCTATAGAGTTTTAAAAAGTAATATTTGGGGCTTGAAAAAGGAAGATCCCTGGTATCCCTGGCTCCAAAGAACAGTTGCAAGTTTGGAATTTGGAATTGGAAGACCTAGGTTTGAATCCTGGAACATACTGCTCAGGTGACCTTATTTGAGTTGTATAACTGCTCTATGCCTCAGTTTCCTTTTTTATAAAAAATGTTGGCCTATATGAACTCTGTATCTTCTACCTATATGATCATAATCTATATTGCCTCTTATTCCTCCTATATTCTGATACCACATTACTTTTCCTTAGGCAATATTTACTCAGCAAATATTTAAGTGCCTACTATATGCCAGGTACTATGCTAAGTACTAGGGATTTTAGAAAGGGTGAAAGATAGCTCTCAGGGAATTTACAGTTGGTAATTCTGAGACTCTATGTTTTCCACTGCCTAAAAATCTGAAATGATTCACTTAGTCAGGCATTTAAGGCCCCTTCTATTGTAGTCCTACTGTGTCTTTCAGTGACTCATTTGTCCCCTACCCTAAGATCCTGGGCTTTAACAAAACTAAATTATATGCTATTTCCTGGGCTTTCTTGGGTAAACAGCTTTGCTTTTAGCAGTCCCTCTGCCTGGAATGCATTGCCAGTCCCCAGTTTTGAAGATGCCACACATTCTCCAAGGCTTGATTCAAATATTTTTACCCCCAAACCCTTTTATAATTAGTTCCATGAGAAATAATTTCTCATTATTCTAAATTTCTATAACACTTGAATGATATTTCATTTATCTTATATTTTTTGCATTATATGTTTTGCATTTTAGTTAACTATATTTCTCTCATACTCTCCTAGAAATCTTTAGGAGCAGATGCTCTCATACACAATTTAAAAAAAATCTATGCCATCAGAATACCTTATAATTTTAGTATTAATGCAGTTCTTGGCCCAAGAACCCCCAAACTTCTGAACAGGGTCAATCTTGGGGCTGGTGTAAGTGGGTCATTTACTTTCTTTGTAATTTATTACACCCCTACCTACAGTTCCATTAGGGAAAATTCCCAAATATAACAAGTATAGCTCACACTTAAGTTTCCCTAAATTTGGCTATCAGGGTCTTATATAAACTCTCAAAGAACTAAATGTATGTTTTGGCATGTGTATCTTCACTCAGAAAATGCAAAATGTTTAAATGCAGGCAAGTGGCATGGTAGATCTGAAGAGATTAAGTGACTTACCCAGGGTCACACAACATTTGAATTCAAGAAGTGAGTTTTTCTGACTCTAGGCCCAGCACTCTTAACCTCTTCAGCCTCAGTTTCATTATCTGTAAAATGAAGATAGTAGTACCATCTACCTCATAGGGCTGTTGTAAGAATCTCATGAGATGACACAAGTAAAGCACTTTTCGAAGGACTCCCAGAATAGCCTCTAAATAGAGAATAGGCCAAGAGGCTTTTACAAAACTTGAAGGATCTAATAAGTAGTTTAGGAAAACACATAAGAAGTACTTAGTCTATAAACCCCCTTCAGAAAGCATTCCTCTTTGGAGAACTGCCAAATAAGCAACACACCTTTCCATTGGACCTCTACTGTTCAAATGACCTGCTGTAACAATGAATGTGATAATGTGGTAATGTGGTAATGAAGTTCTGGTCCTTTGTTCAGTCACAGGTCTGTCTCACTGTTTCTTCTGCTCCCGAGCCACATAGATGGGTGAGCCTCCTGGCTTAAGAACTAACCTGTTTTTTCTATATAGAAGGCCTGATCTTTGAAATCTGGCACACTGACACTGAGCAAGGTCTCTCTGATCTTTCAGCAGGAGGTTAGATTTGGGAATCAGGTTGCTCAAGAGTTTGAAGATAGGAGATTACATTTTGGAAGCAATATCCGTGAGCCTCCCCTTGGGCCCAGTGACTATGAATATGTTTGCTTCTGTCATACACTTCTACAGGAAATCTACTGATGCCAAAGCTACTGTTATCTCTTGTAAGGAAAAGCCTACGTTTAAGCTCTCTCCTCAAGACAGTGTAGTTCCCATGTGTTTCTTCCCTAAGGTAGTCAGAACCAGTCCTAGGGCATGGCAAGAGGGAAGGCAAAGGAAACAGAAAGTATACAAAGGCCCCTTCTCACCACTTCACCCCCAACTCAAGTCTATTTTTTAGTGTGTGTGTGTGTGTGTGTGTGTGTGTGTGTGTGTGTGTGTGTATAGGGTCTGGCCTGACCTATAAGCAGGGAGTGATAATAAAGGCAAAAAGCCAAACTAGTGTATCAGTTCATTTATAAAGATTAAAAAGGGTGGCATCTCTGGCCAGAGTCTGTCTTCTTGTCGTTACCTGAGTGCCAAGCAACCAACTGCCTTGGCTGAAGTCCCTGTTTAAGGACTAGTTGCTCTCAAATTAGTAGCATAAATAATCAAGAGTTGTCTGTACATACTGAGCATGTCCACATGCCATAGAGAAATAGAGATACTTACACGGATTGATGGGAGCTTCTCCTAATCAACCATCTTTATAGGAGCTAGATGGTATGGAGAAGAGAGCACTGGACTTATTGTCTCACAGGTCTGAGTTCAAATCTTGCCTCAGATAATAGTATACCTATGTCTGATATAAAAATAACAGCACCTGCTTCACAGGTAAGGAGCAGATAAGATGACAGAGGCAAAATACTTCCTACATCTCAAAGTACTGTATAAAGTGAGATATTGTTATCATGATGATTCATACAGATTATGCTTTAAAGTTTTCCAAGTGCTTTCATGTGAAGCACGTAATCCTCTTAGCTACCCTTTTTATAGAGGAAAATACTGAGACTCAGAGAGCTTATGGGACTTGTCCAAGACACGATTTTTAAATCTTAGGAGTAGGATTTGAACCAGTGTTCCTGTGTGATGTGTTACTGCTTCCCATACAGGATTGGCTTTCTTTTGCCCAGTACTTTGGTTAAATGACTTACTCAAGGTCACACCACTAGTTTTAGAGCCATACTTCACTAGATTGCCTTACTTTAAATCACACATTTTTTTCTGTTCCATGACACAGCTATTTGATTCATTGAATACCTAGAAAGGTAATTTTACCAAATGATCCTTTCCAGAAGAGCATGAAAAATTTCAGGGCATCTCTAGATTTCTTCTAGGAGGATTTTTCTCCCCTATATTGCTTCCATTGTTTTAATGTCTACATTTTGGTATTACTGGCAGGACAGCTAAAAACAGCTTTAATCAAGTATAGTGGAATTGCTCAAAAATCATTAGAGGAATCTTGTTTCCATCTGTGGATTCTCATATAGAAAAGAATATGTTTTTTTAAGGTTTAAAAAATTTTTTAACTAAAGTGAATCGGCATTTTTGTAAGGTGAAGGACAACTATAAATAGCTTTATGTGATACTCTTTTCCCAGGAGAGATACTCCTTCATGAAGTTGGTAAATTTAATGATTGAAAGTTGCTGAGTCACCTAACACTCTGCCTTGTGACATTTATTATCTTAAATGTGTGCTGATCCACAGAACAATGCTCTGTGTAGTCCAGGAGAATCTTGCCTCATTTTGTCATCTCTGTGGATTACCCCCTGGTCTGAAACGCTTCTTAAGGGAGCTGGCTGAGCAAATTCTTAGACACTGCAGGGGAGGGATATCACCCGTCCTTCTTTCAGGTCAGGTTGAACCTTTGATGATGGGAGAGTAGCTAAGATCCATGTGACAGGATAAAAGGGATTCTGGAAGCATTGTTGATCTTTTCTTTTCTTATTCACACTTCTAGCCCAAAGGTTAATAACATCAGACTGAGAGGCAAGTCACGGGTGCCAGTGTGGCCAGCAAAAAGCAGATCCTATTCCTTCACTACTGTCATTCACAATCAATCAAGGACTGGCAACCACTTGAAATTGTGTTCCTAAGTAGACCAGTTAGACAGGGGAAAACCATTTCCTGTGCATGCATTGCTTTTTCTGTGAGGTTGAGATGGTTGAATGAATGCTGCATTGAGGCAAATAGATGTTACAAATAAAATGCTAGGTTCAGAGTCAGAAGAGGGTTGAGTTCAAATTCAACCTGAGATATTTACTAGCTATGTAACCTTTGGTCAGTTATTTAACTGTCTCTGTTTCCTCAACTGTATAATCGGAATTATTATAGCACCCACCTCAACTGTTGCGAGAATCAAATGAGATAATATTTATGAAGTGCCTAAGACAGTGCCCGACACAGATAATAAATGCCTATTTCCTGTCTTCTATCAGTTCTTTTTCTCGTTTGGTCTTATTCTGAATTTCCTTGACCCTTGTCCATCCTCAGTTCAGTCATTTTTCAATAGTGTCTGACCTTTAGTTGCCCCATTTGGAATTTTCTTGGCAAAGACATTGGAGTGATTTGCCATTTCCTTCTCTGGCTCATTTTACAGTTGAGGAAACTGAGTCAAACTGGGTTAAATGACTTGCCCATAGTCACATAGCTAGTAAGTGTCTGAGGTCAGATTTGAATTCAGGAAGATGAGTCTTCCTAATTCTGGGCCAGGTACTCTATCCACTGAGCCAACTAGCTCTTCCATTTGTGCATTCCACCTTATGCTGTATTTATCTGTTTACATGGCATGTCTTTTCTATCAGATTGTGAACTTCTTGAAGTTAGAAACAATCCTCTCCCCCCTCCACCTTTGCATCTTAAGCATTATCTCTTTATGCATGGTTAGAACTTTATAATTGTTTTGTTTGCTGAATTAAACTAATTTCTAATTAGTATTAAAAAAAAACAAAAAGTTGTCTGTTATATGTCTTATTTAATTCTTATCTTGTTTAGTTGGTTTTCCCTTAGTAGGGAAAAAGATGACTTTAGTAAGTGATTATATAGTTATATAGATTGACCACCAAGGTGTTGACCATTCTTTCTGATTTGCTGAACAGCAGGAGACTGCCCCTCCATTTTACAGAAAATAGAGAACACACATCATGAGCTTCTTCTTCTCGCCTACTATAATTCTTTGACTCCATACCCCGTCCTCATTTTCTCTCCCTATATTCTAGTCTCTGATGAATGTATGATCATTTTTATTGCTGCTACCCACTTTCATCTCTTCCACCAGATTGCTTCGACATCACCTAATCTTCGATTTCTCTTAATCTACTAAAATATCTACTTAATATGCCTATCTATATATTTGGATTCAGTGTCCCTCCTGAGTTTCAGTGCCACATCACCAGTTGCCTATTGTATAATTTTCCCTTGGCTGTCCCACAGGTATCTCCAGTACAACAATGATACCTGGAGATAGTGGCAGCAGGGAGTTAGATAAATAATGAGAATAGATAAATATCTACATCAAAGGAACCAAGTTAACTCCTGGGACCACATAAGGTTGATGTTTTTAAGCAGGGGTTCAGTGATCATGAAAGTTTAGTAAAAAGAAAGAAAGAAAGATAGCATGGATAGGGTGCTGACTTTGGACTTAGGAAGACCAGGTTGGAAATTCTGCTTCTGGCACTTGTTATCTGTGGGACCTTGGGCCAACCACTTAGCTTCCCTTACTCCTAGTTTCCTCATTTCTAAAATTAGGTGGTTGGATTAAATAATCTTAAATGAAGGCTTAAATCTCTGAGAATAGATGGAAGAATTTCTTGAACTGGTTTTAAGATAAGTTGTTGCTCTGTAAGAAGAAGGGTTCATAATGCTCAAAACCAAGAGCTGGACATATTTTCATGTCCAAACAACAGTGAGATAGGTAACAGCAGACCAGTTGCACCAAACTAAGGTCAGTGACTTTTGGAATGTGGAGAATTGCCTTTTATAACTGGAATCTTAGCTATAGGAAAAGAAATCTCATAGCTAGTTCCATATAGACAGTGTTTTCATCACTTCAGACAAAATGATCCTCACCATATCTTGCATTTTACTTCTAACCACCCATACAACTTCCTTCCTAGTGCAGGCCTTCATGATTTTTGCTTGGATTACTGCCACCTAATCCTTGTTCCATTTTCTCCTCTCCTTTCCATATTTTACAAAGGTGACAAAATAATTTTAGAATCATATACTTATAGCTGTAAGAGCATCTATTTCAAATCCCTTATTTTATAGATGAAGAAACTGAGGCATAGAGAAGTTAAGTGACTTGCCTAAAGTCAAGAAACTATAGAGGTAAAGTTGGAATTGATGTATTCTGACTCCAAACCCTGTGTTAATTCCATAGCACCTATCTACTTCTTACTACTTTCCCTTAGGGGAAGCACAAGAGTTCAGTGTTGGAGGAAGCTAAATATTAGCCATCAACCAATAATTGGGTTGTTGGGGACTGCAGTTTTCTGTTTCTCTCCTTGATTATGAAAAAAAGTTCTGTATTGGAGAACTATCTTTAGACAATTCAAAGATTGGATATTATCCCTAAAAGAGCCATTTTCTTTGTCATCTTTTTTTTTTTGGCTGTAACCTTATTGGAGATTCTATTTTCTTTCTGAGGAAATTTAACAAAGACAGTGTTAGTCTTACTAGAGTCTTGCTCTAGTCTTACTAGAAAAACCATTTGCAACTGGTGCTGGTGGCATATACAAAATCAAATTCATTTGTACCATAGAAATTGAATTGACTTCAGAATGATAACTTGTACATATTATATTTCTTATGCATTGAGATATATTGGATTCAATAATCAGATTCTTCCTATTACATAGTAATATGCAGATTCTAACTTCCATACCATTTCTTTTTGCTCCAAGACAGCAGTGTTTGAAAATATATATGATCAGATATTTCTTATTCAGTTAATTAATTAATTGTATTGACATTGAACAGGAATATTGTGAATTTTTTAATTAATGGAACTTAATTTACTATTGATACCAATTTTTTTATCCACCCAAAATGTGATCAATACTTCTGAATGCTTGTTTTTCTCAAAATATTCTGTGGAATTAGGAAGTTTTACACATTTAGTCAGGATTTTTTCAACAATTTTTCCTTCTCCCCATACCCACCCACCAATCTACACACCCATCAGCATAGTTTTACTTTAATTAGGGATTTCAATGTTCAAATTCAAATTTAACTTAACTGGAATTTCACTGAATTTATATAAGTTCTTGGAACTAGTAACCCATTGTTATTTTTTCTTGTTTAATGGTTTATTATTTTATTTTTCAAGGAACAAGTATTTTTTAAGTTAATCTGTCCCTCTCACTTCAATAAATGCAAAAGAAAGACTTGAAAAACAAATCTCTCAATATATATCTATATCATCCTACAAAACACATACCTACATTAACCATGTCCAAAAATGTATGTCTTTTTCTGCATTTTTTGTTCTTCACCTCTAGTTCAGGAAGTGAATGGCATGCTCCACACTCAACTTACTATGCTAGTTCTAGTTTTAAAATCAAAAAGGTAAAAGGAGTCAGGTAAAGGCAAATGACCTCCCAGTCATTCTTAAGTTTTCTAGCCAAAGGAAATAAAATAGACTAAATTTCCCCCTTTCCTCATTCTTCTAGGAAACTTTTTGTATGGCCTCCTAATTCCTCCAAAAATATGGATCTGAAAAAAAAAGGTATCCAAAAGAGAACAGCCAACCTTTTTAATTGCCATTTTATAGACATTGAAATTCTGAGCATCCTGTAGAGGCTCAAAGCCCCCTGAAGTCCCCTGTAAGATAATTTTCTGAATTGCTGTTCATATAGTTGGGTTGGCTAATATAACTGTCACTATTCCAAGGAGTTCATTTTTGCCTTTAAAAAATTCAGAATTTGGGTGAAGTTAGAGCATTTTCAAGATCAATAATTGTCCTCTCTGTTTCCCTTTGTATCAAATGAAGCCAAATGTTTTAAGGAAAATAAGTGAAATGGCCAGCAAGGCCATTTTAATCCTGAATTTCTCTTCAGGGAAGTTGGATAGGGTATTGTGTGTGTGGAGAATCTATAGAGAAGCTATCAATCATATATGATTGGTAGCCAATCTTTCTAGGCTGTAATTTCTCTAGCAAAAGTTAAGGCATTGCAGCCAGCCCTATGCTTTGATGAAAATTTTATGAAGGAAAATTTATACTAGTTGTACCTGATGCTCAGTTGGGAGCTGATTAAATGATTTATATTTTACCTGGTCAGGAAGCTTGGCAGATTAAAAAATCATGGTGATCTTGCTTCAGGGCATATGTCCTTGTCTTCAGGTCATAGCTGTTAGAAACTGTCAGTGTGCTTCCAGGACCACTCCACAATTCTTATTTTCTCAAGGTAAACCATCAAATTGACTGCCTGGCATTTGTTTCTTAGAGCAATGGCTTTGAATGTCGACATTCTCATAATTGCAATCCAGTTCAATAGGGTGTTAACTTATGGATATTTAGGAATTCAAGAACCAGCACAAATACTACATTTGTTTTTAAACATTTACCATAAGCCTCTCCTAGCCACCAAAAATCATTTAAGTTCATGTCACAAGTTCCAATGTGTTTGCTGTGTGCACTACTAGTACAGGACTGTCCAGAAGAGGCTATATATGAGTTTCTGTCTGTGTAGGAGGTGTCTATCAGATACCATAGATCATCAAAGAAACAGACTAATTCCAGAGAAGAGGGGCAGGAAGGAGTTGATGGCTAATGTTAGTTAGTGTGACTCCTCAGGACCACGGAGTCTTACAAGGCAGGAAGGGCTAAAGTTCAAGGTAGTTGAAATCTAGGGTCTGAGAAGTCACACAAGATCCCACTATCATTGGGAGCCAAGATGGTGGAGTAGAAAGATACACATATGGTAGCTCCGAACACACAGCCTATAAAATTCATATAAAGAAGAACTCCCAACAAACTCTGGAGCCGCAGAAGTCACAGAACAATGGAATGGAGGAGATTTCTGTTCCAGAGAGAATAGAAAAACCGACACCAAGGGTCCATCACACACCTAACCCAGAGCAGAGCCCAGCCATGCCCTGGCCCCGCCTCCACCCAAGAGGAGCAGATCCAAGCAAGCTTCAGGGATAGAATCTCCAGTGGGCTGAACTCCAGCTGCCATGAAGGTCCCTCCACCCACAGGCTCTACAGGTCAGTGAGAGACTGTATCTGGCCGGCTGAGAGGGGAGTGGGGTGTCTCCATACCTTAAGTCCCCTTGGCAGGCAGCAGTAGAGGCAGCAGAGGACAGGGGCTTCCAAAGCAGGCAGGAGCTCGGTTCCATTGTTGAAGGTCTCTGCATAAATCCCCTGAGGGAACTGAGCCCTGGCCCCACCTGAGCACCAGAACTTAAGCTAACATTGAATAGCAGCCAGGCCTGCCACTGAAAGCCCTGAGACTGGGAAGCAGCATTTGAATCTCAGACCCCAAGCACTAGCTAGGTGGATCTGGAGGTCAGGTGAGTGTGGAAAGGAATCTCAGAAGTCAAGTAACTGGCTGGGAAAATGCCCAGAAAAGGAGAAAAAAATAAGACCATAGAAGGTTACTCTCTTGGTGACCAGATGTTTCCTCCTTTCCCTTCAGATGAGGAATAACAATGCTTACCATCAGGGAAAGACATAGAAGTCAAGGCTTCTGTATCCCAAACATCCAAAATAAATATTCAATGGGCTCAGGCCATGGAAGAGCTCAAAAAAGATTTTGAAAATCAAGTTAGAGAGGTGGAGGAAAAACTGGAAAGAGAAAAGAGAGATG
>CM053772.1:177681097-177705497 GCA_028658325.1 Potorous gilbertii | reverse complement strand
AAAAAATATACTAACCACTCAACTTTTAGCTATCAAAGAAAAGAATTGAATGGCTTGGATGACATGAAATAAGAAATAAACAGTAAAACATTCAAATTTGACACTAGAATCAATTGTTTATGCATATGAGTTTTCATGCCCTTGAATGCATATAGAAACCTTTCTAATATTGGCTTGTTGAGGTTAAAGATAAAATTAAGAATGATCTTGGTATATTGGATAGGGAGACTTGGGTTCAACTCCCATCTCTAATACCTACTGGGCAAGTGACTTAAGTATCATTTCCCTAATCAATTCACTCTCTAAGAATTGAGGAGATAGTTCCTCACTGGGAACTCCCCAGGTGGTTCAAATCACAACAATTTAAAAAGAAATAAAACAAAAGACATCACAAAGTAATGAATAAAAAAGCCAGCTTTGGAGTCTTTGGTTCAAACCACATCTCTCACAACAATTTAAACAGTAATGAGTAGCATTTATATAGTTGTAACTATGTGCCAAGCATTGTTAAATGCTTTATAAACATTATCTCATTATATTCTCACAACTACTCTGGGAGGAAGGGAGGTACTATCATCATCCCCATTTTATAGTTGAAGAAAATGAGGCAAACAGAGGTTAATTTACATTTCCCAAGGTCACACAGTGTTTCAAGCTAGACTTGAATCCTGGGTTGCCTGAATCTAGTCCCAGCACTTTATCCACATGGTTGCCTAGGATGCATCTTACAATCAAAGAAAAGTCACCCTTCCCCTCAATTTTTTTTTGCATCTTATGCTTATTTTTGTTTCTTTTTCCATCTCTGTCTCTTGGATTTCATTGATGATATTCAGAAAGACTAATTATTTCATATGTTTATTTTCTTTTTTAATGTTCATTTTTAAATTTTGCATTCCAAAGTCTCTTCCTTTCTCTAGTCTTTATCCCACCCATTGAGAAGTCAAACAATGTGATATACATTATTCATGTTTTCCCATTTTATTTATTTATTTTTAGTTTTCAACATTCATTTCCACAAAATTTTGAGTTCCAAATTTTCTCCCTATGTCTCCCCTCCTCCTGCCCCAAAGTTCTGTGCATTCTCATTACCCTTTCCCCCAACCTACTCTTCCCTTTATTAGACCCCTCCCTTCCCTTATCCCCATTTTCTGTCTTTTCTTGTAGGGCAAGATAGATTTTTATACCCCATTACCTGTATTTTATATGAAAAGGCAAGCAATTCAATATAGGCTGTATAAGTGGTTTTGCAAAAGACTTCCGTAATAGTCATGTTGTGTAGGACTAACTATATTTCCCTCCATCCTATTCTGCCCCCAATTTATTCTATTCTCTCTTTTGACCTTATCCCTCCCCAAATGTGTTTACTTCTAATTATTCCCTTCCTCTCATTTGCCCTCACTTCTATCATTCCCCCAACACCCCACTACCAAATTGAGTATGCATGTTATTCCCTCCTTAAGCCAAATGTGATGAGAATAAGCTTCACTTTTTCCTTCTCATCTTCCCCTTTTCCCCTAACCCTAAATGCCTTTTCTTATGATTGATAATTTGCTCCATTCCATTTCTCCCTTTCTCCTCCCAATATATTCTTCTCACTCCTTAATTTTATTTATTTAGATATCATCCCTTCCTATTCAACTCATCATGTGCCCACTGTTGACATACATTATTCATTTGAAGTCATGTAAAATATATTTCCTTATTAGCCATGTTATAAAAAAAACTAGAAAAATAAAAAGTGAAAAAAATATGTTTCCATCTGCTCTCATTGATTCTCTGTCTGGAAGTGAATATCATGGTTTTTTTTTATCATGGAATTGTCATGGATCATTGAATTGATCAGAGTAGCTAATTCTTTCATAGCTGATCTTTGTAACAATATTGTTTTTACTGTGTACAATGTTCTACTGTTCTTATCATTTTACTCTGAATTAATTCGTATATTTCTCCTCTGTTTTTCTGAACTCATCCCCCTCATCATTTCTTAGTGAATAGTATTCCATGAAAATAATATACCATAACTTGTTTAGACATTCACCAAATGATTAGTATCCCCTAAATTTCAAATTCTTTGACATCACAAAAAGACCTGCTATAATTTTTTTTTTTGTACAAATACGTGCTTTTCCCTTTAATTTGATATCTTTGGGATACATATCTAGCAGTGGTAATGCTGGGTCAAAAGACATCAAATTTTATAGCCTTTTGGGCATACATCCAACTTGTTCCCACAATGATTGGACTAGTTCAAAGCTCTACTAATAATGTTATTAATTTACCTGTTTTCCCAAATCCTCTACAGCTTTTGTCATTTTCCTTTTATGTCATGTTAGCCCATCTAATGAGTATAAGGTGGTACCTCAGAATTATTTTAATTTGCATTTCTCTAATTATTAGTTACTTAGAGCATTTTTATATGATTCTCTTGGTAGCTTTGATTTCTTCTAAAAACTGCTTATTTGTATCATTCAACCCTGGAAGTTTCACATACCCATAGAATCACAGGTTCAAATGAACAAATGAATAAAAGGTAAAAATTATTTGCTTTCATAAACTAAAGTAGTAAGAGAAGTTAACTGACAAAATACTGAGAGTAAAGCTGAAGTCCCTTGCAAAGCCATACTCATTCTTGTCTGGAGAGCTATTTATTCCCACTCTTTCCAACTATGTAAAAACAACCCTTTGAGAGTCCATAGTTACTTACTTTATGAAACTTACTCAATGCTACTTCTAGGTTAGCACCTAAGCCTATTGTTTGTCTTAAGTTATTCTCTAATGTTTGATGACTCTAAGATTTTAAAGAATTTTCCTTGAGGGCAAGATGTTTTTATTTTATTATTTTATCTTTTTCATAGTATTTAGTATGATGTTAAGAATATAATAGATACCTAATTAATATTTGTTGTACTGAAAACAAATATGTATCCATACACACACACACACAGACACAAACTGAGAGAAGAGAGAAGAGAAACAGAGACAGAGTCAGCCACAGAAATAGAGAGACAGACACAGAGAGAGACAGACAGATAAAGACATACAGCCAGAGGGACAGAGAGACAGAGGGAGAGAGAGAGAGAGAGAGAGAGAGAGAGAGAGAGAGAGAGAGAGAGAGAGAATTTTACCTAGGTCTATGATTTTCAGGCATTTTCAGCTCTGGTGACAGTGAGATCTGATCTAATGTGTGTTATTCATAATCATCAAAACTCTGAGAATGCATTATGCAGAGTGATGAGAGTTGTATATATTTTCCATAATTGTATTTGGGCTTCATTCTGTGTGGGATCTTGTGTATTCAATTATGATGAACCTGTGTTGTGTGAAAAGCATATGAATGCTGGATTGTTTTTGCATTGTAATGAGTTAAATTCTGGTTTTAGTTATCTCTTGGACAAAATGGCATTATCCAGGGGAAAATAATAGCCTGCTATATGTTTTTATTAAGCCTTAGCCTGGCTATTGACATGCCAACATAGCAGAAAGACTTGAGAGGTTGGTTCAACCTGGCAGAGCAAGTCATTTTTTCTAGCCAAAATGCCAATTACTCAGAGAAGAATTATTTCATCAGTTTAATCACCTTGTTTTATAAATGAGATTTTTTCATTCAAGCATGAAGCAGGCTACTCATTCATACTGAGAGGCTGGGAGGAAGGGTTGAAACTAAAATGCTAGCCTATCCTGGTGTGAAGCAGTGACAAGTTACACTGTCATATAAGAATGGGATGTAGGTGGAGTGTTGCCCATCTAATTAGAAATACAGATGCTGAATCATTCACGAATTCAGATCACCAGTAACTGATTTTTCTAATGTTAACAATTAACCAGATGCCTTCATGAGGAGAGGGATAAGGTAGTTTAATGGGAAAAATGCTGGACTTAATGTCAGGAGAACTGAGCTCCAGTCCTGGCTCTGGCACTAACTGCGTAACCACAAGCAGGTAACTTTGTCCCTCTGAAAGTCAGTTTCCTCCTCTGTAAAATGGGGAAAATAATCCTTGAACTATTTACTTTCAGGGTTGTTGTGAGGATAACCTTTTGTAAAACTTAAAATACAATATAAATATGAGTAATTACTAAGATCAGATAGTCCGTGTAGATTTGTTTTGTATCTATTTTTGAAAATACTTCATGAACTGTCTACAGAACACCAAAACTAAACAAGAGAATCAATTAAAGGCAAAACAAATGCATAACAGCAGTCACAGCTGATGGTTTAACTTAAGTCACTGACCAATTTTGCCAGATGATCAATAACCCCCCTCCCAGATTATGGAGAAGATATGATTGATAAGTAACAGAGATAATGTAGTAGAGAGAATGAGTGTGGTCTAATGGCATATAGTTCAAGTCTTGGCTCTGGCTCTAATTGTGTGACTCTGGGGAAAACTAAAAAAAAATAAAGAATCCCAGAAGACAGAATGGACTTCCTAGGCATCTAGTTCCCTTCACACCTTATCCCTTCCATAATATTACTGACAAGTGATGATTTAGCTTATGAAAAAAGAACTCTAGGAAGGGGGAAGTCATAAACTTCATATCATTTTAGACATGGAAAAAACACCCAGAGAGAATCCAATACAATTCTTTCGTGTTGCAGATAAGGAAATGGATATGCATAAATTCTCTGAACCTTGTTTTAACATCTATTCATCAGATATGATAATAGTTGTAGAATTACCCTCACAGAATGGTTGTGAAAAATATTTTGTAATCCTTGAAGGGAAGTATGAGTCATGGTTATTCTGTAGGTAGGTGGTACAGTGGATAGAGCACCAGTCCAGGAGTCAGGAGGACCTGAGTTCAAATCTCATCTCAGACACTTGACTCCCACTAGCTGTGTGACCATGGGCAAGTCACTTAACCCCAATTCCTTTATCCTGGATCATCTCCAGTCATTTTGATGAATATCTGGTCACTGGATTCAGATGGCTCTGGAGGAGAAGTGAGGCTGGTGATGTGCACAATCTTCCCTCACTCAAAACAAAGTCAAGTGCAAACCATATCATGTCATCATTTCTCTGATGGCATGGTCTTCTTCAGCAATGAAGGACAGACACACTGTAAGATATTCTGTAATATCTTAAATGACCCTAAGGAGGTGAAAGATGGGAAAAGAAGCTGGATTGGACCAGGTACCTTTAATGAACATATGTACTTGAAATGATAAACCCTGAGGGCACAGAATATCGGAAAGAAGAAAATTACAAAAGGCATGGAAAAAAATTCAGACCGTATTTATGCTGATTCAAGGTGCCTGAGAAAACCTCAGTAACTCCTGACCTATAAGCCCATCTCCCATTTATACAAAACTTTTTTTTTGAGAATCATCTACACATGAAGATAAAGCTATCATTGATGAGAAAATCAGGATACAAATAGGCTTTTACAAGATATGTTCAACATTGCATCACATCTTTACCATCTCATAATTCATTGTAAGATATAAAGAACATAAAATGATATTTGCTAATTATGGAAAAGCATGAAATTTGATAGGACAAAAATTCACATTGTGGGTACTTTTACAGACATGTGTTATCCACACCTCAATTCCATTCAAGATTTTTATTAGCCTGATTTCATTCTTCACTTCCCCCTCACCCTTCTGAAAAACATTTCAGTGACCATTTGGTTATAAACAGCACATGAGGCTAAAAGAGTGTATATGATCACCCAAAGTATTTGCTACTGTGAAGAGGTGGGGAGACTCCATGAATGGCAAAATACTTCATATGTTCTTGTCTACAGAAAGCTGTCCTAATTGTATCAACTTCCAAGAAATGGTACAGCCTTCTAGAAGAGAACTAAAATAAATGAAGATTTCAGCTTGTCCATCCACACAGGAAAGACCAAATGGAGGAGGAATGTCTCCTAATTTAGATGATGCTTGATATTGTTTAAGTGTTAGAATCAAGATGGAACATGTCTGGCTGTGACTGATCAGACCTCAGAATACTCTACTGCAGGTCAGACACAAATAGTCCATGTGAACATTTGGAGTAGATTCTCTAAATTTGCACATATTTTGTTTCTTTTGAACTACTTCAATTACGTTTTGTTTATAGAGCACAGCACCTTTTTCTGATGAAACAAGACATGTTGTGTGGTCCTGTGCCAACATCTCCCATGTCAATTCCAAAGTTATGGAGACATGGAGAATGTCCTTGTGTCATTTTTTTCTGACCACTATATGAGTGCTTGCCCTTGTGTGAGTTCTCCATAAAATAGTCTTTTTTGGTAAGAGTATGTTTGGCATTAGGACAATGTGACTAGCCCACTGGAGTTGTACTCTCTGCAGTAGAATTTGAATGCTTGGCCCTTTATTTCAAGAAAAGTATGTGGTATGTTATCCTGCCAGGTGATCTTCAGAATCTTCCTAAGACAATTCAAATGGAAGAAATTCTGTTTCCTGTCATGGTGTTGATATACCATCCACAGGCATACACCATTGAGATCAGCACAATAATTCTGTAGACCTTCCATTCGATATTCAGTCTGATACCCCTTCTCTCCCACATTTTCCTTTAGAGCCTCCTAAACACTGACCTAGTTCTGTTAAGAGTGTGTCAACCTCATTATCACTGTGTGCTTCCTTGAAAAGAATACTGCCAAGATAAATAAACTTATCCACAAAACTTCTCCATTTTCTGTAACTAATGATTCCACATATAGATGGTGTGGAGCACCTGTGTTTTCTTGGTATTAACTGTTAGGCCAAAATTAGCACAAGCAGCAGAGAATTAATCCATACTTTGTTGCATCTCAGCTTCAGAGACTTCACTGAGTGCACAATCATCTGCAAACAAAAAAGTCATGCACCAACACTCCCTCCACTTTACTCTTGGCTTGTAGCCTTTTAGGTTGAAGAATTTACCATTGTGGTAGCTGACCTTGATGTCATGTTGTTCATCATTGAAGGCATTGGACAACATGACTGAAAACATCATGCTAAACACATGGGAGGAAGCACATAGCTTTGTTTCATTTCATTGGTGACTGGGAAAACAAAAGAGCATCATCCATTATCCAGAACCTGGGCAAGCATGCTGTCGTGAAATTGATGTACAATACTGATGAACTTTGGGCAACCAAATTTTGACATAATTTTCCATAAGGTCTCATAACTGACAGTATTAAAGATCTTGGTCAGATCTACAAACATTGTGTAAAGACCTCTGTATTGCTCCTAACATTTCTCCTGGAGTTGTTAGGCAGCAAACACCACAGGTACTATTCCTTGGGCCTTTCTGAAGTCACACTGACTCTCAGGTAGATGATCATTTTCTACGTGAAAGATGAACCTATTAAGGAGGAATCTTGCAGCAATGACTAAGAGAGAGACTCCCTCCTGTGATTGACATGGGATGATATATTTCCTTTATATTTATAGAGCTGAATAATGGAGGCATCCTTGAATTCCTGGAGGATATTATTCTCTTGCCATATAACCTAGAAAATTTCAGTCAGGTTTTATATAAGCAATGAAAAACTCCCCACCTGTAAATGTCAGCTAGAACAGAATTAGTAACAGGTGCTTTGCCACATGAAAGTAGCCTAATGACATTCAAAAACTCTTCTTCAGTTGGAACTTCAGCTAGGATGTGATTGATTTCAACCTGAGGTCAATGGCTTCCTCACTGATTGAGGATAGCCTGTTGAGAATTCTATGGTAATGTTCAGCCTATATGCTTAGGATTATGTCCTTATCACTAATCTCTGTCACCACTGAATAATTGAGATGCATCGTAGATCTTTGGCCCATAAATAGCCTTTAGGGTATCATAAAAATGCTTTGGATCGTTCCTATCAGCATAAAACTGAATTTCATTTGCATTCTTATTGAGCCAAGGATCCTGCATTTCTCTAAACTTTTCTTGTACTTTATTTTTGATGGAATTAAATACTGCCTACTTAGAGATGAACTATCTTACTCATAAATCCTGTGGAGTTCTTGTTTTTCATGTAGTAGTTTCTGAATTTCCCCATCATTTTCATCAAACCAGTCTTGATGTTTGTGAGTATTCTGACCCAGATGAACAGAGGCAGTACTGCACACCAAATCTCTGAAAGCTTCCCATTCCTTTTCCACTCCACTGTTTCAACTGTGTGTTAACTTAACTTTCCCTCCAAGTTAGCAATAAACTGTTTCTGCTCAGAGAAGTGCTCTGATCTGTTGACTTTAATTTTTTTGGTAATCATTTTGCCTTGGGACTGCTATTTTTGTTGAAGGCAAATGTTCAACTTGGAGAGGATGTCTGCACCACACATTGCCTTCCTCAGTTTCACATCCTGTCTCTTCTCCTTACAGTCACATAGTCTATTATATGACAATATTTGGTGTGAAGGTACATTCCCAAAGTTTTATTGCATTTAGGTAAATTGAAGACAGTGCTGGTGATGAGGTCATAAGATGCACAAGTCTTCAGTAGTAAGTGACAAATGCTATTGCTGTTTTTGACTCAATTTCTCCCAAAGACTCCCATGTCTGGTAGTCTGAGACTACTCTGGCATTAAAGTCCCTAAGAATTATAAGCTTGTCCTCTTTTGGCACATTGATGATAAGGATCTCCAGGTCTTCGTATGCATTTTGTTTGACATTATCAGAGTTCATCATAGTGGGACTATAGGTACTGATGATGGTGGCATGGCATTTTCCTGTAAGTGGCAATCACATTATCATGAGTCATTGGCTCCTTTTGGTAGATATACCAGCTTGCTGACTGGATTAGTTTTCATTTCAAAATCTAGAGCAGCTTCAAGGTGCTCCCCTTCACAGTAACCACTTCTGAAAAATGTATATACAGCTCTAGCTTCAGTAAGCTGGTTTTCGTTTGCCAGCCTTCTTTCACTCAGGCTTGCTATTTGGACATGATACCTGCTGATTTCGCTCACAAGAGCTGTTCTCTTTCAGGTCTATTGGATTTTGTGTTATCTTTAAGTGTGAACACGTTCCATGTGCTGATGGTGAGTACAATCTTTGCTGAAGTATTTGTATAGTTTTTTTGTGTTTTGACCACAGGATGGGATCCTCACTCGCCATGCTAATCAGGCCAGGCTTGTGTAAGAAGACAGTTTTTAGGGCGCCTTTTTTATCCCCTTCCTCATACCAGGAAGTGAGCATATGATCCTTAAAAGGCTGCTCAGACATCCAGGGGCTCCTAAATCCCACTGCTCTTTTCAGTGAGAAGACAGTCTTATGACCTGGGTCACCTATGTGCAGATTTGTCCCAGAGTATCCACTCATTCTGCTTCATTACTTGCCTGTTGCCACAGGACTTTGAGACAGATTAAAAAATGGCAAAATGTTATGTGTGATGACTTTTGATTTGTGCAAAAATATGATTTAAATGAAACAGAGATGCATGAAGCCTTTATTCTTACTTTCTTTTCCAGGGTCCTCACAGTACAGTGGTAGGACAGAGTCAAGTTGACTTGTGATGGCTCAAATTGCAGTGGATGACCTTGACGTCTTCAAAGTCTAATCAAGCTCTTAATGTCTGCTTCAGCTGTCTTCATGGCCATTGGAACAAATTGTTCTCATCTACCCATTCCACCAGGGGAAGTCTTCATGTGCTTGCTATAGACACCCCTTAACTCACCAGTGGGTTACCATCAACTTGGTTTAGCCCATCTGCTAAAATGGTTTACTGGGGTGTGGCTGCTGTGTATGCTGCAGCTTCTTGTAACCACAGGAAAGAATTAGGACACCAAAAGTAGAAAGCGTCATAAAAAGGGTTTAGTAGCCTCACATAAGAAGTCCTAGTCTTCCCTGAACACACTCTATACTCCAATTCCTTTTTATTGGGAGTCACTTGCTCAAGGTCATCCAGCTAGTAAGTGTTTGATGCTGGATTTGAACTGAGGTCCTCCTGACACCAGGGCTGGTGCTCTATCCACTTCACCAACTAGCTGCCGCTAGACCTTGCACCCTAGCTGGGGTGTAGATATAGATATATAAAGGAGACAGACAATACAGAAGGGCACTAAAATGGACTCATAATTGAACAGAAAGAGAAAAGCAGACTATATTGCTTTGAAGAAATTGGGAAAAGTCATCTTTTCAATATTAGTATTTATATCTTTGTGTATAAGTAACTTTTAGATGCTTTGATGTTATAAGATTAGTTAAAAAATACACTAACATTCAAAGTTGTTCCTTAAAACCCCAAATTAATTTGTTCTATCAAATAAGAGAAACATCTTGGTGTGATGGGTAGAAGGAAAAGGTTGGAGCCAGCTAGATCTGGTTCAGGTCCTTCACCTGATACATATTACATGACATCACTTAACATCTTAGACTTGGAGCAACTTAAGGTATAGACAAAGAACTGATATATGACAGGAGTTACCTACATTGAGGAGATGACAAGATTGAACTTTTCCTATTCCTTCCTATATAGCTGGTGTCTATTATCTTTCTTTTAAACATAAATGCTAGAAATATCCTTTTTAAAAACATTTCCAAATAATCCTTCTCTCTTCTAGCTTTGAACTCTCCTTTGCAGAAAAGAGAAAATAAAACAAAAAGAATGAAAAGAAAAAAGAAAGAAAAGTCATTAAACAAAAGCAAGACAACGCCCACCATACTTGACAGTGTATGCAACATTCTGCTTCTGTGGTCCCCTGTATTTCTACTGATGAGAGAATTATATTCTGTTTGAGAGGGTTATTGTTCCTGCTTGCTCTCACTCCTGGTCTCATTCCCTTAAAGAGCAGAATTATCCCTGCTCAGTAGAGTTTTGTAGCTTCTATATCCCTGCTGACTTAAACACTTTCAGTACCAAAACTCAAGCATATAAAGTGTTCCAAGCAGTATTCAGGTGTATTATAGATGTACACTTAGCCCTCTGGTAAGTGGTACATCCATTTAAACTTTGAGTGCCAGGGAACAATGCCAATGCAACACAGAAAGCAACTCCCAACAATGAATTAACGATGCACCTACAGTTGAAACATACTACAATCTCTTCAAATGGGTTTGATGCTTACTTGGTCTCCGGCCCACCCATCATTGTCTATAAAGGAATATATTTCAGTGGAGTATCATAAATCTTTCATTCTTTTGTTTTCCTTCCTGAAAATGGCCATTCGGTCTATTCAATGCTAATGCCCATTTATGTTTGAATGCTTACTTAAGATAAACTCCATAAAAAATCAAGTCATTGGATCAATATTTTTCAATGATTTAAAAAAAATCATTCATTTAGCCAACCAAGATATTCCAACAAGAGATTATAAAGGATAGATAAAATGGTTTGGAAGATATAGGATCAGTCTTAGAGTGAGGAATATCTGGTTTTAATTCCTTTCTTTGACACATATGGTGTATCATCATAGGCCAGTCACTTAACCAACTGGTCTCCAGTCAATTCTTCAAGACTAAATTGATAGAATGGATCTGCATCTGTATAGGTTGGTTTGGAAATTATTTGCATTGATGAAATCAGAAGCCTAGATAAAAAGAAAAAAAATGACAGCTATGAAGAATTCTGATGTAATTTCTATATTTTCCAGGAGCAACTCTCATCTCCATGATGATTCCAATGTTTGGTTACATTGAAAAATAACTTTGGAAAGATTATGCATCTATCCCAGCAGACTATTATAAATAATTTGTTTTAAAAAGTTTTATATTTAATTACTGTGGGGTTTTAAAATAAGATTAGCCAAAACTATTTATCTTCTGCAACCAAAATGCCCCCAAAACGATGCCTTTTTTGGTCTGAATGATAGTCTTCTCAAGTCTGAAGACAAAGTGGCATGTTACTCACAAAGATTAAGCAAGAAAGTGGTGCCACTAAGACACTCTACTGCATCTTGTCCTGATAGATATCTAACCACTGGACCCAGATGGGCCTGGAGGAGAAAGAGAACCTGGTGTCTTGGCACAATCCTCCCTCACCTGAATCAAAGTCAATCGCAAGTCATGTCATCCTTTCCCTGATGTCATGTACCTCTCCAAGAATGAAGGACAAACTACAACTTGTGAGTAGTACAGGCTGCCTGAATGGGAACCCAGTTGACTAGTTCCAGTTGGGCAACTCAGCTTGTGCTTGTCCTTTCCTCCTCTCCCCTCCTCTCTCACCTTCCCTTCCCTCCTCACTTTCCTGGCTCTCTTCCCCTCTCTTTTTACCTGATGGTGTTCCACCCAAAGGAAAATAATTTTTGATGGTGGAAGCTAACTAGTTAATTTGAGTTTTGCTGGCTAGATCTCTTTCTCAAAGACCTAGCCTTAAACTCAATTCACTTTGAATCTCATGAATTAGACAACAACAGGTCCCTGTCCAAGCACCACTTAATGGCTAGTTTTTGGAGCCTCCTGCCTCAGAGAGAATGTAAATAGTAACTGTTTCTCTTTTGGCCACCCACTGTGCTAGTCTCCCCTCCCAGTTTGATTTTTTTTTATTAAAAGGGTCATCCCTTGACTCACTTCTTAAAGAAGCGTATTCACTGAATGGGCATTGCCTCACTCAAAATGAGAACCTGAAAAGAACTTAGCTTAAAAAGGTCAGAGCCTTCTATTGCATCCTGGGCCATCTTCAGTCATCCTGATGAATATTTGGTCACTGGATTCAGATGGCTCTGGAGGAGAAGTGAAACTGGTGACCTGCACAGCCCTCCTTCACTCAAAACAAAGTCAAGTGCAAGTCATGTCATTATTTCTCTGATGTCATGGTCCTCCTTGAGCATGAAGGACAATCACATACAACCATAACGACACTATATACACAAAAGGCAGTGTGGAGTATTGAACAGATGGTCCAGGTCCTGGATCCAAGAAAACCTGGGTTCAGCTAATATCCTGCCTCTGATACATGTCAGATTTGTGACCATGGGCAAATCATTTTATTTCTCTGAAGAGAGTTTCTTTATCTGTAAAATAAGAATGGTCCCTAAAGAACCTATATCACAGGCTTGTTGTAAGGGTTAAACAAATTATTTTACAAACTAAATTATTCCACAAATGTCAGCTGTCATCATTGTCTTTCAAAAATTCTTATTATATCGGTTTTCCATCAGTAAATAAGGGTAACCCAAAGCCAACCTAGTATATTGAGAAAAAGCAAACCAGAGTTCAGCTTCTACCTGTGACCCTAGTTGCATGATTGGAGCAAATTACTTAACTTTTCTGAACCTATTTCCTCATCTGTAAAGCAGGGGTAATAATTTTTGTGCGCCATCTACTTCATACAGTTGTGAAGAAAGTATTTTGTAACCATAGCAGTGCTATATAAACTGGAAATACTATTTTTTAAACATCTTTGGAATATTAGAATTCAGGGTGAGCTTGTCACTGTGTGTATGACAAAGCTGGCTTGGGTGACATTGAAAGTTGGAATCATTTTGTGAAACTGAGAGCAGACTGCTATTTTGCAGAGAAAATTGTGCTCTCAGGTGAAGGACATAGTTCTGAAAATTTCAATTTGTTCTAAATACTGGGTTTTATAGTTAGGGACAGGACTCAGGTGTTTTAGTTTTGAGACTACATACACATATTATCCAGATGACCCATGAAACAGATTAATGTAGAACTTGGATTTTCTAGTTTTCTAGTTACAAGGTCTCTAAATTCACCAAGTGACTTCAAGATATCTCATTTCTTCCCTACAACCTTTCTTGTACCCCCTCCCCCAACCCCTAGAAAGGAGGCATGACATATAACTGATCAAGCGTTTAGACTTTTCAAATGTCAGAAAGACCTGATATTGTTTACCTGCGTGAAAAGGGACAAGTGACTTATTCTATCTGAGCTTCAGGTACCTGTGTAAACTGTTATTATAGAAGTGCTGATACCTGCTTCCTCTGCCTCCATCTTTCAATTATCAAAGATAGCTAGGGAGAAAAACCTTCTTTGTATTTCCATAATGGATTTTTCAACACTAGAACCAGCATATACCTTTTTTATTTTATCATATCTGAAAGATAGAACATGTGATCTTTTATCTTTTGAATATGTTAACTATCAGAGCAGAGAATTACTAATATCTAAGGAATTATAGAAATAACTTGAAGATCTTCCATTGATTTACAAGGAAGGAAAAAAAATCAGTTGTCAAATAGCCTAGTAGATATGAGGGAAATTTTGTGAAGTTGACTGAATTTAAAGTGAATTTTAGTGTAAGAGGAGTCTTTTGCCTGCTGATTTTGTCTGTAAGGTCAACTTGGTTGTTTATTGTATGAAGGAGAAAGCAAAGAAAAAAAGGTATAGGAAATCTATAGTAATTGACTGCCATAACTCTCCATTCACCCAAATTTCAAATCCCAGTGAAATTGTAGAGGAAAGAAATAATTACTGTTAAGTTTTCCTCCCTAAAGTCCCACTCCCTGAAACCTCTCATGTGACTCTATTTCCATCCAGTCCTCCAATTTCTTTGTAACTAAGGGAATTTGCCTGACTGACTGGGAGGAGGTAAATTGATTTTATATGGGAAGATTTATTACTAATGAAAACAGCAACAAGTTAGTTGAGTTCATCCTAAATGTACAAGAAAAGCATATCAGAAGTGTACCTTCATTGTCCTGGGCAACATGATAAATTACAATGATGGAATCCACAAAGAATCTTTCTTCCCCTACTTCTACTGTCTTCTGCAAAGTGCTATTTCAGATGAACTCAGAGCACCCTGCTATGTATCATATTAATGGTTTGGCATTGCCAATGATCTTGTTGGTCAGACATCTGCTTTAGAACTTATCTTGTATTCATCATTCATCCCTATCAAAAATAATAGAAGATATCCCTTCAGTTCTGGTGACTGAAAGATTCACGCATAACAGGAATTGACAGACATTTTAAAAAATGAAAGATTCCAAAGAATTCAAGGAAATGAAAACGAATGAAAAACTTTGCTTCAGTTATTAGCTTGATGATGAGTCTCAGGATGAAAAAGTGAAGACTTAGATTAATATATAAAAGTACTTAAGATGGAAGATATGGTTCCACAAATGTTACTTTAAATTTCTTTACTAGCTATACAGTTTTGTGACATACTCAGGATTTTGTACTATTAACTAGTGTGTAGATGAAACCATTGAAATTTGTTGATGTTGATTAAAAATATATATTTGATAAGCCATGAAGCATTTCCCCAAATAACTGCGGGTACTCTATAGCTGGTTACATGTAATATAAAATATTCATATGGAAGAAAATGGGGAAAAATCCATACAGTAAGTGGAGAATTGGTCTACATGACACTGAATAACTGCTTACTACTACATTTACCAGTTCCTGAGTTATTTAATTTTTAGTTACACCAATTGCCAACACAGAAGGGATTACAAATAGAAAATCACAAAATCTAAGAGTTGAAAAGGACCTCAGAGATTATTCAGTCTAACCTGTACACAAATGGTCTCTGCACTATGTCAAATCAGTGTTCATACAGACTTTGATTGAAGATATCCAGTGAAGGTCAACCCACTACCTCCCAAATATAGTAGTGCATACTATATATTAGTCACTCTTCTAAGCATTTTACAATATCATCTAATTTGATTCTCACAACATTGGGAGATGGGATGAGTTTGGGATGCCATTGTTAGTTCCATTTTTATAAATGAGGAAACTAAGGCAAACAGAGGCTAAGTGACTTGCCCTGGATCACAAATTTAGTAAGTGTCTGAGGCCATATTTGAACTCAAGCCCTTCTGACTCCAGAAAGACTCTATCCATTGTGCTACCCAGTTCAGAGTGGTAAATAACTATATGCAACAGAAAATAGATATTTCTGGCATTAAGAATGTACATTTATTAATATTAAGATGAAAATGAAAAATGTACTTTGTACTTTTACTTGATTAATTCCTCATAGGCAGCTGTCTATCTTGCCTGTCCCTAGTTCTGAGTATTAATCCTGCAATAGATTAATCAAATTAAGCTTTTGCCTATAAGGAAAAAAATGTTTTTAAAAAGCACATCACTACATTTTTTCCCCAGATAAAAGCAGACTGACCAGGGTATGCAGCATGCATCTGTAGGCCATTTTGTCCTTAGGGAAAACTTGTATTGAAAGTAAACATTGCTCTGGCCAGGAATAGGCCTGGGATGGGAATACTTAGCTATCTTCTGTTACCTACTTTTTCCACCCAGCCTTAGGAGTAGGAGATGAAGCAACCCAAAGGAAATACAGCTATTTAACATGAATCCTTATCAAACTAGAATTTTTTAAAAAAGAGTGCAACAATGAAATAATCAATTTTCACTATAATTTGCTTAAAGGCTATAGGAAATGGAGGAGGAAAGAATGAGATAAGGACGTACAAAGTCAATAGTAGTTTTCAATAAAAGAAAAAAATTAAATGAGTCAATGTGTTAAGGAAGACTAACAAAGACTCCAACTAAAGGGAAATCAGGCTGATTACATGAAAGAAAAGGGGAAGGAAAGGGGAAAATTGATTAAAAAATTGTTTTTCCATTGAAGTACCAAAATAAAAAATCTATCTCATTGAAAAAAAAAAAACAGGAGAAACAGACAACTCGTACACAGAGAAAACTGTCAACATAACTGTTGATAAAGAAATAACAAGGAACAGGGCATAATACTATACTTGAGAAAACAATATATCCAAGTTAATACATTTCTGAGGAAATGTAATCACAAACCGGGCATTACAAGGAAATGACTTCTTAGAAAATACCCAGTGATTGCAATTCTGAAAAGCCATAGGATGATAGTGGTAATAAATGAATGATGACCCTTAGGTGGATTATACTATCCAAAGAGGCCAATCAGGCTATTTGCAGAGAGTCAGTAGTGGGGAGGTGAAGAGACAGAGCCACAAGGAAATACAAAGAACAGACCATTTATCTTAAACAGACAAACTAATTTGTGCGTGTAGACCGAACCTGATTGTAATACTTGGGTTGGTGTCTGTGTCATTGCATCAAGTCACAGATGTAAGAGGATTTTAGATTCCTGGGTTTATGTGACTACCATTTTTCTTAAGGTTCTATCATATATACATACTATATGGGTACTTGGAGCCTGTAATAGTGACACATGGATCCTGCCTCAAATGAATTGGACCTAAGCCTTCTCTCAGGCAAAGACAAGGTTTATTAGAACACTGGTCAGAGTAGGAGTGATTTTAAAAATCTGCCATGTTGACCAGGCTTTTCAGGAATCTGAGCATTTTTAATGGAGGCAAGATAGATCTTTTATACAGAAGACTGTGGGAACAGAGAAGGAGTCTAAATGGAATTAAGGAAGTAGTGGTCTAGGGTGGCACAAGATGCAGACAATGAAAGGGCAGTTAATTAACTAGGAAGAGCAAATTGCCCCAGGTAAACAAATGGGACTTGGGGCACATGGGAAAGTCCAGGGGCTTTTTGGGGCCCAGATTACAAAGACATAGTCTGTTTTCCTTTGAGGGCTTCAGATCCCATCACCATCAGTTACATATTCATATACACATATTATACGCCAAGGCCAAAGCATGTTCAAGATAAAAAAAATGTAATATGCATTCATTGACCATAAAATCCACTTGGAAAACATGTCTGCTTTTTAAGAATGAAAAGAACACACTTTTAAAGTGATAAAAGGTGAAAAATAAAATGATAATTAGCTCCTCTTACAGAGTTAATGTGAAAGAAATTCAAGAAGATAAGAACTGCTGAGATGAATTTTTTGACCCATCCTCACCCCTTATTCCATGTTCAGAGGTTCCCAAACTTATTTGACTACTGCCTCCTTTTAAAAAATTACACAGTGCCACCTCCCCATTAGGTTATTTGTATTCAGTGCCTCCTGATTGCACCTGATGCAAGCATGGCCCCCCACGAATTGTACCAGCACCTCCCAGGGGGTGGTAGCACCCACTTTGGGAACTGATGCCCCAGGCTAAGTCTGCTTCTACTTCAAGGAGGAGGGAAAAACTCATTGGATGCTTAAGGGGCCAACCTAGCTCATCTGTGGTTAGAGCAACTTGGTATATAAAGCTCTAGCCAATAAAGAGAAAGGAAAAAAGGTTGAGGGAAGGGATCAGTGCTAAAATGGGCTGGAAGGAAAAGAGCTTCCAGCTTCACCCTAAATTAGGGCCAAAGTTCCACCCTGCTTTCAGGAGAGTATAAGCAGGACGATCTGCTCACTCCTCCCCAACAGCAATCTGCCAAAAGAAAGAGTTAGATGTAATGTCTCTAGGTGAGAGATAACAGTGAATTCAATATGACATAGTTAGAAGACAAACCAAAATACAATATTCTCTTGAGAGCAACCAAACAATTTAACAATCAGATTGCAGGGATCAGAATGATCTATGGAGTTATAGCATATAGACATAAATATATATATATATATATATATATATGTATATATATATATATACACACACACACACATATGTATATGTATGCATATGTGTATATATACACATATGCACACATGTATATTTATACACCAACGCACACATATATACACATATACATGCATATATACATATACACACACGATTATATAGTGATTCATTGCTAAAGCATAATTGGAAATGATACTAGAAAGTATCATCCTATAAATTTTTTTCTTTTCTTCCAAAGCTTGCCTTTAACAAGTCATGTTTGTAATCATTACCCAGGGAACAAAGGTGAAATACCTTAGTCTGCCATAGAACATTTAAAATCTGTAGCCTATTGATCACTTCAGCCTAACCTTCCCAGAGGCCTTATCCTCCGAAGAAAATACTTTATTTACTGTACATCAAATAAGATTTGCACTTTCCCACCTCCATAGTTTTGCTTACATCATTTCATTTTCTAGGAATGTTCTCCTTTGCCTTTCCAAATCCTCTATGTGCCTTGGGGCATAGGGGATGAGTAAACTTTGGACTAGTAGGGTGAGGTTTATTTGTCATTTACTACATGTCAGGAGCTCTACTCAATGCTTTTACAAATACTCGATCCTCACAATAAATCTATGAGGAAGATACTATTCTTATTCTCTTTTTACAGTTGAGGAAACTGAGGCAAACTGTTAAGTGAATTATCAAGATAAGCACCTATTTTTCGACCATGCATATACTACACAAAGACTAGTCTAGTTCAATAGTCAATAAATCCAATAAACATTTATTAAGCACCTACTATTTGCCAGGCTAGGTGGCACAGTAGAGTCAGGAAACACTGAGCCTGGAAAAAAGAAAACTTACCTTCCTGAGTTAAAATCTATCCTCAAACACTTACTTACTGTGGGACCCTGGACAAGTTACTTGATCCTGTTTGCCTCAGTTTCCTTATCTGTAAGATTAGATGGAAAATAAAATGGCAAACCAGTCCAGGATCTCTGAAAGAGGCCCCAAAGAATTAGACACATATTGATAAATGATTAACAACAGTGTGAGGCACTGTGCACAGTTAATAAAGAAAAGACAATCTTTGCCCTCAGGGAGCTTACACACCAAAGGGGAGGGGTTGAAACCTGTAGGGTAGAGGACCGATGCCATATGGAATGGTATGAAAGTCCAGTTTCTGCACTCTGTTAGGAAAGCTTTGGGAGGAATATGGCACTCTGCCCTCCAGTCCTCCAAAAAGGGAGGATACGAGGGTGAGGGAGATTGAGTTAGCAGCAAAGTGTAAAGTTTAGAAATGTTAAACTTCTCTTGGGAGAGGGATCTTATTCCTTGGAGATGAAACCTGGCAAGGGAACAGATGCAAAGTCCAGGTATAAATAGATGTCTGTTAAATTGATTGTTTCAAGTGTTTATAATGTTTTGTCTCATGGAAATTTTCTTAAGTAAAGTAAATAAAACAGCCATAACTGTAAACAAAGTTGGTCTTCGTGAACTTCTTTTTTTCTTTCGATGTTTCCTACTTCTCATATATTTGTGTTATGTTCTAGATTCCCAGGGACTGAGCAACATGCTATGCTCTCAACTTTTTCCTTCTTCCCTCTCAAAAAATTATTTTCCTAGCTCTCTTTCTTATAGGGTTATATTCTCTGCTAAAAGTAACTAAATAAATTATAGTAATTTAAACTAAATTCTTAATAATTGATGGTTCCTTAAAGTGTGTATCCCTCTAAGATAGCAGAAAATTTTAATAAAATGCCTTAACCCAAAACCTCAAGGATATGAGATTTCATTGGTGTGATAGTCTTCATATTGACACAAAACTTGAAACCCTTTATAATTTAATATCTTGTCCTCCAGAATTGCTTGTCTAAAAAAAAATCATTAAAAAAATCAAGTTGATGGACTTCACCTTAAACTCAGATAAGATATAGTTCATTACTGGAAGCATACTTGAAATTTGTCTCTAAGTAGAACTTGAGGAAGCTTATACTCATATGACGTAGCCTTCAAGGACTAAGGATCTATTTCACAAAACAGTGCAACAATGAAATAAGATCTTTACTGTCATTTGAAAGAATGAATGATGTGGCATTTTAGATATCTAAATGGACCAATGGGAGTTATTATGGTAACAGGGAAGTTTTCCAGTTCACATCAATTCGCAATAGACAGATAGCCACCTCAACTATTGATCATGAACTTGAAGTTAATGACTGAATATGAAATTATCAATTGTATTCTGAACAGCTACGTGGATTCTTTCATTAAGCTGACTGAAATTTGAATTTGAATTTCTTGTGTACATAAAAATCAAAGACGATGCTGACAAAAGTCAATTATGAGCAGTAACTCTTAAAATGTTTATTAATTTATTTTTAAGGAACACAATTCATTTAGTTTTATAGAGTCTATTTATGATTCTTTTTGGCAAACCACAATTTGTATTAGCTAGAGTTGAAAAGAAGAACTTGCTCTATCTATTTTAATGAAGATTAGCACTTGGGTTCGCATTGGAAATCTGAGTTATGTTCATTATAATTTGTTTTATTATGCAAAAATTGCTGAAATGAATTTTCTGCCCTTATTAAGTCAGTGGCAGAAGTTCAATATGTTTTAAGATTTTTTCTGTCTCCTGTTACACCCATTACAGTCACCTCCCTCCCCCCATATGGATAAGTCATCTAACCTCTCAGTGTGCCCAGGTCACTGTCTAAGAATATAGAATTGTCAAACAAGTTAGTGTGTGCGTTATTGTAGGGAGTACCGCCATGAAGAGCTCTCTATACTAATGAAATCACAGATTTGAGTGGTCTACCCATAGCCATTTACATCATAGATCTAGACTTTATACCATTTACATCATAGATCTAGACTACCTCCCTAACCATCATTTCTCATACAAATAACTATAATATCTTAGGAAAGAGTTCATATGTTTAGTAGAGAGTTCCTGAAAAAAGGTGATGCAGGATTTGAAATGTGTGTTGGAGGCAAACTGTGGTAGGCTTTTAACTTAAAGTTAAGCATAATTTATCTTATTCAGTAGCCAATTGTGAGCCATTGAAGACTTTTGAGCAGAAGAGTGATGTCATAACTGCATTTTAGAAAGTACTATAGCAGCAATATTTGAAAGACATGGAAGAGCGAGAGAATAGTCAAGATTGATTCAGACTTCAAATATTAATGTTTGGGAAAATGGTTCTAGTATTAGAAGAAATGGGGAACGTAAGAGGAGTTTTGGGAGGAAGATCATGAGTTTAGTTTAGAAATGCTAGAGGAAAATGAACAATGGATAGCAGGAAATTCAGAATTTGAGCTTGGAGGCAGGAATAAAGTGCAATGAGAGAAGAGGGAATGTACTGAAGGAGGAAAAGATTTGGGGAACACTCACATTTAGGGAGTCAGCTGAGGATGAAGAATAAAAAACAAAGGTCAAAAAAGTGAATTGAGACTCTCTTATCCTCTCTCTGTGTCTCTCTGTCTCTGTCTTGCTCTCTGTCTCTCTCTATCTGTCTCTCTGTCTGTCTCTCTCTCTCTCTCTCTCTCTCTCTCTTTCTCTACCTCTCTCCCTCTCTCTCTTATGCACTGTCATGATGGAAATTTGTGATAAAGAGAAACCAAGGCAAAAAAAGTTATGTGCAAAATCAATTTATTAGCAAAGCTAGCAGTTGCTAATAAATGAGGTCAGTGGATCCTAGTAACCATAGATAAACTGGTGGTTTACAGAGCTTACTTTTAAATCATAAAAGCAGAATGGGAAAATTACAAGTTCAGGGGAGCAGAGCTAACATGGCAGAGTAACAGCACAGACTTGGCAGCACTCTTCCCAAATCCAGCTAAATACCTGTAAAAAATGACTAACCAAATTCTGGAGCTGCAGAACCCATGGAATGATGGAGTGAAGAAAATCACTATCCCAAGACAGCCTGGAAGGTTGAAGGGAAGTGTCTACCTTATCACACTAGGAGCAGAGTGCAATCCAGTGTGGGCCACACAGGCACAAACAGGACCTGAGCAGGCCTTGGGGGAAATGGCTCTCTGGAAACTGTGGTTGTTTCTAGACTTCACAACCCCAAAACATTGAGAACAAATTGGAAGGTCAGTGAAAAAAAAACCTGTGGGACCTGTGTGAGAGAGTAGAGGGGTCAGGCTCCAGTCCCAGGGCAGAGGAGGGGGTAGAGGAACCTATGTGGAGGAGTAGCCGCAGTAACCACAACAGGGGCAGTGGTAGTGACTGTTTCTGAAGTTGTAGGCCCACATATTGTGGAGAGATCTAGAAGCTGACTCCCCACCCCCACTGCAAGAAGAGAACTACTTTGACAAATAGCTCAAAAGTCAAGTAAATAGATGGGAAAATGAGCAAAAACGTGAAAAAGAATCAGACTATAGAATCTTACTTTGGTGACAAGGAAGACCAAAGTATACAAACAGAAGACAAGGATGTCAAAGCTCCTGCATCCAAAGCCTCTAAGAAAAATATTAATTAGTCACAGGCCATGGAAGAGCTCAAAAAGGATTTTGAAAATCAAGTAAGAGAAGTGGAGCAAAAATTGGGAAGAGAAGAGAGAGATGCAAGAAAATATGAAAAAAAGGTGAACTGCTTACTAAAGGAGACCCAAAAAATACTGAAGAAAATGACACTATAAAAATAAACTAACTGGAAAAATGGCAAAAGAGATTCAAAAAGTTGATGAAGAGAAGAATGTCTTAAAAAGCAGAAATGGCCAGATGGATAAGGAGGTCCAAATGCTCACTGAAGAAAATAATTCCTTAAAGATTAGAATGGAGCATATGGAAACTAATGACTCTATGAAATATCAAGAAATTACAAAATAAGGTCAAAGGAATGAAAAAAAGCTTAGTATGTAAAATACCTCCTTGGAAAAACAACTAACCAGGAAAATAGATCCGGGAGAGACAATTTAAAAATTATGGGACTACCTGAAAGCTACAATCAAAAAAAGTCTAGATATCATCTTTCAAGAAATTATCAATTAAAATTGCCTTGGGGGTAAAACAGATATTGAAAGAATCTACCAATCACCTCTTGAAAGAAATCCCAAAAGGAAAATTATTAAGAATATTGTAACCAAATTCCAGAGCTCCCAAGTCAGAGAGAAAATATTGCAAGCAGTAAGAAAGAAACAATTTGTGTATTGTGGAAATACGATCAGGATAATGCAAGATCTAGCAGCTTCTATATTAAGGGATTGCAAGGCTCAGAACATATTATTTCAGAGGTCAGAGGAGCTAGAATTACAATCAAGAATCACCTACTAAGCAAAATTGAGTTAGTACTTTAGGGGAAAAAGGTTCATTCAATGAAATGGAGGATTGTCAAGCATTCTTGTTGAAATGATCAGAGCTGAATAGAAAATTTCATTTTCAAATACAAGAATCAAAATAAGTATGAAAAGGTAAACAGGAAAGAAAAATTATAAGGTACTTACTAAAGTTGAACTGTTTACATTCTTATATGGAAAGATCATATTTGTAACTCTTGAGACATATAATCTACCCTAGAGAGGGATTATATGCATATAGACAGAGGGTACAGGGTGAGTTGAATAGGTAAGGAGTAAGAGAGAAATATATTGGGAGGAGAAAGGGAGAAATAGAATGGGGCAATTACTTCACATTAAAGAGACAAGCAAAAACTTTTTCAATGGAGGGAATGAGGGGGAAGGTGAGAGAGAAAGAGTGAACCTTACTTTCCTCACATTTGGCTTAAGGAGGGAATAACATGCATACTCAATTTGGTATGAAAATCTATCTTATAGTACATATAAGTAGGAGAGAAGGAGATAACTGTGGTTTGTGGGGGGGATGATAGAAGGGAGGGTAAATGGGAGTAGAGGGTAATAAGAAATAAAAACTTTTGAGGAGGAATAGGGTCAAAAGAGACTAGAATAAATAGAATAGGATGGAGAGAAAATTTAGTCTTTCATAATGGTAATATGGAAGTCTTTTGCTTAACTATACTTTTATAACCTATATTGAATTGTTTGCCTTCTCAGTGGAGATGGGTGTGGAGGGAGGAAGGAAGAGTAGTTGGAACTCAAAGTTTTAAAAAAGAATGTTATAATTGCTTTTACACACAACTGAAAAAAAA
>CM053772.1:177659585-177680597 GCA_028658325.1 Potorous gilbertii | reverse complement strand
TTCTTTTTATCTCTGGTTCTGGAATGTCAGGAAAGATTTTCTTAATAACTTCATGAAAGAAGATGTCTAGGCTCTTTTTTTTATCATGGCTGTCAGGTAGTCCCATAATTTTTAAATTGTTTCTCCTGGATCTATTTTCCAGGTCAGTTGTTTTTCCAATGAGATATTTCATATTATTTTCCATTTTTTCATTCCTTTGGTTTTGTTTTGAAATTTCTTGGTTTCTCATAAAGTCATCAGCTTCCATTTACTGCATTCTGATTTTTAAGGAACTAATTGCTTCAGTGAGCTTTTAGACCTCCTTTTCCATTTGGCTAATTCTTCTTTTTAAAGCATTCTTCTCATTGACTTTTTGGACCTCTTTTGCCAATTGACTTAGCCTATTTTTAAAGATGTTATTTTCTTCAGCATTTTTTGGGGTCTCCTTTATCAAAATGTTGACTCACTTTTCATGCTTTCCTTGCATCATTCTCATTACTCTTCCTAATTTTTCCTCCACCTCTCTTACTTGATTTTCAAAATTTTTTTGAGCTCTTCCATGGCCTGAGACCACTGTATTTTCACTTTGGAAGCCTGTGATGGTAAGCATTGTGCTTCTTCATCCTAAAGGATGGAAGAAAATACCTGTTCACCAAGAAACTAACCTTCTATAATCTTATTTTTATTCCTTTTTGGGGGAATTTTCCCAGCTAGTTACTTGACTTTTGAGTCCTTTGTCCAGAGGATATACTCTGGGGGCCTGTAAGTTCTCAGTTCCTCCAAGGTGGCACAACCAAGAGAGAAGAATTTACTCATCTCCTGGTAAATACTCTGTTCTGCCCAGGACCGGCAAGTACATTTCCCTCTCCACAACTGCCTCCAGCTGTACTGCCAATACTCTTTCTCAACCCAGGAGATCCATTCCGGACTGACATTCAGATCAGCAACTCAATTCCTCCAGTAGCTTTAGACTGTGAGCTCCATAAATGGACACTCTTGCTTCAGTGACTGCTTCCAGTGGGGCCAGACCCAATTCTCTTCTCACTCAGGTGAAAGAGCTTTCTCACTGACCTTTGAGGTTGTCTTTGGCATTTGTGGGTTGAGCAATCTGGGAACCGAAACTGCTGCTGGGAATTCCACCCCCTGAAGCCTGTTCTGATCCTGTCCCTGCCACAAAGCAGCCAAGGTTGAGCGGCTCTCCACTCCACGTTTGATGTGATTGACTTTTCCTGTTGGCCTTCCAGGCTCTCTTGGGCTAGAAATCTCTTTTGCTCTGCTGTTTTGTAGCTTTTGCTGCTCTATAATTTGTTTAGAGTCATTTCTCACAGGTATTTTGTGGGCTATGGAGGGGAACTTCTATGGGTCTGTCCCATAGAAGTCCCATTCTATCATCTTGGCTCTACCTCAACTATTTTTATACTTTGAAAAATCTTATTCTGATGCTTTTTGAGTACTTCAATGTTGTGTAATTATACTCTCTCAGTATCACAGTGGATGACTTCATAGCATCATTGATTCAAAGATGTCCTTAGATTTAGGGACTTTTTTATATACATGAATTTAGAGACGTCCCTAGATCTTGTTTAATTTATTCTCTTTCTTTTAAAAATGAGAAAATGAAATCTGCAGAGGTGAAATGATTTGTTCAAAGACACGCAGTAGTGAAGGCAGGTTTTGAACCCAAGCTCTCTTTTTCCCCAAACCACTGTTTTCCCCAGTATTCTATGCTTCTTGCCATGGTTTGATATGACAGAATAATTTATCATTCTGGGGATTCTCTAAATATAAAACTAACAGTCCTAGGATGAAAAACCCACGGTATATTATTGAACCTAAGCTCTTTCCAAGTTGATGTGACTTTTCAGAGGTTGCACATTGATACTATCACTTTAAAAAAGGTTCCAATAAATTTTAAGAAAATATTCCAATTTAAGAATACATTGCTTTTGTCATTCATCTAAAGATAACAAGAAATCTGTTTTTGAGACATTTAGCCATATTCTATTGCAGAGCTCATATGTATTTGCAAGAAAAGGAGGGCAATCTTTACAGTCTGTGGATCAACACCTCTTGCAGAGGAAAAAAGGTTAGAGAAATTCTATTAAGAACTTGATAAGCCTTTGAAAATTAAATCAACATATATTTGGATTCTTGGGTGACTTTAATGCAAAGGTGGGAATAGGTAAGGACAGAAAAATATATTGGATAATATAGAACAAGAATACAGAATTATAGAGGCTAAAGGTGTGTAGAATTCACAAAATCTTCACACCCACATAACATGAATAATTTTATTGAGAAAAGAATTAGGAAATGTCGAACGTGGAAAAACCTGAATCACATCCCTCCCTAGTGAAATTGATTATACTTTAACAGCTTAGAAATCATTCTGGACTGATGTTGAGAGTTATTTATGAATTAACTGTCTCTGTACACTCAGACCACCAATTTATTAGAGAAAGGACTCAAATAAGAAGAACAAATAATGAGAAAATTATTTGTTGCATAAGTAAAACAATTCCAACCTGATTTATTTAAATGATAAATTATGACATGTGAATGGAAGGAAAGGCACAGAAATTGATCACAATGATTACATATATATTTAAGTGACATAATTAGATTTTTGAAGCGAGTAGGTGTAAGAGACTAAAACATGTCTTAGCCAGTAAGCACTTAAGTTACAGGCTAAGTGGATAGACAACAAAGGACGATGGAAAACTATGATTATAAAACAGAGAAACAATATAGGTTAAACTTAGCTTAAAGTTACCTTAATAAGAGTCCCAACTAAGCAGATCATTTTAAGTGCTTTTAATAATGACAACAAAGGAACAAGAAATGGTAAAAATCTAAAACATCTGAAACAATTTTTGTTTAAACAAACTCCGTTCAGCATCACAAAAAGTCATCACACTTCAGTTCTATATCCATTACTTTTTCCAATGTACCATGATGCTCAACCATAGCTCCTGATTTGTTTATAGAAGATACAGAAGCATTCTTAAGGAAAAGATAAGATGGAGAAAGAGCATTTGGATGAGATTAAGTATATATAGAGGACATCCATGCTGGAAGTGATTTTCCTAAAGAGCAGCACTGA
This sequence comes from Potorous gilbertii, assembly GCA_028658325.1. Classification (NCBI taxonomy): domain Eukaryota; kingdom Metazoa; phylum Chordata; class Mammalia; order Diprotodontia; family Potoroidae; genus Potorous; species Potorous gilbertii. Next base: position 177,677,515 of record CM053772.1, on the reverse strand, counting down.
TCGTATTACCACCCTACTTAATAAATTTCTGCCACTTCCTATTGACTCCAGGATCAAATACAAAATCTTCTGCTTGGCATTCTATGATCTTTATAACCTACCCTGCCTCTACCTTTTCAGTCTTCTTGCAACTTCCTTTCTCCTACATACTCTTCAATACAATAACACTGGCCTCCTTGCTATTCCACATATATGACACCTCACCTTCCAGCTGTAGGCATTTTTTTCTGGCTTCTTCCATGCCTGAAATGATCCTCTTCCTGAACTCTGTCTTCTGGCTTCATATAAGTGCCAACTAAAATCAAATCATAGACAGGAAGCCTTTCTCAATCCCTCTTAATCTTAATGTCTTCCCTCTCAATTATTTTCTATTTATCATGCATGTATTGTTTATAAATATTTGTTCGTTTTCTATTTCTTTAAATCTGGAGCTTCTTGGGAGGTAGAACTGTTTTTTTTTATTCCTAGTGTTTAGCATAGTGCCTGGTACATAGTATGTATTTAATAAATCTTTATGGATTGACTTGTCTAAGTACCATAATTCTGAAGGCAGAGAGGAATCATTTCACAAAGTATCTTGAAGGAAGGAAAGATATCAAAGGTATGTGGAGAAAAATCTGACCACAGTAACTAAGAAAACATCAATAACTATTGATATAAATGCAAACTTACCCCTTTTCTATACAATTTTGAGAAGAATATTTTGCACATCTTTCAAAGACATCCTTGATGGGCATATTACTAGAGAATAAGGAGACTTATGAAAATGATATTCCACAACATACTACATCTTCACAATCATATCATTAATTGAAAGATGTAGATACTACAAGGTCCTACTGTACTTACTATTTTTGAGTTAAAAAACACATTTCACTTTGTGAAACAAATGATCACCTCAAAAATCTCTTCCAAATACTACTTATAATGCAAACACTATTATTATTCAAGATTCTTTGAAAGATATAAGGAGAGAACTAACTTTTTTCACCTTTTGATCATTTATGTAAGATAGACATAAAAGACAGAAAACATATTCTTCTCAAAGGTGTTTGTTTCTGCCATCCAGGCAATTCATCACGGAATCACAATTGAGGAGAAACACTTTACAATAAGGTCTTCCAGATGCTCTTGTTTGCAGATGATATTGTACTTGTTACATTAATCACTGGAATATTGCAGAGTCTCCTGGATGAACCCCAAAACAGCCAAGATTTCAATCTACTCATTCATACAGGAAAATTCAGGTGCTTGATGGTCATGCAGCTAGAGTGAGTGATCACTGATAGACAGCCCATGTGCTCCCTTGCTATCTCTGTAATGAGAAAAAAGAGTGTAATATGCTCTTAGTATATTGTGTAAATCACTTGTGGTGAATTTATGTTTGAAAATGGAAAATATTCTCACAGAGTAGATAGGAATGGGAGCCTTGGGATATTTGTGTATTTGTTGGAGAGAAAAATCCATATTGATGAAATCACACATCTATTTGAATATCTTTTAAAAAGATAGCTTTGGATTTAACTAAATAGTGCTGTAATAGATTGCTTCCAAAAAAATGTTCTAACATGTTCCATGTTCTAAATTTTCTATACTAAGAGCTTGAACTCTTAAATAACCTTAGACACAAAGGTATACAGGGGCCAGCTCCAACATTTGAATTTTGATATTATTTTTTTCCAGCTCTAGAAATTAATTGTCTGGTAGTTTGATTGGTATGGCACTGAATAAGTAAATTAATTTGGATAGAATTGTCATTTATATTATATTAGCTCAGCCAACCCATGAGCAGCTGATGTCTTTCCACTTACTTAGATATGATTTTATTTGTGAGAAAAGTGCTTTGTAATTGTGTTCTTATAGTCACTGGTTTTGCTTTTTTGTTTGTCAAGAGAGAGTTTTAGAAGCATCCTCATATGATAGCAATTGACATAAGTACAATTTGCTACATTCTACTTCTTGAAAGTGATCATAGATAAATGATGCATCTCCTCCACAAACTTGCTTTAGAACAATAAGTCCTGGGAAGAAAGACTGTATGTTACATGTGTCTCTGAAGAGGACATATCTTTCTAATGATAAGATTGTATGTTTCATTCTGGTCTTAATCCCTAATTTTCTTTTTCACTTTAAAGATGACACTTGTAATATCTAAATAATTCTATTATCTCTCAGATTTCTTTTAGAGCTTTGAATGGAACTTAGGTGATTTTGTTTCTAGGTTTCAATTAAAGCTGAAGAATAAAATGTTTAGACTCTACAAAGTCAGATAGTAATTTTTATTAGACATTCTTACATGTGAACTGATTTTTATCAATTGTGATGCTTCAGATCATCCAAAAAGAGACTTCAAGGTTACTGTGCCTTCTTTAGCTAGTCTTTGTGAGTTCTTATGGCTAAAATTTCCTCTCTCCTGGAAAATCTGAGGATGAGCCCCTTGGAACTAATTTATGTTGGTCCTCAGATGTCAGACTTGTTCCATCACCTGATACAATCAAAGCATTCCCAGTATGTGAAGACCTGCTATGTATTTGTTTCAGCTGACATAGCCTTCAAATACTCAAAGTCATATTGATCGCATCAGAAAATATTGGAGTTGCATGGAGGCTATGTCAATGTGATTTCACTCTAATTCTTAATTGGTACTTCTTTGGAAGTAAATAATATTCATTTGTTGTTAAACCACACATCTATATTAATACTCAAAGTTCATTTAGCAATACAGTGTGCCAGTTATTTTCAGCATAATTTTGCCTACACATTAATTTGCCACATTGATAATCCACACTAAATTTCCCCATCATTTACATGAATTGCCAGAATAAAAATAATTACAAAGCACTTAAAATATATTAAGCATAAGTACAGGCTTATTTTCCTATGTAGTAAAAAAAGTACTTCTGTCAGTGCTCTTAAAATGTCTTAATAGCATTTGTGTATGCAAGTCAAGAACTGATATTTTTTGGCTGAGCTTTGGGCATTCCATGGTATATCTCTTCTTTACAGTGTCAAAACAGACTTTTAAAAAACATTTCTCTTTTGAATTATGTGGTAAATTCATATCAATAAATACAGATACTCACTAACAATGTCTACAGGTAAGATTTTCAATCAGTTGAGATGAAATCTGTTTTATTAAACCTTGGGTGGATTTGCTACTTCTTTAATTTGAGCCAAAACACCAAAGGAATCAAACATTCCCAAAAGAAATTTTATTTATGTCTTCACAGAACCAAAGGAGCACTTTGTAGTAGTTTCCATTTCTCTGTCTTCACAAGATGAGTTTCTTTCAACATTAAAAACAGTGAAAAACTGTATGTTTAATGTGCATATAAAGAGTATCCTTGATGAAACTATAAAGGTATAAAAAAGATGCAAAAACATAAAACCCTACTATGCTTGCTGTTCTTTAATTATTGCTATTTTATGTTCAAGAGGTAGTTTTAAAATGTCTACTATAGAAAACCAAAGATCTTTTATTAGTCATATCCTGTTATTTTTTTTAAAGTTAGTATCACATGAGAGACCTTAATAAATGCAACCTCAAAAATAGCATTTTTAGTGATCCTCTATCCAAATTAGTGAACCAAACTTACTCCATCTTGTGACCCAAGTTTGGATCTAGCTCAGTCACTTTCTGTTCAGTTATGTATCCACTCCAATTTCTGTCTTGTGAAAAAAAAACCTTTATTCAGTTGTGGGATTTGGGAGAAAACCTCATTGCATTGTTTAAATGCAGGCCTGCATGACTGGGAAGCTAGACCATCTCCACCTATTGCTTAGAGATGTTAACCTTAAAGACCTAGGTTATACTGACCAGAAACCCAGCCAGATCTGAAGATTAATGACAGGAGTTTTCTCATAATATACTTCTCAAGCAACCTGTATATCTTATCTGAAAACTGGCCCTATACTGATCTATCAGTTATTGATTCCTTGGAATAAGTATAGAGAGTTGGGTGGGGGACACCTCTTTTTCTGATTTCAGGGATTTGCACCTGCTCACTCTTTCCCTCCCAACTCAGAAAGCTCTTAATCTTTTCTTCAATTAGAAATCTGACTACCTAATCCTGTATCCTTGTTTATGTCTTGTTCATGTTTGCTTTTAGTGTATAAAAATATACCTCCCCCCAAAACCCCTTTGGGGATAACTCCTGCTGCAGCTTAATGCATTACTCCCTAAACAAACTATACTTTCTAAGTGGGGGTAGGTATAGTCTCATTACTTTTGCTAAATGATCTTTCTAAACGAACCACACAATTTTTAAAAAGAATTTTGTTCTTAATTTTAGTTATTTCTGAAGAAAAACTTCTTTTAGAATTAGGTGATTCCAAATCTTCTGAATGTTAAATAGTAGTATACCGTCCTTCTATGAACAGACTTGTGATACAGTATGAAGCAGCTGCCACTTTTCCTTAATATTGTACTCACCTCTGAACTCTACTTATTTTATGTCTCTTAAATTAAGTTATCCAATCTAACAAAAAAATAAAAAGACCAATCAATAGTAAGGTACATAAGCCAAAGGACATTTTAGGTATCCATACACTCCAGCAATTATTCCCTAGATTACTAGAGGGAAGCAGAGGAAGAATATAAGTAGTAGCTTTATCTCATATTTGTGACTATGTCTCAGTCTCTATCAGTGTCTGTGTGTATTAGAAGGCAGAAGAGAAAACAGCAGAGTGGTGACTGCTACTGCAATTTCTTCTTCCTCCTGCCACTATTTCTGCTTCACCACTCTATATTGCTAATTCTTCCACTGACACTGATAATCCTGAGCATGCTTGTTAACATATGGGATGGGCTACTATGTCACTGCTGTAGATTGAAGGAACCTGGCTCTGTTGCCACTAGAATTATGAGAAGGAGAAGACACAGCCACTCCTGAGAGAGATGATGAGGCAGCATTTTTAAACAGTCATAAAGGTTCTCAAGAAATAGGTAGTCCTATCTCAAAATATTATTCAAATGAAGTGACTTAATTGAATCAAACCTCTGGATGTAAACTTTGGGTGGATTATGCTTGTGACACACAGGGAGACCAGGAATAATTTATTTTAGAAAAAAAAACTTAAAAAGGGAAAGTTAAAGAGACAGATAAAAATAGGTAGATCTATCTACATAGAAAGATCTATCTATTATATCTCTCTATATCATCTATATATTTTCATCAAGGCTCCAAGTACACATTTCAGTGTTTGTTCTAGGTGAACTTGACTTCATCAAACACTACAGAAAGTTTAGGAATGACATTCAGAACCCAAAATGACTACCACCAGTGATTAAATGAAACTCCCTTTATGTCAAAGAAAAACAAACATGTTTCATTGAAGTGATATAGGTTTAAAGGATAAAGATATGATACATATGTATTGATTTGGCCTGATGGGCAAATATTCAGTTTTGACTTGACCATATCCTAATTCCTCTTTAAGCCTCTCATCAATCTCATGTCTTTCCACTCTCTTCAGGCAATAATTACATCAGTAACATCTTTATTATTTACTCATTTAGCCCCTAAAGGTCCTTTGTATATGTAGTCCCTTATTTTTAGATAACCTACATACTTTCTACTTAGTGGGTATATTTATACATACATACAACAACAAAAAGAAAATAAGATTAATTCATTAAAGTAGTAACTTTTGTTACCTACCTGCTATAACCCTTCTATATTTAGAGGAATTGTTCTCTTTCTGTCAGATGTGTAGATTAGCCACAGCTGAACAATCCTATGAAGAATTATGAAAGAAATAATTCTTGGAAATTATTATTTCCAATTAAATAATATTGGAAATAGGCTAAAATCTTGCTTTTATTAATCACTACTAATTTCTAAGAAAATCTCTTTCTAGTTGTTCTGGCACAGACAATTTTAAAAAACAATATTATTGCATTTTTAAAAATCCATTATTAGTTTTATACCGATGCCTATTGTCATTTTTACTTAGTTAATAATTACAACGTTCTAACTGTTTGTATATAGAGAAGGAACCCTTGTTCCCTGTATTAATTTCCCATTCTTAATGAAAATGGTTTTTTTCTATGTCCTTCAAAGTCCCTAGGACTTTTATACTTTCTTAAGAAGTAAAAGCAAAATGATAAAGACCCCATAATAGCTCAAACATTTTTGATGTCACCTTGGATTACATTGCAGGCATACCCCATGCGCCATCTTGATGTCCAGCACCCTCCATAACTGTCATTTTGTTCATGGCAGAATAGCGTGTAATACATATTTGATGTTAATGCAAAAAAAGTAAATATTTCATCAATGGAAAATATAATAGTGATAGGGCATTGATAATACAGTGGTTTTGAAGTTCACATAGGTAAATTTGCAGATGTTTAATGATAAAAACAACTTATGACTGTGAGAATATTCAAATGAGTGATACCTATTCATTTACAAGTTACATAGTCATATCCCATAATTTTATGGTGTAGGGATTTGCTAGTTATCCTCAAAATAGGCTAGCTATAAATGGAGAAAAAAGGAATTTTTAAAATATTCAACATTTATTTCTCTTTCCATGGAAAATCTACTCTCAGAAATTGTAATATCTACTCCATTTCCTAAGTGGTTCATTTTGTATGAAACTGTTTACTTTATTTTTTTTTTTAGAGAAGCTAAAGCATGAAGTACATACACATACATACACACACACACAAAACACAGTACATTTCATTTTATCTTTTGGGAAGAATGATATATTCATCCTGTCTGAGGATAATTTTAACCTTTCTTCATGGAAGATAATTTGTTGAAAATGTAGCCTCCAATTGCGATGTTTCTGATTACAACGTACATGTTTCTATATAATTTTTGTGTCTGTCATTATTTCAGTGAGAGTGCTTGAAAAAACAATTTCTTGAAAGTTTTCATTCTGTTGAGCTGCCAGATTGATTTTTATAGATATTCCAATGTGACAAAGGTAAAAACTGAAGCTATTATGTCTCCTCTGAGTTTGCTAAAGTGAATTCTTCAGAGTTGATAGTGTGGCATCAAATCATGTCCTTGAGCCCCATATTTGGCTCCCAAATAGAGGCTGGGATGGTTCTACCTCTACTTTCATTGTTTATTGTACTCAATTTTCAAAAGGTAATAGTGCAATGAATACATTTATTAGATGTGATTTGCATTTAAATAGGCAGGATAGAATCCTATGAATAGTGATCTTCTCAAATATTTTTTAATATGTGTGAATGTGATAGATATAAATGGCAAACATTTCTCATAAGCATGATTCTCTACTGTGTTACTCTGGTTTATCTGAATTCAATATTGGCTCAAGTTTAGTATTTTCATAAGTAACTGAGGCATACAAATGAAATTTGCCTCTTTGTCCACTGCTTTTGTGACCTATAACTTAGAGGAATTTAACATTTATTTTTAATATCCTGTGCAACGTCAGAGATGTTAGAATTTTAAAAAACCCTAGGAAAATGTTGCTCAAAATATTTAAAATATGGTAGATTATAAGAAAAATATAGGAAAGTTTAATTCTTTACATTAGCTGTCTGTGGTACTCATTTAGTCATTAAACATTGCCTGTCATTCCTTGAATTATTTTCTTTATTGTTTAAATTTTCCTGTGTATGTATGTATAGAGGATGGATTATTGTTCATTTTTAAATGAAGGAAAACTTGTATGCCATAGGGGAAAAATAACAGAAGATAAGCTATCCAGGAATCCATAGACAAAAACAACTAGGAAGAAGTTGAGGAAAAACAAGAGCTCAGATATCTTTGTAGATAAACTCCACATCATATTGTTCTGGTGAAAGCTATTTTGTAATGGTATCATTAATGGATTATATAACTAAAGCTCCAAATATTGCCATAGCTATTATGTTGGTTGCACAACCATTCATTTAATACATTATGTTATATAAATGATAGCAATATGAAATAGTTGTGTGTATGACATCATTTCACCTATTAATGAGGTCACAAATTATACATAATTTACTAGATGATTCAAAGTCCTACTAAAGAAATGTTTTTTTATTTTTGATATGGTTATTAGATTATTGCTGAGTCAGCTATGACCCAATGACCCTAAGAGCCTGGGAGACCTGGGTTCAAGTCAAGCTTTTGACATACGCTGGATCTGTGACTCTGGGCAAATCCCATAACCCTTCAGTGCTTTAGACGAGAAGTGTCAAGCTCATTGTCATAAAACTTCCTAGTGTACCTTGAAAAAGATTAAAATGTGATTGGGAAATTTTTACCAAAATGAATAAAAATTTAGTACATCACTGATTATGTTAATTTCAGTTTTTCCAAGTGAAACATGTGGCCACCAGGGATTTGTTCCTATTTGAATCTGACACCACTGCAGTCTATGACAACTCTCTATAGTCTCTAAAGCTATACACTAAAGAGAAGGTGCTGACCTGCATTGGAAGAGGGAGTTTTCTCACCTAACAATTCCCTACCTCATTGAAATTAAAAACCCTATCCCTAACTCTGATCTTATTCAACTATTAACATAGGGGGATGCTATAATCATAGCATAAAGTCATATCATTTTTAGTAAAGTTTTTGATGAAGTCTCTTACACTATTCTTTTCCACAAGAGAGAAACCTGTGGGCTATCTTTAAATGAATTCAGTCAGTTCAATGACTGTAGTGGTGATGGTCCAAAAAATCACTACCTTGTGGCCAACCTAATCATGAACTCCCTCTGACCTTATCTAGGATGGGACTCGAAAGAATTGAACTAGATATTTTTCAAGTCCCTTCCAGCTCTAAGTCCTGTCTGGGATTCAATAATCCTATGATTACTAAAAGGATTTAAAGTCATGGGAGAAATGGTTTAAGGACCTGGGAAATGTTTACCTTGGGTAAGAGAAGACTTAAGATGAACAACATAGTTATTTTCTTAAAGAAAATATTTTTATGAATGTGTTTTGCTTTAGATTCTTTTATCTACTAATGAAGACATTCTCCCTTGTAAGAAAGTCATTCCTTATAACAAAAAATAAAATGAAAAAAATGATACTAATTCAGCAAAGCTTTAAACACATGGGGGAAATTGAACATTATCTGAAGTCTTTCAAACCCAGAGAAAAGAGGGAAGTACCTTCTCATATCACTTCTTTGGGGTACAGCTTTAACATTGTAGTTACACATCATTCAGTATCATTTTTTCCCTTTTCCCACATATGCTGTCATGTATATTATCTTGATACTGCTTCATGTCACATCAGTCTTTCCATGTTTCTTTGTATTTTATCATATTAGTCATTTCTTATAGCACAGTCATATTCAATTAATTCATGTGCCATAGCTTATTTAGCCATTTCCTGATCAACAACTTGTTTCTAGTTATTTGCTACTCTAAGAAGGGCTGCTATAAATATGTTGGCATATTTAGGTATATTTCTAGCATTCAAATCAATGGATCAAAAGTTATGAATATTTTACAAGCTTTTTTCATGTAATTCCATGTAGTTTTCCAAAATGACTACACTAATTTGTAGCACCACCTAACACTATATATAATCAATATACCTGCCTTTGGACAATCTTTCAAAAAGTGACATTTCTGTCTTTTCTTATCTTTGCCAATTAACTGAATGAAAAGTGAATCCTCAGGGCTGTTTTGCTTTGTACTTTTCTATTAGTACTAATGTAGAATGCTCTTGCATATGAGTATCACTATTTTGTTGTTCTTTTGAGAACTGTTTATTCATATTCTTTGTTATGTGTACAATCTATATATGTGTATATATGTGCCCATATGCATATACAAACATGCAATCTATCTATCCATCCATCTATCTATCTACCTATCTTGGATATTCCAAGCTTATTGGACATATCTGACCCAAAGATTTTCCCCAGGCTACCTTTTTTCTTCTTATTCTGTTGAATTGAACTTGCTCCAACTAAAACTTTTTCAATTTCATATAATTTAAATTATTTATTTTATCCTCTGTAATAAGGTAATTCATCTTAGGTTAAGATCACAATACCTAACTGGAGCTATAAAAGGTATCTGATTCAGTTGTCTTTAAATTAAAAAAAAAAGGTAAGATTTTTAATATTCAGTTCAAATTCATTTGGAGTTTATTGTGATATATACTGTAAAACTGTGGTCCAAACCTAATTTCTACCAGACTACTTTCCTATTTCCCCAGAAATGTGGTCAGATAGGAAGCTCTTCCATAGATAACTTATATTTTGGACTTATTGAACATTGGGTTATTGCATTCAATTATGTCTGATTCTTAGTACAGTCCTATCAGTACTTAGTATATTGACTAGTGCATAATAAACACTTGATAAAACACTTGTTGAATTGCCTTGACTCAGCTTGATTCTGTCTAGTCTGCTCTATTGATTTGCTTTTCTAATTTTAACAAGAACTAAATAAGGGGGCAGAGCCAAGATGGTGGAGTAGAAGCACATACCTGCTCAAGCTCTCCATCTAAAGCCTTTAAAATACCTGTAAAAAATGCCTAAACAAATTAGCAGCAGAAGCCACAAAATGACAGAGTGAAACCTATTTCCAGCCTTGGAAGGCCAACAGGAAGGGTCTATCATGCTGAGCTCAGAGCAGAGTGGAGCTTAGCCAAGCATGGGCTGCAAAGGCACAGACAGGACCAGAGCAGTCTTCAAGGCACAGAATCACAGCAACTGTTACAGTTTCCAGATTTCTTAATCCACAAATGCCAAAGACAGTGTAGGGAAAAAAGGAAAGAGTTCTGTTTCCACAGGGTCAAAACCCCTCCCAGCTTTGACTAGTAACAGTTAATCAGAGTTGTGACCTACCATGGTCAGGTAAAAGGTCAGAAACTTGTGAGAGACAGCAAAGAGTTAAGTGTCCATAAAAGTTATTAACTTTGGAAGTTGCTAAATAAATCAGATAAGAAAATTATCAAATGTCAGGTGGTCCTGACCAATCAAAAAAGTTTGGGGTCTTTCAGAAAGACCCAAGGACAAGACAAGGACTGGTACAGGTGGGGTCAATGACAGGGTAACCTAAAATTCCATCTGAGATTTCTTAATGAACCTCATGTATATAAGCACACACACTCCACATAAAATTATCCATCCATTTTCTGATCATGGATCCTATGTTGAAGCATATTTTGGAGGAGGAATCACACCAAAGAGTGATGTGTAATAGGTATGTTAAAGAGTTTGTGACCCAAAGGAGAATGGACTAATCAATCCTCTGATAGGAGGATCTATTCAGAACTAACAGTATAAAAACTCATCTCACTTGTGCATTCAGTACTCTCACCTCCTAAAAAGGGACTGAACCTGCTTCTGGGCCAGGGACATTTAATTCCTCTGAATTCTGCTTTAATATTTTTTCCCTTGATAATTGAGTGTCATGCATGTTTCTAACAATAGCTTCAAAGGTCAGTATGAAAGCTCTTTCACCTGGGTGTGAGGGGAGTGTGGCCTGGCCCTAGCCCCAGGACCAGGGTGGTTGTAGTCATCAATTTCTGGAGCCCTAGGCCTTCAGATCCTGGGGGAATCAAGCTGCTGATCTGGGTCTCAGTCCTGAGTGAGGGTCCTAGAGTAAGGAGGATCACTGGTGTGGTGGAGCTGGTGGAGGCCATAGAACAAGAATCCTACTCACAGTCCCAGGACAGAAAAGTGGTTTTGGTTGCTTAAAGACCAGAGCACAGGCCAGGAGAGGAGTAAATACCTGTCCATTGACTATGCCACTTTGGAGCAACTGAAAACTTACAGGTCTCTAGAGATATCTGAGAGAATAGTTGCACAAAATCTCTGAAGCCTGGGATAGTATACACTCCACTTGACAAAAGACTCAAAAGTCAAGTACTTTACTGGGAAAATCCCCCTAAAAGGGAAAAATAAGACTATCAAAGGCTGCTTTCTCAGCTAGAAGGTATTTTCTTAGATTCTTTTGGGTAAGGAAGAGTAAAGCATATAACTGGAGGAAGACACCAAGATCAGGGCTCCTACATCCAAAGTCTCCAAAACATATGCAGTGGTCTCAGGCCATGGAAAAGCTCAAAAATGATTTTGAAAATCAGGTAAGAGAGGTGAAGGAAAAACTGGGAAGAGAAATGAGAGCTATACAAGAAAGCAGGAAAAGTGAGTCCACAGCTTGCTAAGGGAGACCCCCTCCCCAAATTGCGGAAGAAAACAATACCTTAAAAATAGACTAGCCCAAATGGCAAAAGAGATCCCAAAAGAAAATGAGGAGAAGAATGCCTTAAAAAGTAGAATGGGCCAAATGGAAAAGGAGCTCCAAAAACTCACTAAAGAAAATAGTTCTTTAAAAATTAGAATGGAGCAGATGGAAGCTAATGACTTCATGAGAAATCGAGAAATTATAAAACAAAACCAAAAGAATGAAAAAAATAGAAGACAATGTGAAATGTCATTGAAAAAACAACTGATGTGGAAAATAGATCCAGGAAAGATAATTTAAAAATTACTAGCCTACTTGAAAACCACAATCCAAAAAAGAGTCTAGACATCATCTCCAAGAAATTATCAAGGAAAATTGTCCTGGTATTCTAGGACCAGGGGTAAAATAGAAATAGAAAGAATTCATCATAGGAAAACTATTAGCATTATTGATCATATCAACAACATACCTAACAGAAACCATATAATTATCTCAATATTTGCAGAAAAAGCTTTTGATAAAATACAACACCCATTCCTATGAAAAACACTGTAGAGTGTAGGAATAAAGGAAACTTTCCATAAAATAATAAGCAGTATCTACCTAAAACCTTTAGCAAGCATTATATGCAATGGAAATAAGCTATATGCATTTCCAGTAAGATCAGGGGTGAAACAAGGATGCCCATTATCACCACTATCATTCAATATAGTACTAGAAATGTTAGCTGTAGCAATTAGAGAAGATAAAGAAATTGAAGGAAAGAGAACAGACAAAGAAGAAGCTAAGTTATCACTCTTTGCAGATGATATGATGATATACTTAGAGAATCCCAGAGATTTAAGTAAAAAACTACTTGAAATAATAAACAACTTTAGCAAAGTTGCAGGTTACAAAATAAACTCACACAAATCTTCTACATTTCTATATATTACAAACAAAACCAAACAGCAAGAGATAGAAAGAGAAATTCCATTTAAAGATAGGGTAGAAACTATAAAATATTTGGGATACTACCTACCAAAACAAATTCAGGGATTATATGAACACAGTTGCAAGACACTTTTCACACAAATAAAATCAGGTCTAAGTAAAAATGGAAAAACATCAGTTGCTCATGGATAGGCTGAGCCAATATAATAAAAATGACAATTCTGCCCAAATTAATTTACTTATTTAGTGCCAGACCAATCAAACTATCAGACAGTTATCTTCTTGACCTGGAAAAATAATATTAAAATTTGTTTGGAAGAATAAAAGTTCTAGAATAGCAAGGGAACTAATGAAAAGAAATGCTAGGGAAGGTGGGCTAGCTCTATCAGAACTTAAATTATATTATAAAGCAGCAATTATCAAAACTACTTGGTACTGGCTAAGAAACAGAAGGTTAGACATGTGGAATATTCTAGGTACTCAAGACACAGTAGACAACGAATATAGCCATCTACCATTTGATAAACCCAAGAACCCCAGCTTCTGGTATAAGAATTCACTGTTTGACAAAAACTAGTGGGAAAATTGGATAACAGTATGGTAGAAACTAGACACAGACCAATACCTGACAGTGTACACAAGAATAAAGTCCATATGGATACATGACCTAGGTATAAAAAATGATACTATAAACAAATTAGTGGAGCAAGGAATGGTGTATTTATCATATTTATGGAGGGAATAATTTTTGACTAAACAAGAGATAGAAAGCATTATGAAGTGCAAAATGGATAATTTTGTTTACATTAAACTGAAAAATTTCTGCAGGAACAAATCCAGTGCAAACAAGATTAGGAGGGAAGCAGAAAACTGAGAAAGAATTTTTGTAACTAGTGTCTGTGATAAAGGCCTCATTTCTAAAATATATAGAGAACTGAGTCAAATGTACAAGAGTAAAAGTCATTCCCCAGTTGGTAAATGGTCAAAGGATATGAACAGGCAGTTTTTAGAGAAAAAAATTAAAGATATCTATAGTCATATGAAAAAATTTCTAAATTGCTATTGATTAGAGAAATGCAAACCAAAACAACTTTGAGATACTACATCACACCTATCAGATTTGCTAACATGACAGAACAGGAAGCTGATAAATACTGAAGAAGATGTGAGAGAGTTGGAACACTAATTCATTGTTGGTGGAGCTGTGAGCTGATCCAACCATTCTGGAGAGCAATTTGGAGCTATATCCAAAAGGCTACAAAAATGTGCATACCCTTTGACCCAGAAATACCACTTCTAGGGCTGTATCCCCAAGAGATCACAGAAATGGGAAAGGGTCTCACATGTACAAAAATATTTCTAGTAGCTCTCTTTGGAATTCAAGGGGATGTTCATCCATTGGGGAACAGATGAATAAATTGTGATATATGAATGTAATGGAATACTATTGTGTTATAAGAAATGATGAACAGGAAGACTTCAGAAAGGCCTGGAAAGACTTATATGAACTGTTGCTGAGTAAAATGAGCAGAACCAGGAGAACTTTATACACAGCAACAACCACAGTGTGTGAGGATTTTTTTTCTGGTAGACTTAGAACCTCATTGCAAGGCAAGGACTTAAAAAATTCCCAGTGGTCTCAAGGCAAAATGCCTTCCACATCCAGAGAAAGAAGTATGGCATTCGATTGCACAATGTAGCAGAACATTTTCTTTTGTATTATGTTTTGGTTTGTTATATGATTTCTCCCATTCATTTTAATACTCCTATGCAACATAACTGGTGAAAATGTATTAATAGCAATGTATGTGTAAAACCTATATAAAATTGCATGCCATCTCAGGGAGGGAGGTGGAAAGTGGAGAGGAGAGAGGGTGAGGGAGGGAAAGAAAACAATCTAGGTTACATGGTAGTGACTGTGGCACACTGAAAATAAATAAATAAAGAGCTGGGTAGATAAATAGATAAATAAATAAATAAATTTGAAAAGAAAAGAATTCACTGATCACCTTCCAAAAGAGACCTCAAAAGGAAAACTCCTAGGAATATTGTAGTCAAGTTCCAGAGTTCCCAGATCAAGGAGAAAATATTAAAAGCATCCAGAAAGAAACATTTCGAGTCTTTTGGAAATACAATCAGCTGAAGCTACTTTTCAATTTATTACTTCATTAGGATTCTTTAAGATTTTCTAACTAAACTATCATGTCATCAGAAATCTTCTGGGATACTTTTCTAGTATTTAAAATACTTATGTGGAAAAATTAGCTAAGTGCTTCTGTATAGGTCTAGAGGGCAGGATGGATAATGAGTAGATCACAGTGATAATTATTTCTACTAGAGATAAGGAAGAATTTTTCAAGAAATATAGTTAATAAAAATGGGATGGGTTGCCTGGTAAAACGATGATCTCATGGTGCTGGTCCAATAGTGGCCAAATGACCATCTATCAATAGTGTTATAAATGGGATGTCTTAATGGAGTAATTTAGGCTAGATAACTTGCAAGGTCCCTTCTAATACTAAGAACCTGTGATTCTCTGAAATTTCACCAGCACCATATAAGTCTGCTTTTATCAAACTTTTTCCTTCAAAGTAAACAATAGTTTTCCTCACACTCACTCCCCTTATGGATTGTTTTCCGACTTTTTGACAAGCAAAGAAAGAATCTATGTGCATTTGTTTTTTATACAGCTTTGAAGATGATCTTGAATTTGAGAATCCACTAGAAATGACAACCAACATTAGGTAAGAACCTGCTTTCATAAGCATTATCTCAAAATGCCATTCTAGATAATGCATAGAATATATGAAGTTGACACAAAGCATAGTTTGACTAGAATTGTAATCCTGATAGGGAAAGATGTTTTCTTTCGTTTTTATTCCTTGAAATAAAATTCCTTGAGTTCCTAATAATGAAGATCTTTCACATGCCGTTGCTACACACCCCCACAAATATATGTTTATATATATATACATATGTGTGCATATATGTGTACATGCACATATATGCTTGTATACAGTATGACTTAAAAGTAAATGTTAAAATATATTTAAATAGAAAATTCTTGAAAATACCGGGTAGATTTCTCAAAATATAGTAAAAGGAAGAAATTGTCTGACTTTGATATCCTATCTTTCTCTCACAATATTTCCTAAAACAATTATTTTAATATTCTTTTCTACTTTCTCCCTTTCAAATATTTTTGACTATGCTGAAAATAAACTTAGATGGAAGCCAGATTTGAGCTTTTCTAACTATTTGGATATTAACTATTCAAATCAACTATAAGGAGTTGCTTTCAGTGTAGAAATATATATGTTGATGTTATGAAAAAAAGAAGCAGGACAAATAAGACCAAATGTCTCAGGACATTGTTTATAATGAACTGTAATTTTTTTTCACAAATTGTTGGGCAGGCAGAATAGTATGCAAACATACAGAACAGTGTACATGCTGAAAAAGACACTTCAATCCTGAATTTAAATTACTAACGTGGCACATATTTATTTATACAAACCTGGAATTAAAACTAAGTGTAACAGTTGGACATGAACAATTGAAACTAAAAATAAAAAGAAAGATAGTTGTAAGTGTTGGAATCATGTCAAGTTTGAAGCATGGGAAAAAAAGTTATTTTTGTGTCTTAACTTCTATAACAAAAGATGAGAATATTTTGCTTGCTCAGGTGTTTTAGCTCAGTCTGAATCTTCCCTGATTTGGGGACTGAGATGATGAATGTGTATATTCTGAATGAAATTAGAGAGCATTTGTTCTGGAGCCAAATTATTTTGTTCTTTGTTGATTATTACATAGCTACTGCTAGAAAAAAGAAGATGCCCAGGGGAAGTGACTGTGAGTGAAATGATATATGTTTTTTTCTTTTCTTTGGCAAAGTAGGAATAAAATTCTGTGAAGTGATTTAGTAAGATGTTTCTGTTTGTGAAAAGAATGGCTGATTTGCAAGATCTACCTCTGTCAAGTCTATTTAAATGTCTAACTGGAAGGCACAGCCACATTCCTGTGTGAGACAATGTGCCCTGTGGAATCTTCTAGGCAATGCCATCTCCTCCAGTGAATATACATCATTAACAAATTCAGCATGTTGACATTTGCAGCACAAATTTAAATTCAGAATCCCCAGAAGAAAGAACTTTTGATCCATAGCATTCTGAAGGGTTGGTTTCTTGAAGACTCACTTACTATTAGAAATTTTTGCTGTTGAATAGGTTTTCAGAGAAATTTAATCAATGAACTGATGAGAACAGTCCAAGAGAACTTTGGTACCATGACCCGACTTACAATCCCTGAGGCATGCTCCGTTCCATGAAGGTGGCTGGAATTCACGTGTAGAAAAAGGATTCAGGATCATGTCCAGTGGCTTTACAAACAGTCTTAATGTAGTTAGTTTCTCTTAACTGAAAAACGTAATCCTTGATAAAAAAAAAAGACAATGAATTGAAAAGAAGAATAACTCCCTTCAACGCCTATGATTTAGAATTATATTGCAAGTTTCCATGAGAAAACAGATGGGACTGAGTCTTTCCTTGATAATTATAACCTATATGACCTTGAACGAGTCATGTAACATCCCAAGACTCAAGTTCCCTCATATGAAAAATGAAGAGATTGAATTATGAGGCCTCTAGGATCCCTTCCAGATCTGAATCTATGATCCTAGGAAATGTATATGAAAGCCATCCTATATCACTCTTGAGGTCAGATAGTGTGGTTAAAGTAGATTGTTTTCTTAATTTATCCACCCCATATAGGCCAAGTCAAACGAACTGATGTAGATCTTTCTTTGGATTTTTGTGATTCCTTAGGCACATGGTATATACATAAATGTAATTCAGTGAGCTATGATTTTC
>CM053772.1:177638828-177659085 GCA_028658325.1 Potorous gilbertii | reverse complement strand
TTTTTTTTTACCCTCTTATTCTATGATCTAAGAAATTCTACCAATTTTCCTTCTTCTTTCTGGAAAGGCAGTGTCAGTCTTCCTAAAGCTGTGTTATACGTTGAGTCCTATGTTTTACCAATATTGTATGGGTCTTTGTTAGGACACATTCCAAGTCTCTTACATTCCAAATTCTACCATTCCAAAAGGGTACATCAAGACTAATATTGTGTAGGTGTTGCTTTAAATGTGTTATTCCTATTGAGTTTTGATTTCAAAATGCTAGTAAGTTCATGTATACAGTCACAACTTAGTGTAATAATAAAGAATTTCATTCTTTCAGAAGGAGACAAAGTATTTATAATTATAGGTTTCATCCACTAGTTCAAGATTAGTCTTTATTCCCTGGGGTTTTTCCTTTTAATACATTAAGAATTTTATGTCCAAATGACATTTAGATATCATTGAAGAACGATTCCCTATGATGAAGAAGCTGCTTATATTTTTGGTGGACTTATAAAATGTAAATATATACATAAATATCAAGTGATTAATTCTATGCTTTTATTACTATAATAGTTGTTAACTTGAAAGGCAGCAGGAGTTCTTAACATTTTTTGTGTCCTTGACCCTTTTGGCAGTCTAGTGAAGCATATAGACTTTATCTTAGCATGATGTTTTTAAATTCATAAAAATAAAATTGCAAAAGCAACCATATTAAACTGTAATTATCAAACTAATTTGAAAATTATTCACAAACCCAAGGTTAAGAACTGTTGGAGGGGTCCAAGCAATGAGCTTTTGGTGAGGAAGATCAGATTCTAATCCTTTCTTTACAGAGTTGCTCCACAACTGTGACCAAACTGGTGCCAAAAGAAACTGTCTCAAAGTATGTTAAAAAGAGCTAGTGATGTATTTTTGTACTGTTCCTCATTTTTCATACATGTTTGACTCTTCATGAACTCAGTTGAGTTTTATTGGCAAAGATTCTGGAGCAGTTTACTATTTCTTTCTCCAGTTCTTTTTGCAGATGAGGAAACTAAGGCAAACAAGTGTAAGTGACTTGCCCAGGGTCCCACAGCTAATAAGTGTCTAAGGTCAAATTTGAACTCAGGAAGATGAGTCTTCCTAACTCCTGATCCAGCACTCTAATCCACTGTACCACCTAGCTGCCCCTATTTTTGTAAAGGGAATATCTATATCAGAGAAATCACAGATACAAGAATAGATGATTAGACCAACATACATAACAAAACATTATTTAAAATCTATGAGTGTAATAGTAATTTAAAGGGAAAATCTTTCCCATTCATTAATAGGCCCCTGTGACCTGCCTGGGTCACATGGAAATCTGAATCACATCAAGCCTATAGAGGGAGAAGTTTGCTGAACAGGTGGAGTAGGAAGGGGTGAGTCAGAGTAGTCAGAGCTAGGGAAGAGAGAACAGGCAGCAACGAGGATGAGTGGGAGAGCGTGTTTGTGATTTTGTTTTAAGAGAGCTGGTTTGTGGGAGGCCTAACAGAAGGAAGGTTTGGGGATGGTAGTGCTTCCTGCATTGCTATTGTGTGTGGATTTCTTTGTTGCTATGATGGATTTGGTTTTTTGGTGCTGGTATTTGATTTTCTGGTGCTGGAATAAATATTTTGGTTCTATTTTCCATGGGGAAAATCTATTGTATTTTACAGTTCAGAACTGTGATGATATATTCATAGATGCTGTGAATATCACACTGGCAATACAATGAATAACAAGAATGGGAGGAAATTTATTAGTATTCTAGGACAGGTAGTCACAAAATGGGGTAGCTAAGTGGCAGAAGGAAGGAATACCACACCTAGAGTCAAAAAGACTCATCTTCCTGAGTTCAAATCTGGTCTCAGACTTTTAGTAGCTATAGGACCGTGGGCAACCCTATTTGCCTCAGTTTCCTCATCTATAAAATGAATGGGAGAAAGAAATGGCAAACCACTCCAGTATCTTTACCAAGAATACACCAAATGATTTTCATGAAGAGTTGGACATGACTGAAACAACTGAACAACAGCCATAACAAAATGTGATTCACTTAGGAAATGGAAAATTTGGTCATTCAAATGAGAGGAGCATCTCAAGCTGAGTATTATTGATTAATAGGACAGTAAACTATGAGGCATAGCAAAAAGTATATACCTGGATAATTAACTGTAATCACATAAAGGATTTCCCTTGAACATGGTATATTGGCCCTGAATATGGTATAGGGAAATGAATAATATAGGTAAGCCAATTAAAGACAATATGGAGATAAGGAAAGTTCCATTTAAGTCAGTCACACAAGAATCCTACACTGATATAGAGAATGAATGAGGTGATTCAGTTGATTTTTTTGTGTGTGGGGGTGGGGGTTTGTTTTCCACATTTAATAAAAGGCTCTCAAGATGTCAGTCTAAATCTTATGCCTCTCAGCATTCTGGAAATGTTTCCACAGACTTAGGTTTGGATTAGCTGAGACCAGACTGAGAAAGACAGCACTAAGCTCCTCTTATACCTTGATCCATATAATTGGGGTCATTATGGTGACCCTATTTGGGAAGCAAGTATTAGACAACCAGAGGCAGATCAATCAATCACCCAATCACAATTGTTAGGTGATCCAGATATGGGATGAATAGTCTAAATGAGAGATTACTTTTTTCTTTGAATGAAGAATTTGAAAAGTGGATTGACTGGTAAGCAAATAGGGAATACTTGAGGAGTAATAATAGTTTCTGTTTATCAGGAGGAATTTTCTTCCTAAAAGCTGCAGGCATTTTCATCTACTTTCCACTGGACTGAAAAAGCCAATTGTCTCCTCATTGACAGACCTGCCCAGGGTCACAGGCAGAAATCTGAAGATCACTCCTCCACAACAGAGAGTCATGGACATAACCACAGGCTAGTAGCATCTTCAAATATCCATTCGATGCTCCAGTAGTGATTCATGTGAAAAGGAGAGCCTTTTAGTCCCCAGTGATTTCTCTGTGTGGCTTATGGCAAATGGCCCATGTGGCAGCAAGTACATTACTGCAGTCAGCCACCAGTCATGAAGATGACAGTACCTCCTCTGAACAGCTTGATTCTCTAAGGGCACCTGGCTTATGTAAGAAGAATGACTCGTTCTATTTCATGCTGTCCATTTTGTTTCTATTTTTGTTTCTTTGTGGTTTTATTCTTTTTATTGATATATTTTTGACAGTCCTTATGCAGCAAATAACTCATAAAAAGAGTATCTTTTAATTAAAAAAAAGTTAAGCAAAACTTATACCATGTTTGAAATTAAGGTCACATTTCTTTTTTTTGTATTTTACCATTTAACAGAAAGTATCAATGCTTTCACTTTAGTGACTTGGAAACATTATGGTCCATTGAATTCCATCCAAGTTTTGTTCCCTGTCAGTATTGTCTTCATTTATGTCATTGTTGCCATTGTGTGTTTTAATCATTTCATTTTGTTTTCTTCACTCTGCTCAAGTTAGTGAGTCTTCCTATGTTCCTCTGAATTCCTGCTCATTATCCTTTCATGTATAATGAGCGTTACTTTGATATACCGTGATTTTTTTAGTCGTTCCCCAATTGCTTGGCACACAATCTTGTACCTAGCTTTTCGATAATGCAAAATAGGGCGACTGATTATTTTACCATATTTGGAATAGAAGTATGGATGGCTTGATTATTTTTCACTTCATTGAGCTTTTGCAGATATGTGACAAGGTTTGTGGCAGCCCTACACCCTTTTTCCAACAGCATAGGCTTATGTTATATTTCTGTGACAGGTTTGGTAATTCTCACAATATCTCAAAATTTTCATTGTTGTTAAATGGTAACTGTAATCAGTGATCTTTGATGTTTTTATCGTAATTGTTTTGGGGTGTCATGAACCGTGTCTATATGAGAATGTGATCAATAAACGTTGTGTGTGTTCTAACTGCTCCACCAACCAGTCATTTCCCCAATTCTCTCTCTGTCTCTCTCTGTCTCTCTGTCTCTCTCTCTGTCTCTCTCTCTCTGTGTCTCTCTCTCTCTCTGTGTCTCTCTCTCTCTGTGTCACTCTCTCTCTGTGTCTCTCTATCTCTGTCTCTCTCTCTCTGTCTCTCTCTCTCTCTCTCTCTCTCTCTCTCTCTCTCTCTCTCTCTCTCTCTCTCTTCACCCCCCCCCACCCCAGGTCTCTTTATTCCCTGAGAGAAAACAGTATTTAAGAATATCGCCTAAATTTACTTGATAAAGCAGTAGTGGTGAGAGTATTGACTCCAATTTGAAATATCTACTCCAGGTAAAATGCTGTCAACCAGCATTACATGTTGCAGAGAAATCTTTTGTGAAGAGTCAACTGATGCAGTAAATTCATCGCTGTCCTCTTTTAAGAAATTTCCACAGCAACCATCAATCACCCTAATTGGTCAAGAGTCATCAGCATCAAGGAAAGACCCTCCACTAGAGAAAATATTACTACCCTCTGAAGACTCAGATCATGGTTAGCAATTTGTAGCAAAAAAGTATTTTTAATTCAAGTTTATGAATTTTTTAGACATAATACCATTGTTCCATTTGTTTTGGCATATTCAACTCTTTGTCACTCCATTTGGGATTTTCTTGGCAAAGATACTGAAAAGGTTTGCCATCTCCTTCTCCAGCTCATTTTATAGAAAAGGAACTGAGGCAAACAGGGTGAAGTAACTTGCCCAGGGTCACACAGCTAGGAAGTATTTGAGGTCAGATTTGAACTTAAGAAGGGGAGCCTTCCTTCCTTCCAGATCAGGCACTCTATCCCCTGCACCACCTGGCTACCCAGACATAATGCTACTGCATATCCCTTATATGCACTAGGCAATCAAAAACTTTGAGTGATTCACTTTTATTGGGATCTTTATTATAACAGTCTGGAACCAAACCCACAATATCTCCAATGCCTATATTTTCTTCTGTTACTAACAACCTTGAGAAAAAAACTCAGAGCAGCAAAAGAGAATTCAGGCTGAATGTTTACATGAATAACCTGAAGAATGTAACTGTATTATGTTTAAAGGAACATAGACAAAGAACAAATAGCAGCATATTTCTACTATAAAAATAAGATAGCAGCTAAATTAGTAAATGCTAAGTGGATTCTATGTAGTATCACAATAGCTGTTGAGACTTACAATCTCTCAGTGTTTCACAGATCGAGCAGAAACATTTTTAATTGCTTGTTAGTTCGGTAGTCTTCATTTCCAATTTATATCCTTTTATATCTTTAGAATGTTTTCATTTCTATGTGTTTTGAAGTTGTTAGTTTGTAAATTTCCTAGATATTTTATTTACTTCCTTCATTAATTATCTCTGTTTTTCTCTTTTGGTGGCATACATTTTCAAAGATATCCATTTTCCTCTTAAGACTGCTTTAGCTATATCTATTATATTACAGGATTTTCTCTCACTTTGGTGAGAAATCTTTATATATTTTATATTATCTATGATAAATTTTTTGTGCCTAATGTTTTGTTCCTGGATATTCCTTGTTGTATGGTTATTTAGTCACCATTTATGTCTATCATTTGTTCATGTACCCTTCATTGATTACTACTTTCATGTTAAAGTCAATAAATAATTTGATATTTTTGTCTTCTATATTCATGAATTATGCAACAGCACTTGACTAATTTTGTAAAAGATGACCTGTAATACTGTATATACACATATATACATATGTATACATATAGTATAAATTAATATATAGAATATATAATAAAAACCAATCACATATGTACATATATTTTACATTTCTTAAGGTCTCCATTTAGTTAATCACCATTGGCTCATCTAATCTGTCTTTTCCAATATTGTCTCTCTTGTAAATTTTTTGTTATATTTAGAAAGTTCTAAAAGAATAATTTTGAAATCTGATTTTGTTTTGTTTTTTTCTATTGAGTTCATTTTACATTTCATTATTTTTTTCTCTTAAGTACTTGGATATTATACCATTAGGGTCATATGTTTAAAATTTATATAATTTAATTATCTATAGTCAGGAAGTATAATACAATTTAGTTTTTCCCAATAATAGCTATTTTTTTAACTTTTGCCATCACCCAAAATCATTTTAGAACATTCTGCTTTTTAAATTCGCATGCAACAAAATAGATGTTATTCTAACTCCTCATTTTGGTGCTAGATGTTTACTTTATGGTTGGAATGCGTTTCTTATGTGCAATAAATTTGGCAGATTGATTTTTTAAACCATTAATTGATTCTCTTCCATTTTATAGCGCAGTTTAGTTATTCAAATTAAATAATATATGTCAAGTTTTTCTACCCTGTATCAGAACATGATTATATGACTTTTAAAATAAACCAACTTGTTCTAGGTTCCTTCAGTTTATTTTGTTTGAAACAATAGTTTCTCAGGCTTTACATTCCCTTAGAAACACAGAGAGAGAGAGAGAGAGAGAGAGAGAGAGAGAGAGAGAGAGAGAGATATGAGAGATAAAAAGAGAGAGACAGAGAAAATGAGTGAGAGTGCTATTTCCCTCTCAATCCCATCCCTATTTCCTACATATTGCCTTTTTTAAAAATTAAGTCAAATTAGGTACCTAGAATCTTCTTCAAAAAATCATACCTCTGCAACTTATTACCTGTGTAATCTTGGGCAAGTCATATAACCTCCTAGGCATTAGTTTCTTCATCTATAAAATGAGAGTTGACCAAGATAGCTTCTAAGATACCTAACTATTGTCCTATGAACCTAGTATCCATCCCCTACCGTTTTCTGTACTGTTCATTACAAACCAATTTTCTTTTATTCCATTTTTGCTGTAATGAATTATTAGGCAGATATCCTTTGAGTTGTAATGGATATCATTACCCTAGAACACCACACTTTCTTTAATTTAGTCTTTGCTCAGGATATTCTCCATGGCATTTGTGATATCATATTTCTATGTATTTCATATCTTCCTAGATGAAAATATTCTTTTTTCTCATTGGGAAAAATACCTTTTGTCCTACTCAAGACCAGTTCCCTATTTATGCTTCCTGAACGAAAGAAGAAAACAAGCATCTATCAAGCATCTGTTATGTTCCAGGAACTGTACTAAATGATTTATAAATATAATACCCCATTTAACCACTATAAGAATCCTCAGAAATGGGTACTATTATTATATCCATTTTATAGTAGAGGAAACTGAGGTAAACAGATATTAAGGGACTTTCTCAGGGTCACACAGTCAGTAAGTGTCTGGACCCATTTCCTTCCTATCTTTTTTGAGGTCGTCCTTGGAGATCTATGTCCATGGTTGTCTGCCTTTATCTCTGTCTCTGTCTGTTTCTTCCTCCCCGCACCAGTCTTTTTACCTACTATCTCCTTCCTTTATGTCTACAAATTTGCCCAGTTCTCCTTTATCCTTTGAAAAAGAAATCTCAATTTAACTCAGTCATCCCTTAAAGTTATTATCCTATGTCTCTCTCCTCCTGTCACAGCCAAATTCCTGCAAAAATCCACCTACAATTTGGCCTCCAATTCACCACTTCCCACTCACTAATGAGACTGTTCAATCTGAGTTTCCCAATGATCTAATTGTTAAATCCATTAGTTTTTTTTCTCAATCTTCGTCCTTTTTGACCCCTTTATGACTTTAGACACTGTTTTTAAAAAGCATTGGGATGTCTATGTTCTGCTCTGGAACAAGAAATCCCAGGTTTCCATGTCTTCTTCAGTTACAACAGAGAACATCTCTCTCTTGGCACTATGACCAGGCCAAATACAGATTGAATCCATAAACAAGATCGTTACTCAGAATTCTCTTAGCAACAAAAGTACCTTTCATTCCCTCTAGTCATATGGATGAACCTGGTAGATTAGAGGCAAACCCATAATTTTCTGCTGTGGTGGCTGCTGAGTAAAATAGACCTTTATAGAAACTTGGCCATTATGTGTTTTATGGAGTGGAAACAGAACTTATCATGTTAGTCAGTGGTACATAAGCACTTGTGAAACTACCCTATCACATGGTATGTTCCTGAGTTCCAATCCCTTCTCTGTCAGGGCCCAAAACTATGCCTTAGTTCACTAATCAACATGTTTCCCCAAGTTTCAACCTCCTTCAGTAGAAGACAGGGACTTTCAGTGTCTAATAAAGTTCTTCCCTGAACTTTATAGCTAACCTAAAACAACAAGGGTAATTCCTTGACCTGATTTCCTTGTTTTCTTGATAATTCTCATTTAATGCAGTTGTGGGGATTCATGGAAAAGACAGGATTCAAAAAGACATTCTGAAACATAATGATAATATTGCTATTCTGGGCAGAGCTATTTGAAACACTGAAATCCTTGCACAGGAATTAAATGTCTTAGCACTACTAAACGAGCTTCTATAGCATTTTTAATTGCTGTAGAAATACCACAGACCTTCGGTGAAATGCTGATATATGTCCAGGTAAGTGAGAGTCAGCTCTATGGTCATTTTCTAAAATGAATGAACTTGAGAATGAGCAGAATAGAATGGATAATAGGCAACCAATTTTATCTATTGAAAATACCCTGGAGGATGTGAATCCAAGTTAATATGACAGCTCCAAATTCCTAACTACATTGTCCTAAATTGGAGGAGGGTGGGGGAATGCCTAATGAAGGAAAACAACAAAATATTAAAAAGACATTCTTGGCCATCAAAAAAATAGAAATGCCAAAAATTAATAAGTCTACTGAGGCAACTAAATGGTTCAGTAGATAGAGCACTGGACCTAGAGTCAGGAAGACTGAGTTCAAATCCAGCCTCACACATTTACTCACTCCATGGTCCTGGCTAAATCTCTTAACCTGTTTTCTCACCTATGAAATGGGTATATATAACTCATTATATCTTGTCATCACAGTGAGCTCTATAGAAACCTGAAGAAAGACATAAACAGTCAAGTTATCTAACCTACCTTAGTACCTTTGTATGTTCTATCACACAATAGACTTTTCTAAAGAATAAAGCACTAATGGGGAGGGAATAAGGGAAGAAAAAAAATAGTCATTAAAAGGACTTGAGGACATACTACTCTCCACCACCAGTCACTGCTACTTTCTCATTCTTTTCCCCTGTCCCACAAGCCGAGCAGCTGTCCTCTGGAAAGCATTGATCCCAGGCTCAGATTGCTTGGATAGTCAAAGTAACTTGACAAATTTGACTATGAACCTGAAAATGGACAATCTTCAGAAAAGACTCATCACATGATGAGTGGCCACACTGTGATGAAATGTTCTCAACTTCACTCTTTTGAAATCATTAGACTCCCTGAGGACTTAATATTAACTTTGAAAAAGTACATATTAACATGATCTATGTTTTATTGTAATTTTATTTATGATGTTAAATATTCACCAATTAAATCTTATTCTGGTTCAGGCCATACTCAAGAGTATTGTGGGACTCATACAGTCCATAGGTCATGTGTTTGACAACTCTGGTTAGAGCATCATAGTGAATCTAGCCATTTGAAATTCAACAATTATAAAAGAGAGTTGGAACACTAATTCACTGTAGAACTGTGAGCTAATCTAACCATTCTGGAGAGCAATGTGGAACTATACCCATAGGGCTATAAAATGTGCATACCCTTTTGTCGAGCAATACCACTTTTAGGGCTGTATCCCAAAGAGGTCATAAAAATAGGAAAAGGACCCATATGTACAAAAAATATTTATAGTAACTTTTCTTGGTGGACAGGAACTGGAAAGCAAGAGGATGCCCATCAACTGGGGAATAGCTGAACAAGCTGTAGTATATGAATATAATGGAATACTATTGTGCTATAAGAAGTGATGAACAGGCAAACTTCAGAAAAATCTGGAAAGACTTATAAAAACTGATGTTGAGAAAAGTGATCAGAGCCAGGAGAACATTTGTATCAGTAAACACCCCAACATACACAGGAGGTTGTGGTGGGGGGCTGCTATCACAGATTCTTATATCTGCACTCATAAAAGGAAAGCAACTTTCAAGGGGTTAACAATCACTTTAATCAAGCACATGTATCATTCCTTTAGCCAAGCACATATATCGTTCACTTAGTTCAGGGGAGTCAGAACCCTGAATTTCAAAGAAAATACAGAGAAATCAAAGATCAACAGATATGGCTCCCTTTGCCTGAATTCAACAGACAGGTCCAACTGTCTGACCATAGTTACCAGAGAGGGAAGCACAGACATCTGGGTTTTCCAAGCCTGGGGTCTCCTTTAGCAGTTTCCCAGAGTTCTCATCTGGCCAAACAAATACTTCCAATCAGTAAATCTCAAAGTAAAACCTCAACTCAGAGTATTTATACCTGTTTTTTAGAGCCAGAGAACCCTTAAGAACCAGTGCCTCATTAACAAAAGACTTGGGCCTTCCCACAAATCTTCCCTAATCAGACTCTCTTTAATGAGCAGATCCATTAATGGGTGGGGAAGATCTTTAATCACATTAAAATAATTAACAATACAAATACATATACTGTTTCTAGTTAAAGAAATTCTTGTTTCTGTACTTTACTCCTTGTAAAGACTCTTGATTAAGGCAAGATTCAATCAGAGACACTTGATTATACTAAAACAAAAACAGCAAAAGATCCTATTTTTCTTTCCAGCACACTTCACCCTTCCAGGATCCTTGGCCTTGCAGTCTAAATGGCCGTGGATTTTGGAACAGAGACATTATATTTCTTGATTATTCAAAAAAAACAAAACAGGAAAGATAATGCCCTTACAACATTATACACAGTAACAACCACAGTGTGTGAGGACTGTTTTTGATAGACTTAGCCCTTCACAGAAATGCAAGGACCTAAAACATTTCCATGACTCATGATGCAAAATGCCATCCACATCCAGAGAAATAACTATGGAGTCATAACACAGAATGAAGCAGACTATTTTCTCCTTTATTATGTTTTGGTTTGTTCTTTTTTTCTCATGGCTTCTCCCATTCATTTGACTTCTTCTATGCAGCATGACTAATGTGAAAATACATTTAATAGGAATGTGCAGAGCCCATATAAGGTTACATGCCATCTTGGGGAAGGTGGGGGAAGGAGGTAGGAAAATTTGGAATTTTATAGAAATGATTATTGAAAACTGAAAACAAATAAATTAATAAATTTGAGGGGGAAGTAAATTATACACTTGGGTTCCAAAAAATTAAATTAATAAATATAAAATGGGAGAAACATGAGTAGATAGCCATTGTTCTGTCTTGAAAAGATCTGAGGATTTTGGTAAATTGGATTCCAATGGTATTTTAATGGATGCAAACTCAATGTCAGTTAGCATTGCAACATGGCAGCTAAAAAAGCTAATGTGATCCTGGGCTGTATTAAACTAGATTCCAAGAAATAGGAGGTGATGCTGAAGCTGCATTATACTCTGCTCTCATCAGATCTCACTCAGAGTGTGATGTTGAATTCTAGGCACCATAGATTAAGAAATATATTAATGACTTAGAGAATGTCCAGAAGAGGGTAATCAGATTCATAAAGGGCCTTGAAGCTGTGACATGTGAATATAGGTTGAAGGAAGGGGGACGTTTAACTTAGAGAAAGGAATGCTCAGGGAAATAATGCTAGTTGTCTTCAAGTATTAAAGGTCTACCATGTAATGCAGGGTTTGGACTTGATCTATTTTACTAGAGAGAGAGAGAGAGAGAGAGAGAGAGAGAGAGAGAGAGAGAGAACTAGGAGAAATAAGCAGAAGCTGAAAAGAAGCCAACTTTGCCTTGATGTCAGGGGGAAAAAATACCTAAAAGTTAAAGATGTCCAAATCTGGATAGGGCTGCCTCAGAGCATCGTGTGATCATTCTCCATGGGAGTCTTCAAGCAGAGGTTGGACAACCACTTAATGACTATGTTATAGGCGAGATGCCTTCACTTGGGGTTAGACCAATGAGGTATGTTCCAGCTCTCACATACAGTGGAGCATGCAGAATCAAGAAAAGAATGACTACAACAATATAAGTGAAAAGAAGGCAGCTAGGTGGTGCAGTAGATAGAGCAACAGTACAGGAGTCAGGAGGATCTGAGTTCAAATCTCACCTCAGATACTTGACACTCACTAGCTGTGTGACCTTGGGCAAGTCACTTAACCCCAATTGCCTTATCTTGGGTCATCTCCAGTCATCCTGATGAAGATCTGGTCTCTGGATTCAGATGGCTCTGAAGGAGAAGTGAGCACAGCACAGCCCTCCCTCACTTAAGACAAAGTCAAGAGTAAGTCATGTCATCATTTCTCTGATGGCATGGTCTGCCATTGATGGCAATGAAGGATGAACACACACACAAGCGAAAAGAACAGTAGCAAACAAAACTCAACATCTATTCCATTAAGACCAATCGTGGTCCCTAGGATGATACATGGGAATATACTTCACTCCTTTTTTGGCAGAGATAGGAAACTATGCTTATGGAACACCACATACAATGTCAGACTTGGCTGATGTGTTCATTAGTTTTACTGAATTATTTTTTTCCTTTTTTAGTTCTTTTTTTTTTTAATAAGAGATGACTCTGTGGGTAGAGGAAAGATATTTTGGCCCACAATTGGTAACCATTGCCTTACATTCAAAAAATTTCATTCAATGGGGATGCTAGACTAGGAGGTGAGACAATCAGCTTTGACCTTGATGTTTATCTTCAGTGATCTGCAGAGTTCATTGTTCAGACAAGGTAGAGAAGGGGAGGTTAGAAAAGACCCTTACACATATTAGGTACCCAATATATATTAGTTTAATTAATAAAGTAATTAATTGTTGGGTTTGAGCGAAGATTCTCACCATCATCACCAACTAGTGTTTTTAAGGCCTTCCATAAGCATGGAACCATCACAAACTGTGGTTTGAGAGAGTTATGCTTTTGTTAGTTAAAATGGAAAATAATGGTATTCACATAATGGAGGCTTTGTTTTAGAATGGAAGCAAGAAAGAGCAGAAAAATCAGGGGTTCTGAAGTTAAAGGACATGGGTTTCTTTTGACTCTATCTCTTATTCTATGTGGCTGCAAGGTAAGTAATTCATTTCAGCCTCGAGTTTTATTTTCATCTATAAAAAGAGGGGAATTGGACTAAATAACAATAAATCTGTGATCTCAGACACAATTTTAACACAATTTTTTCTATTTGGTTTTGTTTTAGTTTTTATTTAGTATTTTATTTTCCTGAGTTACATATGAAAATAATTTTTAACATTTGTTTTATTTTTTTTATTTTAGACAAATACTAAAACTTAAATAGGTAAGAAAAATGTATTAAACCAATATAAGAGGAAAAAAGAAAAAATATATTATGTGTACAGCAGAACATAGAAAAGGATTCAGAATATATAGCACTACCTTATCATTTCAAGAAAGCCTATATATTAAATACTGTATGTTATTTTGAAAGCAAACCATCCTTTCTTTGCTTTCTTGTAGGTTTAATTTTGTAGTCTCCTGTGCACTTTTTACTTGGTTCTTTCTCCCTCCTTCTTCCCCACTACCCACCACCCCACGGCTAAAATTGAGCATGGATATATTTATATATAGGTATTGATATATACATACATGTATACATATATACCCATACATACATAAACTTATACTTTCCATAAGAGATTCTATTCCTAATCTTATTTTTAGGTTTGTGCATATCTCTTTTTTCCTGTCTCTCCAAGACCTCTACTTTACTTCTACCTGCTACCTGGCCTTCCTATTACCTAACCTACCCCAACTCCAGCAATCCCTCTTTTGTCTTACCATTCCCCTAAATCTAAACACCCTTTTAATACACCCCTTTAACTTATTCTGTCCCTCTTCCATTTAAAGATCACTCCGTTATCCTCCCATTCCCCTAAATCTAAACACCTTTCTAGATCTCCCTTTTAACCTATTCCCTCAACCTCCCGGGGTTTTCCTAAAGATTCCTTCTTTATCCTCTCCCTGCTCTCTATCCCCTTAGAGTTTTATTTCTCTCTAAATTTAGAAGACTTCTATACTCTTCTGGATAGTACATGTATTTTCCCCTCTTATACTCATTCCCAATGAAAGTAGGTTTCCAGAACTAACAGACCCTCTACCTTATCTCATTCCTCTGTATTGGTTCATCTTCTTTCCCCTCATTTGTATAAGGCAATTAAAAAGAAAAACAACACCTTTGTAACTAGTCAAAAAGAAGAAATTTAATTCTCAGGACTCTAGGATTTTAATAGATCTTCTTTCATTTTCTCAGAGAATATCCCAATTACATCTTAGTAAATAGTGTTCATGGGTTGTTGTGATCCTCTCTTTTGTGATGAACCTCTCACTAGGATTCATTGAGTCCATTGTCATATCTATACTAGGTTTTGCCAGCTTAAAAGAAGCTTTCAGTCTTGAGAATCCAGGAGCAGCTCCACACCATAAGGAGCCACCAGAGAAGCACTTCAAGAGAGGATTTAAGGAACTAGCCAAGAAAAGTTTATGTTTCAATAAAAAAATATAACAAACTCACAAAGTAGAAATATTATCTGGGACTCAAAATATGTATGCTGTATTATATTTCTTTGGTGCTAGATCCATAGGGGAATATTGGAATTTGAGTCCTCCCTCTGATACATATTTGTTGTGTAGCCATGGACAAATTACTTACATCTCATGCTACAAGTTGCTAAGCAGATACTGATCACACTTAACAGAAATTTCTTTACTGGCAGTTGTTTTTACCAATGTTATAGGAAAAGAAAGGAAGGAGAAAAAGAGGAGAGAGTTGTTAGTAGCTGCACGAAAGGATGCCTCATTCATTAACATGAGTTACATAGAGGTCATTTACCTGGCCAAATGGGTAGAACCAGGTAAAAAGAAAACAAAAGGCTTCAACAACCTACATAAATGTCCTAAAGTCAATATATTTTATTTATCAGGGCGTATTTACTCTTACACTAGTCATAGTGCTCACATATTTTGTGAGATTGTATCTGATATTGACTACCACCAACAGATTAGAAGAAAAAAATTGACAAGATCAGTAACGATACTGTTAAGGCATTGGTGAACTGCTGATAATAAGATAGCAGCCCAACAGGCAAGGGAGAGAGACCACAAAACTATAACATGCAGAAACAGGAAACAGAAAACCAAAGAAATTTGTTTGGAAACTGTTATGGTAGATAAAAGGTATTGTAAACTGATTGTTGTATTTCAGGACAATATGAAGAATCATGAAGAAAAGTTTAAATTTTGGTTGGCATGGTCTTTTTAAAAATGTTAACATCATAGATTTTGATCTTGATAGACTTTAGAGATCACCTAATATAACCCTCTCAGTGTACAGATGTGGAAACTGAAGACTCAAGAAGTATTTGTTCAAGTTCACATAGGTCCTAAATATATATAAAGATATGAATATAGATTATTTTACTTCAAATCCAGCAATATTTCCAATATTCCACACTACGACTTAAAGTAAAAAGCATATTAGCTTTTGTCCAAAGTTGTTACAATAAGAGTTTTAGTTCTTTGAGGGCAATCAATTTCTCCAATCCTTTTAAAGAAATAAAAAACAAATATATTTTAAAGAAGTTGTTTGTGGAAGGACGTTTATATGCAATAAGGACAAGGCACTCAAGGCATGTTATTCCCAAGACCTGTATTTGTTTACTGAGGGATGTATATTTTTTATTTTTTAAAGAACTGAATGGTCTGCTTTGGGAGACCATTTTGATGGTTAGGCTACAAATAAAACTTCAAGAATTTCTTTACCATGAATATCCTTTCCAATCTATGTGGATCACAGACTCTTCATTATCCAACAATCTTGGTGAATAGCTATAGTTGAAAGTAAACCTCAGTCATTTAGAAGGAAATGAGAAACAATGGATATGAGAGGTAAATGCCTGATGTAAGGGAAAACTTCATAAGAATTAGAAATGTCTAAAAGTCAAAAGTGTTGCCTTGGTCCCCTTCACTAGAGGTTTTTAAATGATGGCTGGATAACCATTTGCTCAGTATGTTGTAGAGAGATTCTGGATCAGATATGGGTTAGATAGCAGCTGAATCTTCTGTGAAACTTTCTTTCAACTCTGAGCTTCTATGAAATAAAGAGGATCCTGTAGGCAATCAAATATATTGTCCAGGAAAACAATTTACCGTAGGCAGTTAGTAAACTACAAACAAAGATTTAGGTTGAGAATGTCACCTAATGTTCTCAAGGAAATATACTGCCTTGGGAAAAGTCTTGCAGTTCACCAAATCAATGGCTGAAATATTGCTCCTACTCCACAAAGAGGCAGAGGAATGTGTTTATTTTTTGGCATTAACCTGCTCTTTTTTTGATGGAAGGGTGGAACCAAAGGATTCACTGGAGCAGGGTTGCTTCACCTAAAGAAGGACAAAAATAAACAAACAAATAAATAAATGATGGCTAATGATAGAAAATGTAAAATAGGTTTAAAAAAGCAGATAAATAAAGGCTTTGAAAATGAGATTTGTATATCCACGGGAAACAATCTTCCCTCTTCTTTCTCACCAAGAACTGTCTTGAATAAAGTTAGCACTCTGGCAGCCAGTATGTGTGCATGAGCAGACTTAGAGCGATTGGCCGTCAATGTCATTTCAGTCATTGTACAAATGTATGAGCTCTTTACTTCAAACTGATTGGAAGGGTTTTCCAATTTCAGTCGCCAGTTAGTCTGCTCATTCAGGCATCTTTCCTCCATATGAGAATTCTTCCTTATTACAAGGTCACTTTCACCTTACATCTCTGCCTTCTGTTTGGATCTGAAATATCCAGGTGTTTTCAATATTAGAAGACACACAAATCTTACCCTGTTTGAAGATTATATTCTAGTATTTTCCCCCCAGGGTCCTTTACATTTATTTCATAATAAGCTGCTTGTTAGAGGATCCATTTTCCTTTTTAATTAGGATATCCTCTGCATTTCCTTCCTGCTCCTGCAGATACATTCACCAAAAAAAAAATTAATCAAGAAATATCTTTGTAAGATATGAAACAATTAAAATGCAATTCTTGACTGGGTGTTAGTGAATCAAGTGAATCCAGAATTAGTTGTTCGGTATCATCATTATCAAAGCTAAACTTTCACTATAAATGTAAAACATTATCTGATAAGCTTTGTTACATAAATTAAACATCATTTTTATTATTTTTTAAATGTATCTCTACGTCTTCTGTGCTGGGTATCCAGTAACAACTTAACAAAGTGTCTGTTATCAACCAGTGATTATGATAAGTGCTGCCTTGGAAAGCAGCAAATCCTGAGAAGTAATTGGATTTGCTAAATCCTGCTTTGCTTTGGCTTGAGTTCTGGCACCTGCAAAAAAAAAAAAAAAAAAAAAAAGGACAGCTGTTCTGGACACCCACCAAGTAAATACTATTAAGCTCATTAACACAAACCTTTTGGCTATGATCAAGAGTAGGATCAGTTTAATCCATTATCTGTCTTCTGCCTTGGGACTCTGCCTTGCCCTGTGACTCTGAGAGGTTGGGAGGAGGGACTTGGCAAGCCAACAAAATCTTTTTCATCTCTAACAGCTGTTATTTATGAGCCCTGTTGTATAAATGGCATAATAACTGTAAAGAGAATAATACCTTAGATAGAAAAAAAAAACCCTAGTTCTAGGGAGCTCAAAGATCTTTGCTGACATTTATTTAATCAAATTAATCCCCACCACATGCTTGGGCCAGAGATTCGAAATGGGGAGAATTATGGCCAGTTCACAAATGAGAGTGCTAGGGCCAAAGAGTGACTTGCCCAATAACATTAAATAAGCTATTGATGGAGGAAACGTCATCGTCAAGTTCATCACCAGGTAATATAATGTTATAATTAAAGGACCGATTAATGTCACATTTTTCAAATTCCTTTCATAATAGCAAACGTGTGTGCATATGTATGTGCATGTGTCTGTACCAAAATTCATTGAGTAATTTTTTAAATGGTTTCTTAATAACTACAGGACATCATTACTTAAGGGCACTTAATAAATACCGGCCAGCTATTATCAACACTACTGTCTTTAATAATGGGGAATGTGCTTGCATCTGTTCTTCAGGTAATTTGAGTAATTTCTTTTAATTACCAATTTTCATATATAGTGTGGTATAAAGTTTGGAATGGGGGGGTGTACATAACTGAAATCAGTCCTGGGATCATAGAATGACAATTTAAAGTCAGAGGGGTTATAGACACCATGTAGTCCAATGATCTCTTTTTGAAGTTGAAGAAACTAAGATTCCATGAGAAGTGTCTCAGTCACACAAATGGCAAGTGACAGAATCAGGATTCAAACCCAGGTCCTCTGACTTCAAATGTAATGTTCTTTCTACTGCACCATACACTCTTTCCCTTAGCCATTCCTACAAGAAAAAAATTGTGATTACAAATAAATTCTAAGAGTCAAAAGGTTAGAGGACCAGGGTTGGAGTCCCCATTCTGAGGATTGTTAAAGTTGTGTTACTTTGGATAATTCACTTGATCATTCTAATGTCCTCACCTGGAAAGAAAGAAAGTCTGTGCAAAATAACACCATGAGTTAAGAAAATAGCCCCAGAGGGATGTCATTAATGTATCACCATAGAAAAGTAACATGGTAGAATACATAGAAAACTGGCCTTGGAGTCAGGAAAACCTAGGTTTAAGTCCTGCTTCTGATAACACAATACTAATTATATGACACAACTTTTCAGTGTAACTTTTCAGTTGTGAAGGCAACTCTTTCAGTATGAGTAGTAAAGCTCTTCCCTAATAGAGTTAATTTTCTCATCAAGAGTTCACTACCAAAGGGTTAGAATTGAGGGTTAGGGCAAGCCTGGACAATGAAAATGGGGGTAAAATCTCCATAAGAGATTTTGGCATAAGCAAAAGTATGCTGATAAATGTTTGACTACCAACTCTTCATTTGTTCATGGAATTGTATTGTTCATGAAATGGGAAGATCTTTCCCATCCATTAATATGCCTATGTAATATGGTTAAGTTGTATGGAAGCCCAAGTCAATGAGTCTAAGTCACATGGAGCAGAAGACAGGTGGAGCAGAAAGGATGGAGCAGGAAACCTGTAGTAGGAGGGGTGTCACAGAACTGAGAGGAAGTGAGAAAGAGCAGGGAAAGAAAGAGGAAGCAAGCAGCTAGCTATGAGTGAGAGAAGGAGTGATTTTGCTTGAGGGAGTTGGTTTGGGGGAAGGCTTGATAATGTATATAAACTTCTTCGTTACTATGATGGATTTGACTTTTTGGTGTTTGAATAAATGTCTTGGTTCTCTTTTCAATGAAGAGAGTTGGTTGTATCTTGCAATTCAAACCTGAAAATACATCAGCATATTCATAGCTGCCACTGTGGGTATTGCCTTGGTGTTATATCCCCTACCCCCAAAAAATAAACCAGATATGCCCATGATAACTTTTTAAAATTTCATCTGTATTACATTTACTTCATAACTCTCTCAAGATAATCAGCAAAACAATAAATCAAACCATTTGTAGTGTTTGCTGATTTCAGAAACTTCAGAAACTGTTCATACTAAAATTTTAATAGTTGTTCTAAGAAGCAGGATCAAGCGAAGTCCAACAACATTTTTCACCATATGCTATGTCAACCCTAAAATTGTCGGGAAGACTTCTATACTCTCAGAGGGGTCCCTTGCCTCTCAGAGAGCTGTTTCCTTAAGTTAAGTTTCTGCTTCATGTCCTAAGGAGTGTGAAGGACTCCGTTTTATGAGTAAACACTTTCTTTTGCCTTCCAGGATTGATCCAGTGGTTGATTACAGATACTGAAGCTAATATCTCACACCACACAGACTCAAAATTTTAAAAATGAGAAAGATCTGACCAGTTGTAAAATAGAAAAAAAATCTCCTTTTGCCTTCTTATAAAAAGTTATGTATAAAAATGAGTGTATATATGTATGAGGCAGCTAGTTGGCACAGTAGATAGAGCACTGGGCTTGGAATGAGGAAGACTCATCTTCGTGAGCTCTAATATGGCATCAGAGTATGACCCTTGGCAAATTGTTTAACATTGTTTGCCTCAGTTTCCTCATCTGCAAAATGAACTGGAAAAGGAAAGAGTAAACCCCTCCAGTATCTTTGCCTGACCCTATCCTAAATGGGGTCATGGAGTTTTGGACATGACTGAAAAAACTGAATATCAGCAACAAAATATATCCTATATGTGTCTGTGTAATTTTTCTATGTGTGGCATTGAAGGTAAACCAATACGTTTTTCTTCTCTACTTCCACATCTTAAAAACAGGGCAATTTTTATAAAAGGAAACTTTAGGGGCTTTTACAGTGGTCTGAACCA
>CM053772.1:177617491-177638328 GCA_028658325.1 Potorous gilbertii | reverse complement strand
ACTTTGTAACATGTCCAATTTTTCTCCCCATCACTCCTCTCCCCCCACTTCCTAATACCTTGCATTCTGATTACTCCTTCCCTCAATGTACCCTCCCCTCTTTCACACCCCACCCCTCTCCTATCCCCATCTTCTCTCTTTTCTTGCAGGACAAGATAAATTTACATCCCTGTAATTCTTATTTCCTAATTATATGCAATAAAAATTCTCAACATTCATTTCTAATACTTTGAATTCCAACTTCTCTCCCTCCTTCCCTCCCTCTCCAGCCCTACTGAGAAGGCAAGCAATTTCAATACAGAATAAATGTGTTGTTTTGCAAAAAATTTCTATAATAATCATGTTGTGTTATACTAATTATATTGCCCTCTGACCTACTCTATCCCCTCTTATTTTCCTCCTACAATTAACCTTGTCCCTTCTCAAAAGTGTTTATTTCTAGTGACTCCCTTCTCCTATTTGCCCTCCCTTCCAACATTCCCCTCACTCCACTTGTCACCTCCTCTCCTACTTTCCTGTGGTGTATATAAATTTTCATATCAAATTTAGTGAGCATGTTATTCCCTCCTTCAGCCATACATGGGGAAAGTAGCTTTATTTTGCCCCCTCTCCCCTTCTCCCTTATCTCCTCCATTGAATAAGATTTTTCTGATCTCTTTTATGAGTTATAGCCTGCCCCATTTCATTACTCCTTTCTCTTTCTCTTCCCGGAATTTTCCTCCTTCACCCCTTAATTTTTATTTTATTTTATTTTGTGTGTGTGTGTGTGTGTGTGGATATCATCTCTTCTGATATAACACACTTTGTACTCTCTATCTATCTATGTTTGTGTGTGTGTGTGTGTATGTACAATCTCTCCAACTACCCAAATACTGAGAATAGATTCAAGAGTTAAAAATATTTTCTTTCCATGTAGTAATGTAAACAGTTCAGCTTTAGAGAGTCTTTTATGATTTTTCTTTTCTATTTACCTTTTCATGCTTCTCTTGATTCTTGTCTTGGGAAGTCAAATTTTTAAATACAGATCTGATCTTTTCCTCAACATGTATTCTTGAAAGTCATGTATATCACTGAATGACCATTTTTTAACTTGAAGTATTATATTCAGATTTGCTGGGTAGGTGATTCTTGGTTTCAGTCCCAGTTCCTTTGACTTCTGAAATATCCCACTCCAAGCCCTTTGATCCCTTAATGTTGAAGCTGCCAGATCCTCTGTTACCCTGATTGGATTTCCACAGTACTCAAATTGTTTCTTTCTAGCTGCTTGCAGTATTTTCTCCTTGATCTGGGAACTCTGAAATTTGGCCACAATAGGAGTAGTTCCTCTGTTTGGGTTTCTTTCAGGTGGTGATCAATGAATTCTTTCAATATCCATTTTGCCCTCTAGTTCTAGAATATCACGGCAGTTTTCCTTGATAATTTAATGGAAGACAATATCTTAGCTCTTTTTTTGATCATGGCTTTCAAGTAGTCCAATAATTTTTAAATTATTTCTCCCGCATCTATTTTCCAGGTCAGTTGTTTTTCCAATGAGTTGTTTCACATTATCTTCTATTTTTTCAAATTTTTGGTTTTGTTTACTAACTTCTTGGTTTAACTCATAGTCATTCACTTCCCTGGACTCAATTGTCTCTTTCAACGAATTGTTTTGTTCACTGAGCTTTTGAACCTTCTCCTCCATTTAGCTAATTCTGCTTTTTAAAGCCTCCTTCTCCTCGTTGGCTTTTTGGACCTCTTTTTCCAATTGAGTTAGACTCTTTTTAAAGCTTTTATTTTCCTCAGCATTTTTTTGGTTCTCTTTTAGTAAACTGCTAACTTGTTTTTTAAGGTCTTCTATTGCCTGAGTCCACTTTAAGTTGGAGGCAAGGGCCTTGACTTCCTCTAACAGTATGCCTTGTTCTTCCTCATCCAAAAGGACGGGGGGAGACACCTGTTCCCCAAGAAAGTAACCTTCTATGGTGTTATTTTTTTTCCCTTTTTTGGGCATTTTCCCAGCCAGTTACTTGACTTCTGAGTTTCCTCTCCACAACCACCTTGCTCTAGTTCTACCAAGCCAGCACTTGGGGGCTAAGATTCAAATGAGCTGCTCCCAAGCCTTAGGGGGTTTTGGTGGGGGCAAGACTGCTATTCAGTGTGAGAT
Source organism: Potorous gilbertii (assembly GCA_028658325.1). Classification (NCBI taxonomy): domain Eukaryota; kingdom Metazoa; phylum Chordata; class Mammalia; order Diprotodontia; family Potoroidae; genus Potorous; species Potorous gilbertii. The sequence continues at coordinate 177,636,188 of CM053772.1, read as the reverse complement.
TAAGTTCAGCTGCTCAGGTGGGGGCAGTGCTGCCACAGGGGGCTCAGTTCCCTCAGGGGGTTTACGAGAAGACCTTCAACAACGGGTGTGGGCTACCGCCTGCTTTGGGAGCCCAATCTGCTGCTGCCTCTACTGCTGCCTCCTGAGGAGACCTGAGTTACAGGTACACCCTGCTCCCCTCTTGGCCAGCTCAGAAGACCCTCTCACTGACCTTTGGTGCCTGTGGGTTGAAGGACGGGTACTGCCACTTGGAGACTCTGTCCCTGAAGCCTGCTCAGATCTGCTCCTTTTGGTGCCACGTGACCAAGGCTGAGCTGGGCTCTGTTCCAGGTCCAGTGTGTACCATACCTTTCTCAACGGTTTTTCAGGTCTCTCTGGAACAGAAATCTCCTCCACTCTGTTGTTCTGTAGCTTCTGCTGCTCTAGAATTTGTTGAGAGTTCTTCTTTACAGGTCTTTTATGGGCTGTGGGGTAAGAGATAAGCATATGTGCTTCTTTCTACTCTGCCACTTTGGCTCCTCCCCTCTGAAGTAAAGGTTATCATAAATACCTTTGTGAAATATATTTTTTTAATATATCTGCAAGAAAAAGACTTCAAAGGAAGGAAAAAAAGCAAGGAAGGGAAAAAAAAGTTCTGTTCATAAAAGTTTTGGGCCAAAATCATTTTACTACTGTCATACATAGTTTATAGTTACAGTCTTGGTACCAGTGACCAAACAACTTAGAATGAAGACATTCATAATAAGCATTTTTAAAGCTCCTACAGTACTCCATGCAAACTATTGTACCACGAATTAGAAATACAAATACCAAAAGAAAACCAATCACTGTCCTCAGGGAGCTTCTATTCAAATGATAAGATTTACACAGATGGTTAAATGCTAGTTACTTTGAGTAGGAAGAGAACACAAAGGATAATGTTTAGAATAGTTCATTCCTCTATGCCAAGCTAAATCAGACATAGTGGGGCTTTCTTGCCATTTAAATTTTTAATGCCAGAGATACTATTTGTATGTATTAACTATAATACAGAATAAAATACAAAATGTGAGTCCAAGAGTTGCTACCAAGATGTTAGGAGAATTCACAGGAGGACAAGATCATTTCTGTCTGAGAAGATGGGGCATATTCAAATAGAAGGTAGCTCTGAATTGAGTCTAGAAGGAAAATTTCCATAAACATAGTTGGGAAAAAGAGGAAGAATCAGATCAGACATGGGAAGTTGTGGATGTTTTAAAACTTAGGATATGTTTCAGAGATGAGAGGAGGGGATAAAATTGGTCAAGAATTTCATGTTGAAGGAATAGAGACTTTTTGTCCAAAGAAAAGAAAACTAAGATGGTGAGAAGGAAATGAGAGCTGGCCTCAGTTTCAGGGCTTAAGTTGAAGGCATTGTTGCTTGATGCAGAGGGATTAGATTTGTTCTGTTTGTCCCAGGAGGACAGCAATAAAAGAAATGGGTAGAGGTACAAGCATTTAAATTTAGATCTGATGAAGTTATCAACTTTCTAAGTTAACCAAAGGTCAAATGGACTCTCTCAAGAGATAGTAGAGGAGGTTCTCTAGCAAGGGCTAGAAGACAACTTCTAAAACATGTTATCTAGGGAATCTTTTAAAGTTGCAGACTAAACTAGATGGCTACTGAGGCTCCTTCCAGCTCTGAATCTGTGTCCTATGATGCCTAAATAATCTGGCAATTGAGGTCTCTTCCAATTTGGAAATTCTGTGATTCTGCTAAGTCCTCCAGTTTGGCTACAGTATAGAGTACATGAATGGGGATGGCAGGAGATAAGTCTGGATACATTGATTGGAGTGAGACAATGGAGGACCATGAATGCCAGGCAATCCTTGCCAAGAATGTTTCTGTGTGAAGGCATTAGGTAGATTGAATTGGATGAAGGAGTTTCTGAAAATCCATACATGTACTAGAGGTAAGAGAAGGAAACACAGATGCTGGATGAAAAGAGGAAAGTGTAACAATTTGGAGTTTTGAATCCCATGTGCCAAGGAGCCACGTGCAGATACCACATTAACCCACCTAAAACAATTACTAAAAGGCTAACACTGACTGCATACAATGTATTCCTCATGCTACTTTTACAACTCTGTATGGCTTAATAAAAGCTGCACATTGTCTTACCTAAAAGTTACTTGATTTCCCATGGTTAGATTTCAAGTTGTATTTTTTTTTCCTGAATTGAGTTTTGATGAGCCTGCTCTGCCTCTTGGAAATTCTTTCTTATTACTTGCTCTATAGTGGAGTGTGTTCCGCAATGAAGCAGCCCCTGAAATGTATTTGAGAAGGTAATTTAAAGATATTATTTCTGCCATTTGTTCAGGAATGTACTGAGAAAAGACCAGGCCTCATATGGATTTCTCCTGTATTGAGAATTACTCTGTCTTTAAAAAGTTCAAATGATGTTGCTGGATAATGGGCCATTTTTGTGATCTGCTCTCAGTCTCCTGGAAAGATATTGGAAATAAATAAAATCTAATTAGAAGGAAAAAACTGAGCAATACTTATGCTCAGCATTCCAGTATAGTAATGAGGCTGCTTTTTAATTATTTTAACGTGTCAGAACGATTTGTCTTCATTTCATTTGGATAACTTAACCATTAATTAGTGTTCAGTGACCACTTTCCACCTCTCTAAATTCTAATCATAAATATATAGCTACTGCTCCATAATGAAACAATTTCTCCTGAAATATCTAGGCTAAAGTGAAATATACAAAGAAAAAATAGGAATTTTTCACATGTTTAAATGGATCTTGATGTTTTTAAAAGCCATACCCTCTATTTAAGCAGTGAAAATAATAAGAGAGAAACTAATAAAGAAAGAAAGGATAAGAAGTAGCTCCCCTTTGATTCAACCTCATAGAATTATAGACTATTACTGCTTGAAAAGACTTCAGAGATAAACTAATCCAACTCCATTCCTTTTATAGACAGAGACCATCTGATCCAAACAATACCTGAGCAAGAATCCCTTCCGCAGCACATAATGAGAAAGTATCCAATATTTATTGGAAGATTCTAGTGAGGGACAATTCACTCCTTCCCAAAGTAGCCTATTCCATTTTGTTCATAATTCTAAATGTTAGGAAGTTTGCCAGGGACAGAACCCAGGCTAGAGAGGAATCATAGATTTAGTGCTAGAAAGCAATTTAGAAGTTATCAAGTTCAAGTCTTTCATTTTATAGGAAAAGAAACTAAAACCCAGAGAAATGAAACAACTTACTAAGGTCACCATGTTGAATGGTAGAACCAGTATTTGAATTCAGTTCTTCTGATTGCAAATCCAACACTTTCTGCAATACCACATGTCCAAGAATGAGCCATTAGACTGAAAAAGCACAGTTGAAGTCTCAAGAGATAAACACATAAATCAATCAACAATTAATCATTTCTTAATCACTTACCATATGTCAAATGTTAAGGATAAAAAGATAAAAATGATATAGTCCCTAATTTGGAGATATATACATTCTACTGACATGAGACAATATAGATAAGAATATGCAAGAATAATATTGCTTGAACTGAACTATGAAAGATACAAGAGACTTTAAAAAGTAGAGGTGAGGAACGAGTCTGTTCTAGGCATAGTGGATAGCCTACATAAAGCTATGGATAGAAAAGACAGATTGTCATGCATGAACAACAATAACAAGCCAGTTTGTCTATATCATATAATGCATGAAGGGAGTTAATATGTGTGTTTGTCCTTTGTTGCTGAAGAAGATCATGCCATCAGAGAAATAATGACATGATTTGCGCTTGACTTTGTTTTGAGTGAGGGAGGGCTAAGCCTCACTTCTTCTGCAGAGTCATCTGAATCCAGTGATGAGATATTCATCAGGATGACTGGAGATGACCCAGGATGAGGCAATTGGGATTAAGTGACTTGCCCAAGGTCACACAGCTAGTGAATATCAAATGTCTGAGATGAGATTTGAATCCAGGTCCTTCTGACTCCTGCACTGGTGCTCTATCCATTGCACCACCTAGCTGCCCCATGAGAGGGAGTTAATATATTACAAGACTGAAAAGGTCATTTTGAAACCAGTTTGTGAATGTTAATAATTCCAAACAGAGAAGCTTGTTTTGTTGTTTTAATTATACAGATAATAGGAAGTCACTGGATACTGTGGTAACTGGGGGAGGGAAGAAGGTTGACATGGTTAGATCTAAGATTTAGGAAAATCACTTTGCAGCTGTGCAAAGGACTGATTGGATTGGGGAAAACCATGAAGAGAGAAGACCAATTAGGAAGCTACTGAAATAGTCAAGGCAAAGGCTGATGAAGACCAGAACTGCTGTGGTGGCTGTATGAATACAGGGGAGACAGTCACAAGAGATGCTCTAAAGAAAAGAAAATGAAGCAGCTTGTTCAAAACTCTTCATAAACTGCCCCTCCTCTACCTCTCCTGTTTTCTTACACTTCATCTTACTGCCCTTACCTCCCATCCACTCTGTAATCCAGTTTCATTGGCCTCCTTGTTGGCTCCCAAGAAGTAAGACATTCCATGTCTCAGCTCCAGGAATTTGCGTTGGTTGTCCCCCAAGTCTAGAAAGTCCTGCATCTTCATCTCTGTCTCCAGACTTCTCCGGCTTCCTTTAAGTCCCATGTAAAATATCACCTACCACAGGAGGTCTTTCCCAGTGCCATTTAATTCTAGTGGCTTCTTTCTCTTTTTCCTCTCTTTCATTTATTCTGTATATAGCTTGCTCATACAGAGTTGTTTGCATATTAGCTTCACTATTAGACTGTGAGCTCCTTGAGCTAAAGGATGTTCTTTTGTCCCTTTTTGTGTCTGTTTTTGTAACTTGTCTTCCATCTTTCTCTTCATATTTGCAGCATCTAGGCCTATTTCAAACTGACATGGGGCTCCTCTTGTGTATTCAAGCATAAGGAATAGGGTTCAGCACCCTAATTAATACTGAAATGACTTAGAAAAATTTTTGAAAATTGTAGGAATCCAGAACCAATAAGATGCAAGTTTGACTTTGCAAAGGATTGTTCATAGCAGGAAGGTGAAATAAAGGAAGTACCAAGGAATATACTATATCTCTTCTAATGCTTGAAGGAAAAAGATAAGTGAGGGCAGAAATGAGTCATGCTCTCTGAGGGGCTAAGGAAAATAAGAAGGCTTTTTTTAAAGAGGAAAGATACACTAATGAGAAGCCAAGAATTAACAATTGATAAGGATGGCAAAGGCTTTAAAATAGCTGAAAGAAGGAAATGACTTTATAATCTGTCTAATAAAAAAAGTCAAAAGAGACACTTTGTAGCAACCAATCAGATGCTTAGAAAAAAATCTAAGATATGGGTCACTGAGAAAAGATATTAGCATTGATCGTATAGCCTGTAAAGATAGTTGAACTACATTATGTATGGTGCAAGAGTCTTCTCATATGCAAAGAAACATACATTAGCTATTATAGTAGGAAAAACTGAATATAAGGACTTTGTAGCTAGAAGAGACCTTATAGATCATTCTAGTCAGATTCTTTCATTTTACTGATGCAGAATCTCTGGCCCAGAGAGCCAAAGTGATTATATAAAATGACAAAATGAGTTAGAGACTGGCAGGGCCACAAGAGTTTTGTTTTGAAAAGCTTTTCCAATGGGAAACTCTAGCTTCATGGAAAAATTCTACTCATATTCTTAAGAGGGAAGAAATGCGATCTGATAATAACTAACTTCAATCCACAGTAGTCTAGTTTTATGGCAATGTTTATCTATGAAGAACTTGAAAGAAAGATAGCATTTGTGACATAGAAAAGAAGATAACAGAAAGATAGATAAAGCATTTAAGAAATTACTATATTCCAGGAAAATGTGATAAGAACTGGTTACATAAAAACATGTCAGACAGTCCCTGCCCTTGAGGAATTTATATTTTAATGTGAGTTGCTGAGGGGAATGAAACCAATCAAAATAAAGCAAAGCCAGGTGGAGAAAAGAGTAGAGAAACAAATATGTTACGCTATAGAAGAGATTTCCAATACGGCACAGCATAGCAAATATAAAATCTAATTAATCTTAAAATGACTCATCTAAAATAGAAAACTGAGAATTAGCATCTACAAATCCAAGCTGATATGGAACAATGGCTTTAGAGTAAGAAAACCTTAGAAGTGATGATGTCTCAGCAACATCTTAAATTCAATGCATCCAAAATGGACCTAATCAATCATCTCTTGCCCAAACCTTTGCTTCCTTGAATGTTCCAATTTTCTGTTGATGGCATTACCATCTAAGTGGAAGGTATCTCTGATTCTCCAGTCAGCCAGGTTTATAACCTATAAGTCATCCTTAACTCTTCCTTCTTCTTTATCTCCCATATTTTGCTATTTCTCAAATCTAATATTGATTCTACATCTCTGTAGCTCTCCCATATGTCCCTTAGGACCATAATACGGAGGGTATTTCACAGATCATCTAGTGGATTCAACATTCTCATTTTACAAATAAAGAAATGTAAAGAGAAGTAAAGGTTTTTGTGCATTTTTTCAAAAATATTAAATATTAGAGGTAAAATGTAAACTCAGGTCCACAATTATGCTGTTTCCATTGTACCACACCATCTCCACTCATGCAGTCACCACTCTAGATCAAATTCTCCATCACTTCTTGCCTGGATGATTGCAATATTCCCCTAGTTGATCTGACATTAGTATCTTCCTGCTTTAATATGTCATCCTAAAAGCTGCCAAAATACATTTCTTAAGATAGAGATCTGATCACAAAATCTCCCTGGTAGAAAACCTTCAGGGGCTCACTATTGCCTAAAATAAAATACAAAATACCTTAACCTAGAATGAAAGGCCCTCCACTATCTGACTACCATTTCAGTCTTACTTACATGTTTTTCCCCTTCATAAATTCTACATTCTAGGCATTAGCTATTTACCAAACAACAATCCATCTCTATTGTGTCTGTGAATTTACAGAAGCTGTTCCCCAAACATGGAATTTCGCTCTCTCTTCAATTCTACCTTTCAATACTCTTAATTGCCTTCAAGGCTCAGCTAATGTGGCAAGTGTTTCACGGGCAGCTCTGAAACCCAACTCCACCCCCTTCTCCATAATGGAATAAGAGCACTTATTTACTTATTTACATTGTACTACTTGTTATTGTCATTCAGTAGTTTCAGTTGTGTGCTTCTCAGCAAAGATATTAGAGTGCTTTGCTATTTCCTTTTCTAACTCATTTTGCAGATGAGAAACTCAGGAAAATATGATTAAATAACTTGCTTAGAAATCATAGAATTAGTAAATGTCTGAGACTGAATTTGAACTCACAAAGATGAGTCTCCAGACACCATACTCTATTCTAGCAGCCCTACATTTTACCACAGTAGAAGGCAAATTTCTTGAAGTCATAGGCCATTGAATTGTTGTCCTCATACTTACAGGATCTAGCACAAGTACCTTGGATTTAATAAGCGCCTAATAAGTTTCTTGAATTAACAGAGCAGTCTTGAAAAAAATAACAAATATGAGTGAATATAGTGTGTATGTGTATATGTGTCTGTGTGAATACATATCCTCGTGTGTGTGTGCGTGTGTGTATATACACACGCACATATATAGAGAGAGACACAAATATTCTTTATTCTTTACTAAATTAGAACATGCATTTCCTGGTACATAAAATCCTTTAAAAAGCAAAGAAAGCTAAGCGAACATTTTAAAAGTTAAGTGCTTTTTTTTTTATTAATCAGATATTTACATATACATGAACATATTTATAAATATACATCCGAGACCATTTCTTTTAATGTTAAATGAGGTGATAATGATGTAAGTAAGGTACTAATAGTCTCTGATGATATTGCCCTTAAAACATACTATTCAGTTTCTAGTACCTCATTACCAGAAACTTATAGATTTCTATAAAAAAACAGCTCTAAGGTTTGAGGCCTACAGGGATTCATTCACAAATAAAGGTCAAAAGGATTTTACCAAAGCCAAACAATGAGAGCTCATTAAGTTTGGATCAATTTATTTGAGATCTGGGTTGTATGGAACAAGTATGAACTCTGACTTGGGGAGAGTATTCATTGGATTAGCATTAAGTGATATTCAGTGTTGGCTGGATATAGTAAATATGGGTGATGCAGAAAAGACAAGATGAGCCTTCTGGGTGCCTCGTTATGTGGTTGTTGCCATCCAAAGCCTAGTCAATTTTGCATGTTCTGAAATTCAGCTTTATTAATTCACCCAAAATGAATTGGGATTTAGGGAAGTGACCCATCGTAACTGAACTTAAAAGAGCCTAATTTACATTTGGGGATATACCTGCCTGGTGACCAGAATATCTCTGCCCATTTTCCAGGGTACTCCCTTGTCCCTTGTCAGTATCCAGCTACTTGGAAGATGGAATCAATAATCCAAAGTTTTTTTTGACAAATTAAATCAGGGGGAGGTGGGAGAGAAGAGAAGTAGAAAGGAAAATAAGAATTAGAGTTCTAGCTCCTGATCTGCCACTAACTATGTGACTTTGGGCAATTCATGATTTCCCTAGGTCTCAATGTTATCTATAAAGAAAAGGGATTAAACTAGGTGACATATAACATACCACCTAATCATAAAGTTTTGTTATTCTGGAATCACAGAACCATTGAATTGTCAGATGGAATATTTCAATTAGGCTATAGTACAGGATCCTAAAGAATTAACCTAGCTATCTTGCAAAATATGGCTGCCTGGTGATGAAAATACTCAAGCTCACAATATATTGTAACCCTTTCTTTAACATAGCTAAACAATATGTCTTATTTTCCCTTTTTTTAAAGACCAACAACTCATATGTGTATATATATGTGTATATATATATATATTTATTTATTTATCTTTAATGTTACAATATTCAAGATCATACTTCCTTTTACAATAATTCATCTGATTCTATTATTACCGCAAGGTGGCATTCTTTTTTTTCTTTATAAACTAAAATAAAATGCTAATTAAGTTACCTCAGCTTTTTCACTCCTATCAAATTCCCAAACCTATGTAGTTTGATTTTCTCAAAGATTACCAATCATCTCAAATATCTGTTATTCCTCATGCTATTTGATCTTTCTACAGTTTTTAACATTGTTGACCACTTTTTCTTTCTTCATACTCTCTTTCCTTGCCTTTTGTGACACTGTTCTCTTCATTTTTCTCCTACCTATCTAACAACTGCTCAATCTTTCTGGCTGGATTACCACCTATACATTCCCTAATATATATGAATATACCTCATCTCTGCCATGGGCTCTCTTGTCTTCTCTTTCTAAATCCCCTATCTTAATGACTTTGTTAACTTCCCAACAACTATTTCTACACAGATGACTCCCAAGTCTATATATCCAGCCCCAATCTTTCTCCTGAGTGTGAATCCCATAAAACTAATTGCCTGTTGGCAACTTTACCTGCAATTTCCATTGACATCTCAAATTCAACATATGTCAAATGGAAATAAATTATGTCCCCTTCCCCAAATCCTTTTCCTTATCCAGACTTCTCTATTTCTATTGAGAAATATCTTCCTAGTCATGCAGGATTGCAACTGCAGAGTTGCCATTTATTTTTGCCTTTCCTTCATCCCAACATTTAATAATTGCTCCACATTTTACGTATTTCATAACTACAACATTTTTCAAATCTGTCACCTTCTTTCAGATACTTAATTCTGCCTAATTCAGGCTCACACTGTCTTTCAGAATCACCTAATTTTAGAGTTAAAAGGGATTGCAGCAGTTGTCTAGTCTATGCTATGCCCTTCTATAACTTACCTCAAAAATGGCCATCTAGCCTCACCAGTGATGAAAAAACAAAATATTTCCAGAAATCCACCATGTCCCTTAAATCTAGTTCTTATTGCCAAAAGTTTCCCCTTTCACCAAACCTAAGTTTGCTTTTTTTACAACTTGTATTCATTGACCTTGCTCTCCTCTCTGGCACCAAATGAAACATACCTAATTCCTTTATCACATGACAGATCTTCTCAGATCCCTCTAAATCTTCTCTTCTCCAGAATCCAAATCCCTACTTCCTTCAACTGATTCTCATACTATGAGAATCCAAGATCCTGTGCCAGCATGGTCTCTATTCTCTGAACATCTATCTGACTTTCCAAAACTGTGGAATACAGACTTGAATGAAATGCTCCAAATGTCGGATTAACAACGTTAGAGTGAAGCAGAAACATTGTCTCTTTATTCCTGGAAGCAATGCTTCAATGCAGTTCAAGATCAATATTTTCACACTATTGATATCTCTCAACTTTACAATTCATTAAAACACCTAGATCTCTTTTTTTTCCAGACATGCATCAGTCTTTGTACCAAAATATTTTTTAAACTCAACACAGACTTAATATTTATACCTATCAAATATTTTATTAGATTTAGCTCAGTGTGCTAACCTTTAAAGATGTTTCTGGATCCTGACAATCATCCGGTATGCTAACAAACCTTCCCAATTTTCTGTCATCTGCATATTTGATGAGAACATTATCCATGATTTATCCAAGTCAGTAATGAAGGGGCCAACTACAATCACAGTATGGTTCCACTGGAAACCTCCTGTGAAGACACTAAACTTTCAACAAATATATCTTGAGTTCCACCAAGCAACCTAATTGTATTAATTGTACTATAGCATATAATCAAGATCACATAGACACTTCTTTTAGATAAGAAGACTATGAGTTCATCTTGGTTTTATTTTTTATTCTTCCTCTTAATGACTTTCATCTGTCACTCCCACTGCTCCTCATTATGCAGATTAGAAAAAAAATTAAGTGCTCAACACATAGCTGCAGAGGGCAGCCATTTCTGAAAACAAATGCTTCTTTTTGCATTCTAAGTTTGCCATCTCCCTGCCAGCAAGTCAGTGGTATGCTTTATCTTCATTCTTTGCACTTGGGACTTATTACTGCATTATCTGAGTTCTCAAGTCTTTTGATGCTATTTTTCTTTAGTACATTATCACTGTAAAAATTGTCTCCTACTTTTGTTCCCTTTGTGTCAGTTCATAGAAGTGTTACAAATTTCTTCTCAAATTTTACATTTCACATCTTATGACACAATAATATTCCATTTCATTCACATACAACAATTTGTCTAGTCATTCCCCAACAAGAGGTTGCCAGTTAATTTACAATTTTTGGCTACCAAGAAAAGAGGTACTATAAATATTTTTTATCTGTAGATCATTTTCTTCTTTCTTTGGTTCCTTTGGGGTACGATCTTAGTAGTGGTATAGCTAGGCAACAGAGATTGGTAACTTTCTGGGCATTTACCTTAGTTTTAATAAAGCATTTGATAATTATATGTATTATTTATATCTAACATTTCCAAACAAGTTTAATAACCATGTTAAATTTTAAAAGAGACCTCTTTTGATGAAGCTATGGTAAAACTTTGTTGATGACTTCCTTTTTGTATACATTCACTACCATTTTTTTTTGGTAATGTATTCTAATAGTTAACTAAGAATCAAAGTCCAACTCCCATCCTACTCTCCCTTATATAGTCCCAGGTGCTTCTTCCATTATCTATGATCTTTCCCCAATCACTAATAGCAACAAAATCTGTCAATACTTTTACTACCTGAGGATGTAGTTTACATGAACCAGGGAAATTGACATCATCAAAGGCATCTCTAGGTGCTTTTAACTATCTCTTTACTTACCTTGGGTATCAATTCCCTGTTGGCCACCTTCGTTCTTTCCTATCTAAACCCATTCTCCATAGCAAAGAACATGAGAAGAAATGAGCAACCCCGTCTTTTGTCAGTTATTATCATGCTGTCCACCCCAAAGTAGCTGAGTAATTTCTCTTATCTTCCTTCCCCACAACAAAGCTTAAAAAAGAAAGAAAGAAAAAGAAAAAAACTTGCTTTCCTTAACCTTCCTTAGCAGCCACCATTCATTCTGAAATTTAGCACTCTTGACAGAATCATGCCAAGCTTTTTTATTCATCCTCCACTACCTGAATTTGCTTTCATCTTCTGTATATATCTTTTAAAATCTTAATTGGGTTGTGAGTTCTCTGTCCCTACTCAATGGTCTCTTCAAAGAACTCCCATTTTTCCTCCTCTTTAGAACTGTTTCTCTTTGTCTTCAGAATGTTCTTCTTGACAGTTTGCTATTACTCCTGGTGTGATTTGATCTATAGAATTTTTAGTTCATAGAATCCAGCCCACCCATCCTCTGAATCCTTTTAAATAACCAAATGTAGGATCTATGTTGAACTCACCTGGAAATTATACTCTTCTGTCATGAATTGTGGGAGAGATTCATTATTTCACTTCAAGGTTTCCATCATTTCCACCCAAACAAACAATCCTTCTTTGTTCATGTAAATCATATCTCAAATAGAATTTCCCTTTGCTGGTTGCTTTACCTCTGAAGGATGAAATTATCATTAAGGAAAGTCAAGGCATTATTAACTGTTCTTTTGGCAGAGAAAGAACCCCAGTAGGTGTCTGGATAATTAAAGTCTCCCATCATGGTGAAATCATGCCTCCATGCCAGACTTCCAATTTATTTCACAAATTCTTCATATAAGAAGAATTATTACATATTTATTCTTGGTCTGCAGTATATAGAAAAATCACATCTATCTCCCTCCATTTGTCTTGGCCCAAATGTTCTCCATACTGCTTCACCTCCCTGGTTTCCCAATTCCCACTGGGCTTTCTCCAGTTGTCCTGATCTTTATCTGGCCTCTGGATCCTGATGGCTCTAAAGGAGGAAGCTGAGGCTGGTGACTTTGCAGAGACCTCACTCACTTAAATCCAATTCACTTGCAAGTTATAGTTCTGATGTCAGAATCCTTTTCAAGAACAATGGACAAACACAATCCTGGATTTCCTCATTAGAGTGCAATATCTAAATATATTATACTATCCTATCATCTTTTGCCTATCCTATGTCTTTTCAGGATCATGTCATATGAAGAAGTATCATATCATATTGTTTTTTAATATTATAGATATGTTATAGTTATACGTTATATCTCGTATAGAGATCATATAATAATTATATACTTCCGCTAAGTTTCAGTAATCTCTATGAGGTCATTCTTCCCACCTTACGTTTGGATTTCTCACTCCACTCACTTGTTGCCTGAATTCTGGGCACTGGCCTATAGATAATCAGGCCATATCTCTTTTAGTGTTACTGTTTCCTTGCTTGGATTTTTTTTCATCTATGACCTGGTAGATATCACAATCATGTATTTTATTGTAATTTAAAACTGTAAAGAATCTCAAAGATCATGTCATCCAAACTCCTCATTTTGCAAATAAGGAAACAGAGTCCACAGAGATTAAGAAACCTTCTTGACTTTGCACATATGAAGTATAAAAGTGGCCACTTGAACCAAGGACTCTTTCTCCAAATCTAATACTTTCCCACTGTGTCATGTGATCTGCTTGACTATTATTCTTCTTTCATTACAGCTGCATTCTATGCCATCTATTTTAATGGAGATACATAAGTAATCATCTCTCTGCCCATCCTTTTTAGTAGAAAGCTCTTTTGATTAGATTTGCAAGGTAGAAAGCAATCATGTTCTTTCTAGACTTTATGAGGAGAACTTCATGCCTGTCATTTTTCTCTTTTAAGTCATGGTCCAAAAAATACAAATTCTACTTCCAGACAACATCTTCCTAGCCAGATATTCAGTTTCCAAATCAGTTTTTCTTCTCTATTCCTTACCTTTAAAAGACAACAGTGAGGGAAATGGCCTCAGTTGTTTTGCCCAAGACTTAACAATCTTTTAGCCCTGCTTTTTAAATTCCTTCAGATCATATCATAATTGCCTGTGTCAATCATCAGAAATTAATGATAGTCATCCAAATTGACAGATGTTGGTACATTATAATTTATGTCTTGGATACATACCCTGGGAAGACAACAGAACATCCTGTTATTGTGACCAAGCCAACAAAAAGCTGTCTCAGTAGCCCTGAGTAGAGAATCACTGACCACCATTACTTTTCTTCCTTCTATACTTATTCATTGAACTTTCCCTCTTTGGAGGATAAGGGGCTATTTCTTCCTCAGACCATCTGATTCCTTCCTCTTCAGCTAGAAACACATTTATTTGCTTTTAACTCCAATATACAAGTCTCTTTTCCCTTCTTTCCTCTTCTGTGTAATACTCTTCTACTTCACACACACACACACACACACACACACACACACACGCACACACACACATATCCTTCAGTGGTTCCTCATATCTTCTAGAAAGATAACACTAATGCTTTTCAGTTATGTCAGACTCAGAGTGATCCCATTTGGCGTTTTCTTGACAAAGATACTGGAATGGCTTGCTATTTCCTTCTCCAGCTCATTTTACAGATAAGGAACTGAGGAAAATAGGGTTATATGACTTGCCCAGGGTCACAAAGCTAATATGTTAGCCTGGCTTTGAACTCACAAAGACGAGTCTTCTTGCCTCCAGGCTTGGCACTCTATCCAATGTGCCACCTAGTTGCCCTTATAATAAAATACAAACTCCTTAATCTAGCATTTAATACTTTTCACAACCTATTTCTTACTCAGCGTGCAAGCTTGATGCCATACCTTAGACCCCACTGACCCTTACAGAACTCTGCCCTCAGACCGTACTTTACTACTAGATATTGCCCAAACTTAACACTTCTGCTCCTGCTTCCACAAATTCATACAAATCATCCCCCATTCTTGAGTACATTATGTCATCATTTCTGCCTTTCAGGATCCTTGACTTCACTGAGTCTCAGCTCAAGGGCTACTACCTCTGAAAAGACTTCTCTGATTCCAGCCTTTTCCCCATCCCTTAGTTCTCTCTACCTTAATTGATCTGCATGCTTATCTTTGTGCATATTAAATCTCTTCAATAGAAGGTAAACTCCTTGAGGTCAGGGCTTCTCTTTTTTTGTGTTTATATCCTTAGTATATATTCCTATTCACACTGCCTTACACATAATCAGCATTTAATAAATGTTGAATTTAATTTAATTACATTTTAAATGTCTGCTTCCTTATGACATTTTAAGGAGTCACCTAAATAACAGAAGACATCTCCAATTTGACTAGAATATAGAAAATAATATTTATAAAGTTGCAACGGTAGATTTGTACCATATTGTTAAGGGCTCTGAATACAAAAATGAGAGGTTTATATTGTATTTAATAGGTAAAGGGGAGTCACAGACATTTTTGTTGATTTAATATATTAGATAACATGTTAATAAAAGGAGGGAGATGGGTGTTGTCTTCTAGTCAATCATGATATTTTGCAAACTATATATCTAACATTGACATCTAATGTTTCCTTTGGAAAAGTGTCTTTTCTAATGACTTAATGGCATCAGTGCCATATTACAATCTATCCTGAATCTATGAGGTCTTATAATGCATGTAGCTAATAATGGATATTTAATTTCTGCAGCAATCTCTACTTGAAAAGTTTTCACAAGGTGTGAATGGCCCTGGGTACTATATATGATTTCCCACTCCGTGACTCATTTTTTCCCACATAATTGGGGTATTTCACCATTTGACACCATCCAGTTTGCTGTCACCAATTCTTCCTTACAAAGAAAGAAAATAAGGGTTTCACAACAGAGTTTGGGGAGAATAAATGGGCAGTTCTGCTCCAGAGGCTGATATAGGCTCAGGCCCTCAGAGCCAAACCCTACAAAAGGCACTCACCAAGTAACATTACCTTTATAATGTTGTCTTGTTCAAGTCTCGCAGTGAGGATCTCTGCAAGGTCAGCAGGGGTACATGTGGGCCATCATTATTCCATTTCTTTGTTTATCTAACCATCTGCAAATCATTGTCATTCTCAGCTCAAGCCTAAGGAAGGTAGAAGGGAAATCCTGTCACTCCACCCCTCCTCAGTTAAGCATTCATGTGTCACATACTGCCTACAAGTGGCTCTATTCCTTTTCTGAAGCTCTCAGTTAGCAGCATCCCTTCAGAAGCCAGTTATTTGTCCACAAAGGTAGTCTAAGTTTCCCATGGTGGAGATATTTGGCCCTGCTGCACTGTGTCAAACAAAAGGCCCTTCTCTGTATTTTTCTTTTGTGCTAGAAATATGTTGACTTTTGGCCCACAGAAGCATACCCAGTAGTAAGAAGATTCTGACCTTTATATATTTCAAGTCAGTCTCCACTCCTAATACCACTATGACTGACAGCAAATTTTATAGTCTGATTTCCTCTATTCCCCACCACCCAGATGCACATCTTGCTCACATCAGCCCTTCATTAATCAATAAATGTTTCCAATTGTTCCTTTGAGCCATAAATCTTTCCAGAAATGAGCAGGATTTTTCAGATTACCACTTCATTCAGAGATTGACCTAAGGTTGTGCCAGGTAAATCAAACTATCTCCTAGAACTAGAAGAGGAAAAGTTGTAGTCAATTCAGTTCAATACAATGCATTTTTATTAAGCAACTATCAAGTTCTAGGTACTGTGGCTAGTCTTCACAACACTGAAAGGAAATTTTGAAAAGCCATTCCTATGCCTCATTCATCTATCAACCAGCATAGCCTAAATGCTAGAGAAGTACAAAGAAATCCAAAAACATGTAAAGATGGGGCTTTCAGAGGTTACTTTGATGACTGCTGAAGCTCTGGCAAGTTTTTCTAAGTTGCAAAAAGCATCTGAGGATCTACTCAGGTAAATTTAGCAATATTTATCACCAGAAAGTAGTCAATGATTTTGGGCAGAGCAACTCATGAAAATGTTGACTGGAGTTAAAAGCCATGGGTTCAAATTGACGCTTTATTACTTACTAAGGCATGTGACCTTAAGCAAGTCACTTAACCTCAGTTTCCTCTGCTGTAAAATGAAAGCACTGAACCCAGTATCCTCTAGAGTCCTTTCTAGGCTTGATCATATGATTCTATGAGCAATTAAAGCATAGAAGGGCTGTGATATGTATCAGCAGAAGGCACACCCCCAAGTGAAATCATAAAACCTTGAAATGTAAGGACTAATAACAGACCATTTTAAACCATGTTATTTTGCTGGGGGGACAAGGTAGGTAAAGATAGTATCCCCTTTGTAGGCCTATGAGTATTGTATAGCAGCAATGATCTGATATAGCCCAAGTTTAGTTCAAAATAGTCTAACCAGTGAATATATGTCACAAGTCAATGAGGTTATCTCAATACCCAGACCTCATGAGAACTCCCAGTGAAACTGTGGTATATTTTAATATATATGTGGCTTTTAAGATCATATAGATTAATTGTCCACTTGACTAATTTTTCTTGCTTTGTAGGAGAATTAATTATGCTTCGACTGTGCATTGACAAAAGGTAACATGTTCTTGAAATGAGTATTTGGATTTTAAAGCATAAATTTCATTATGTCCTGAGTCCCCCATTTTTCTTCTTTCATCTATGAAATAGACAAAATAGAAGTCAATGACAAATCCAATTTTATGAGTCACTTTTTTTAAAAGAAAGTAAAAGCAACTTCTCAGGAATACACCTAATGCTTAAAGTGGTATTTCAGGTATTTGGTGAAATAGAAAGAATGATAGTCTTACAATCATTAATATCTAAATTCACATTCTGTTCCTTACACTTGCTAGTTCTGAGATTATGAGCAAGTCATTAAACTGCTCTGAATGTCAGTTTGCTTATCTATATGATACCTATAGTACCTACTTCACAGGATTGTTAGAAAAATCAAATGAAATAGCTTGTTCAAAACCTTTCATGCCCTGTCCCTTTACTTTTTCCATCTTTTTTCCCATTTAAATTTATTTATTTTCACTTTTCAACATTCACTTCCACAAAATTTTGAATTTTAAATTTTCTCCCCATCTCACCCCTCCCCCAACCAAGGACAGTGTGTATTCTGATTACCCTTTCCTCCAATCTACCTTCCCTTCTATCACACTCCCCCTCCCCACCCCCCACCCCACCCCTCCCACCCCCTGCCATCCCCTTCTCTTCTATTTTCTGGTAGGGCAAGATAGATTTCTATACTCCATTGCCTATATGTCTTATTTACTAGTTACATGTAAAAAGCAATTTTTAACATTCATTTTTAAAGTTTTGAATTCTACATTCTCTCCTTTCGTCCCTCCCCACCCACCCTCATTGAGAAGGTAAGCAATTCAATGTAGGTTACGCATGCAAAACACCTCCGTAACAGTCATGTTAGACATGAGAGACTAACTATATTTCCCTCAATCTTGTCCTGCCCTCCACTTAATCTATTCTCTCCTTTGACCTGTCCCTCTACCAAAATGTTGGCTTCCAATTACCCCTTCCCCATTCTGCCTTCCTTTCTATTATTTTCTCTCTCTTATCTTCTTCCCACTGCTTTCCTGTAGGGCAAGATAAACTTTCATATCCAGTTGAATGTGTATGTTATTCCCTCCTGAAGTCAAGTCCAATGAAAGTAAGGCTCACATGTTTCCTCTCACCTTCCCCTTCTTTTCCTCCATCACAAAAACTCTTTCTTGCCTCATTTATGTGAACTGATTTACTGCATTCTCTCTCTGCCTTTCTCTTTCTCCTGCTACATTACTCTCAGCACTTAATTTTCTTTTTTAGATAACATTCCTTCATATTTAGCTCACCCTGTGCTCGTGCTCTCTCTATCTCTCTCTCTCTCTTTCTCTCATATATATATATATATATATATATATATATATATATATTAATA